>CM053785.1:178723214-179923214 GCA_028749045.1 Cupressus sempervirens | reverse complement strand
ATACATTAGCAGAGAAGCCAAGGATGAGAGGGAAGATTGCTACACCACAAAATCAACTTGGAACTAGTTCAAGAAGGTGAAGGAAAGGTTAGACACTTGAAATTGGAAGAATGAATAATATGATCATCCTTCAATCTATATTCTTACTCATCCTTCAGCTCTCTTTTGTCCTGATGATGGATCACAAAGTGTGATCTGAAATGTTGACGCAAAAACTACAACACAATCTCTTCCAGAATCTGTTGCTATAGATGATAGATTATGGAAAATTGACATCTTTAATGATCATAGATGACAAAAAAAATGGAGCAATTGAACAAATACTATGATTTATATGATCCTAATCAAAAGGGACAACTTGAAAATATTTTATTCGTATTTATAGAAACATTCCACTAGAACTTTACAATAGATTAGAGGCTAAGAAGCAAAGAGCAGTGGAGGAAGAGAAAAAGATAAGGGAGAATGCTATACATAAATTATGTATAGTAAATAATGATGAGCAATTGTAAAACATTTTGAAGAAATCAGAACAATTTCTAAGAAAGAAAATCAAATATGTTTAGATCATGGGAGGACTTTATGAGGAAGTCATTAAGGAGATAGAAGAAGCAATACTTAAAGTACTCAGTAAACCTAAAGATTTGCGGCCTACAAATGAAAATACACCAAGTAAAGGTCCTACTATTTTGACCAGTGAGGACATTGATACTGGACAATATGTTAGTAATGTAACACAACCAAATATGTGTATTGATGGAATTCAAATAACCATTGATGCTACCAAGGATCCATTCAAAGACCAGTCAGATTATAATGTTGGCAATTTGGTTATTGATAATGTAAAAGATTATAACAATGAAGATCAAGACTACATGGCAGAGGAAAATGAGTGAAATAAGGATGGTTATTAGGGCCAAGACATTCTGTAGAGTGAGAAGACACCTACAATACCCTTATTGACTTGATCACAACCAAGTATCATCACCTTGCCACCTAGTTTAGAGGCTATAGATACTAGTTTGCTAATATATAGGGAAAACAATGAGAAAAAGGTTACAACACTTGAAGTTGCAGAACAAGAGCCTGAGGTAGAACACAAAGAAGAAGATGGTCATATGAGAAAACAATCACAACAAGCACTAGAAGAGAAAAACGTAGAGGACAAGCAAAAAGATGAAGGAATAAGGATAAAGGAGGTTATAGGGAAAAGATAAGAAACATGATAGATAATAGGAGAGGCAAGCAAGAAAACCTAGATTACAATTTTGTAGATCCCTACAAAAGAGACTAGTAAGAAAATAACTAGGACTTCAAAATCTCCATGTGAAGCTTTAATTGCAAATATGACAGAGGATGTTACAAGCATGATCACAAAAGACATGGACATACAAAAGTATATTCAGTTATCAACTTTTTCAATTGACAAAAGAACAAAGAAACCAAGGAAATTGAGTAAGAACACTTTACTCAGTAGATGTTGGAGTTAACTATTGAAAAGCTACATAGCACACTTCCATTTCTAGTACATATGACTGAGTAGGATGTAGACAAGAAGATAGTAAATGAGATAGAAGATTTTGATAGTTACTTTTCAATTCTTGAGGAAGTAGCCAAAATCAAAATTCAAACTAAACATGATGCCAAACTTTTCAATACAATATGTGACAATAATCCTTTCAGAATTTATCTATTTACTTAGCTTATAAGAGTGAATGCTCTTTGCTAGGTTTGTGGCATACATTTTTGATAGAGGATATCTCCTTGATTGATAGAAGTAGTTATCCTTAATTCTCTTCCTTATGATATCTATGGATGCATAGTCATCATATGGAGGGGGACATACATATGTCCTTAGTTTCTATTGTCAACCATGGGGTAGCAGATACAAATTTTGAGTATGGTTTGAAGCACTTTAGCTTTGTGCGCTTGGTATGATTTCTAGGTTATCCTCAAATATATGAATTTGCTTCATCCCTCTTTTGCACACACAAGAAAATTTTCTAAAATTCATATATGGGTGACATATATAAATTTGTGAAATTGTCAATGGGTATTAATGGCATTTCTCAATCTCATGGAAACACATCATTTTACTTTTTTGTTTTTCTCTAAGTTCTAACATGTATTAGTGATACTTCTCCATCTCGAGGAAATGTATGCAATCACACTCTATGGTGATACCAGGAAATTGATTTATAGGTGGAAACACACACACAAACACACACACACACACACACACACACACACACACACACACACACACACACACACACACACACACACACACACACACACACACACACACATGCATGCATGCATGCATAAGTTGCAAATGGGCACACATGATTGACTATTGAACACATAAACCTGCTAGACCATTTGATCGTAATTTTTTATTTTTATACTTTTGGGATTGACTATTAGGCATACGAGCCTTCTAGACCATTCAATTCTTCCTTTTTGTGATTTACGAAGGCACACAAACCTTACTGGGCAAGATAATTACTCTCTCTCTCTCTCTCTCTCTCTCTCTCTCTCTCTATACTTTCATGTTGGTGGGATAAAATCATGAGGGATGTAGTCCTTTATGATGATCTTTCCTTTCCTATGTGATCTCTTATGCTTTGTAATAGCCTTATGAATATGGTATTAGTAGATGGGACATTATCAATCAAGGACCCTTTCACTAGTTGATTTGAACCTTTTAGAGTCTATTGTTTTATCCTTGTTTCCCTTTTTTCTGTCTTTATTTTCATTTTTGCTTTTTTTTTGTGCTCTTATGCATGAGAATGGAATTAGGATCTTAGGTTTGGGGCCTTATGTCTGTAAGCTCACTGATGTTCTACCTCATTGTGATATTTCCTTTCTTCTCTCCTTCCTTTACCAAGAGTATGACTTGCCTCATACTCCCACTAAAGTGGGGGCTACATGTATCATCTTAAAATGGACACACTTCATTTTGAGACATTTTATCCCTCTTTAGTGTGGTTTCTATCGCTTTTTCTCCTTCTTTCCATCTCATTCTTCTTTGTCATCTCTTGTCTTCCAACATGGTCTTCTAGGTGTTCCTTTTTCACCTTTAAGACCATATCTCCTAGTATGCATGTTATCTTCTAGTTTTATTTGCACCATCTACCAAGCCTTTTTGAGGCCTATTTTCTCCCAGCTCTAGGTCTAGGTTAACCTAGCTCAACCTAGTCTAGTCAAGGTCGACCCAAGTCAACCTAGACAAGGTCAAGGTTGACCTTGACCTTTATGGTTATAGAATTTGAGGCCCAAAGTTCCTTGAGTTTGCCAGTTAATTTGTTTTACTCCCATGTTGGCCTGAGTATTTTTCTCGCCCAAAAACTAGTATATAAGGAGGCTTGGGCACTTCATTTCCACATCGAGCATTCACAAGACATTTACATGAAAGAAATCAAGATGTTCTTCTTCAAGAAAGCATCTTTAAGCATTCAAGCCTAAGCATCTCCTTCTTGCATCAAGCTTCTTTCTTCAAGGTGGTAGTGGAGTTTGGCTCCAAGGAGAAGATATATCATTCCAATCCATTCAAGTTCTTCTATTATTCATCCATGACATGTGACATACATTCTTATACATGAGGTTTTGGATTCTTTAATTTCTTTATGGTTTCTTTGAGGCAAGGCTATTACATTTACATATTTGATCATATATCAAATACAATTGCATCTATTAAGATAAATGTATCTTTCATTTGATATTATTTAATCTTAATCTTACTATATGCAAGCATTTCCTTTAAAAAATACATTTCAATTCATGGTTGATTTCTCAATCTAGGGCTTGACCAAGGTAAGCCCTCACCCACCAAACAACAAAAACCCTTCACTTTCTGTATGTAGGAATATGATAGTAAGATTTCACACATGCATGAGGAAATCACTCCTTGAGTGCTTTTTAGAGAACTTGGTTTAACTCTACAGTGCCCCTGGTACACATCAACCCCATAGAAATATGATCCACTAGGACAACTAGACCTTGCTACTTTTTATGGAAAAAATGAATTCCAGGTTTTGTCTGTTTCGTCATTTCATTTGAGAATCTATAGTCAGATATTTAGAAATAGACTCAGATCCACGATTTTTGGATCTAAAATACATCTTCTACTTGATATTTCAAGGTGATTCTTTTATATTTTATTTCCTTTCATATCTTTATCCTATATCTATATCTTAATTGGGTTGTTGTGTACATTTAGCATCTAGATCTACATCATTCCATCAATTAGTTCAATTTTGCATATACATTATCCCACACAGGCCAAAGAGTATATTTCCCTAAATTGCATTCTTCCTTATCTAAATTTAAGTATTGGGACACTTTCTCTTTTGAGCCATGCTAATCTAATTTGGGTTGTAAAGATGAAACATATTTGGAGATTATCTCTTTCCCTCACATATCCCATCCTTTTGAATGTTTTAGTGGTGTAAAGTGGAGGCCAACATCCTATTAAAGTATCTCCATTTTACCACTGAACACAATACACCATGCTTATCAATTGAGCTACAAATAAGTCAAGGAAGTCACCATTTATTATTGTACAATTATCATAAAAGAGCTAGTTTGGAATTATTCTAAAATAGGTACTTTTAATTTTAAAAAAGTTATTCACACATCTAGAAATAACTATATCTTAATATTAGAGATTGTGAAAATATGTTGTGTTTGATTAAAGTAATATAAGTTAGTACATATTTATTTTAAAATATTGTATATGACAACTCTTTTGCTTTATTTGACTAATCAAGAAAATTATATAAAACTCATCAATATTAATATAATTGAAGAGTAGTGAAAGTGACTTATTGACTTATGTCAAATAGAATAAAAATTAGTCAATTAGATAGTAATGGTTCACTAATTATTTATTTAAAAACTAACCAAACAATGATATTTTCTTTGAAAAAATATTCACACACACAATATTATTATTAAATCCATTTTAACATTATTAAATGAAGAATGTAGATTACAACAATAAAATATTTAAGCCGATAGGCTTATTGTGGGAGCTTTGCTCCCCAATTTTCTTTTTTTGCACGGAAATGTTGTAAGACTAGACGGAAATGTTGTAAGACTTCTCGGTTTTATGATTTTCCGTTGATGTAAAAGCCCATTTAAAAAAATTGAAGTTTCCTTTATCATTGTCAATTTTGTAGGAAAGTTTCTAACTTTTATTTCTTCTTCAAAAGTTTCTATGTTTTCTTCTATTTAACTTATATGTTTATCAACTAACCTATGTTTTTCTCCCATTTCTAACATTGTGTAGGCTCTATTGGATTTTTCCTATCAACAATTTTGGTTATTTTTTCTTCTTGTGCATGTTCATTTTTTTTCATATATGCAGGTATTATAATGCCACAAGTTTATATACTGGTTTGAATTGCTTGATAAGTTTAACATAATAATAAGTACATAGTGAGTAGTTACAAAATGCATACATATAGATTATAGATAGTTTATATACTAGTTTGAATTGTTTGACAAGTTTAATATAATAATAAATACATAGTGAGTAGTTACAAAATGCATGCATATAGATTATAAAGAAGTTAAGGAAACAAATAGAAATGGTAATACATGCATGACCACAAAAAATATGCATAGGACTAAATCATATTAGTTATAAAAATTTCTTAATTTTATAACTATAGGCTTGTTTCAATTTATTGTTCAAATCATTTTTGATAGTCTGGATTTGATTTGCAAATTTATCCATCTGTCTGCAAATATATTTACTCATATATTTGTGTTGTTTATGAAAGACATTGAAATTATATTATTTTTATTATCAAATATGTTGACACAATGATTCATGTCTTTTTATAAATCTTAAAAATAATAATAATAGTCAATTTATATATACATTTTGATTTTAGAATTAAAAAATTAAATTATCTTAAATTATAATTTCAAATGCAAAAAGTCAATAGAATACAAAAAAAATTAAAACAAAATAAAAAGATTGCATTTGTATCTAGATTTTATTTTTAGAAAAGTTGATTATAAAAAAAATATAGAAAGATTGTTTTCATATTAAGTACAATTTGAAATTATATGCTTGCAAAAATATAAAATAGAATAAGATACTTATATTTTTTTAAAAATATAGAAAGTTCGCATTAAGTCTAGATTTTTAGTTTTTTGGTTTTAAATTTAAGTTGATTCATTTTAGAAAATTGAAAATATAATTTAATATAATTTTAAATTTTTAAATAATATATAAGTAAGAAGAAAAATTAAAAATATATCTAGCGCATATATATATTATTTTATTTTGAAATTTAGTAATTATTACGATAAAAAATAAGAAGGTACGAAAAAATGTAGATTACATATCTTCAATAGATATAGATAGATTTCCTTTGTAAGTAGATTTTAGTTTTAAATTTATAGTTTAATCTTATCATTTACTTTTTTACATAAGAATGATTTCAAATTTAGAAAACTATTTTTATTTATTTTTATTGAAGAAAGCTAATAAATTACAAATAGGGAGAGCAACAGAGAAAAGGCTGATAAATTTAGAGAACTTTATTATTCTCAAATTTTGGCCTCTAGAGAGTGTTCTTCTTTGCTTGGTCCAGATGTTTTGGCTTGGGGCAGTACCTTGTCTGGTAAATATCATGTCTTTGCTGGGTATCAAGAGATAACTAGACAATTATTTGGGGATGCCGAGGTCCCTTGGTGGAAGCAAGTTTGGAATAAAGTTTCTTGGTCCAAGTGCAATTTTTTCATGTGGCTAGTGGCTCACAACCGTTGTCTTACCTGGTATAATCTTTGTAAACGTGGATTTCAGGGCCCCTCTTATTGTGTTTTGTGTGGTAATGGAGAGGAGTCTGTCTCCCATCTGTTCTTCCATTGCTCCTATTCTACTTAGATATGGCACCTTTGGTGGAGCGCTTGGGGTTGCTCTTGTCGGCATGCTTCCTCTTTGCCTGAGTTCTGGGTCCGCTTGGGTACTGCTCCCTCCAAGTCTTCTTTTCTCCATGCTGCTTGGATTGCTGGCCCATCTTTTATGCTTTGGTATATCTGGTTGGAAAGGAATCGTCGCATATTCCAAGATGTTCGGCTTGGTGTTTTGCATCTTTGGTGGAAAATATCACATTCTCTTTAGGAAACTATTCTTGTGAAGTGTGAGCTTGATGGGGGTATGGATCCGGTTGATCTTGCTATCTGTAATCGCCTCAATTTTCATCTGCAGGTTGGGGCTGCAACTCATAGGTTTCCTTCTATGTCCAGGCAGCTTCACCATTAGAGGAAGGGTCGGGTTAACCGGGATGGGCACTGGACTCTTCCTCCCTGTGGAGTTCTGAAAATTAACACTGATGGTTCTTCCCATGGGAATCCTGGTCCGGCTGGTATTGGCGGAGTGGCTCGTTGTAGTTCTACGGATGTTAAATTTTTCTTCTTAGTTCATAAGGGTGATTATACTAACAATCTCATGGAAGCTCAGACTATTTTATATGTTGTGGAACAGTGTTGCTTGTGGAGATGGAGTAAGATTATCTGTGAGTCTGATTCCCAGGTGGTGGTGAACATGCTTTCTTCGCAAGAGCTTGAGGATGTTAGTTGGCAGCTATCCACTGTTGTTAAGCAGATTCTTTTCTTCTCTTCCTCTTTTCAGTTCATTAGGTTCACGTATATTCCTCGTGAATGGAATAGAACTGCTGATTGTTTAGCCAAATGGGCATCTAATCATGATCCGGGTTGGAATATTAGGGATAGGAGGCAATTGTCCTTTGAGATGGTGCAAGAATTTGACGATCTTGTTGCTTAGGATCGAGCTCCTTGTTCAGCTCTCCTTGTTGTATTCCTTTCTGTCTTAATAAATTTTTACCCCTCTTTTTGCAATAGATTAGCTTGTACCATTTTGAAAAAATTCTAATACAAATGTTGTTTAAAGTAAAAATATAGAATAATTGTCTTCATATCAATTATACTTTGAAATTATATGTATGCAAAAACTTAAAATAAAATAGGAATACTTCTTATTTTTTGAATAAATATAGAAAGTTAACATTTAAGTCTAGATTTTAGTTTTTTAGTTTTCAATTTATGTTGATTCATTTTTAAAAATAGAAATAGAACTTTATATAATTTTAAAATTTGAAATGATTTACAAACAAGAAGAAAAATTAAAATATATGTTATACAAATTTATTTCTATTTTTTAAGATTATTTCTATTTTTTTTTAATTTAGTAAGTATTAAGATAAAAATGAAATGCATGAAATTAAATATTATTTACATACCTTTAATAAATAGAGAGATTTTATTTGTATCTAGGTTTTAGTTGTATTATTATAGTTTAATTTTATAATTTAAGGTTTTTAAAATAAAAAATATTTAAAATTTAGAAATGTTTGTCATATATGTAATTTTTTTTTTTAAATTAAAAAAATTTCATAATTATTTATTCGTTTAAAATAAATAAATTTATTTTAATTCCAACATAATACATAATATAAAGATTTATTTACCTATATTTTAATAATGTATTCTAGGATCATTATATTCTCACAACTTTTAGAACTATCCATTATATAAATCCTAGCTATAACCATAATCTCAATCCTAACTATAATCATAATCTCAATTCTAACCATAATCATTTTCCCAGACCCTTAAACCTAGGCTAAACCTTAATCCAAACTTTAATCATGTAGCTACAATGTGACCTTAACTATGGCTTAAACCTTAAACATAAAGTTAATTCCAACTTAATTCAATTTTGTCTATGGATTGAAAATTGTATTCACCTACTAAAAATATAAATCCATCTATCTTAATAAATTAGCCATTTACCTATCATTAAACTTTATTAAATCATACTTAGAAATTGAACCCTTACCCTAAAAAAAATGAGTTTTTGATACTTTCCAAAATCTTCTCCAATACATTAAACTTTGAACCTAGGTAAGTCTAATACTTACACAGAACCATTGAATCATAATATATTTGAAACATAAACAAGTTAACCCTAATCCTACACTATAATTAATTTTAAGAAATGTTTGTGTACCATACCCTTAATCCCAAGTGATATTAAAAATTTAAGATATATTTGAATCATAATCCTAACTCTAATCTTGTCCAACTTGAAACATAACCTCAAACTTAACTCTAACCCTAATTAAATATTATGTTAAATTGAAATCTTAATGTAATTATAATTCTAAATTTAACCATAATAGTTCTTTATTTCCTTTCATTCACTTACACAAATCATTCCTATCAACTAATTATTAAATGAAGAATGTAGATTACAACAATAAAATATTTATAATTAACAAAAGAAATATAACACAAACCAAACATTTTATTCATCTATTATTGTCATAATCATATTATTTTAGATCCAATAATTATACATTGCTTCATCATTCAAACAACCATCTAAACTACTGCACATGAATTGATATAATTAATCTCACTCACTTAATTATTATTTCTATTTAAAATATCATTATAGATTAAACTATTAATTTTTCTGGCACTGATTAAAGTACGATAACATTATCATATACTAAGCATTGACATTTTTGTTCCAGACCATTAAAATATTTTAGTTAAAGAATAAGTGGCATTTTCAATTTATTGCAAGTTAACCTCCAGCAATCACTAGTAAATTGGTAAGAAACAATAATTAATAAATGGCATTTTTCTACGCAATTAGCAACGTACTCACACATAATTGAAGTGCAAGAGAAAGTTTATCCATTCCTTTTCAAGCGAATGAGAAATAAAATCATTTCAGTATTTTTTTTCCTCAAGATCATCTGCTCTGCAGTTTTCATTAAATCATCTGGTCTGTAGTTTTTGTTTTGCTTCATATACAAATACAAAGTGCAGGGCAACAGGACTGGCAACAACGTTATACAATAACAATAATAAGCATTATATTAAATATGTGATAGAGTATGCAACTGCTCCCATAAATACAAAGGTATCAGTCTGAGTCCTCCACATGGTCTCAGCTGCAAAGTGGAGTAAAATATTAGGTTGGTAGAAACATCATTGGAGTTATTATTAAGCATGGCCTTTCAGTTTCCATATCATAATGTGCTTCATCTGTAAGACAGGCTCTGCCCATTTATTAATTTAGCAGAATGCAGCTGGCTTTGTGTATCAGTTAAGGTTTGTTGTAATGTATCTTTTTTTAAATTTATGATCTGCCATGCCTTAGTGTTGTGGCAGGCAGAGGTCTTACAGGTAGTTGGGGATCCAAATAACTATGGTATCAGTATATATATTCAAGCTATCACATTCTCTTTTTAATTTTCGTGTTTCTTCATATTAGTCATTATGAAATCAAGTTGATACATATTTAAGCTATATGTTGATATGGTATCTAAAGACATGCAATGTACATTTAATTTCACGAGAGGAGAATTGGTGATCATTTTGTGCTAGTTAAAGCACAATTTAATTTGAAAGAAAAATAAAGAATTAGATCTACATCATCATCATTATCAGATAGACTTCCTTTTTTTTCTCTCCTTTTCCCATGTTTGCATACATTAGCTTTCTTATTTCTCTTGTTGTAATCCAGCTGGAATCAACATGTTTAATCAAGGAGAACCTATTCTTATTCAATGTATGAAACAATCATGCCCAAAAGCTCTTAATAAAGAAGGGGAAATATATTTGATAAATTTAGGAAGTATACATATACTAGATTTCTTTCGTATTTAAGATAGATCTGGTATATGATATAAGTTTATGGGATTATGGAATTAATTTTGTGGAATGGTTGGAAGTTGAAGAATTGGGTTTTATTGTAAATCGTTTATATTACTAATAATATTCTATTTGTTACAAGTTAGGATTTTCACTGCATCAAAAGATTAACTAGTGAATGCCCAATATAACCACTAGACCTATAGAACACATGAGGCAGCTAAGTCATGCCACAAATCCCAAAGGGGAATGTTGGTAGTTATTCCAACCACCCACCAACCCCCCCCACCCCCCCTGCCCACTCACCCATTCTCCCCCTTAACATTACTTGATGAGAATCAAATCTATGACCAAGCCCTAATACTGCTTGTTACAAGCTAGGGTTGTCATTGCACTAAAAGATTGACTTGCCAGTGCCTAAAACAACCACTAGACTTATAGAAAATAGGAGATGGTTAAGCCATGCCACAAACCCCAAAGGAGAATATTAGTGGTTAGTTCAACACTATTACTATTATTATATAAATTGATTGAGAAGATATTCATGGCTACATAATAAGAATAATAATGTGTCTTTCTCAATGTTAGTCTTAGTTGAAGACCTATGCTCTTGGCTGATTAGTAATCTATGTAGTAGAATCATAATGGAGAAAATCAAATATATCCATATTACTTCTTATTTAATTTTGTTTTCACTTTCATAAAATATCTTACTGCAAAAGTGACATACTTTTGTGCTAAGTTTCACCCATGCTTAGATCCTTATCAATCTTCATTTTACTTCCATTAGACTATACATTCACACTAAGTACATGTTAATCTTGATCTCAAGATGATCACTTTATCCCCATGCTTCATTTTCATATTGTTCAAGATTGACCCATTTTAATCTTATAACAATGACTTTGAAATTCAATTTTTTGAGTGTAAATTTCAATTTTGTTTTCCTTTCCTACTAACCATTATGAGTCAAGTTGGCACACATTTGGGCCACATGTTAATATATTTAAATGGTATTTGAAGACTTTCAACATGCAAGTAGTTTTATGTTAGGTGAATCAATGGCTGTTATATGCTAATTAGAGCACATTTCAATTCTAAAGGGGAGTAGAGAATTGCCTACATCATTATCATTCAGGCTATATTCATACCTTTTCATCCTTATTTATCATCATTTAATCTATCTTTCTAAGGGGTTTAGCCTAGGAGAACTTGTTCACCTGTCAAGTTAAACCACTCCTTAATGTTTTCCTTCAACACCAACTTGACAAATTTAAATATGCAAAGATGGAGACACATACATTTCTAAACTCACATTTTATTAACTTATTCCTCTATGCTAGATCAAATTTGTGTTAGAACTAGTATTGACTTTGTAGGCTTTGGAATTGATCTTCATTTTTTCATTGATTCAAATTTTGATTTAATCTTCAAATTGAGGCTATTATTCCTCTAGATGTAGTGAATCAATTAAAAAAATTAGATCAACATCATTCCTGCATCATAATTTTAAAGCAAACTAAACTTAATTCTCTCATATTATTTTGCATATTTACTCCAATTATCTATTTGTGACTATTCTAGTTGAATTTGTGTCTAATTGACCAAATTATGTCATTTCCCAACATCTTTTATGTATTATGATTTATTTCTATAAATGTGGACCAACTAATAGGATTTGGGCTTTTTAGCTTAAAAATTCATAACCGAGATATTGGGACTTGTAGCCCTAGCTATTTCTTCCTAATTAGTCACTCTTGTAGTAATCCAAGTATAACTAAAAATACTAGATGCATATAATTTATAAGTCACCCTTTTGTTAAATTAGCTTATTCAATACAACTAGAAATAATAGTGTCTTTGGGTAGAATTAGAGTAAATAAAGAGTTTGATAATAGAATAAGTCATCCATGAATTATATTATTTCAAGTGCTCCTAAAATGAGGTTAAACCCTTGAAGAGGTCTACAATATTATGTAATTTATTATTATCAAATCAAATACAACTTCTTTTTAGTGTCACCGCTTTTGCATTTAATTTTTACTTTATATTTTAGGCTAATCTATTATAGGGTGGATATCAAATCTATTATCATAACTCTTTCTACACTCATATTTTTCTACAAATTTTCTCTAACACCTTTTATGCATATCCATTATATTCTCGCACCTTTCCGTCTTGGGATCTTAGTAATAAATAAGTGGATGAAAAAATAATGACAATTCTTTCCCTTAAAATTATACATTTTCCCTCCTTTTTAGTAGTTTTCTTTTCTAGTTTGAGGGTAGAAACCCTATATTATAGGTTTGAATCTAATATAGGAGCTATCATTTTTAGGTAAAGTGTACTCCCCATACACATTTCTAATGAAGAGAAGATAATTTCCCTCCAAAATCATGTGATTTGATATATTTTGTATGTCGCATTATGCTTCTATGTATCTCTTGGTATATTGAACACCCCATAAGTTATCTTAAAAAATATAACATGTGATTCATTTTAAGTAGTTATCTTTGATAATTAAAAGTGACAAATAGGTTGTTTCCCATTTAAAATACCTAATGTGTAAAAACATAAACCAAAATGACTATTTACGACAAGGTTAAGAGTAAAAAATTAATAACACACTATCAATACAACAATTAACACACATCAAGAGTCAGGAGAAAACTTATCCATATCATATGTAGGAGAATGAAGGATAGTAGGGAAAAGTTTCTTTTGTAGATAGATAGTTGTCTAGGTGACACTTTCAATAGGGTCTCCACCACCATTGGGAAGTGGTGGAACCCTCTTTTAAAGATAATCAACACCAAGAATAGAATGTTGGATAAGTTTTACCTTATCAACCAAAGACTAGATAAGATCAAGAATAGTCATCATAGGAGGGTTCACATGGCCAAAGGGGATCACACTACTAATAAAGGGTGGAGTTGGGTCCACTGGGTTTGAGGAGGCCAAAATAAAAGGAGCATCACCCTGGGGGAGTCATCATCAGTTTGTGAAGAATCATCAAATGAAGAATAACTAGAGGCTAACATGGTCAAATGATTATATTTTTCCACTAAGTGAAAACACCTTTATGACATAAGAGAGAACTATCTATAGATAGATGACTAATAGATAAGCACAATGGACATCAAAAGGGGAGACCCTCATAGTATAGTAAATGATTCCAAGGCCTATCCCTAACCATGAGAACCAAATCTCCTAGAAGGGGCATGAAGATGTCCATGCCAACCAAAATACAGGAAAATATAGAGAGGACTGTAGTCTTTGTAGCCTCATCCACCATTAAGAAATAGTCAATAGATCTTTCAATGGACTTAAAAAAATAATTCTCCTAAAACTAAAGGAGAATATTAGGGAGACAAATCCATACTAGATGCACATTATGCAATTTAGTAAGAAGGTTTAAGGAGAGTGTCCAAGGTTTGGTTGAGAGAGAGTTATTTCCCCACACCCACAATTTAATTAGAACAAAATCATGTTATTTAGTATAAGTGAAAGTAACAATAACAAAACCCCTTTTAAAAGGGAAAAGCTCAATGTTACTAGATAAAAAAAAATTGATAGATGAATATCCTTAGATAGTTGGCAATCTTGCATCAACCAAAAATAATTTCTTTTTGTTCCTATTTATTTTGTCAGTTTCTATATTTTGTATTGTGATTATTCTAGTTGGCTCATTATTCCATGGGATCTTTATAATATGTTCTAGATATCATGATACATCTATGTATGGGTTCACATTCTAATTTATATTTTCTTGATGAAGTTATATTAAGATTGGTGATGTCCTTTTTTTCCCTACTCTAATGTACAATTTTGAATAATTTGATCTTGCGATGGTATTTCATGATCCAAATTGATTAGTGGCACATTTTTCTATGCTAATACAATATTCATGACAGACCTCCATATGACATCATAAGGAATATCAACCTTATGAAGAATTTCTTATAGATTTGGGTCATGACCTATATGTTGTAATACATTTTCTTCATCTTTGGAGAATGTGATTGATCTGGCTGACTTGTGACTTGCAATATTATATATAAATGTTGTAGTAACTCTATTCTAGAGAGTCACAAAGGGGAAGAGGTGACAAAGTATGGTGATAGATATTGGGAGGCACATAATATATTTAATTATGATGAATATCTGTAAAAAAATTGTAAGATACTTATAGGCCAATTTGATGTAAATTCTTGTTCCCGTGACAATACAAATATCCATTTCATATTTCATTGTGTGAATTACCATTATTATTTGTGATTCCCTTTGTCTTGACTCTATTTTCATGGTTAGATCATCTCCATTAGAGAATCTCTGATCTTTACTATGTCAAGTGGTATTAGAGCACAAGACTTATTCATGTGATTACAGATATATTTTCCTAAACTTGCTAAGTTGAGGATTTGTTGTTGGTAAGGCAAAATAAATAAGGATTTGACCTATATGGTAACAAAGAGATTGTGCAAGGTGGTTCAGAAGATGTTTTTGTTAGCATATTATTGAATATATACCAAAAGGGGAGATTGTTAGCATGTTGGAGATATTTTTGAGTGGTTGGCACTTGGATTAATTGCTTGTGTTGCATTCATGACTTGGTTTTTTATTGATGTCAACATATACATATATATACATAAATACATGCACACGTATATATGTATATATATATATATATACATATATATGTATATATATATATATATACATATATATGTATTTGTGTGTGTGTGTGTGTGTGTGTGTGTGTGTGTGTGTGTGTGTGTGTGTGTGTGTGTGTGTATAGACACGCACATACATATATATAGACACACACATATACATATACATATACATATATATACATCTTCGTATATGTATATGTTTACACACACACACACACACACACACACACACACACACACACACACACACAAATACATACATACATACATACATATGCACACACACACACACACACCTATATTTATGCATGTACAAATAAATAAACAAGAGCTCTTGAGGAGCTAGAGTCCCTACCTCTTGTGTAAATAGAATATGGATTTCCCTTTGAAGTTCTTAGGGTTGTAATTGTGATTGTGTACATAAATAGTTGCTGATGAATATAGTATTTATAAATTTTTATTATTAGTAACACAATGTAAATATTATAGTATATATATAAATCAAATCATTTTCAATAGTCTTCATACTAATCTTTAAATCACAATATATCTTTAAAACCTAAATATTAACACTATCTTTTTACCCTCAAATCTTGAAAAACTAAGTACTAATGAAGTAATCTTAAAATGGTTAATTTTAATTGTCTAGTACAAAATTCAATTAAAAAATTCAACAAATCATTTTGCAAAATCAATTGTAAAATTTAACAAATCATTTTTTAATGATTTTTCTTTTAGAATATAATTTGTAGGATTCAAAACATAATAATAATTT
This sequence comes from Cupressus sempervirens, assembly GCA_028749045.1. Classification (NCBI taxonomy): domain Eukaryota; kingdom Viridiplantae; phylum Streptophyta; class Pinopsida; order Cupressales; family Cupressaceae; genus Cupressus; species Cupressus sempervirens. The sequence continues at coordinate 179,907,056 of CM053785.1, read as the reverse complement.
ATAATATTATTAAGATTATATAATATTTTGACGGTTTGCAATATTCTAATGATACATATACAAAATGTAAAATATTTGTTTTAGTTAATATTTTTGAGATCTTCAATTTGAAAAAATAAAATTAATTATTGTATCATGTCTTTATTAGATGAGTTTTTTTGTTTTTGTTTAAATTAGAATATTATTTTAAATAAATGTATTAAAAGATGATACTATAAGTTTGATTTTAATATCAATTAACTATTAGACTAATGGAAGTTGGAAATGCTAAAAATATAATATTGAATTGAATTCTAAAGATAACGAGAACATTTTTATATAAAGTAAAAATTAACATGTATGTTTTGATAGTATTTTTGGAATGGTATGCCACAATTTTTGACCTTAGATCTTTTCAATTTTAAAAAATGTTATAGTGGGTTTATTGCCTTTGATTATATGAAATATTCATAATTAAATGTTTTAAAAATAAAGTAATATTAAAATAGATGATCCATATTCATAAAAATATATTTACATAAAATATCATGAATAAAAAATTATTGTATAGTAAAATAAAAGATTAGTTTTTAAAATGAAATAACAATAATAAATACTTCATATGCACTAGAATAGATTTAATAAAATTTTATTTATTAAAAAAAGTAATATAACTTTAAAAATAAAATAATGGTAATAACATATTATTACGACTTTGGACATTAGTTGTTCTCTCTAATACATTTATGAATGGATCACAGATTTTATCTCTATTTCATTTCCTTATTTTTCAGACTATAACACTTTTAATACTACGTATTTAGTTTACTTAATATACCATGTCAAATTGTTTTTTTCAAACTATAGTGGGGGCACGCCCTTTGAGTAGATACGATGACTGATAATTATTTTTCTAAATGTTCTGTCACATTTGGCCTGGAATTTGTTTTCCAAAATTTGGCAGAGATGTGCCATTTTTCGTTAGATCTCCCAACTCTTGTGGTTTTTTTCGTTTTAATGATCTACAAAATTTAATGTTCAAAATACTATTTGAAGGCACAAACATATATGTAATTTGACAATGTAATTAATTAATATGAAGTTGATGTTGACAGTGCAATTGATATGATGTTGATGTTGTTTTTATCTTATATATATATATATATATATATATATATATATATATATATATATATATATATATATATATATATATATATATATATATATATATATATATATATATATATATATATATATATATATATATATATATATATATATATATATATATATATATTTCATTTGAAAAATAAAATAACCCCTTGGAAAAATAGATCCAATCGATAAGAAAAGAGAAATTAGATTTGATAAATTGATTTTAAAAATATTACTATCAGAACCTTAGATCTATAAATTTTATTTCTCATGCCAATTAATTGGAGGGGGCTGATGAAAACATTAGTTCCCTGCCTATAAATAGGCATGGACTAATACTATGTGTGTGTGTGTGTGTGTGTGTGTGATAGATAGAGATGCAATATATCACAACAATGTATTTGATCAATGAGATTTAATATAGTGAGTTAAGATGCATAGGATTAGATTAGTGTTCCCAAATGTGTTCAGTTTCTATAAAGATTTAGATGAGTTATAATTGATTTATTGAAGACTGGTTGCATGCCGGTGTGCAAGAAACAATTTATTGGTAATTCAAATGTATCTATTAAGTGAGATGGAATGAGATTAAGTGAGATTAGGTTATGGTTGAAGACATATTAATGATGGTATGTTCATGATATCTAAGATGCTGGAGATCATACTATGGAGGTCACTAAAGTGTAATGTGTGATATGTTCACTAGTAATCGACTGTGTAATTGAGATCTTTTTAGAAGATTGTAGGGTGTGGAACCTTATTGTAATATCATATTGGGATCCTATATTAATTATTATATATTGGGAAAATCTCTCATAGGATGACTTATTTAATTAATAGGACAAGGTATAAAGAAAAGGTTGTTTCCTTTTGTTGTAAGTGTGTATTGTGTAATTGTAATTGTATTAATCTGATGATGCAAATTTGATCAGAGAAGATAAGAAGATGATGGTTTGAGATAATGGATTTAATTGTCTTCCTCTCATCTCCTAATAGGGTTGGAATATTCTAATAAGGATTCAAAATCTCTTAAGAGGGACTCATATGTACTAATTATACATAATTGTCTCCTAATAGGGCCATATCCTCTTGCAAGGAACTTTTATAGTGGTACACCATTTCCACTGGATTTTTCCCTCTAGTTAAGGGTTTTCCTAGTTAACAAATTATTGTGTCATTGTGTATGTTCCATCTCTTGGAATTGTTCATATTATTGGTTGTTGAAGTTGGATTATATAAATTAAGTTTAATTTGGATTAATCATTCAACTAATTTATCCCCAGCTGCATTGGTGGACTTCACTTTCTAGTAATTGGTATTGGATCTTGAATCACATTTTCAAGTCTCCTTGGGTAACACTGATGTGGGGGAGGATTGTTAGACTAACCGTTAATGTATCCCTTTAAGATTCATAATGCAACCTAGCCACCTTCTGTGTTCTATAAGTCATGTGGTTGTATTAGACATTAGTTGGTTGATCTTTTAGTGCAATGACAAACATGATGGCTAACAAGTGGTATTAGAGAACTTATAAAAGAGGAGAAAATATGTATATCACATGTGGAAATTAAAAAGTTTGATTAGATTATAGATAGTGGATGTTCACATCATATTATAGGTGATTGAGAAAATTTTGTTGAATTCAAAAGTTATGATGGTAGAGTAGTTAAAGTTGGAAATAATGCTCCATGTCCTATTAAAGTAAAATAATCTATTACACTTGATGGTGAAACTAACACTAGGGATGTCTATTTTTTTGATGATTAAAACATAACCTTTTGAGTGATGAACAACTTTTAGACAAGGGACATATTTTTCAATTCTCTAAGAAGACATGTATTATCAAAGAAAAAGATGGAAAACTGATTGTGATAGGTATAAGAACTAAAGGTAAAAATTTTCAATTGAATGCAACGGAGATGACTTGTTTAGTTGCTAAGATTGATGGTAGTTGTTTGTGGCATAAAATACTCAGTTATATAAAATTTGATAACATTGTGAAGATCAATAACAATAATGTATTAAGAGACTTTCCAAAGATTATAAAACCTTCTGACATGACTTGCAAGGAATGTGTGATGGCCAAGGAGAAGAATAATTCATTTCCAAGAAAATTACTCATTACATCAAAGAAATTGTAGATTGTGCATATAGATTTTTGTGGTCCTACAAGAACTAAAGTATTCTTTGTTGAAAGGTATCTCATTATTTTCATTGATGAATTTACAAGAATGACGTGGGTAGCATTTCTTAGAGATGAATCTAAAACATTTGATAAGTTTAAGATTTTTAAGGCTAAACACTAGTACATTTGGGTTCATTTTTTGACCTAGTTTTCAACCAAATTTTGACCAAATTCGACCAACCCATTGGTCAATATTTTTCTAGTCAAAATTTTGACCAATCTATTGGTCGAAAACCTTCCAAAGCCATTGTCTAAGTTCAATAAGGAATTGGTCAAAATTTCGACCAACAAAGGTAGAAAAAAATTTAGGCATTGGTGGAAATTTTGACCAACAAAGGTAGAAAAAAATTTAGGCATTGGTGGAAATTTCGACCAACAAAGGTAGAAAAAAAATTTAGGTGTTGGTGGAAATTTTGACCAATGAAGGTGGAAATTTCAACCAAGAAAGGTAGGAAAAGATTTAGGCATTGGTGGAAATTTCGACCAACAAAGGCAGGAAAAAATTTAGGCATTGGCGGAAATTTTGACCAATGAAGGTGGAAATTTCCACCAATAACTAGGTGTAAATTTTTTTCAGCCATTCTATAAAATAGTTCACATGCCTTGCCTATGATATGACATTTTGCATGCATCCTACACTCTCTCATCCGACTGATGATGGATTACGCAAAGTGATCTGAAACCATGATTCTAAAAAACACACAATATCAAATCCAAAATGAACTTGCACTACAAATGGATTGTGGAAATCTAATATTGTTAATTTTGCATGCATGTCTACTAGGACAAATATATGTTTAAGTTGCGATTGTCTTGGTAGACATGCATGCGATTTTACCAATATCGGATTTCCACAATCCATTTGTAGTGCAAGTTCATTTTGGATTTGATTGTGTTTTTTTTAGCATCATGGTTTTAGATCACTCTGGATAATCCATCATCAGCTAGATGAGAGAGAGTGCAGGATGCATGCAAAATGTCATATCATACGCAAGGCACGTGAACTATTTTATAGAATGCTTGAAAAACACTGGCAATAACTAATATGAAGAATATATAATTAGTTATATGATTGAGACAAATCATGTACATTGTATGAAGGTAGTCCATGGCTGACAAGGCCCACCAAAAGATAAAACATATGATAAAAAGAATTATTTTCATGTTTTGAACATATGGGGTACACATAACATGACTTATTATTGCACAATTCAACTAAGTTCAGTTAATTTCCTCAAGGATTGTCCCCATTTAATAGTGAACATTTTGCCACATTTCAAGCCTTTTGATTATATAAAGAAATGGATAGCATGAAAAGTTTAAGTAATGTCAAGCCATTTATGCCCAGTAGTTTGCCTTCTGCAAAGTTAGAGATTAACAAAATTGTTCCAAATTAAAAAATCAAGCAACATACTCAAGAAGGTCAACAACACAAACATAAATAAAAACAAAAACATTTATAATTCTGAGTTGTTGTTGTACACATTTGATTGTCTCCATTTGGTAGGTAATGGCTACCAAAGAAAGTTCCTCAACTATTCTGGTGCATCCAATTATTTGTCTGTTAGAGTGGAGAATTTAACTGAAGACTGACTCGGCTCAATAATGTCACAATATTTGAATGATGATGAATCCCATATTGATTGGACTGAGGAACCACTTCTTGTAGTGCCTCTCCCATTTGACTTTTGTAAGTCATCCTGATGGATGCAACCTTGCTGATCTTTTGTGGTGATTGATCATGATTGTGACCCTAAGTGGTCTACACCGTCGAGGCGTTTGGATTTATATTTGTGTATCTGTTGCTTTTTTTATGCTTTTGACTGATCTTTGAGATTATGATGTGATTTTTGGTTCACTGAGGTTTGTGCCAGTGGTTACCAGGATCGATGTGGTATCATGAGGTTGTTCCGTGATTACCTTGAGATGTGTGCAAAGATTGCACTGTGTACTTTTTACCATGCTACACGGGACTAGGTTCCTGTAGCAGTGGTTAGTCATGTCTTTGACTGTGTTTGCTTATGTGTTTTAAATGCCTTTTTAATGCAGAGTAATCAATCATTATTAAATGCTTAAGTAATTAGAACAGATTGTTCTTGTTGGATTATTTGGTTATGTGCTGCGGACATTTACCTTGTTTTATTTTGATCTGAGAGATATCTGTTCTCATGTTATGTTTACATTTGAGATGACCTGAGGGTCAAATGTTACTCTTTGATTCCAGTATCATAGATATTAGACTACTATGCTATTCAGTTAATCATATTGCATGATGATGCCATTTTGAGATGATAGTGTGTTTTATGTTGATATCTGGTTATCTGGTATTTGGACATACCTCTGATTTTGTTATGTGATGGATTTAATGCTATGGTTATTTACTTCATTCCTGCGTTGCTATGCCTTTTGCGAATGTGAGTGATGCAAATAGATTATTTTAATATAATTAAATAAATGGTTAAATTAGGTGATTTAATACATTTATTGCTTCGGCTATGTTATTATATGCAATTGCACTTGATTGTGTTGTTTAGTGTGTAGAATTTATATCCCTGGCAGTGGCACTTGGAGTTAGTGATTCAGCCGTTCATATTTTACCAATGTCGCCTTTGTATGGTCGACGTATCCTTAATTAAATGTTTAATTTAAACCTTTCGATGATTATTAAATCCGAACTCATTTGCATTATGTGATTAGACCAGTAAGCGTGTCTGTGCATTTAGAGTTTCGCTTTGTCGCGAAAGTTGTTTAGGAGATTTATGTGTTTTTGATTTTTCGGGCTTTTTAATTGATTTATTTTAATTTCTGGCAGCTTTTCCATAGATGAATTTCTATTTATAGGAATAGCCTGTTTTCGTTTGGGTCGATTTGGGATTTAACTAGGTTGGCTGGTTATTTGCCCTAATCGATTATTCACCCGAAAGGTGAATAAGTATCCAAAAAGGAATTTAATTCCTCACTTCTCACTTTCAAATTGGAAAGTTGGAGAGTAAAACCCAAAATCCTCTTCATGAGGATTTACTGTTTTGTTCGTTGTGGGAGCTACGGGCGTGGGATCGTCGCGAGGTTGGGCTCGTTGGATCCAGCTTGGGGAAACCTTGGATTGCCGCGATATTCAGCTACTTCTGCGAGATATTTATTTTATGGTTCAGATTCTCATTTTGCCCTTTTGGCTGTGAGGTAGGGCTTTCCTATTTTATTGTTTCTGCTCCGTTTCTACTTCTGTTTTTGGTAGCCGTTTGTTTGGAGGCTGAGAACTAGTGTTCCCCTCCGTTTTTGTATGTTAGTTCTACCCGGTTGGGCGGGTATGAACATTTCCTTGTTTTTCGAGATGAGGGTTTGGAGTTTTGCACCGTTATGCTGGCCATTTTTGCATACGGTGTCCGATTCCATTTATTTTTGGATTTTTGGGGTTTTTGAACTCAAAGGCCAAATGGGTTTTAATTTTAAAATTTTTCCAAAATTTGGGGTTTTAACCTCGTTTTGCGTGCTGCCCTTTTTTCTCGGGTTTTCTTGGCACATTGTGGGTCATGGACTTGGATGATCCGTTTGGGTATCAGTTAGACCACTTCTGCACTTTTATGTTGCATTGGGATGCATGTTGCATCCGTACTCCCGACATTGTGTTCAGTTGAGTGATTTATAGTTGTTATTGTTTCTTTTAGACCTTTGCTTTTGTTTCGTGAACGCTAGGATTCGTGTAGAATCCATACTCTTGGATTGAGGCCAATTGAGTGAGTTTATGATGTTTGGTCTGGTTACATCATTGGGATTTGTGTAGAATCCATACTCTCGAATTGAGGCCGGTTGAGTGATTTCATGATGTATGATTTTATTGGCATTGGGATTCGTGTAGAATCCGTCCTTCCCGTGTTGCTTTCAGTTGGGTGTTTTCTTTGCATTATGTTCTCATTCCTGTCCTTGTGTTATGATCTTCGTGATGGTGGTGCGCCACACACGAGTACGTGCGCGTACATTTGTTGGGTGACTTGCGAGGCCCGATCTTTCGTGGATTTGTCGGAAGTTATGACCATTAGGGTTGGGATGGGAGTATGCATGCCCACGGGCACTTGTCATAGGATGAGCATGTTAGGATAAACCAGGGACAGAAATAAAAACTACATGAAAATATAACCAATAACAAAAATAATAGAACACACAGAAATGAACACAAGGCACCAAGATTTAACGTGGTTCACCCAATCCTTGGGCTACGTCCACCAAACAGCAAGTCCGATCTTATTACAATCCAGTGATTACAACCTGATTACAATCCGTAATCCCTTACAGCTCAATACTGCCGCAAGAACCAATTTCGTATCACCACACATAAAAAATACCCAACCCTAAGCCCTTTTTATACAAGTATTAAACCGCTTTAGGGTTATAACATGTCGGCCATAATATGTCGGCTACCATGTCGGCTACTTCCAAAATTTTTTTTTCGGGGCGATGCCCCGAACCCCACTATTTATGAAGTATGTACAGTACTTTCCTGATCAGTCACCACAATCTAACAATCTCCCACTTGGGGACTGATCAGGCTCCACACTAAACAACAATCTCCCACTTGGAGACTGATCCTGTAGCAATACAATTACCGCATGGGGCTCCCACTAGATCAAACCACCCTGGATGCTGCTGTTCTTTTATTCACATTTAGTCTAAAAGACCAACTGAAGCTGAAGAGGAGTTCAACTTCTCCCTTGTGACAACCTTTGTCAACATATCTGCTGGATTTTCATTGGTATGTATCTTCTCCAGCTTTAACTGTCCATCCTCCAAAACTGACCGAATGAAATGGTATCGCAACTGTATGTGTTTGGTCTTAGAATGCAGAGCTGAATTCTTAGCAAGATGAATGACACTCTGACTATCTGTGAACAAATAATTATCCTTCTGAGGATGTCCCAATTCTTCCAAGAAGAACTGAAGCCATATCATCTCTTTGGCTACCTCTGTAGCAGCAACATACTCTGCCTCTGTAGTGGAGAGAGCATTAATCTTTTGTAGCCTAGAAACCCAGCTCACGGCTGCCCCACCAACAGTAAAGACATAACCTGTAGTACTCTGCTTGGTATCAATATCCCCAGCCAAATCTGAGTCAACATAGCCCTGTAAATCAGTAGTAGAGCCCCCAAAGTGTAAACACTTATTGGATGTTCCTCTCAAATATCTGAGAATCCACTTGACAGCATTCCAATGCTCAAAACCTGGATGACTCATATACCTGCTAACGACTCCCACTGCATGTGCAATATCTGGCCTAGTGCATACCATAGCATACATCAAACTTCCTACAACTGAAGTATAGGGTACCTTGGACATCTTATCCTCCTCTTCCTGTGTCTTGGGACACATCTCCTTAGTCAATTTCAAATGACCAGGTAAAGGTGTGCTGACAGCTTTAGCATTCTCCATAGAGAAACGTTGCAACACCTTCTCAACATAATCAGCTTGAGATAGCGTCAATGTTCTGTTCTTCCTATCTCTGCAAATCTTCATACCAAGGATTTGTTTTGCTGCCCCCAAATCCTTCATAGCAAATGCATGTGCTAACTGGCATTTTAGCCCCTTAATATGATGCATGTTAGACCCAGCTATAAGCATATCATTGACATATAGACATAAAATAATGTAGCTATCATCATCCAACCTCTTAAAATAAACACAGTAATCTGAATGACACCTGTTATATCCATGCTCATGCATAAAACTGTCAAATTTCAGATACCATTGCCGAGGTGCTTGCTTCAGGCCATATAAACTTTTCTTCAATTTGCACACTAAGTTCTCCTTACCTTTGACCTCAAAACCCTGTGGCTGAGCCATATATATTTCTTCATCCAAATCACCATGAAGAAAGGCTGTTTTAACATCCATCTGCTCTAAATGCAAATCTTCAGTAGCCACAAGACTTAAAACAGTACGAATAGAAGTCATTTTTAACAACAGGAGAAAATATCTCATCAAAATCAATTCCCTTTTTCTGTGCAAATCCTTTTACAACTGACCTGGCCTTAAATCTTTTCTTACCTCCTTCCTCTTCTTTCAACCTGTAAACCCATTTATTCTGTAAAGCCTTTTTACCTGCAGGCAACTTGCACAAATCTCATGTCTTATTTTTCAGCAAAGAGTCCATTTCATCTTTCATTGCAGACTCCCACTGAATCTTAGTATCCACCTGCACAGCTTCATCATAACTTTCAGGTTCACCAGCATCAGTAAGTAAAATAGAATACAAAGAGGGAGAAAACCTTTGTGGAGGTCTAATTGGCCTTGTTGACCGTCTAACATTCACTAGTGTGTGTGGTATTTGTTGTTGCAGTTGTTGCACATCATGAGGAATGGCTGGAATATCAGCTTTTGGAGTATCATCCAGCACTACATAATCATCTTCTTTCTTCTCATGTTGCTGCAACAGATCTTTGTACAACACTTTTTCATTGAATATGACATCCCGGCTTCTTCTAATTTTATGATTTTCAATCCCAAAGCCTATAGCCAAATTCATTAATGCCATATCCAACAAAGACACATTTCTTTGATTTCGCTTCTAGCTTGGTTCTATTTTCAGTGTCTATATGAGCAAAAGCTTCACAACCGAAGGTCTTGAGAAAAGAATAACTCACCTTCTTACCAGTCCATGCTTCTTCTGGAATACCACAACCCAAAGGAGTAGAGGGACCTCTATTAATCAAATATACTGCAGTATTGACAGCCTCCGCCCACATGTGTAAGGGCAACCCAGCATGCAACCTCATGCTCCTTGCGCGCTCCATTATAGTCCTGTTCATGCGTTCAGCCACTCCATTTTCCTGTGGAGTCCTTGGAACAATTTTTTGTCTACGAATACCATTAGTGGAGCAATAATCTTCAAATTCATGACTGCAATACTCACCACCATTATCAGATCTGAGACATTTTAATTTCTTATCAGTCTCATTTTCAACCAAGCATTTTTATTTCTTAAAAGTTTGAAATACATCAGATTTCTGTCTAAGAAAATAAACCCATACTTTTCTAGTTGCGTCATCAATAAATGTAACATAATAATGAGAGCCACCAAGGGAAGATACCTGAGCCGGTCCCCATACATCTGTATGCACAAGCTCTAATTTCTCCTTTTTGTTTTCCTTCCCTGTCTTTACAAAACTTACTCTCTTTTGTTTTCCATACACACAACTTTCACAGAAATCCATATCACACATTTTAGACCTGGTAAAACTTTTCTTGAATGAAGTACTTTCATACCTTTCTCACTCATGTGCCCAAGTCTATTGTGCCACAGCACTGTATCAGAATCTACATCAGCTATTTGTTCTCCCTGCTCAATTGCAGTAATTGTTCCTGAATATTCATTTTTCTCTGAAACAATCAAAGTAGAAGGAACAATATGACCTGTACAAAGATATAAGGTGCCTACTTTCACACCTTTTGCTACTACAAGGGAACCTTTTGAAACCTTCCAATTTTTATCATTAAAAGTAATTACATAACCCTCATCACCGAGTTGCCCTGCTGAAATTAAATTCCTACTCAGCTTTGGAACATGTCTTACATCATGTAGTAGCCAATGATTCCCATTCTGCAACTTAATCTTAATTTTTCCCTTTCAAACAATCTGACAGGGTTCATTATCCCCCAAATAAACAAGCCCAAAATCCCCTTGGACATAATCAATGAAATAACCTCTATGAGGTGTAGCATGAAAAGAAGCACCAGAATCTAAAACCCATGAATCATCAACACTCTCTAAAGACAGAAGCAAAGCATCCTCTTCGGATTTATTACTTACCACATTTGCCTCTTTGTCTCCATCTGATTTATCTCCTTCATTTTTCTTTCGAGTCCAGCAATCTTTCTTTTTGTGCCCTGGTTTCCCATAGTACCAACAATCATTTGGTCCTCTCGATTGAGACCTCCTCCCCTTTGACTTTCCTCTTGATTTCCCACGATTTCTAGAGTTACTTCCTCTTTCAGTCGTTCTGCCCCTGCTTTGTGCATTTAAAGCACTTCCTGATGTAGATCCACCTGAGGATTTTCTACGAGTTTCCTCACTTAAAATAACACCGATCACATCATCATATTTTAGGGTACTTGATCCAGGAACAGAATTACTTACTGCCATTACCAAGCCATTCCAGCTTTCAGGCAAAGAACACAAAATCAAGAGAGCCCTAATTTCTTCATCAAAATTGATACCCACAGAAGATAATTGACTAGTAATAGTATTAAACTCATTTAAATGATCTGCAACAGATCCACCTTCTGCCATTTTCATATTAAATAAACGCTTCATGAGAAATACCTTATTTGAAGCGGAGGGCTTTTCATATAGTGTCGCTAGGGTTTTCATCAAATCTTCTGTCGTCTTTGCTTTTTTAATATTAAATGCCACCGATGGTGCCAAGCATAACCGAATGCTTCCGAGTGCCTTTCTGTCCAAAAGATCCCATTCAGCCTCTGACATAGTTCCCTGATTCTTGGCTTTTCCTTCCAACGGCTTCGACAAATCCTTCTGATATAAATAGTCTTCCATTTGCATCTTCCATAACTGGAAGTTCTTCCCATTAAACCTATCAACCCTCAGCTTACCATCATCTGCCATTGCTCCCACTCAATCGTGAGACTCCCACTTAACCGTGAGACTTTCCTGCAGAGGATAATTGAGAAACAACTAGGCTCTGATACCACTTGTTAGGATAAACCAGGGACAGAAATAAAAACTACATGCAAATATAACCAATAACAAAAATAATAGAACACACAGAAATGAACACAAGGCACCAAGATTTAACGTGGTTCACCCAATCCTTGGGCTACGTCCACCAAACAGCAAGTCCGATCTTATTACAATCCAGTGATTACAACCTGATTACAATCCGTAATCCCTTACAGCTCAATACCGCCACAAGAACCAATTTCGTATCACCACACATAAAAAATACCCAACCCTAAGCCCTTTTTATACAAGTATTAAACCGCTTTAGGGTTATAACATGTCGGCCATATGTCAGCCATAATATGTCGGCTACCATGTCGGCTACTTCCAAATTTTTTTTTTTCGGGGCGATGCCCCGAACCCCACTATTTATGAAGTATGTACAGTACTTTCCTGATTAGTCACCACAATCTAACAGAGCATGGGTAGGGTAGGGTAGCATATGGAGGGGGATTCTATCCTATAACCTGGTGACTACTTCCCGGTTGGTAGAGGAAGTTTTATATAAGTGATAACTAAATAAAATGTGTGACTGGTAATAAAACTTAAGATAATAAAATGGTACTTTTGTGTATTGGCTTTTCATTGAGGGAGTTGAGCTACACAGTGTATTGGCCTTCCGTTGAGGGAGTTGAGCTACACAGATCTGAGCTCGGGCTTTTCGATGCCAAGCAACTCTCCATGATGTCAGCCCCTACTTAGTAGCCTTTTGAGTGTCTGACCAGGACCTGTACTCCTTGCATTGTCTTAGGTTCTTGGTTCAGCCATCATATTGTCTGGCGTGAGTGTTAGCCTTGGATGTTGTTCTTTTGTGTGTTTGTGGTTGGATCATTATCTCCATCAGCACGGCGGGTGTGGACCTATGGGTGCCACATGGTTTGGAGGCGTAGCTACCTTCACCACTGCTAGGGATCTGTGTACAGAGACAATTTTTTTTTCTAGTGCGACTGTTGCTGGATGTTTTCACTTGGTACTTCGAGTTTCGGAGTATGCTTTCTTGTGATTTATGCTTTCATTGGGATGCTTGTATATCATGTTTAGATGATGTTATTTTATTTGGCGCATTCCCTTATTATGATGTTTAGCATATGATTAGATGATATGATTTGCTTTAGTAGTATATTTGTTGCTTACTACTGTTTAGCATGTGATAGGTGATGTTGTTTACTGTAGGATTATCTTATGCGTTATCACTAGCATGTTAGATTTTTTTTTATGCTGTTATTATGCATGTTTTAGTAGTGACGTCCCTATTACGACAGTACCGACGATTTGGTCAGTGGCTTGGGATGTTATGCGCGGGGGATGGCTAGGACCCACGATGGTCTTATGATGCTATTGACAGTTGGGAGGAACTGCGTACTTAGTTTGGTTGTTTTATTCCTGAGATGTATTTATGTACATTGCGATGTTGCTTTTGTTCTCTGCGATGTTTATATTCAGTGTGTTCTTTGCCGCTGTAGTTTAGATGGTTTGGTGTTCTTCTTTCTGTGTTGTTCTTGCACTTGAGTGCTCATTCCTCGAGCCTTTGTGGATCCGGTACTCCTCGGTGTGGAGGTTCTTTTGTTGGTTTTTCTCCATTTTTGAGTTCTGGAAGTGTTTTTACTTTCTATGGGTGACATTTGTTCAGCATTGTGCGACACTAATAAAGTATTGCACGCCCATAGAAAAAATGTCGTACGATACTATAAAGTGTCACAGGCATTACTGGAGAAGTGTCGTACGAAACTGGAAGAGTGTCGCACGACTTTATGAGAAATGTCGCGCGATACTTTTCCAGTATCGCACGCCTTCTTGAGAAGTGTCGCACGTAGTAAGGGAGAAGTGTCACCCTACCTTAGTAAAAAGTGTCACACGGTTTTAGTGAAAAACCTGCGCGTGCCATCAGCGGGCACTTTTCTTCGTGATCTGATATTTTTGAGAGTGGTTTTGGATACCCTTTTGGGCGTTCTTTGAGCCTATGTTGTTGCATATTGAATTGGGGAGGTTTCTTTTGAAATTCAATTTTTGGGTTTCTGTTGTAGTCCTTCGAGGTTTAAAATATATCATTTAAGTATAAGGAATTAAATATATCGTTTAAGTATAAGGAATTAAATATACGTCAAATATATCTTAAGTATAAAGAATTAAATATACGTCAAATATATCTTAAGTATAAAGAATTAAATATAGGTCAACTTATACTTAAGATATATTTTAATATATGCGACAAATCATTTGAGATAGGTTTCAGACCTCTTAGAGATAAGTTATGGATTCTAGGAAATTTCAGGGCTTCAGAAATCTAGACTTAGCCAATTTTCAGGGCTTCAGGATTTCTGGCTTAGCCAAATTTTGGGATTCTGCATATTACCCCATCTTGGTGTTTTGTTGATGAGTGATCATTTCTTATGCCCTCATCTTGTTGTTGTCATTGTTGGCTTTTTTTGTGTGTATCAGTTTGGTAGTGGCGTTCGAATATTCGTTGGTTGCCGGGATTGTGTTGAAGTCTTCCGTTGCGATCTTCGTGATCCCTGTATGATGTTGTCTTGTGCATTCATACTTGTAAAAAATAAATATCTTGGCTTGATTTGAATCCTTGTTCCCAAGGATCTCTGGGCGGGGCATTACACTTCTTGACCTAATGATGCCAAGGAGGCTAATGAATGCAAGCATAAAATTCAATGTGTTGTTTTTAACAACCTGGGAGTTATCAAACAAATAATCTGATTTACATTTTCTTATGGATGCAAATTGAGAATGTAATGAAGTGAAAGGATCTCGATGCAAATGCTTGATGTTTCTAGTTTTTGGTTACCTAATGTTGGAGCTGAAATTGTATTTACATTCTTTTTTGAAAATCTGTACATCAAGTACTTCCATTATAAATCTGGACCCTCCTACTGAAATCCTGGCTTGTGATTTCATATTGGGAAATGAGGCAGGAGAGTGGGGAAATGGAAGGTAGAGATTCTTAACGTGACACGAAATCTTATCATAGGGATATGACACCTTATAAATAGCTTGTAGTAGTAAATGGATAGGTATATCACACATTAGAATAACAAGATAGTGAGATCCCACAAGGTGAATAGTGGCTCGCATTAGTACCATGGAGAGTGAGGATACAAATGCATCAATTTTGAGACATACACCTGGAAAACTACTTCTAAATTGGCAAAACTTTACAGTGTTCCACAAGGATGTGTCCTCCTAAAAAAACCACGTCCCCAATAAGGAATGTTTCCAAGAATATGGAGCTTGGGGAAAATACCCCCCACAATACCAACAGCTCTACCACCTCTGATGGGGATGCTTTTGAGTCACTTGATATAAGGCACAAGCCATTAATTACTAATTGCAACCTGTAACCTTGTTAAAACTAGTTTTCCTTCCATGGGCACTGAGAATTGATGCAACGAATGCCTCATAAAACACATCTTACAATTGTTATCCACATAGGATAGTAACAACAAAAACACACTCCAAACAACTATCAAATTCTTAATAATAGTCCAGAAATGATAGCAATGTAAATGCTAACATGAATAATTCTACAAAGTGGATGAAAAAGAAAAATCAACTCTTGTTTTAGGAATCCAACACAAATTTCCCTCCATGATCTCTATCTATTAACAGATGTAACTTCAGAGCTAACTACATGTAAGCATGATCTTCAGAGACTAGGATTCCCCACTACTGTCAAATGAGTAACAAGCAGGTCTAGAAGTTTCTTTGGTCACTATCCCAAGCCGGTGTTTTATAATTATTAACTATTCAATCAATTATAGAAATAGCTTCAAATTCACTGTGCCAGAATTGTATCAATTAATTGCCTTCAAAATGCATATTCAAATAATCAAATTTAGAAAAAATTTATCATACCTGTAAAGCAAGACTCAATCCCCCATTCTCTTCTTGTTCAAAGTACAACAACTATTTTATAAAACAATACTGAAATAAGTCTTCCCATTTCAATTCATCATAGAAAATGATTATAATGAAATATTAATGAATATCTACTAATAAGAAATGAATGTTAATGGCACTATAAGCTAAACATACACAAGAATGCTCAATAACACCCTGAAAGTGCTAGTCACTTAATGCCTAAAATAATACACATAGATGTATGGTGGATCAACTAAGAAGAAACTGTAATGAATACAAGCTATCTTAACTAAGCACAAGTTTAAAATCCATAATAGATAATACCTTTCCATGTTTACTAAGAACTTTAGAGTCTTAGACAACAACTATGTCCTAAACTACCAATACAATTGTTATAAATATGATGTGATGATTTTGAAAGTCTAAAAATTATAGTTCAACTAGTACAATTGATTCCATCATGAAGCTTAAGTCCATATTTCAACTTCCTCAAAATTTTGGGACATTTTCAATACATTTCTTTCTATTTAAAAATCTCTGTATGCACATCCACCATCAAGTGCATCTCAGCTAAGCTATAGACAAACATTGCTTTAAGATACGACATAGTGCAGCGCCAACATGGTTGGTCTCAAGATATAAAACAAATAAGATCGCTAAATCTTGAGAACATCAAAGTATTTTAAATTAATTGGCAGCAAGCAATTTTTATTAAAAAAAAATGGTCAAGTCCTGTAAATATGCACAATAATAATATAACCAACCTTGAATTTTCTTTTATCGAAGGATATTACTCGTATCACTAAACCTGCCTTTGCTTCTATTTCTATTATTGTAATAGAATAAAAGTGTGCACATTGTTTTTCGACCTGTTGTGGGATCATATCCACACCCAATGTTTATGGCATTCAAAACACAAGAAAATGAAAATTAGAAATTTAAAAAATTTAAAAGTTCAAAGAGATGATTTTTCCTCACCCTTTTATGAGCAGGCTGGCCTAAAATAAGTGGTCTAATTGTAACTATACCAGTTAATGCCTCTTCCAAAATAGTTGTTGATACTGTAGTCTTTATGGGCACACCAAGCTTGCTTTAAACATCCAAGATTTCAACCATTAGTGATTAAAAGGTTTGAGGATCTGAGCAACTCAATGCCTTAAAGATTTTGCAAGATATCACTTAAACTGGAGAGATACTGACCTAAAAAGAGCAGCAAACATGGTGTTCACTGCCCCAAGACTAGACAAATCTAACTCCAATTCTTGGTTCTCGGATTCAATTGCCTGTTTCAGCAAAGACCTAAGTCTTAGTTTATTATATATGCTTAACATCAATACATGACAGAATTAAGTCGAGTCTATATGCTTCTAGCACAAGAAATTGACTCAAAAATCTACATAACCCACCACTTAAGGATAGTGCAAGGCAACTACTCAACTTCCAAAGAAACAATATTAAATTTAAATAGTATAATAAAGGAAGAAAAACTTTAAGCTAAAATTTATCATATATAAACTTATAACTAAATAGTAAAATATCCCAAAAATTTCTATAAATAAATTAAAAATCATACCTCAAAACCAACTGCATCATACTGATGGTGCTTCTTAGGATATGAGAGAATACCATAAGAAAAGGTTATTTCCTTGAACTGTTCAGATGCTTCAGCATTGTTAGAGTTTTTGTTAGGATGATACCTGTAGAATATCATTCAACCTGTAAATATAACATCAATTTCTGAAAAAAAGATAGCTGATTGATGTTTAAAGCTTCTCCTAAATTTCTAATTTTTTCCACTACTCATCTTTTCAATTGAAACCTCACAAAGCATAATACATGGAAAAAGTAGAAACATTACCTGATATGGTCTGAAAGTAGCCCATACATAAAAAGGAAAAAAATACAATAAATATTGCTAACAAGGAATTCAAAATTTAATAATAATTTATACATGGAAATTACCATAACCATATCTATACCCAAATTTCTTGGACTAAACCAAATTGCATACATACAGGGATGCATAAATCTGTATATTTACATGAATATTTATAAGCTTACATATAAAAATGAACATAGATACTTTAGCAACACATCAAAAAATTTTCTTGCCTCAAGGCACGTAAGCTGAAATAGGGTCTCGATCCTAGAAGATAAAATGTTTATTGTATTCATGATCTTGCCCAAATCCCAATTTAAACTTCTAAGAAGAGGCATGATGCACTCAAGAATGGGGGATGGAATTAATGATAGCCTTTCTCTTATATCTGACTCCCAAAGTCCCTATGTACATACACGCCATCCAATCAAGGAAGACAACAAGGAAACAAATTTTAGACAGAAAGAAGTAAAACTTCAAATTTTATTAACTACTGTGAGATAAAAAAATGCTACAAGCAGATTTTTATCACAACCACTTTTCCATGAAAGAAACCCTAATTTATTATAGAAAAAACCAATTGAAAAGATTAATTTTGCAGAATTAGTCCCTTGTGGAGCATTATTTTTTCACGTGCATGTCAACTCTGCACCTGCTCTCATCTCTTGGGTCAAAACTGCTATGAAGATTCCAAGTCCAGCAACAAAGATGGACTATTGTATTCACCTCCAAGATCCATGACAAAGATGAAAATATTATATTATCAAGTCACTCAACCTAATCACAACAACTAGGTGAATTTAAAGCTAATGGAAGTAACCAGTCATCTTGTTGGGACCAACAATAAATGAAAGTATATAATTTGTGCCAAATGTTGATCTGATCAATACAAGTGTTCCTGCTAGACCCCTTCTCTATGATGTTTACAAGTACAACCATTCATCTTAGTATTTTTTAAACAACATGTAACAAATATATTCCCTCAAAATATTCATACCAACATTTCCCACCCTCTGCATGGCCTTATTGAATTCATTAATGTACCAAAAGAGTTTAGAGTTGCTGCAACATTGAACTGCATAGATATGAAAAGTTAATACAAAATAGAATGGATGTGTCCTACAGACCCACACTTAGCTAGTACGAATCATGCCAAGAATGTTGTTTTTCTCGAGCTCCACATTGTAACCAGTACAAAACTATCGAAATATAGCTTCTTCAGTAACTACCAAACTGCTACAAAACACTTATGGAACAGCTATGTGAGTGCTATGAAACAAATTTTGTAGCAACTGTGTGATCATTGGAAAATGGATTCTATGGCTATTGCTTGACTACTGCAGAAAAACTTCCCCTTGGCCATATTTACACAGTCCCTAACTACTCATATTAATTGCAAATAACTCTTAACCCTGCTTTACTCACTTTGTTGCCACTAGAAGCTTTCTTTTTGAAATCAGACGTGACTAAATGATCAAATAGGAATTATTTTCCATTTCATTTCACTCCATTTCATGCTATATTGGTTGTTTCCCACCCACTAGCTATTCATTCTCATATCTAAATCATCAATTTGATTATTAAAGCAACTTGCTGCTATATTGAAGCTCCCATTGCCTCATTCCTTGTTCAATTTCATTTCATTAGGTGAAATACATTTCCCTAGACACAACATATCAGAGCAAGAGAAAATTATAATATTCCAATAGGAAGTAACAATGCCATCTAGAACATTAGAAACAAGTAATACTTGCAGAAACTACAAGAAAAAATGCTAATAGCTCCCCCAATGCATGTGCCATAGGTAAAGTGTACCCTAAAAATTTTGAATTCTCCAATTATTAAGCCTAACTCTTGCTCTATTGAATTTGCTACTTATTATCTATTCAGATGCTTACACAAGCCCACTTTGTAATGAACAGCTAGAAAAGAAAGATTTGCTATCATTTCAGTTTGTCAAAATACAACTCAATACTATTTAAGAAAGAACCTGTAGGAAGTAGGAGCCTGATTGTGTTCAATTCTAAAGATATTCTAGGTGTCTTGCACAAGTTAATAATGTATGATTAGCCATTATCCATATTAATCATTTTATAGAGTAGCTCTGCAACATACTTAAACATTAGCATTGGCTCAGAGCCATCTGACAGTAATTAGAATTTTTCTTCATCTAGTCACAAATTCAACAACATAAAATAGACAAAAGAAAAAGATGGAATGCAATGTTTTAAACATCCTTCTCATACCCTAGTATCTAGAACTCCAATCTTCTAACACAGTTACAAGTGAACTCTATTTGTTGTTTTAACACCTTTTTTTACTATTCACTCAAAACTATCAATTCTTTACATAACAATGTATATAGTCATAGCCAACAAATAAGGCTAATAAAGGGCATATGATGTTCATCAATCTATCGAGCATTTTCAAACTAATTTAAACAGGGGGATCATGCCTATGGCAATATATACATACATTTAGTGATAATACCCTCAATGCTAACCATGGTGCCAAGAAATGGAGAAAGGAGCTCCCAAGGAGTAAGCTTGTGAAAGCCAAAATGACCTTCAAAACCAACTTGAATTTTTTGGCCTTCTTGTAGATACTTAGTATCCACATTTCTTGTCACCTCCCCTAGTGCATCAAATAAGGGCTGAATGTATTCATTGGGACTCCTTATCACCCTATGAGCTAAATCATGGCTAGAATTCCTTAGATCAACCATGTCTATAAGCAGGCGATGGTGACCTTGAGTGATCATGCCTCTGATCTTGTCCATGTACACACCTTGCCCCACTTGCAAAATGTTGCCACAAACATGTTAAAAGGCTATGTCATGCATTAATGGCTTCTGCCATAGTACATTTGACTGATAAATCTTTTTAAAGGCTGATGAGATGAAATGAGAGGAGAGCAAAGAAGAAATTTACATCTTGGTCTAGAAAGTCCATGAAAGTGCGCTTGTGCACCAAACTGGCTTCCTCATTGATATCCATCACCAGCAATGTAGCTTCCTACAGTGGGAAAATGAGGTGCTGCAAACTATTGATCCAAACCCCACTTGCAAACACCAAAATAGTATTGAACAAAAACAATATATACAAGATTCGTATTGTAGTTGTTCTACTAATTAAAAAATTTGACTGATATATATATATATATCTATATATATATATATATATATATATATATATATATATATATATATATATATATATATATATATATATAACATTAACATTGCATTTGTTCTACTATTTTTGTATTTTGACTCCCTTATGTCTTTTGTAGCTTGTTCTGCTCATTGTAAAACAACAAATATATTTGTAGCTCTCTTGACAATCTATTGTCTTCTCATCTTATTCTCTTTGCATTTTTTTAATTAGAAACAATAGAGAAAATGTAATAACTAATAATTACATAAGCTTGTTGTATGCCCAAAGTAAATGTAGCTTTTGAAGTCATTGATTAAAAATTATTTATGTAGCCTTTAGCAGGGATTATAATTGCATTCCATTTTCTCAAGTAATGAACATCTATATCTTTCAATGCCCAAAAGACAAAGCTCAGTACAAGTCTTGCATGAAATTTGATAGAATAAGTAGAGCTAGCCATCATACTTCTCAGAACAAAATTTTGAGGCTTGATAGGCTGCTCCTTCTGATGTTGAAGAATTTGGTGAGTGGGACTATTACATAATTTCCAAAAATTAAAATGACCTCTATCAATTTAGCCCTGAAAGACCTAGCTTTCTGGCCATTACAATAGTTGATGGCCATTACAATAGTTCTCAGGGTCTTCTCAAACTGTATTTACTATGAGAAGAGGATTCAATTGTGCTATTTTTGAGTCCATTGCAAAGGTATAGTGGAATTGGTATTTGCATTTTTGGAAATATATTTAATATCTTCCATTACTCTTTCTACTGTGGTCAGAAAGACAATGAGTACTAGGAATTATTAGCATTTTACATTTGTACACTGGGTATTATTGTCACTGTGGTTTGGCATTAGCTGTCTTGACATAGCATGAGTGACTTTCTAGTTATAGCCGCATCTATCCCTATCTGGACAATTCTCCCATTAAGAATAGATGCCGATCTATTCCAATGCTCCCCCTTCAGCATAGACATCCAATATACTACTAAAGGTTGTGGAATTTGTCTTTGAATGTGTCTAGAGGCTTTTTGTTAAATCTATTATATTCCAAAATCCTTGTAAGCCCTGAGATAGAATTTCTTTCAGCCATCAAATCAAAAAGATCACATGCCTTGTGTATGCTTTGAGAGATGTTCATGCCTTGTTTCGAAACTCTTATTTTGGCATAGATAGGGAGGATGCTAGCAAGGGTTCTGAAATCTTTATGCCTACCAGCTCCATCTTTCTACTCACATGCCCATTTCATTTCATATGATCATCTGAAAATTGTGTCACTCTAAGCTCTCAACTATTTCCTCTTGATTGATCATCTCATAACTATTGAATGAGATCTTTGGGATAAGCTATAGGCATCCATCAAAGCATAAAGGATTTTGTCAGATGGTGTAGATGAAGTAGTAGCATTTGCCTTGG
Source organism: Cupressus sempervirens (assembly GCA_028749045.1). Taxonomy (NCBI): domain Eukaryota; kingdom Viridiplantae; phylum Streptophyta; class Pinopsida; order Cupressales; family Cupressaceae; genus Cupressus; species Cupressus sempervirens. The sequence goes on along the minus strand of CM053785.1, from coordinate 179,884,689 downwards.
GAGACATGCTTGGAAAATGGAAGCATAGATAACTCATGTGAACTGTTTGACATGATGCCTAAACATAATGTGGTCATCAAAAGCCATGGTTGCTGAATATGTACAAAATATATATATATTGAGAGAATATATTTGTTTACGTTGCAACTGCCCTGGTAGACATGCATGCAAAATGTGGAATCATAGGTAAGGCATTTGAGCTATTTTATTGATTGCCTCCATGAAATGTCATCTAATGGCAAGCCAATATTGCAGGATATGCATATGGATTTGTTGAATATATCTGAACACACACACACACACACACACACACACACACACACACACACACACACACACACACACACACACACACACACACACACACACACACACGTATGCATGCATGCACATATGCGTGTGTATATTTATATTAGATAAAATGAGTTAAATATATGTGCTTTGCCAACATCTCTTGTCTGTGCCAAAATGGAACCTTTGAAATGGGTTATAGACATCTATCAAAGCATAAATGATAGAGAACTATTGTTGGATGTTGTTGCCATTAGCTTGGTAGAGATGCATGCAAAATGTGGAATCATAGTCTGCCTCTGCATAGTATAGCATGGTATAGTTACTATTGTTACTACTACTATCACTACTACTGACTGACCTAGCCTCCTGCTACTCCTGTTGGCAACTAAAGTATTGCATGTAAGCCACTTCTACTACACAATGTATACAAGACCCTTCCTTTTCCTTTTCCCTTTCTTCCTTCTCCACTAAAAAATATCACTGCAAAAACATAGATCACAAGGGCAAATCAAAAGACAAAATATATATCCACTCTTGAATCATAAATGAATGAATGAAGGGAAAAACTAGGTGGCGGCATAAGTTATAACACAATCAATCAAAATTTAATGACTTTTAATTCCCATTCCATTCCCTCAACTTAACAAAAGCTTCCATTGTGTAGCCCCTTGGTTTCTCTTTATCATTGATTTGTGTGTATGCAAAAAGGAGAGATAGAAGAGCCTGCGATCAGAACAACACATCAAATCCATGTACAACAACAAACTGTACTGTTCAGTGCCTGGTCATTCAGGACTTTATATTCTTATGCAGCTTGGAAAAATCCCAGCTATTTCTCATCAAATCCCACCTAGCTTTATACATCAAAACCTCACAAACTAGGAAAACAAAAACCATAATTAGTGTCAGTAGATATACTATATGAATATATGAATGCCATGGGAATGTTGTACGGTTGGGGCAGGGGGTTGCAATTGTGCTGCAACTTAGTGCTAATTGTAGAATTAATTTGAAACTATACTTAAGATAATTATATTACAAATTGTAGAATTAATTAATTTGGAACCACAATAAAAATAAAATTGCATTGTCTTATATCCCTTGAGTTTCCTCATAAAAATGTACACATAATATTCCTACAACTTGCTATTAGTGTGGTTGCGATACAACAAAATTCTACATGATATCATCCAAATACCTTCCATGTGTGAAATAGCAAGCACTATAATAGTTTTCTTACTAATGCCTGAAGTTTATCAACATCAACGTTCAATTAGCACAACTGCGACAATATGTAGATCATAACAAATTTTAAATGCAATAGGAATGAAAGAAGGGTTTGCACTCGACCTATCAAACTGATGATAGCTAGTAGTTGCTGAGATTGGAATAACTTGCAAGATGTGGATTGTTACTAATGTTTTTAGAGTGGAAAATTATGAGTAAATTAGGAAAACTGTGATTTTCTAGCAATCTTTGACAATTTTTTCATAAAAAAATTATGGTTTTTGGACTTCAATAATTTTTGCACTAGTTGTTTTTTTAATTTTTTTGTTAACCTAACCCTGACCAATTTTCTTCCCCAAACTTAACACTAACCCAATGTTTTCCCATTATTTGGAAAAAGAAAAACATTTGTCTTGCCAAGTTATTCACAAGAAAGATATTTGCTACTCAGATAGCTATAATGCAAATATTGTTAAGACTTGGAGAAATATCAATGTTGAATTCATCCTATGTTAAGGCTTGGAGGAAAGCTAACTTAATTCAATAAGATCTAATCCTATAATTAACAAAATTTTGAAACATGATTTTCATTAGATTAAAAAAGAAGCAGTCAACACTCCTACACATAACGTAATCTCTTTTTTCAACAACAGTTTCCATCTAAAGAAAGACACTGGAAAAAATGCATGATATGAAGGAACTATCTATGAACATACTTGGAAATATACTTCAATATCAACACTTATAAATGCATTTGCACTCAATCACCTGTTGCTGATGTCTGTAGACTCTGTACTACTGCTTGTACTCAAATGGCTGCTATTAAACCCATCCACCAAAAAATTGACTCTAAATTAATCCTATTCCTAATCATAATCTTCTGAAAAGTAAACCCCATAATAAATACCAACCCAGACTTGGAAACTACCAAACCCTTAACAAATGCTTACCTAGAATCTAGGCTAGATTTTAAATCCACACTGCTACATTGCCACAAAAAGATAAATAAATGTTTAATTTCATGCCAAAATTGTTGGAAATATTCAAGATATGACAAGTTGTTGAGAGGGGAGGGGTGAATCAGTAACTTTTAAAATTTCAAACAATAAAACTGCATACTGATATATTCACCATTCATCCAAGTAACCTACTGTAAGCATGAAACAAAATCATTTGCAACACTTGAACACATAGATTTGGTGACCCAGAAACCTTCCAAATAGAAAGTAAAACTGGGGTGGGGATGAAACCCACAAAGCTTCGTTACTGCAGTATGAAGTTGGCCGGTTAAGGCTTACAATGACCACTTCTGGTGATCTTCCCTGTTAGGAGCACAAAGGATTGCTAGATCCACCTTGTTAGAGGATTTACAAACATACAATAAAGTATGCACTCTGTTAGGAGATTTACAAAAGACTGTTAAGTCTACCTTGTTAAAGGATTTACAAAAACTAATTCACCTGTTAGAATGAAACAGTGGATCTGATTACAACTGATTGCTGATAAGATTCGCTATGCTCTGATTCACCTTGATGTGATAGATAAAACTTTTCTACTCCAAAACTTGACCTTGCTGAATACCTTCACAACTCAGCACACATACTTTCGTACACATGTATTTCTTTCACACTTTCACATTATCATTCATTACCATTACATTTGAATGATACAATACATTGCATATATATACCATCCAAATAAACAATACATGCAAGGTCGGCCAAAAAAACAAGTGCAAATCTCTATACAAAGTCGGCCCAAGGTAAAAAATTGGGTTCATTGAATTGACTCGATGTCCTTCTGATACTCAGCGTCCACTGTGTTACTCGGCATCGTCATGCACTCGGTAGAAGTGAAGGCACGGTGCATACTAAACACTTCGAGTAGTTCTGAACTCGATAACCACTGGAGACTCGGTAGAAGAGATGTCACTCGGTGAACACTTCTATCTGAACTGTAGCTCGGTGATCAAAGGAAACACTCGATAGAACCTTGTGACTCGGTGATAGTTAGTTTCCTTGATAACCGTCTGAGCTCAGTAAAATTAATTTTCTTGATAACCTCAGGAGCTCGGTTATCACGAAGTTCTCGGTCAATACTAAGTACATCTTCGCTCGGTCAAAACTGATTCCTTTCTTTACCTCGAACACTCGGTAAACACTGGCTGCTTTGTTCACCTCGATCACTCGGTAAACACTGACTTCTTTGTTCACCTCGATTACTCGGTAAACACTGAGAACTAGGTAAAGCTTGGCTTACAAAGGAATGTCCGGTGAGAGCTCGATAAGCATTCAGAATCCAATAAGTGTTGTAACTAATGACAAAAATGTATCATAATGCCAACAATCTCCCCCTTTGGCATTAGTGACAAAAACACTTATGAGACAAAATTTATCTAACATGCTGATGACTGATTCTGAATATATATAGCTTAGTTATATAAAACTCCCCCATAGAATGTACATACAGTATTTACATGAGCTGTATATCTCTTCCTTTGTACAATTTTTCGAAAACACTTATTCACCCATAGTATACATATCCAACAATAATCTCCCCCTTTTTGACAATAATGCCAAAGAATAAAAGAATATATATACTTATATAGAAACACAAAAATGAGAGATGAACTCTGAATGTACCTGAAGAATAAGCTGGAGAGTCTTATCCCAATTCTCTTGCAAAATTTTGCAGGTGGAAAGAGCTACTTGAACTTCAGCTGAAAGTTCAATCACATGGTCTGCAATGGAGAAGTTATTATCATGGATTAATGTCTTTGAATGTGCAATGTGCTTCTGCATTGAATCCATGATGGGAAGGATCATGTTTTGGATATCTATCAATGTAGATCAGATCCTTGCCTCTTCTCTCAACAGCTTTGCCTGCTTCTCTGACAAAAATTTGATCCTGAGGTGATGAGATGAGCTTGAACTGGGGTCAAGCTTCAAGTTCTGTGCACTCACCTTTAGATCCTCATCAATTTTATTTAGTTTCTCTCTTATTCCCTTAGTGTACTCAGTAACATCACAAAGCTTAGCAAAAAGAGATGTTACATTATTAAAAGAATTTTTCATATCTGCCAAAACTGAGGTTAATGCAACCTGATTTATTGCAATGTTCTGGGCAATGTGCCCCAACACCTTATTATCAAATTTCTTTGCTGCACGCTCAATCAACTTTTCTTGTCCGGAGGCATCTTCATTGAATTTATTAACTGCCTCTTCCAATTGAATCAAAATGTGTTGAGAAGTATCAACATCAACACCTATAGCCTCAGTAATTATGTTCCGGGCATCCTCAATTATCCTGTATTCCTTATCCCTTTTCGATCTTAACTGCATCTGAGTAGCCTTTTTCTCAATAAGTTGACTAGCATACCTCATTTCTTCAATGGTAGCATTATCAAAGTCAATCTTTGGAATTACTATCTCTGTGTCCAAGTCAATGTCTTCAGGAATTTCCTTTCCAGTGATCATAAGTCTTAATGGTTGCTTTTGTTTGACTTCTGAGATGACTAGTTTGACCTTTGGAATAGACACAATAGTAGAGACAGAAGGACTAGCAGTAAAAACTGGGATGCTTGAGGGTTGAGTGCCAATAGGAGTATGTACAGGGTCAAAAATTTGAGTACTGGCCAAAAATGGTGATACACTCGGTAATATAGTATCTAAGCTCACTGTGCCTGAAGTAGATGGCGACAAAATTGTAGAACAAATTGGAGTAGTCAAAATTGGAGAACTCACAGCAATACCAACTGATGATGATGGAGTCGAGGAGGCCAACTCGGTAGATGAAGAGGGGTGCAGCTCGGTAGATGAAGTGGTAGTCACTTCCACTGATGATACCTAGAGGTGAGATATGGCAGGTGTAGATGGTAAATCTGGTGTAGATGAACCTGCTGAAGCTGACTCCAACCTTGATGATGTCATAGGTTTAGCTGGGGAGTGAGGAAGGGATGCAATAACTGCTGCTGCAATTTTTACCAGATCATCCTCCTTATCTTCCTCTTCAGCTTCTTCCTCTTTGTCTTCTTCCTCTTTCTCTTCCATCATTGCATGCAACTCTCCTGGTGTAACTGTGATGGATGGAGCGCTATCTGATTCATCACTGCTGCTGCTGCTGTCATCATCCTTTATTTCTACTGGGTCTACACTAGGCTTATGTAGATGATAGATGTTTTTCCACATGTTTTTAGCATCATTTACAACATGCTCTATATCTTTGATCAAAATCAAACAAGTGTGGAATCTGATCATCATTTTACCTTCATAGGTTTTCAATTCAGATTTTACCTCTGCTCCAGTGAGACTAGGCCAAAGATTCTTCAGGGATTGCTCATATATATCTTTTACCGTCTTGGTGGCTAACTCCCATCTTGACTGTACTCTCTCCAGTAGTTCTTTAGAGATATGAGGAGCAATCTGGTCCGGGGAGTATTTTCATTTTCCCATTTTGTTAAGTACCAGTTCCTCAATCTGCATTTTCTCTGCATCAGTCCTTGTCTCAAATTTCAATGCCTTGAAATTTTTGATGCCAGCTCCTTCTTCCAATGATTTGAGCCTTTTCTCGAATGTAGGTGCAGGCTTGACCAATACAGGTTCCTGAATACCTTTTCTTGTCCTCCGAGTAAATACTGCAGTAGGCTGCTTCTTGGGCTTGGTAATGATTACCTTGCCTTTCTTCTTTGCCGGTTGCTCTTCTTCTGATTCTTCACTTTCTTTATCTTCACCTTTTCCCTCGGTGAGCATAAGAGGACCCATTGCAGTTTTCAGTTTGGCCACTTTCCTCTTACCTTTGCTGATGGCCTGTGGAATTTTGATTTTCAGTTCAATTCTGGCCTTTGCTTCATCATAAGTACCAAAAATCCGTTGCCTTGGGTCTACTGGCTCATTTACCAGTGCTTCAATGATATCCCTTGTTTCATCAATATTTACCTCATATGGAAGAGGTTTCACCCATGCAACTCGAGGTCTAACTGCCTGTATGTACACCTTGTCACAGTCAACCATAAAACATATGTCATCTTTATATTCTTCAACAAGCCTAGGAGGAATTCTGAATCGGTTATTCATCCTCTCCTTAAAGTCTTCAAAATAGTTATCCATGATACTATCAAAAATTTTCTCCCATCTCTGCTATAAACTCTTTAATCTGATACAAAATTGGGACATCTTTTCTCCATTGTACGGTTCCCTTTGATGGAAAGAATTTTTGTACATAAAATAGTAAACATATTAACAGAGATCCAAATTTACAGGGGTTATTCTTCGATGTCCTTATATTGTCCATGTTCTTGTTTAACTGCTTCAACATTACTTCTGACAGATCAAACTCAAGATTCTTCTTTACAATTTTCAGGGCCAAATCCACAGCTTCACACGGTACACTATTTAACCTGCTGGAACTATATAACTTATATGCAATAATATGTATGCCAAATCTTAGTTTCAGATTTGTTACAGTGTTAACCTTCAAACCTCTACCATCCCACTCGACTAGGGTTTGCCTCTGTAACTCATCCCATCCTAGGGTTTTGGTGGTTTTGGCTTTGCTGAGCATCGGGAGACCCGTGATTTTGTGAATCATCTTCTTGGTTATCAAAACGGGTTGTTCCAACCACAACTGACCATTATGCACTCGACTCAAGATATACCTAATCCATTTGGTTTGGAAGTTTCTAGGCATATGCGCGATGTGAGTCAAACCTTTAGTTTCCAAATGCTTGTGCTCGATTTTGAGAGAACCATTTACACATAACTCCGCTAGGGCATTATCCATGTCCAATGTCCCTATTTCTTGAATACCACACTTAAAATGAGTGCGAATGTCATTCACGAGGAGTACCTTGGGTGGAATCTATGATTGAGCTCCATTAGGATCGAGCGATGGCAGGAACGAGCTTGAACGTAGGTGCCTTCTATTCCATTCCCTTCACAAGCATTTCAGAACCCTTCTTCGCCTTGCTGCTACTGGTGCTTGCGGATGCCATTGCTACTCGGTGAGTGAAAAGGTTTCATAAGAATACTTCACTAGAAAATCTCTTCAAATCGCTTGAACTCGCTTGAAAGCCTTTTTTTTCTGTGTAAATCTCGAATTTGCGGTGAAAAATGAGGTCAAAATCTGCCCTTTTGATGAAAAATTCGCCATTAATGTTTAGTACGGAGGTAGCTGCGATCGAAAGACTGTCATCCACTAGCTCGGCTTAAACTTCGCAACTCGGTGACCAAAATAAAATAGGTTAAACCGACCTTAACTCGGTAAGAGAAGAACCAACCATGCTCGGTAAGTGTAACTTGGTGAAAGAAGCCTTATTGCACCGGACTGAGCTCGGTAAGGTCATGTACCGACCATGATCCTGATGTATCTGAAATACTGATTTGATCATATTTTCATTCTAGGACTGCTTAGGATATTGCTTTGTAGATACAGTCCTGGTCTTATCCTGATGAGTCTTAATTGGAAATGGTAGAGTCACTCACTTCTTGAGTGACCATTCCATCACTTGAATTATCTGGCTTGGTAGACTTAGGAATCCATTGCTGCTTCATTTGCTTCCGAATATTGTCTACTTTGATTTTCTTCTCATCCTCGACTTTCTTTATGTTCATGCAGTTTTTAGATATATGACCAAGTTCTGTACATGTATAACATCTTACAGTGGTATCCCTTTTTCTTAGGTGATGCCTTGCACAGTTTATGCCAGTATGACCATATTCTCCACAATAATGACATCTGCACCAAGTGTTGTAGTCCCAACCAAATATTGCTTTGACAAATTGTTCAGTTGGATTAAATGATTTGGATTTGCATTGTGATGCCTTATGACCTTGCTTTTGGCATTTGTGACATTTACCTTCAAATTTCGGTTTCTCTTTGCATTCATTGGCTTTGTGTCCATGCTGATTGCAATTGTAGCACTTTCCATTAAATTTGCCTTTTCCATTGCTCCAACATCTGTTAGATGTATGACCTAACTTACCACAGTGGCTGCAAGTAGGTCTTTGATTCTTTTGAGTACCCTGTTTGGAGGATTCACCTTCTTCCTTGTATCCAAGGCCTGCTTTACCATTTTGTTTATGAAAGTTTTCTTCATTTTGCAGATTCAATTAATCCATGTCCTTTTGAGATTTTACCATTCTCTCATTGACTTTTTTTTCAGAGATTAGATCACTTTGTAAGCTTGCATTGATTTGCCTTTCAGTAATTAAGTCATTTCTCAAATTCTCATTCTCAGATCTTAGATTCATAATTTCTTCATTTGCATTAGATAATTGAGTTACAAGATTTTCAAGCTGAGAGGATTGATTATTCCTTACCTCTAAGTCTTTAGCTGCCTTGTTCCTTTGCTCCAAGATTTCATATAGCCTGATGGACTGGATTTCTTGTTCCCTTTTGAGCTTTCTTACTTCTTCCTGCAGAGATCCATTCTTTTCTAAAAGTTCTTTGATTGCTTTGTCAGCTTCATCTGAACTACTTGATGGTGAGAGATCTTCAATCTTTTCTTCAACATACTGATGGTCATTCATTTGCCTTGCAAGTTCTTTTCTTCTTTTCAAGGATTGTGAAAGATGCTCTTTTGCTTCATTGAGTTGAGCCATGGCCATTTTCAGATCTAGCTTTTCATTCTCAATAGAATTGTCAAGTCTGAATATCTCCATTGTCCTTGATCTTTGCTCAAGCTGTGAAACTTTTATCTTGAGAACCTTATTGCTCTGATACCAATTGTTGGAAATATTCAAGATATGACAAGTTGCTGAGAGGGGAGGGGTGAATCAGTAACTTTTAAAATTTCAAACAATAAAACTGCATACTGATATATTCACCATTCATCCAAGTAACCTACTGTAAGCATGAAACAAAATCATTTGCAACACTTGAACACACAGATTTGGTGACCCAGAAACCTTCCAAATAGAAAGTAAAACTGGGGTGGGGATGAAACCCACAAAGCTTCGTTACTGCAGTATGAAGTTGGCCGGTTAAGACTTACAATGACCACTTCTGGTGATCTGCCCTGTTAGGAGCACAAAGGATTGCTAGATCCACCTTGTTAGAGGATTTACAAACATACAATAAAGTATGCACTCTGTTAGGAGATTTACAAAAGACTGTTAAGTCTACGTTGTTAAAGGATTTACAAAAACTGATTCACCTATTAGAATGAAACAGTGGATCTGATTACAACTGATTGCTGATAAGATCCGCTATGCTCTGATTCACCTTGATGTGATAGATAAAACTTTTCTGCTCCAAAACTTGACCTTGCTGAATACCTTCACAACTCAGCACACATACTTTCGCACACATGTATTTCTTTCACACTTTCACATTATCATTCATTACCATTACATTTGAATGATACAATACATTGCATATATATACCATCCAAATAAACAATACATGCAAGGTCGACCAAAACAACAAGTGCAAATCTCTATACAAAGTCGGCCCAAGGTAAAAACTCAGGTTCACTGAACTGACTCGGTGTCCTTCTGATACTCAGTGTCCACTGCATTACTCGGCATCGTCATGCACTCGGTAGAAGTGAAGGCATGGTGCATACTAAACACTTCGAGTAGTTCTGAACTCGGTAACCACTGGAGACTCGGTAGAAGAGATGTCACTCGGTGAACACTTCTATCTGAACTGTAGCTCGGTGATCAAAGGAAACACTCGATAGAACCTTGTGACTCGGTGATAGTTAGTTTCCTTGATAACCGTCTGAGCTCGGTAAAATTAATTTCCTTGATAACCTCAGGAACTCGGTTATCACGAAGTTCTCGGTCAATACTAAGTACATCTTCACTCGGTCAAAACTGATTCCTTTCTTTACCTCGAACACTCGGTAAACACTGGCTGCTTGTTCACCTCGATCACTCGGTAAACACTGACTTCTTTGTTCACCTCGATTACTCGGTAAACACTGAGAACTAGGTAAAGCTTGGGTTACAAAGGAATTTTTGGTGAGAGCTCGGTAAGCATTCAGAATCCAATAAGTGTTGTAACTAATGACAAAAATGTATCATAATGCCAACAAAAAATTGAGGAACAAGCATAAATTTTTGAGCATGACATAATCAAGAAAATTGTCTAAGCACTTTTATGGCCATTTTCTTCCCCTTCGTGATTTTCATCCTCTTCCTCACTCCCATCATCATCTTCATCAGCATCATCATCATCTTCAGATATACATTCATCATCATCACCTGCTTCCCCAGTGAACCAAGAAACTGCACGAGGGATGAGTTGATCCTTAATTGTTGATTTGCAAAAAACACATAAAATCAATGAAACTCGGTACCGAGAAGGTACATAAACCCAAACAGTTTTCAATGGATCAAGAACAAACCCAATCTCATAGTCTTGCTCCATCATATCTTGTAATTCCTCAGCCTGTAAACCACCCCATAAACTTATCAGAACACAAATATAGGATGCAAAAAAGTGTATTCTTTGAGAACTAAAGACTACAAAAATAAAAAAAAGTTTGCTCATCATTAATCACAACATCATCATCAACATCATCATCTTCAGGAACCTTGGGTGGATCAAAGAAATTGAAGAAACTTGGGCATTGTTCAATTTGTCATTGGTTTTGCATTCTTCACTCCCCTCTCAGGCTTCTTCTTCATGACCTTTCAAGTTAGGTTCTTACCAGGTAACCAATCAATTTTAGTTCTATGTGTGAAATAACATCACTACATGAATGAAGAAATTCACATAATCTAATTAGCAAAAGGAGATATTTGCATTATACTTACCCTACTAAACAATCCAGGATAGGTTCATTTTCATTTTCCATGTAATATATCTTTGTTAACTGCATTTCACAAAGGAAATATGATAGCTTAGGAAGGTAATGAATTGTTGGAATATTCAAATAGGAAGAATGCTTCTGAGAAGGGGGCGGGGGGGGGGGGGGGTGTGGGGGGGTTGAATCAGAAGAATTGGATTTTAACCATTAAAACTTTTAACTGAAAGTAGATTGCGTGTATATAAACATATCAAACATCCATGGAAAAACAAACATGTACCACCACATAACACTTGAGATTTTGGTAACCCAGAAACCCTCCAAAAATAAGAAGGTAAAACTGGAGTGGGGATGATACCCACAAAATTAATGTAGCAATAATCTTTGACCACTTCTGATGGTCTGCCCTGTTAAAGGTCTGCTCTGTTAAAGGCTTTACACTGTGTCAATAGTGACCTGGTTAAAGGATTTACAAACACTTTACATGAACTGTTACCTTATTAAAGGATTTAATCACCTAATCAAAGGACCTACAAAATAGCTGTTAAGCTAACCTATCACCATAGGGTTTCCTTTCTAATACAATTGCTAGAGAGTATTAGGTATAATAAACCTGATAGCTTACCATCCTTTGATTGCTGAATACATGCACTTGATCTACTTTCTCTGATCTTGATCCTCTGAGATCTGATACTTGTTTTATCCCTTGCTTTTTCCTGATCAACTAAATATTTCACTGCTGCTCTGTTCCTCTAAATCTTTTAACTCTTCACCTTGAACTCCACTATAGTTTTTCCATACACTTCTTCATCCTCTCTAATACAATGAGATTTTATCTTCCTTATAAAGACATTCGACGACTTAGGGTTAGATATGGATCTATGATCCATATTGAATCTCTGTATTTCTCTCATTCCTTGCACTTTTCTTATTGGTTGTATGCCTTCTCCATTTTTCCTATTGGCTACATGTAGATTGTATAGGAAATAGAAAAGATTCGATCTTATCACTTAAATCCTTCAAGATTCGTCATATGTCAGCCATGAAAATGACTTACATTTGAATTAGTAAAGTTTCAAACTTATATGTGCAATCTGTGTTACTCGACACTTATTGATTCCTGATGCTTGGCATAAAAAAAAAACTGGCTTACTTGGCTCCTATTGCGTTTCTATTTTGCTCGGCATCTTCTGTGAATCAACACTCAAATATCAGCTGACATCTGTATCATGCTCGGTACCTGAAGTCACTCGACACTTGATCTTCACTCGACACTTGAAGGTTGCTCGACACTTGAAGATCACTCGGCACCTGTTGGATTTCCTAACTCAGCTCATGTTGTGGCTCGACATATATAGTGTGCTTGACTCCAATGTAGAGAGTGGTTAAGTGTGTTGGCACTCAAATGTCAAAAACCATTCTGAGACTAACATGAATATATTAAGAAATTGAAAGATAAAATAGACATTGAAAGTGTTCCAAGGGCACTAAAATGTGAGTACTTACCAAATAATTCTTAAAATAAGAATTCTCATTGAAAAAGAACCCAACTTGAAACCTTTCTCACCCTTGTCACTGTCAAGGCGAGAACATTGTATATCTCCAAAAACTTCAAGGCACCTTCATCACATTCTGTAATCTATTTATTATTAAAAAAAGTCAGTAAATTCACTGGATTTTTAAGATAGGTAATATTTCTTGGTATAGCCAAAGTGAGTATTGGATACAAGGAAAAGGAGCAACATCCTACTTGCATTACCAAAACATCATTGTTCTTCATGGCAATCGGCCAAAATTTAGGAATGCCCTTTTTTGCCATAATGACAAAGATATCACAATAAGAACTTCCCACCAAATATCACAGATCAAATGAACCTTGAATTCGAAATAGTTATTAAATACTAGCATCATCTTTCTTTAAATCTTCCTCCTCTTTTTTATCATCTTCAACATCTACTATTCCATTCACAATGTCATATCACTGCAACAGAATATTTCATTATAGGAATATAGATTACAGAGTGTCGAGTAGAAGAAAATTTTTTTTACCCTAAGAGCTAAACATCTTTTACAAAAATTTGTACTGAGAATTGTAAACTGAAGTAGTTATTTTGTCTCTTTAATTTCTTACTGACATATAATTATCCAAGAGAAAGATCTGAATAAAATATAGTTTATTATAGATCAAGTTGCTCCTAAAGGATTGTAAAAGTTCCATCTATGCTTTAAGGATGTCATGTCATAGAGCCAAAAAGCATTTTCAATTATGATATTATCCTATTTGCACTTGATTAGACATCATCTATTCTTCCATTTTCTTGTTCTTATTCTGAGATATTTTATGGTCAACACTGAAAACTCACCTATAGTGTAAACAAAGAAGACTCGCATCTCACAATATTTGTTGGAATACACAACATATTTAGTTGGGGATGAAATCTAGGTTATAAGAAGGAAAGACATTATGAAACATAACAGATATGGTTACATGGGAATCGTAGGATAAAAATAAATTCTAGAGAATGCTGAGGAAAATGCACAAGTGAAACACGATATTGTTGTTTAGGAAAATCTATGTTATGAATCATGCGAATAGAAGATGCAATAATAATGAAAAAATAACATCTCAAAAAATAAAAGATACAACAGATTAGATCATATAGGAATCCTAGAGCAGAAAGACAATCAAGAATATGACAAGGAAATGCTGCATAGGGGATGCTAGATATTGCGTTCTAGGCAAGTCAATCTATAATGAATCATGTGCTGTCTGACCCCAAAACTGTAACTAATAAGAATAAAGTAGAAGTAGACAACAACATCTGGTACAACATATAATGAGTACGAAGTACCTGACTTAAATCATCAACCTTTGTGGTAGCTTAATATCAACCAATTATCTAAATAAATATATACAAATTTGCAGGTTCCAATCCATTAGAATAAACCTATTTAAGTTTTAAATGGTTTAATGTGCATAGCAAGAAGATAGCAGCATCAAGTAAAATCTCATACTATGAAAAGTGCTTGACTCTCATTGTATATATCAACTACATGTGTGAAAACTCCTATGAGTAAGCAAGTTTCAATCTATTGGACCATGTTTTCTGATAAAGATAACAATATACAACAGTGCCTGAAAATTCAGTAATTGCTTAGAAAAGCAAGAGATCAAGAGATTATATGAAGCTTTCAATTTTGAACAACCAGAAAAAAACTAAACACAGATACCTTCTTGTAAAAAGGTTCATAAAGCTTTTGATACTTGGCCTCCAATGCAGCTTTTTCTTCAAAAAAATTGGTCTCTATCTCCTTATGTACTTTACCCTTTATTGGAAGCACAAAAATCATAAATCCCTTTACATGAATATGTTTACACAGAAAATCACAATCTAAACATATCAATACCTGTAGATCTTGCAATGCCTCCACTTGCTTCTTTACTTTGTGAGGAGGTGATTCAATGTAGCCTGACAAGGTACTGACAATATTTTGTAGCTTGTCCTGAAACATATCATGGAAGAGTTATTAAATCTAGTGATAACTAGAAATTTCTATTATAAACTGGATTCTATCTAGCAAAGGCATTACCAATTTATTCTAGGCCTTAGAAATTTTACTTCCACATAGAGATGGATGAATAGAGAATTCACCCATGTTCTCACAATACAAAGACAACCATCCTTGAGATTTATGTTTAGAAAATATTTCCAACAAATTCTTGATATGATTATACTAGAAATTTCTCTTGGAAAAATTATAAATGCTATTGAGACACTTTGGTATAGAGATGTGTGATGCTCATATGAATTTATATGTTACCAAGAAAACCTATTGATATTTAATTATAATACTCGTTAGAGTAGTTGTTATCATATATTCTTACTATTTAATGATTATTAATTCATATTAATGTAATATCTAAACCAAAATTATCTCATATATACATCAAAATTAATAATATTTTATAGAAGTTATCTTTGTAAATGAATTGCATACTCCAACTTAAGTTAAAATTGTTATTTTTCGAGAAAAAATCTGGAAGATCCCAAGAATGAACATTAAAATAAGAATAATCAAGAATCAGCTGTATGGGGTCTTCATACCAAAAAAATGGCATACTCATCTTATCTCCATCCCCATTTCCTAGTGACCAAGGGTTAAATATATTATGCTTCAGGTTATACAAATATTTTATATTAAATATTCAGTTTAATGGCAAGTAAAGTGATGAGTTTATGGGCAATATCAATTGGGCAGGGGGTACAACGTTAGATACATGAGTTATCCTTGGCTGTAGTCTATGACTTCAAGCTAGATGCACATTGTTGTTACTGATACACCCTAACATAACATTTCCCAAGGATTATTTAAATTATTTTGCACATTACCTTATTATATACTAAGCCGATCCAGGAGTCAAGGAAAAAGAGTATACCAATGCATTTGCTTAATTTCATTAGATTTCTAAAGTTCATTCTTATATTGAATAATGGTTCTGAATTAAACTATGTTTGCAACATACAATAGTAATTTTTCAGATTACACTCTGTGATCCATCATCAAGAGGAAGAGAAAAAAAAGATTGTATAAAAAAAAAATTGTAGACACTGTTCAATCTAGAAGCATTATTCAATGTATTTACTAGTAAATAAGGATACAAAAAAAAAAGTAGGAGAGTGAACCTTGTGACAACTTTTCTTATTATCTACTTACTACAAAGTGAGTTACTTTACTTAAGAGTGGAATCAAGAAAACCAAGTACAACTAGCATAAGGTTTTGTTCTATGGGATGTCCCATGATGATCAAATGGTTTCCCTATTTAGGTGGTCAGAAATAACATTTTGCAAAATCAAATGCAAGTAGCATATCTTCCTTAATGCTTCAATAGGAAAAATTGTGGAAAATGCAATAACTAGTATTATAATGGAATTTCTAGTACAATGGAAGAAGCATAACTTGATTAGCATTACAGTTGAAATCCCAATTCGTGGGCAATAGTTTGTAATCCAAAAGAATTCATACGAGTTGTGAAAAGCACAATAACTTGAATTATAATAGAAATTTTTGGTAGTATGGCATAAGCATACCTTGATTAGCAGTGTAGTTACAGTCCTAATTTATCGACAGAAGTAGGAAATTCAAAAGAATGAGCGTAGATTAGCAGTGCAATTACAATTCCAATCTAGGGATAGTAGTCTGTGAATCCAAAAGAACTCAGATGAATTGTGAAAAATACAATATCTGCTATTATAATGGAATTTTTGGGTAGAATGGCAGAAGCATACCTTTATTACCAGTGCAATTACAATCCCAATTCATGGATAATAGTTTGTGAAGCAAGATGTTTTCCACCTATTGGTGCTCTTAGAAAGAACAAGGTTAATATCATCATTGTTTCACATTGGATGGACTAGCCTGATCATACGGGCTTGACAAATCCAAACACATGAATTGCTAAGAAACTTATATTCTATTTGTCTACGAGCTTTTTAGACATTGTATTTTTATAGACAGTCCATAGAGCACCAGATTTAGAATGTACTTGAATGATCTGGGCAACAAACTTGGCCTCGGACAACATCAACATTGAAAAAAGTTGATTCGAATTAACCCACCCTGCTCCATTTATTGGTTCTATAGTTTGCAAAACTAAAAGCTTGGGCGTAATTAACTTGTCCAAACTCATTGAAAATAGGTGTGAATTCTTTGCCACAAAGTCTATAGAGAGTTTTATGTGATTGAGCATAAAGTCCAATTTTTTCTTAACACTTTCCTCCGACATTGTGAGAATCAAAGGGAAAACCCTAACTACCTAAGAGAGGCTAAAAAGTTGAAGATTGTCTATCCTAGCTTGTAAGACTTTAATAGGAGTTATGGCCACCATGCTCACAACATATTTGTACATTTTGCCTTCCTTGCAAATGCTAATATTTTGAATGAGATCAAGTTGCTCTGGGGTTAGAGAACTGCGCCCTAAAACATGAGGATCTATTGAAAAAACATGGTGAGCTCTATTCCATGAAAACCAAAACCCTCCCAAAGTTTTCTGCAAGCATTTTCCATGAAGAAAGTAGTAGTTCGTAATTGCTCTGATCAACAAATCGTCTATCAAAAATATAGTCTTGAGAAGCTCAATGTTGGAGCAGAGGACTTCTATCTTTGCTGTTAAGATCCGAGGCAGCCCAAATACAATTTCGCTTAGATTTTCCCTCTAAATGCCAAAATCTCTTAGTAGTTGAATCTTTGGCTCCAACACTCTTTCCGCACTTGTGACCAAAAGTGTGAGATGAGATTTGATTATGTTTATAATTTTTTCGTCGTTGCATCAGTATGGACTAAGTGTCGGTCAAAATTTTGACCAACACGGGCAGGAATTTTTTTTTTATAAAAAAAAATTCCTTCCATATTCTGACAAATCTAAAACATTTTAATAGATCGTCAAAAATTTTGGTCTAAAAATGGGGTCAAATGTACTAGTGAAAGTTGAGAATGAATAAGGTTTGTGAATTAAATATTTAAGATTAGATAGAGGAGGAGAATTTACATCAAACCAATTTAACATCTTTTCTAAGGATAATGGAATCAAGATATAGCTTTTCACTCCTAAAACACCATAACTGAATGAGATAATAGAAAGAAGGAACATGTTAGTAAGTGAAGAAGCTAGAACAATTATGATTGAAGGTAATGTATCACATATCTATTGGAGAGGACCTATTACTACAATAATATACTCTATGAACAAAGTTTAGATCAGGCAAGGCACTCATAAGACACCTTATGAACTTTGGTTTGGGAATACATCTATTGTGAAATACTTTAGAATCTTTGGAAGAAATGTTATATCAAGAGAGAAGATGACATAGGAAAGTTTGATCCTAGAAGTGATGAAGGTGTATTCCTTGGCTATTCATTGAAAATAACAACATATTGATGTTATAATTAGAGATTGAGAATAATATTTGAGAGTGCTAATGTAAGAGTTAATGATAATTTTAGAATACACGAGAGAGTACTTTAGTACATATGATTCTGATAATGAAGCAAGTACTAGTCAAAGGTGTAAAAATCAAAATGAACAAGAACTATTCTATGAGATAAACAATGATTTGAGGGTAAAAATTAAAGAAACAAGAGATGAATTTGAACACAAAGCTAGGGAAGATAAAATAACACTAGAATAGAGGGCACCTAGATATATTGCAAGAAACCATCTCATGGAATAGATCATTGGACTCACAAATAAAGGAGTGATGTAAAGGAACAAGGTAAATAAAGAGATATGTTTAATTTCACAAGTTAAACCTAAGATAACATACAAGGCATGTAAAGATGAATATTGGATGAAGGCCATGAGATAAGAAATTGATCAAATTGAAAAGAACAAGAATTGGGAACTAGTCCATAGACATAAAGACAAGAATATTATTGGCACTAAATGCATATTTAGGAACAAGATGAATAAACAAGGTGAATTTCTAAGAAATGGAGAAAGGTTGGTATGTAAAGGATATTAACAATAGGAATGAATTGATTTTGAAGCAACCTTTATCTTTGTACCAAGACTTTAAGCAGTTAGAATATATTTTTCTTATGCATCTAAAAGAAACTTCAAGGTATATTAGATGCATGTTAAGTCAACATTTTTGAATAGTGAACTTGAGGAAGAGGTTTTAAATTGAACAATCTAATGATTTTCCCCTGATTGAATAAAAAGAAATGGTTTAAAGACTAAAGAAGTCATTATATGGACAAAAAAAGCTCCTAGAGTATGATATGAAAGATTGGATAAACACTTCAAATTCTTAGATTGGCATACTGACACCTTTGTCATTGATGTAAATAAAAGAGTAATTGATGTAGTACAAGGAAGGTGTACCCCCAATGGAGATGGCCAAGGTCCCAACTAATGAAACATAGTGGAAATAACAACAACATAGAAATTTAGACCCAAAACAACATATATTCCCATAATATAATCATGATATTTACATCCAACATGTCAGGCTATAAGGCCTTCCTAGTTATGACCATTACAAAGAAGAATACAACTCAATCCTCATATGCAAATATCTACTTCCTAGCTATCATCCCTAAATATTCTCTTATTTACCTCATGCTTTCTCCAAGTATCTTCTTGATTACTACTCAATTAATGGTGATTCTAATAATCAATGATATTACACACAAACACACAACTATTAGGACACAAAGGTTGGCTTTGAGTTCACAATCTCCAATAATAGGAAATGCATTATAGAATAGAGGACCAATCCTCAAATAATTAATGATTAAATACATAAAACATTACATAAAGTTATGTGGCCTCAGGTATAGGTCCACATGTTAACCAAACTCATAGATGCGAGAGCGCATAAGGTAACTCTAAAATATAGAGCCTCATTGTGTTAGGATTAAACCATATACATAAATAAAAATTACATGCAAATATAAACAATATCATGAAATAATAGATCACATAGAAGAGAACACACACTAGTAAATTTAGGCTTAATTTGCGACACAAAAAGGTCTCAATTTCGACAAGAGTATGTCGCTAAAGTGACCAAAGTCATCGTCACACAAATTTGGTCAATTTTTTGCCACATTCATTTCACGTCAGAATTTTGACTACATAAACGTGGATTTATCGACACAAATTTCGTCGAGTACTCTAGTCAACATAAACTGTTATTTTCTCAATTCCGACGTAAACTTGCCCAATTTTTCGTCGAACTTTCGACCAAAGATGCTTAGCTTTTGACGCCGGTGCTATACTCGTGACCTAAAAGTTTGCCAGTTTGGTGTCTCAATTGCGACGAATATTGGTCGCAATTGAGACCAAAATGTGTCACAATTGAGACGCACTGTCCCATTTTTTTTGAAAGCTTTGCTCTCATAGGAGCGTTCAAAACTACACAAAACTTGATTATAAAGCGTAATTGCTTGATGCATGAGAGTCAAGGTATCATGCACATTTCTTCCTCCACACCATTGTTTCGTTTGTCAAATGATTTATTTTATACAAAACAATGGGAAGGAGGAAGAAATGTGCACGATATCCTGTTTCCACCGAGCAATTATGCTTTACAACTCAAATTTTGTGGAGTTTAGAAGGCTCCTATGAGAGCAAAGGCTTTGCAATAATTGGCACAACGCGTCTAAATTTTGGTTCCTATAGGGAAGAATAAAATTAGGAAATAATTATTTATCAGGAATGAAAGCCAATAATTTCATCTATTTTTCAAACAGATAAACGTGACAAAAAAACTTACAGTCCCAATCACATCATCATAAGAGTGCATATATAACTATAACTATAACTGTCTAAAACCAACACAATTTAAAAATATCCACAATTCAAATATTATCCCTTGATGTTTTCTTTAATAATGCTCCAATGCCTTAGGGCATTCAGTTAGAAACTTCAAAATTAATGCTATCAAGTTAGATGTTGTTTCATAGCCACCAAGGATAAGGTCCATAATAAGATTCAATATCTCTTCATCCATAATGTATATTAATGCTATCAAGTTAGTTGTTATATTAATAATATTCAATATCTCTTCATCAATATACCTCTGGTTCTCGATGGAGATGTGCTCCAATCAATAGGAAACGTCATCATGAAGCAGGAGGTGAGGTTGAAGGATTTTATGGAGGCATTCGGAAGTTAATTACAGAGGAAGAGATTTTAGCCTGGAAGAAGTTGTGGCCAAAAGAATTGCTAGAATGATTGATTGTTACATTAGAATTATCTTAATTTAACATTAAAGCTGCATGCATATTGGAATGGCTGACATCATCATTAAGTGCATTTGATGATAGCACATTTGTTTAGGATATACATAGAGAATGTCAAGAGTGTTGTTGACAACTTTTGTATTTCTTTTGGCTTTTTCATGTTGGTTAGTCTACTAACCCTAACTCATCTCATCTAGGTCATATCAAATCTTGATAAAGGCTAGTTTGCAACAATTTAACTTCTAATAGCTAGTTTGTAAAAGTAGTTAAAATAACTTGTTAGTAATACAATTATCTTCATAAGGAGGTCTAATTTGCATTCTCAATACAACAATCACCCAAATATGCTTTCAAAAGGTATTTAAACAACAATTAGATCTTGAAAAAATTAGATATGAAAGTGGAAATGATAATTAGGTCATGTACCTCTTCTTCATCTCGTTTGCGCTTATTTTCCTTAACCTTTTCGTGAAGATTTGCAATGTACTTATCATATATCTCCCGAGAGAAGCTTTCATCACTAATTGCCTTGAATATTCATATCCAATATATTTATAGCTACTACTAGTGTAAGGTACATGATAACTACCTTTAATTACTCACAATAAGATTAATTCTTGATAGTGGCTCTTTTACCTGTATGCTTCCGCATCTTTGAGAAAAGGTATGCAATCCTCCCATTCTGAGGAAGCAACAATTTCCTGAAATGGAAAAACAATATATAACTAATTTATCGTTACATAGATAGAAATTTGTTTATGATAAGAATAGAAATTCATTCATATTCAGGATTTTTAATGTACAAAACTCTGTGAAATTTTACTCTAGGTGTAAAAGTAGTAGAGGAAAAAGAGACTGCATTAGAAGGATTTTTTCCAAAATGAATAATGTAAACCTTCAGAGAATAAAGCAAAGCCGTGAAATCATCTGCCAGCCTTTCCCTCCTTTTTGCTTCTTTCTCTTCCTTTTCCTTTACTTGTTCAATCACTTCTTCAAACACAAGCTGGAAGCAATACACAGGATGTCAATAAGACCTAAAAAAATCATATATCCCAAAACAACTTGCATTACTTTCAAATTTTTCAATTGTTTCAGTTTAACCTAATAAAAATCCATTATCCACTAATGAGAACATACTAATGCATTTGTGATAGCGATTCACTTCCAGCAACTACTTACCAGTGCAAATGAGTCAAAACATAATATAGCTGATGCAATGATCAAATCAGTTAGGAACCAGAGTCATATGGAACATAAGGATAAGATCCTTGTTTGTATAAATAGTAGTTACTAGGAACATAACAATATGTGACAACATTGTTCAAAGGAAAATACCAAATACTTTTATTGTGAAGTCTTCTGTAGCTGAGACAAAAAATCTAGAAATGTAACCAGAACAAACCTTAAGATTTGTTTCAGATGCAGCAGCCAAATCATATAGTTCCCCAATGGAGGCTTTGAACTTGTCAAGAGTCCATGCTGATGTTACTGCGAGCTGCACTCATTACATCAAAAAGATTACAATATATTTTACATCCAATGGAAAATCTTAAAGCACAAAAGGCACACCTTTCCTAACTCCAAGGCATCTTTTATGTTTTATTTTTCCTCCTGGTACTGCCAAAGATACATATTCAAAAAATGGTTACATCAAAGGAATCAAACATACATTGCCTTGAGTAATAATGATTGCAAGCCTGATTGTGAAAGTGCAATTAAATCTTGCAATCAAATCATTAAAATATATGCAACTTTCTTACCTGCTTTTTCATCCCTTCTACAACATCTTCAAATAAATCCTTGGGTGGTGAACTAGATGTATTTGAAGTAGGCTCTTTGCTTTATGGTCCTCCAGTTCTTTGCTTTATCAAAGAATTGGAGGATCATAAAGCAAAGAGCCTACTTCAAATGAAGTGTGTCTTTGCTGTAAGCAGACTAGTTGCTTTATGATCCTCCAGCAATCTTCAAAATTCATCCCAATTTTTAAGTTCTTTTTGGCGTAGTTCTTCCTGCATTTAAAAATATTCAAGTCATTCCAATATACAAAAATAAGATAGATGAAAACTATGGAAGCACACTACTCTCTCATTCTAGACAACCTTTTGAATCGTTTGTACTTCTTCCTCCTCCAAATCAGATATAACACATCAAAATTTCAGGATGTTCTCAGGTCATTAGGTATGACAGCTTTTGGAAAGATAAGATGCCCGTAACCGAAGCCATTATCCACATAATGACAACAAACTATTCATCAATCAAGATAAAAACCAAACAACTTTCCAAACACATGCATTTCACAGCTATGCCATCTCCAGCGTGCCTTCCAAATTCGAGTACAACAATATGGGTTCTAAGATTACACCAAAAGTAGGTCCAAAGAGAAAGTCAGATAAATTCGCAGGTTAACATGTGTATTCAACACAAGATCACAATTTCCTACAGGCAAGACTTTAAGATAGAAAAAAAAGAATGTGAATTTGAGATTTGCTGGGATACCTTGCAAAGTCATTACAATTTCAGAGATTCCTGACTTCAGAATTCATAAAAGAAATGGAATAATGTTTTAAGGAAGATCAATTGGGGTTATAAAACCCAAGCATAAAATTGAGGAATAGGACAAAGAATGAAATGTCATTAGTTTATCAATCTAATTTCGTGTTCATGTTTTTTGCTCACCATAACCTTCCTACCCATCTCAAATATTATAATGTGAGAAAATGCCGAAAACTCACCTTGGTTGAGCGACTTGTCCACCCTTTTGATTCCCTCCACTGTTGAAAGAACTAAAATATATCAACAAATTAAGTGTTAGTGAAACTACTTGAACAAATGAAAGGGAAAAGTTAACAAATTTTGTACAATCTAAGGGATTTATTGTGAATTAAGTAGACTTCAAGATCGTTTTATTTCTAACATATGATAATAGATCACACTATTGAAACATTGATATAAAAAGCATACAATATATTGAAAAATAACAACAAAAAGCATTACATATTGTAAAAACAATAATATGTACCAGAGATGCAAGGGGTGAGGACGCCATCTCCTATAACCATACAAGTCCCCACAAGGGCTAGTATTAACAAACATCTCTTGGAAAAGTTACTTTGTTCAAGAGCTTCCTTTATCCTAATGGCTCTATTGGGCTGTCTACCTGCAACTTCAAGTGTATATGAGGAGAGTTACCTGTCTTCTTCCTAGTGATTGGGTATCATGTTGACATTTGCATGGCGACAAATCAAAGAATAAAGAGAAAACATTCCACCTGCAAAAGAAATCGTCCCTTTAAACTTAGAACACATGTTTTCACATCAAAAGATCAAACTTTGACCTAAAAACAAAGTGAAACTAGAGCTGTTATAATCTTACCATCTCCATTATCATTGGCCCACAATACAATGAAGACATATTTGATGAGGGGCAAAAGAGTGAGAGAATATATGATCAAAGACAAAGCCCCAAGAACGTCATCAGGATGTTTGATGCCATCAGGAAAAGTACTCGCATACACATAAAGTGGTGATGTTCCTATGTCCCCATAAACCACACCAATACTCTGAAATGCCAATTGCACAACTGCAGCCATGCTCAACATATGAGAAATAGGATTTGTCATAAAGCGATGTTAGAATAGTTACTAAAATGGTCATAAATTATGTTGTTATAGTAAAAGAATACTTTAACTTAAGAGAAAAAAACTATACAATATTAAAACATGATATCGTGCTTTAAAAACTAAAAAGGTACTTGTAACGAAGAACTTCATTTCAACTTGCTAATTGGTTGTCACTATTAACTATAAGCTTATCTTTAAAGTTTGAGCTTCACTTGGTTTTGAGAATAGTTAAATATTCTCTACTTAACAGGGCCAACCACGTGAAGGTGAAAGCTCATTTGGCCCCTCCCCCCCCCCCCCCAACATCACTCTAAATTCCCCATTAACATTTAATAACATTCAATTCATCCATTTTTGAAATAGAACATTCAATCATTATAATCACATGATAACATTCATTAACACATAAAATTCATAAACACACAACATTCACGAATAATTCATTAACACGCAACATTCAAGAGTAAGTCATTCATGAATAATTCATTAACACAATATTCATTAACAATATTCAAGAGTAAGTCATTCATGAATAATCATCTCTTTTTTGCTTTCTTGCCGTTTCTTTTTTTCATAAAATTTCTAAGAGGAATATCAATGTCCTCATTAGGATCCCCCTCCTCTACTAGTTCTAACACATGTCTCCTCCTCATCCGTTCAGGAACAGCATGAGGCCGCTGCACCAAAGGGGGGTCCGCTGCAATAACAAGTACTTCATGAGGTTAAATTCCCACCATTTTATATTAGTGAATTATGAGTTTTTATTTAAGTAAAAGAACTATAAATCAAAAAATTAATTTAAAAGAACAAAACATAGATTTTCTTTACCTGAATGTGCCACATGATCTACCTGTTGATTAGTTTAAACATCCTCTGGCACTCGTTCAACACGACATGATTCTATATCCTCAACACAAAAAGGTTATACCAAGTTCAATTAAAGATGTTAAATTGTATTAATAATTACATAATTAGTTTTAAATAATAAATGAGCACCTCCATCAACGGTACGATGCACATCAGGGGCTTCATGATGCTGCGTATGATCTGTGTCAGGATTAACAGGCTGCATTGCAATGTCATGCACATTATTATCAAATAAATTGTTTCTCAAGTATTCAATTTCTAATATATATTTTGGCATATTTACCTATGCACATGATGCAGGAGACTGTTCGGTTGGGGCAATGGAAGCTTGCCGTAGGCGTTCAGCCACTACTGCATAGCCTTGCTTGAAGGCAATTTTTTTGTGTTCTTCTGTGGCCTCCAGATTAAAATCAACGCCCTGCATTTTTTTATTAATTAACAAAATTATTTGCATTTTATAAATAATTTTTCTTTGCAGTTCATTTATTGCTACTTACAACGCGTGCTTTGATTTTTGAATATCCCCCAGAGCCAAGTTTGTGCTGCCCAACCTTTTCCAGCCTCGCCTTTGTTGCCTTTGATGTGTCCTGCAACCTATGAAAAGTTTGAAATATGTTAGATGATATAAAGAGAATACTAGAATCATTGTGGAAACATTTACTTCACTTGGGTTTGATTTCTTTGGAGGAAAAAATGTGCCATATGTATGGGTTCGATTTCCTGGTCAAAATTCATGGGATATTTTTACTGAGATCCTTGAGAAAGCACATATAGTTACAACTCCAAGAAGTGGGTTTGGACCCGCAGGTGAAGGTTTTATAAGGGTGAGTTCCTTTG
Source organism: Cupressus sempervirens (assembly GCA_028749045.1). Lineage (NCBI taxonomy): Eukaryota > Viridiplantae > Streptophyta > Pinopsida > Cupressales > Cupressaceae > Cupressus > Cupressus sempervirens. The sequence goes on along the minus strand of CM053785.1, from coordinate 179,858,343 downwards.
GTCATAGAGAGAACATATTAGAAGCTTCATTTGTCAATATATCTTATGTAGGATTTATGCCCAGATTGAGATTGAGATTTATAAGCAATTGTGTCAGCATATGAATTACATACCTTTCATATTTACAATAACAAAATTTAAATACCAAAATTGAGGATTTTGCGTGGTAGTATGTTGGAGAAATAACTCCTATTTTAGGGATTTTGACAAAACAACATAGCGAGAAATATTGAATTCAAAAGGATGAGAATGTGAAGGAACAAGAGGTGCAGGTGAAGGTTCAAATCACATGAAAAGTCATTTGTACACACTGTAAATTTTGTTGTACATTATGTTGTATTTTAAGAGTGCTCCCCCAAGGTAGATGTGTTAGGCTTGGTACTTTGTCTCTTTACTTCACTGATATATGTGTTTGAATTAATCTACACACAAATAATTAACATGTTACCAAAGCTAATATGCCTTTTGTGAGCTTGCAAAGAGCTAAGGAATGGACGAGAAAGATTGGAAGCAGGGTGATATCAGGAAAAATCTCTTAATGAGTTTCCATCTTTACAGTTTCCACAGGAGAAAAAGAAGGGATTCCCTAAAAAGGATAATCTATTGGTTGGGTATAGACACATAATCCATGTGATCAAAGCTTCAGCAGCAATGGAAAATACTAAAAAAGAAGAATGGATTTTAGATGTGGTGGAAATGCTCAGCTTTAAATTCTTTAGGATTCTCAGACTACATTGTTATCTGAAGATAGAGATTAGATTTTGTGATGCTTCACACTTAAATCTGATGTATAGTGTATATGCACTTCTTTTTTGATATGCAACAAAGCACAAAATGGAATTGATGACAATATAAAATAACAATCACTAATGACAACATTATATACTATTATCATAGTTAACAGAATACTATAGAATATGGGATTTGATATCTTCAATGATGGATTTCATCAGGATTTACATGCAGATTAAGTGTAGATTTGATGCACACATGACCCAAAAGAAAACAGGGGATAGGAAACTCAAGATAGCGAGCAATTATTGTAAAAGAAAGGGAAAGTCAACAAGTATAGTGGTCAAGGCGTTGCCTATTTTTATGACTCAAAATCTAACATGGTACATCATATCACAAGATTCAATTGTCACAACTTTGAGTAGGAATTTCTTAGTTGAATTAGAGTTTGAGTTCAGCGAAGATAAAATTTGAGAAAAGAACCCATAGGAGACATAGGCTCTAAAATTTGTCACTAGATATGAATAAAGGGATTCATTTTGTCAATATATCTTATGTAGGATTTATGCCCAGATTGAGATTGAGATTTATAAGCAATTGTGTCAGCATATGACTTACATACCTTTCATCAATAGATAGATTAAATTGAGCTAGTTGAAATTGTTGATACTGAAGTTGAACCCTAAATTTTCTCATCAATGTACTAGTAGTTAATACTATTGCATACCTTTTTGGATTTGCTGGTGCACTTTCTTTTGGCGGATGTTGCCCTTTCTCCTTTGCATCCAAAATGAACTCATTCTAGTCCCTCGCTGAAACAAAGGGAGGATGCTCGTACTTCGGGTTGTGGACGAGGCTCTTTCTATATGTGTCCCTCACAACCTTGAGATGTCTGGCAGCTTTTTGTAACAATTTCTTATGATCAAAAATATTACTACCAAACTCATGCTCTATATCTTTGATGAGCCCATCTTTTAATTTTTGAGATTGGTAGTTCCACCTTTTAAGAAAAAACACAAAATTGTTAGATATAGCTAGTATAAGAAAAGACTCGAATGAAAGGAAAAATGTTGCACCAATTAATGATATGAAAAAAAATAGTGGGATAAAATTAGTTCAGTTATGATGTACAGCAACCTAGTACGTATGGTGGGCCCGAATCTTCTCAGCGTGAGGTCATAAAGCCTCCTATAAAATGTATCGTTTCCTACAAAAAATGTCATGGGATAATTAATAGTAAAAACCATTAAAATGAATCATATGAAAGAAGACTCCCACTTTTGGTTCTCTGTAAAAAAATTAGTTAGTATCTTCTACTCAAAGCATGAAATTGCAATGTACCAAATTCCTAAACTAGAGAATTACTGGTATAGACAAAAGGTCATTGATAATTTAGATGATCCTACCAAACCCCTAATAAAAAGGAATTCCAGAATAATTAAACAACTTGCAAAATATGACACACTAAAGGTCATGAGGCATCACTCCACATCAAAAGCCCTTGCATTCACCACTTCCTATCATGTTTACATCTTGCAAGAAAATCCTTATTACAATATAAAAAATAATTATTTAAAGTACTTGGAAGCTTAGGACATTTCAAAGGCATTAATTCATTATCGTCAATCAACAACGATGTCTCCATAGATCCCGTACTAGAAATACGGGTAGCTCCAGGAAATGACGGTGAATTATCACCAATAGATGTACTATGATCTGCATTTGGCGACGTACCAGACAGTGCATCTCCTACCACAAAAAAAACAATACACTATGTGATGCATCCCAAGATTAAAGTACATATTATCAACTCATAATTAACACAAAACCAAATATAGCAAAACAAGGATTTACTAGTTGGATGTCCCCTTGTTGTCGACATTGTAGTCGGCAATCTCGTACGGGCACTCGTCAACCTCGTAGGAGTCTCCTGCACTAGATGACTTGAACAATACATTGTTAACAAAGACATTCTGAAATAATAAAAGTAAGAGTTAAGAAGTTTTGAATGTTCGAAATAAAAAATTCCTTCTAACTTGTCAACTAAAAGATTATTTTACCATTGGCAGCCATAACTCTGCTACTACCTCCCTCACCACGTTGTCCTTGACCACATTCTGGATCGATTCCCAAAAATTCCTGTATAACAAGAATTTAGTAGTTAAAGTTTCTTACAACACTTTAAAAAAATTGCATCAATAAAGTATTTTTGCACATATTACATATTTTACTTCATAACATAAAAGATTATAAAATATAAATCTTTATTGAACTTTTGTTATAACTAAATATTCATTGGAGCTTACTTCATAACGCTAAGCTTGTGCTTTCAATTCTGATAGCCTCTTTCTCATCTCCTCGGGTTCCATATTTGCCTCATCCAAAATTTTCATTGCTTCTAAATTAATTTGCCTAATTTTTTTTTCAACATTTTTATAAAATTGGGAGTATCAACAATATCGACCTCATCAGAATGCATAGCTAGTGGCTCGGTGGTCACTGCTACTGCTTTACCCTTATCCTGAACATCAAATTGTGAGAGGAATATTAGTAAAACTATCATAAAAACTCAAAAACTGTAAATAAAATAACGCAATAATATAACATTTTTCAACTATCTAATTTGAATAATTTCAAAAAGGTTTACCCTCGCTGAAGAAGTGGTGGGAGTAGCATCCTGCTGACCTCTATCATCTGTCGGATCCATATCATCCTGTCACAAAAATTAAACATAAAAAATCAGTTAACTGAAAGCAATAGACAGCAAAAAAAAACTTATTAACAAAATGGTAAATAGTACTTACAGCCCTCATGATAGTAACATTGTTTGTATCTATGCGATTTAAATGGTAATCAATTAGCAGTTCTTCCCCTGCACTTATTGATTTTATTGCACAAAAAAAAACTTCATTCCCCTCACGCGCCTCAAATATGCAATTGGGTTGCTTACTAGTTGAAGCAGGTCGCGTACTATTTATAAAACCTGCAATATTACCTATTGCTTTTGGTCTCCCATCAATGTACATAGCAGATCTTTTACTTTGATCATTTTCTTTTCGTTGTATATAATTAGCTGATACCCCATACCTACGCATACTTTTTTTATATCGAACAATCTGCATCCAATCATTGTAATTGTAACAACTCGACATACTTGTAACAATCTGCATCCAATTATTGTAATTGTAACAACTCGACATACTTGTAATTGTAACAACTCGACATACTTGTAACAATCTGCATCCAATCATTGTAATTATGGACCGACATACTTGAACAATTCGACAACTTTGTTGTAACATACCTTTATCCCATCCATGGAAAATAGGCCCAAACCATGTAATGAGGATGGAGCAATGCGATATATCCTCTCATTAACACAAAAATCTGTGTTAATTGGAGGTAGCTCATTGGGTATCCATTCTTTCTCAATGTGTGAGTACCGAAAGGACACCTTGATGTCACCTTTGATCTCATCATCATAAGAACATGACCCCCCATTAGCAAGGAAAAATTGCATGCGTTTATCAAATTTTTTTCTATTCTTTTGACCTCTAGTTGATCTCCCTCTTTTAGTTGTACTACATGTAGAGCTTTCATCTACCATTTTCTCATTTCCCTCATTCGATGTAGATAGATCTGACAAGTACCTATTTGGTGGGTCCTGCAATCCATCAAATGGAAAGTGAAAGTGACATATATAAAATGTAGTAAGTTGAAAGTGATTATACAATTATATTTCTATACGGACCTTCTTTGTCTATATACACATTATATGATTATATAATGTCTATTTATAACATACGTGCTCAATGATAAACAAGAAGAATATAAGAAAATTATGTCTATTTATTGACTTATACCTGCTGATCCATGTCACTGTGCACAATCCACACCAAACGGGTCAAATCTCATGTAGTCAATTGACTGTTTGCAAAAAGGGTGACAATCAGACACAATTTAAACATTGGTAATTATAAATAACCTATGTTGTAATCATTAGAAATGAACACAATAAATATGTAATCAAATTTCCTGAATATGTTAATCATTTACCTTAAGTTAGCTAAAAATTACATGATACACATTTGCTACAAATAACTTAGAAGACAACATGAGCAATAGGCAACATCGCAAACATGTCAATAGAAGGGGTGACGATGTACCTGTAGTCAATTGACTGTTTGCAAAAAGGGTCATAATCAGACACAACATAAACATTGGTAACTATAAATAACATATGTTGTAATCATTAGAAATGAACACAATAAATATATAATCAAATTTCCTACATATGTTAATAATTTATCTTAAGTTCGCTAAAAATTACATGATACGTGTATGCTACAAATAACTTAGAAGACAACATGAACAATATGCAACATCGTAAACATGAACAAATTTACCTTATATATGGAATGCAAGATCGTCAACAAAAGGGGTGACGACATTTGTAGTCATTGATTATCTTCTTCTTCTTCTTCATCATCATCATCATTATCATCATCATCACCATCATCACCATCATCATCGCCATCATCACCATCGCCATCATCATCATCATCGCCATCATCATCATCACCATCACCATCACCATCACCATCATTGTCATCACCATCATCTACTTCTTCATCATCTTCAATATCTTCTTCTTCCATAACATTATACTTTATCGGCCTTCCTCTTGGATCATGTCTAACAAAAAATGACCAACCCTATTTATTTGGAACCTCTGAGTAAAACACTTGCTCACATTGGCTTGGAAGAACATAGGGCTCATCTCCAACTGGCCCAAATGACCTTGTATTGATCATTGTAAATCCATTATCATGTTGAATGACCATTCTATCAGGATCATTTTGATTTAGTCGTAACCTGTACCATTTGATGAAAAATAGAACTACTTTGAAGGTGTTAAATTCACACTCAATTATATCATCCAAGATTTCATAGTATTGATTTTGAGATTGTTGAGGATGTATGTCGCTTCTAGATGATATATTGGTGACCTTGAAAATTGCAGTTATCCCAGAATCACAAGTTTTCTTTGTGTCATCCAACCTTTTTATGCAAAATTTGTGGCCATGATAGTACATAGCTTTGTGGTGCTTGACCTGCAATTTTTGAAGTCTGTGTAAATTATTTGCATCGTGAGTTGATACGAAACATACGTCGAGTTATGATCATTAATAAATTTCTACATACCTCTCCACCTCTTAAACCATTTACTAGATCAACTACCATCGGCATAACATTGGAATTTCCATTACGATGAGCTTCTATAACCAATGAACCAACACCTTCCCATGTTAATGAGAAACCATTTTGTTGACATCGTTCAATCCATTCTGTCGTCCAATCAAGATTGTTCGCAATATACAAATGTATTGCATCCCACTCTCGACCACCTGTTTCAAATAAATACGCCAATTAAAAATAACTTATATTGAAGATTTATATGAATTAATTAACTACAATAAAATCTTAGATTTACCTCTCACTTTCGTTGATCTACCTTTTCCCATCAAGTACTCCCCTTTGAATTTGTTAATTGAGTTGGGATCCCAAATACGATCTACATGGATGTTTGCTGCAAACTTAGGAAGATATTCAGTAATGTACACCATGGTCTGGTATACCATATATCCCTCCACCATGGAACCCTCGGGATGTGCTCTCTGGCAAACCAAGCCTTTCAAAAATTTCAAGTGCCTCTCAACCATCCACATTAACCTGGTTGGTACAGGTCCACACAATTCAATCTCCTCAACTTGATGTATGAGGTAGTGTTCTTGTGCATTGAAAAAACTTGGAGGTAGACACTTTTGCATTTCACACATCAGAAGAGGAATTTTTCTCTTCTAATATTTTATATCTTCTTTATTGATTTCTTTAGATGACAACCACCTCATGAGTTTTCCAAGATCATATATAACCTGTTTGACATTGTTGGCAAAGTGGTGTGGGAGAGATAGAGGTAGAACATACTATAATATTTGTAAAATGATCTTGTCAATATTTTATAAAAGAATACAATTGAAACTTCATGCAGTATATAAATATATAGTGAATACAAAATAACATGAATTACCTTAATAAATGTATGCCAATTGTGTGTTTTCAACCCTGGCCCAAATTCACTTTTATTTGATATGACATTGTTTATGTTCGCAACAAATCCTGTGGAAAATCGTATTTTTTTTATGACTTCTTTTATAGCATTGCTCTGCTGCTCTGACAATAACCAACTAAGGGCACTTGTATCAATCCGGTCTCCATTGTTATTTGGTCGAATACCATTTTTCATTGCATGGTTGGATTCTTCAATGTCACTACAATTTTTGATAATTTGATCTTTGTCACGCCTTCCATCCAAGATTTTCCATAATGTCTTTGCTACATTCTTTCCAATATGCATAGGATCAAACAAATGCATAATTGGGAGTTTCTCGTAGTACGACAACCTAGTAAATTATGTAGGATAAATTTTTAGTCCTTTTGGAAGTTGGAAATTGATGTCTTGATGACCTTCACAACCATCAATCACATCATCAGTAAACAAAACACAATATCGAAATATAAATTTGAAACAAAAAGCATCAAATGGAATGACATTACCTCGACAATTTATTTTATTGTATGTCAACTTCCATAGGCGAGGTGTCATTCTCTGTGGCTTTGATGTAGTCTCTTCTAGACCATTGAAAAGATGTTTTTCGATAATTCAGTACTTATATTTCTATGCAGAAAGTGTCTATTCTCATCAAACACTTGCTTTCTTAAACTTTTTGAATGACCGGATTTTGTCTTTGGACCACAAACTGGACATGCAAATTTACCCTTTGTCTGAAGACCTACAAGATCGTGTATAATTGGATTAAATGTTTTAACTTTGACATACCAAAAAAGAGGTGTCAAGAAGAGAACATACCACAAAAATGTGTTAGCCCAGGGGCATCGTGTATTGTCCATACAAGCATTGCATGAAATTGAAATTGTCTTTGTCCTATTGGTCTACAAATGTCATACATAGTAACCCCATTCCATAACACCACCAACTCGTCGATAAGGGGTTCAATATATACATTGATATCTTTGACTTGGTACTTACCTAGTTGAATGAGCAAAAACATTACATAATTATTTTGACCATTTGATGGATTAGTAATAATAAATTAATTTAGATGACCACTAAATCAAAAAATACCTGGAACAACCAGCGTCAACATTATGTGCTCTCTCTTTATGGACAACCAAGGAGGTATGTTATTATTGATAACAAAAACAGGCCACACTGAGTAAGTAGATCTCATCTCTCCATAAGGATTGACACCGTCTGCTGCCAATGAAAGCTTGAGATTATGAGGTTCTTCTTTAAAGTGTGGCCATTTTTCCTGTATTTCTTTAAATGCTGAACCATCTACAGGCATTCGCATAATGTCATCTTGACTTCTATTACGTGCATGGTAATCCATAAATTGTGCCAAGCTATGACACTTGAATAATTGTTGCAGACGTGGAATAATGGGAATATGCTGAAGAACCTTGTGAGGCACCTTTTTTGTTAATCAATCTGATTGATATCTACTGATATGACAAGTAGGGCATTGTGTTGCAAATTCATGCTGTTTATAATATATAATATGATCGTTCGAACATGCATCTATTGTTTGATACCTCATTCCAATATCTTTCATGATGGCAGATAATTCTCGGTACGAGTGAGGTAGAATGTTTGATGGTGGTAACAAACACTCACCTATCAACCTACGACCAAAAATATAATTTCTTAATTTAAAGAATATTAATTGCTACATGAACCCAATGTTGATTGTAAGGGAACTACGAGTAAAATAATGAAAGAAGATGGCATTACTTAACATACGTGTCATTGCTACATTGGATAAACCATTCATTACCTTCAAGTTCACCAATAGCAATACAACGACAAGAAGAGTTGTTTTGGAGCCTTCATATAGGGGCTGCTCTGCCTTCTCAAGTAAAGGTACATCAAACTTTGCATCATCATCAGCATCATCATCATCATCATTATCATCTTGATCATCGTGATCTTCATCATCTTGATCTTCTTCCATGGTATCATTACCTTCTTCAATATTCACACCTCCATGTTCCCTCGTTTGGAAATCCGCATTCTCCGAATTGTCATGGTCCATAACATGAAACTCAGGGATGTTGACCTATATGAAAATGATTACCTTATATTAACCATGACCATGATGTCATCATCAAATCATGTCTCATGTAATTTATAAACTATTAAAATACATAGCAATGGGCGATACTCGTTTGCCCCTTTAATGTGACCATGTTGCCTACAATGTTGCTTAGCTGTTGTGATTAGATATATTCGAGTCTTTAAGCCCTTACACATTTTACAAGGACAATAACATTTTCCATCACCTTTTCTTTTTAAGTTAGACCGCAGTCTAGCAATTGCCTCCCTATTTTTTTGTGCGTTGATATCGTCAGACATGGTCTTTCTTGAATGGAATGACTTGTTGGTGGAAGAAGGATGATTTTTTTGCAACCTGTAGATGGAGTAGTAAGAGGAAGACACATATAAAAAGGAGTATGGTCTCTGAACCAAGTAGGAGTTAGGACATGCTGGAGTGGGGTCAGCCCAAAATATTTTGGAATCTTGAAGAACCTGGTAAAGGGTATCTGGAAAGGTGAAAATAAACAAGTATTTTTACAGCTAAAAAGGAGGAATCAAGAGCATTATAAATAATGAAGAAGAAACTTAAATCCATACAAGTTCACCTCTATTTACAATTTGACCTTTCTGCAAGTGAAATATGACAATATACAAAATTTCCAATCACATTTTCACTTAAAAAAGAACACCAAATATACCTTTGCTACAATATCTTCTTCAAATTCTTCGCTATCAAATTCTTCAGAACTGCAAGCTCCTGTGTAGAAAAAAGATGAGATGTACTAATTAATTTTTGATGGGCAATATTTAAACAAATCGACTATCAAAAAAAACAATTTATGAAATCCAGTTGCTTTATTATGTACTGAAGACTTGGCAAGATGTTCCCAAGTCTATCTATAGAATTCCTATCTACATGGTTGTTTGCAAATAGTCTAGTATGGTGCCGCTTTTGAACAACAACAAATGTCACTGGGGCTGGTAATTTGGCTCAAGAAATGCACAAGCCTGTTGACACCACAGAACTTTTAGTTCATCATATAGCATTCAGCTGTCTTCTTTAACAAAATCTAAAGAGAATACAAACAAACTAATGAGCCGTGTCCATCTCAATTGAATAGCAAGTACTATAGTGAGTGTTAGGAAACTGACCTTGCTAATATTATCCAGTTCATAAAGTATTAGGAAAGTGACCTTGCTGATTAGTTTAACATAGATTGGTGAACAAAAAATTCATAATAAAAATCTGATTTTTTTCCACACTTGTTCAAACCATATAATGAAACGACAAAAAATGAATTGTATACAAAGACCATATTGTAGGCTGTCCAAGTTGAAAGTGAATAGATGACCTTTATGGGGTGCTGTACCAAGTGGAGCAAGTATGTGAGAACTTGAAGATGAAGGGCTCCTATTTTGGGGCCAATATTTGGTGGTTTCGAGGTGCCTAGGGAGAACCTTTGATGCTAAGTCTTAGTTATGTAGACTTTGGCGAATCTGGTGAGCTTTCTATGAGTTTGTACCTACTGTATCAGCAACCACTATGCCCTATTCCAGACCTTCAGTATTCTGATTGACATCAATTATAAGTGTGCATCCAGATGTTAGCTATAATTGATTAGGGTGGCTTTTAGTGTGTATCAGTCTAATTTGACATGTGTGATGGCAGTATCAACTTGTTATTAGCATCTTACATTATTTAGAAGAGGTGTAGTTCAGTGGGTAAATGTTCGGTCATTGTGGGAATGGTATTCTATGCTTTCTGTTAGGTTAATTTGTGTTGTTGCAGCAGTCTAATTTTATAATTTGAATGTTGTATTAGTTTGTTTCAATAATATTCTTGTTATTTTGCTATATTGTAATGCATCTCACTATAATATCCCCTTTTTGACATGACATTCAATAATAAAAATAAAAAGTAAAAATATAAAAAATTAAAATAACATGTAATATAATTATAATTTAATTAAGTTTAGTGAATGATCAAAATGAATGCAATAAAGAATTATGAGTATTGAAGGATTAAGAAATAAAGGAGAGACCATTCAATATTTAAATTTATATTGGAAAAGGTAGAAACGAATACTTATTGATTTAACTCAATTTATAATTGTTATTTAAATATTTCTTAAAATAACATAATCCTTAATCTTTTTTTTAATTCTCTTCCAACTATCTCTATTTAGTGCCTACCATGTTTATGTGCATGTCTTTTATGTGTTTTGGATAATAAGTCTAATTTAATTTGTCTATGGACTAAGACCTTAAATTATTGAGCTTCTCTTTGTTTTGTGAAAACTATAGCATTCTCTACTTAACAGGGCCAACCACGTGAAGGTGGAAGCTCATCATGGCCCCTCCTAGGAGTCTCTTATGACCCTTTACAACATTTTAAGAGCTCTAAGATTTATTCTTAGGGATTGTAAATGATCATAAAGGGTCATAAGGGGTCTTAGGACACAACAACTAAGAAATATAATTGTAAGCATCATGGTCACATTTTTTTGGAATCAATGTAATTGAGTTGTATACCCAAGTGACAAAGTGCATCTAGAAAATGAAACTACAACCTATTGGAATTGAGACAAACCTTATAAAACAAAAGCAACTAGGAATGATCGCTTGCCAATATCTGTTAAATAGATTTGTTGGAGGACCTTGTATTCATGAGCTAGGAATGATCACTTGCCAACAGTTGTTGAATACATTTGTTGGAGGACCTTGTATTCATGAGCTACAGATGTATTCAACAACTGTTGGCAAGCAATCATTCTTACAGATGAATTTGACTTGGAATTGAAGGTGTGGAAGTTGTTTTACATTGCTTGGGTACACAACCCAATTACGTTTCCAAAAAAATGTGACCATGATGCCTACAATTATGTTTCTTAGCTATTGTGAAATCTACATATTTGATAGGAGAAGCATTTGAAGTTTATGTTGTGAATCCACTAAATAGGGTCAAGATTTGATTTGGGAATGTTGGTCAGATGATCTTAGAGAAAGAATGGATAGACAGATGGAGAGAGAGATAATACAAGTGGTAGAAAGAGCCATTCCATTTGCAAGATTCCACCATCCTTTTGGTAGATCAAAGGAAAACATGGTAAGGACTATAATACACATTGTCCTCAAGAATATTATCTAGGATTCTTTCTATCACTTGTATTATCTCTCTCTCCATCTGTCTCTCAACTCTTTCTCTCAAATCATTAGACCATCATTCTCAAATCAAATCTATTAAATCAACAAAAATAAGTTTGACCCTATTTAGTGAATTCACAGTTTCTTTTGCATTCAAGACCAGGATTAATGCATACGCAGTAGCCTGACACCAATCACCCATTACATGTCAACTATTAAAGCTTGTCAAATAGTTGCTGAGTTGTACTTCATAAGAGTTAGGTGCTCCTGCACCATAGACGGAGATGATGATGCAAGGTATGATGTTATTGACTTCCCTCTTAGCGCCCTAGTCCACCAACTCATACATGAAACCATGGGACAAAAAAGAAAAAATGTTGGATTTAAAAGCTTTTTCGATCGGTTATTAGGAGTATGAACGAGGTCTGCATGTCAGATTCGAATGAAGCCCTAATATTCATTCAAAGCCCCCACACCAATATCGGCATGGAGGCTTCGAGTGAAGCCCCTTGGGACCTTCATTCAAAGATTTGGCTTCATTTGAAGCCCCTAAAATTTAGCTTCCCCACTTTCCATGATAGAAGCCAGTTGTTTTACAAGAGTCAAAAATAGTTTGTCCTCCATTGTAGAAGCCACTTGTAATATGCAGTTGTTTTATGCAAATCAAAGTCCACAGAATTTACCATCAATCTCTTTCAATAGCTTAGTCCATCTTAGCCACTGCACAATAATTCAGAGGAATGTGCCAAGGCATTCCAAATCTTTGCCAATGTATAGACATGTGTCTTAAAATGGACCCACATATAAGATAAGATTCAATGTATATCTGCACGAAATGAAGCTGAATTCTGAAACCATTTAGCTTTCATTTATTTCAGTATGGCCCATTTAATTTGCTATATAAATGTCAAAATGCAAGAGATATTGAATTGAGTATAATAAAGTAGAGAGGAACAACCAATGTCTTTGGTAAATGTAGTGAAATTGAAGTGTGTAGCATTTGCTGCACTGCCATTATTACCAACACAAGTATCTCAATGTGAAAGGAAGAGAAGGAAATCAAGAGGTTAGGTGAGGTATGCATTCAATGTGAGTTCAAGTAAAAGTGTGGAAGTGGAAAGAGAGGAGAGGATTGAGATTGTGGAAGAGATTCTGTCTGGAGAGTGGCCTGAAAGTCTTTCTATACTCAATTTTGAGGATTTGTCAGTTTACTATGAAACACTTGTCTTCAAAGCTCAGGTAGATTTTGTTATAAATGTTTTTGTTATTATGTATTAAGTTTCAATAGATTCAAATCTAAGATTTCCAAGATGAAAAATTTACAATTTAATTTGATTGTCTCAAATTGCTTTTATCAATTTTTGAAATCACACCCATCATCAGAATTATATAGATCTCAGAAAGTAGAAAAAAATTATGAACTATAATTAATTTTCATGATTCTTAATTTAGATATATAAATCAGAATTGAGGTGTCTGTAAGTGTGAGGAAGCCAAAACTTATGGACAAGAGATTTTTCTATTGAATGTTTATGGCAGAAATGATCAAAGGCCCTGTATTTGACAGTCATAGGTTTTTGACAATTTGTATAAAGTTTTCCCTTTTATCTAATACAAGCTTATGAATTTTGAATCTATTTTAGTAAAAAGAACAAAAATACGGGCATCCACTTTGGCTTCCAATAGAATCCTAGGTGGATCCATTTACCACTCAAATTTATGTTTGCTCACTCCTTAGCTTTTTTCCTTGGAGTCGAGATAAATTTTAAAGAAAATATTAATAGATTATATAGATAAATCTTTTAAATTCACATATGTGCTAGTTATAACATCTGAAAAATTTAGTTAATTTTTTTTACATTTACACTAGCCTATATCTTTTTCATAAGAAATATTTTGGTATTAATTTTTTTTTGTAAAGATTTAATTTTTTCTTATAATATATTAGTATAATAAAAATATATTAAAGTAAATATTAATTGACATTGTGGTAAATATTAATAAAAATATATTAAAGTAAATATTACTATAATAAAAATTATGAAGACAAGGCAGATTTTGTGTTGCTGAACAAGAAAGCATATTTCTAACTGAAGTATTGACATAAAAAGTTTAGTAACTATCCTAGGAAGTAATCTTGACGAAAGAGAGCATATTCTTAAAGTAGTGACTTGATAGAAATCCATTAAAAGTGTCCATTAAAAAACATAATACAGCCTGAATATGTCAGTATATGGCAGAGAGTTTTACATGGCATTCCTGGGATAAATAGAATAGTAGTCAAGCCCTATTCAAGAATGAAAAAGCTTGTTATTTTCCAAGGAGATGACTTCTATCAAGATGAATCATTAAATGTGGAGTGCACTTTGTAACAGACACAAAAGATTGCATGAAAGTTGTGAAAGGGGTGCAGAAGATGCTCACTTTTTCCTTGCAGAGTAACAAGTAGTTGGTGTTGCTGTTTCTATTAGTGTGAATTATGCAAAGTAACCAATTGCATTTGATAAGAAACTTAGTGTCAATTCAGACGACATCCATTTCAAAGGAAGAAGACCTGATAAAGATAAGGCTCTTCAAGCCATAAGAAGATCAAAAGTGTTCAAAATTCTAGAACCCTACACAGTCGAGAGAAGACAAAGTGTGTAGAGTTTCCCCTAATAGTTGAGATCATGAACATAATCCAAATAGGTAGTTCATGGAAATTTTCATAGTATGAGTGAAGAATCTAATGAGATGATACACTGCATATCATAAAAAGGATGCCCCAAAAAAGAGTTACAAACTACAATCCTTATCCCTAATTATGTAATCTGATCTATGCCGGAAGCTAATCATGTCACTAAACATCTCTTTGACTCCCTAAAATCTCTACCCTTAGTTTCACCATTTTAAGATTTATGTATTCACCCATGTTTTATACAATTTTTTACATTTTTTTGTGCAATTTTCCAATCATTCCCTCAATAGACATACCCGTAGTATATGGTAATAAGTTGAAAGATTGACCACATGATGACCATTTTGACTATGATGTTAAAAGATGTCTTGCATGGGCTATATAATTGAGATATTGAATAAGTTTCAGGAAGGTCCATTTTTATTATGGTGTGTGATGTGGTCTTGTTGAATAAAAGATTTGGGAAAAGATGTGCGGTGTAAATGGAATTCAACTATGAGTGTTGTGGCTTGCCACCCAACTCATTTTTTCCCCAATACTATGAGAAGCAATCTCTTCAAAGATTTATGTAATGTTGTTTTGCTTCCTATAAATGCCTATGAAACCATCTAATTCAAGTAAAATATCAAAAATTCAGAGATAAAAGTTGTTTCTTTGAAAAGCCACTGTTCTAAATGACCCACTGACCATTTTTATCACTATTTGATATAAATGGTTAGTGATAAAAATGGTACTGTGATCGGTTGGAGTTCCTTCACAAATGAGAATAAGTGGAATGTTATGCCTATACAAATCAAAACATTGAGCCAACTTTAATTTTATACAATAACCAATTAATATGAATGCAAACTATCATAAACCCATCAACTGATGTCAAAGCATAATGTAGTAGACTATTTGAAAGCAATTTCAAATGGAAATAGAAATGAAATGCACCCAATACATTATTTTAAAGGCACGTTGCAATGGTTTTCATAAATTAGTCTAATGGAATCACATGGAACTCCTCAAAATTTTAGACGTGCCCTCAAAATTTCTACAATCAAATGCACCAGATCAGACGTGCCCTCGCGCCAATGTTGATGGAGACCCTCGCGCCAATGTTGATGACCCTCCCACCAATGTTGATGGAGACCCTCGCACCAAAGCCAGATGAAAAGGATCTATAGCAGAGCCAATGTTGATGGAGACCCTCGCTCGCGCCAAAGCCAAATGAACCTTGCGCAAAAGCCAAATGAAATGTTTTGCCCTTTTTCTTTTTGTTTTATGCTTCCCTAAGTGTCGCAATTCTGACCAAAATAATTGGTTGCAATTGCGACCAACACGGGCTAGTTATTAAAAAAAACAAAAATTTTCTTTATAACACGACCAAGCAACCCATTTAAAAAACTTGGTCACAATTTTTGGTCGCAAAATAACCTCAAATGCACTAGTGACAAGACACCAAGATTTAACATGGTTCACCCAATCCCTAGGCCATGTCCACCAAACAACAAGTCCAATATTATTACAATCAAGTGATTACAACCTGATTAGTCACCACAAACTAATAATTTCTCACTTGGGGATTGATCAGACTCTACACTAGACAACAATATCCCACTTAGAGACTGATCCTATAGCAATACCGCTACCACATGGGCTTCCCACTAGATCAAATGACCCCAAACTCTATTGTTTTGTTATTCTTGTTCAGTCTAAAAGACCAACCAAAGCTAAAGAGGAGTTCAACTTCTCCCTTGTCACTACCTTTGTAAACATATCTGCTAGATTTTCATTTGTATGTATCTTGTCCAACTTTAACTCTCCATCATCTAAAATTGACTGAATAAAATGGTACCGCAACTGAATGTGTTTTTTCTTTGAATGTAGAGCTGAATTATTTGCAAGATGAATGGCACTTTGACTATCTATAAACAGATAATCATCCCTCCAAGGGTGTCCCAATTCTTCTAGGAAGAACTGAAGCCATATCATCTCCTTGGCCACCTCCATAGCTACCACACACTCTACATTTGTAGTGGATAAAGCATTAACCTTATGTAACCTAGAAACCCAACTCATTTCTATCTTGTTGGAATTCTTTAGAATAACTAAGAGGGGGGTGAATCAAATTTTCAAGGTCTAGATGTCCAAATAATTTTTTTTCACAATTTAGTGAACCCATAACTTTCTTAACCATGCGTGCATTCATTGTGTGTTAATCTAAACTAATATATTACTATAACATTAAGATGCAGTAATGTAAAGCATAAAATATAACACATCCATTAGTACACATGACACAATGATTTAACGTAGAAACCCAATTTGGGAAAGACCACCAAGTAACATGCTACTCCTTTCTCACTATTTTGAAGTGATGCCCTGTTAAAGGTTACGACACACACTATTAAATGTGACCTGGTTAAGGGATTTCAATCACGCTGTTAAAAGTGAGCCTTGTTAGAGGGCTTTAAGCCATTCACTTGGAATGCCAGCCTGTTAAAGGATTTTACAATGACTGTTAAGTCAACCTTTCTCCAAAAGATTTACCCTAATTTGATACAATTGTTAGAAAGTAATAGTATAGGTTTGATCTGATATTACTTACAAACTTACTTGTAGATTATAGATCACTATTCAATCCTCATCTCTACTTGGCTTCCAATCTTTGCAGTTCTGACAGCTTGTTCACCCTTCAAGCATTCATCCTCATTAAGCCTTTATGCTTAGTTTTCCTTTGCAGACTTCTCCTCTTGGGTCACTTGAAGAAGCAAACCCTCTTCCTTCTCCTTGTTAGGTTTTCACATCAAAAACTCTCTGACCTCTTAACCTTTGCTTCAGGACCAAACATCCATTCATATAGGAATTTAGAACTCTTTTTACTGCACATTATCCATCTCAAAAATTAGGATTTTCAATGGATTAGGTAGGATACAATGTATCTACCCATATCTTGTCTTCTCTAGAAACTTTTCTTTGAATCCATTTGAATTTGCCTCCAAAATGGTTTACATAAGATTCTGTGCCTCCAGCTCATCAATCTTATCTTCCTCCTAATTTACAAGTTCCAAGAAACCAAGCTTATCGGCTTTTAATTGGCAAATCTTTGATCTTTTTCATAATGCAAGAGCTCAACATTATCAATTTACTAATGCTTGGCACATACTGTGCTACTTGGCATCTATTGTAAAATCACTTGACATCAATTGGATTTTATTGGTACTCGACATCTATTGAAAATCATTCGGCTTCAACTACCTTGCTTGGCACCTACTAACTTGCTTGACCTCCACTAGTTCACTCGATATCTACTAGAAATTGCTTTCACTTGGCTCCAAATGAATTTTTGCTTGACTTGAACTAACTTTTCTCAGAACCATCTATCAACTCAATCAAGCTTAGGAAATGAACTTTGTCCAACCTTATTCTTCTGACCTTTCTAAGTGTAGCCAATCATTTTGTAACCCCAAGTAGATAATCAATACATTATGTTATCACTGTCTTAACTAATTCTTGCATTTCAATACATAATCATAACTCAACCTTTTCTCTAAGTACTTTTGTTACATCTTGTTGATCAAATCCTCTTCATCAATCAAATAAGTAATAGTGCTTGAAACATATAAGCAATTATCTTACCAACATATAGTAGGTTTGACATCAGTGAAAAAACAATGATTGAAAGCACATCTTCAATAATAACAAGTTTTCTACTCAAATGATCTTTTCAATCATATATCAACAATCTCCCTCTTTGGCATTGATGGCAAACCAAACTGATCAACCAATCAAACAAATGATAAATAACTAGGTCAAAACAGTAAGGCAATACCAAAAAGAAATCTTGTCAATAAAACTTCTCCTTCTATCAACAAATCCCTCTTAGGTTACAAAATATAACATTCTCTTCTATCATGGATAAATAGAATATCAAAATATCTCCCTCTCTTGTTTTATGCTTTCTCCCTCTTTCTTTCTTTTAGTCTTCTGATCTTTTGATGATGCATTATCACTTCATTGCTCCTCTTTATACTTTCTCCCTCTGACTTGATTTTCTGCTTTGATCATCTTCCTCTTGATTAGTATGCACTTGATCAGTTTACTAAACATTCTCCCTCTTTAAGAACAATGCCAAAGACACAATACTTGAGATCTTTGACATATGCAGATATAAGCTTTTGTAGGCTCTTCAATTTTCTCCCTCTATCACCTTACTTGTGACTAATTTCTATGATTACTTTTGGCAACTTTCTAAAGTAAGATCCACTACATCAATTTGTATAAAATGAATATCAGCTTGTTTGATGTAGGGTACTCCCTCTATCTTTTATATAGCCTTTGATAAGGGTATCACCCCTAATTTACCTCTTAGATACTCAT
The DNA here is from genome assembly GCA_028749045.1 of Cupressus sempervirens. Taxonomy (NCBI): domain Eukaryota; kingdom Viridiplantae; phylum Streptophyta; class Pinopsida; order Cupressales; family Cupressaceae; genus Cupressus; species Cupressus sempervirens. The sequence continues at coordinate 179,839,246 of CM053785.1, read as the reverse complement.
ACGCATCCTTAGGTAATGCTTTGGTGAAGATATCAGCAATTTGCTCCTATGTGTTGATATATTCAATCTTCACCTCTTTGTCTTGAACCAATTCCCTTACATAATGATACTTTATTGCAATGTACTTTGTCTTTGTATGCATAACATGATTCTTTGATATATTTATATCACTTGTATTATCACAATAAAGTGTCACAGGTTCAGTTATCTCTTCCTTCATTCCCTTTAGCAACTATTTGATCCATACTATGTTTGTGAAATTGATAGCAGCAGCAACATACTTTGCTTCAGCAATAGATTGTGAAGTACAACTCCGCTTCTTGCTTGTCCATGTAACAAGTCTTCTACCTAAGAAGAATGCTCCTCCACTGGTGCTCCTTCTATCATCAATGTTACCAACCCAATCAGCATTAGTGTAGGCTTTCAGTTCAAACTTTTCATTCTTCTTATAGTACAAGTCATACTCTTCTATTCCTTTCAGGTATCTCATTATCCTTTTCACTACCATCAACTGATTCTTTGTAGGGTTAGTAGAGAATCTAGTAACTATCCCCATAGCTAATGCAATATTAGGTCTACTGTGTACAACATATTGCAATTTGATATAATATTTGATTGACCTCAGCTGATTCATCATTCTTTGATAGCTTGAGTGTTATTACAGTAGGTGTACTTACTAGTTTTGAATTTTTTGGTGTAAATAATTATTCTCTATTTACACTTACTTAAGTTTACTTAGGTTAATGCATATTTTTTATTATTTATTTATTAGCCACCTAGGAGTATGTGTACTCTTGTGAGTTGTCATGTTGACAACACAGGGGTCTGTACCTCTTTTAAACACATGTTGTCTACAACACAATAGTCTTGTACACACATATGACACCTTGTCATTCTTATCCATTCATCTAGAATGTTGGATGAGGTGTGTGCTTAGTTGGAAATACTTATCTCTTGGTTCTTTCTAGAGACATTCTAGGTGCTTCTTGAGAGACCTTTGTATATAGGCACTCCTAGTGTGTTTGTACATATTGAATATACTAAATAGAGCAATGTATTTGGATATACTCTGATTAATTGATCATATCCATTTTTGGTCTACAGTTGTGCTTGTGTTTGAGTTCTTAGTTCGTGGGTGAATCTTGCCCTTAAGAAAATTCTTACATGGTATCAGATCTCTTGGAGATTTTCTCCTCACATAGCCATTCGAGACAGTCCTTGCTTCAACACCTCAGCCTGAATCTAGAGTACTGTAGAAATTGGGAGCATCTAGAGCTAGATATGACCTCGCCATTGCATTCAAAATGTTGATTTGGTGAAAATCGACTATAATGTTGCCTACCCTAGGCCAAAGTCAATTGTGAGGCAATTTTTTTGCAAACTGACACCCAAAGGACCACTTTGCAATTTTGGTATGATCATTTCAGATTTGTATATTTAATTTTCAAATCTATATTTTTTTCATCTGTATCTCTGCTTTTTTTTAAGATCTACATTATTTTTTGAATTTTTTGGCCATTGGGCCATAGGAGAGATTTTTTGCAGGTGAAGATTGGTGCTTGCTGGTGCAAATCAAATATTTGCATCACATTCAGAAGGTCAAAAAACCCCCAAATCAGATTTTGTTTCATCCAAATTGGATATCTAAGGAAAAATCTAGAGCCATTTGATTTTTGGAGGTGCGACAATGATTTAGAAAAAATAACAGTAGCAGTAATTTTCAAATAGTGATATCTCTGTCATACAGACTCATTTTTTGGAGCAATTGTTTTTCTATTTTGGGGTAGAATTTTGTGATCTACACATTGGTGTAGGTGGTTTGAGATCTCTATTTCTAGATTTTTCTGCAACTCTAAAATCTCAATTTTTGCCACTTCAATTGCTTAGTATGGGCTCATCTGGACATATAAATAAGTTCCATTTTTTTTGAAAGTGCAAATTTTTCTATCTACTTTCTAGATCTACAATTAGATTATAGGTTATGTGGATAGAAATACTACTTTTAGAAATAGGCCCTAAATTGGCAAGTGGCTATCAAGTGCCCAAATCATACATTGGGGGAGGGGATTTGTTTCTTTGATTCTCTTTTACATTTTTGAGGTTACATTGATTAGTCCATCATGGAAGAGGAGTATTTTCCCACATGTCGATATGGCATTAGACCCAAGTTGACAAATTACAACTATTACACATGGTGTGGTACACTTCTTGATCATCTTAGAAGAGAGCATAAGGAAGTATTTCCTTATTTATGTTCCAATGAATTGATCACTGATAAAGGAAATGAACTTAAAAGTAGAATAATCATTATAATTCTTAATAGTCTCTCTCCTTTTGATCTTCGTAAGTTGATTGTTAAGATATGGCCACCACATGATTATTGGATGTATCTTTGGGAGCACTATGGAGATCCAACCATTCCTCCATTCCCAAAAGATCTTCTACCTCCAATTGTAGCCACATCCTCTTTAGATGAGATCACACCTCCAACTCCTATTGCTCTTACTGATCCTATTCCAGCCATAGATGCTTCGAATTTAGTGCAATAGGATCATTTATGTCTTCCTACTCTACCTTCATGCAAAGAATTTTTTTCAGACATTGCACAATTATTCGTGGAGTCTCACATTGAAGATGTGGGAGACATTATTGATGATATTCATTTTATTTTTGAGGTGAATACTTCATCCTTTGCCATAGTGACATATTCATGTACTTCAACATTGCAGGGTACACATGGTCTTCCTGGTGATGATTTCTTGCCAAACATTTCAGCTCTATTCTTGGAGTCACACACAAGAGATATGGGAGACTTTTATGATGATTTATCTCTTCTCCTTGCTAAGGAGGATTCTTCTACAATTTTTATGAGGGCCCTCTCTGACCCTCAAGTCCATTCTTTACATGATTAATCTTTTCAAGTTGGTGTGATTGTGGATTCTCATGTACAACATCTACAGGAGGTCTCTTTCACATTTGAGAAGATAGTTGGTTTCTTGAAGTAGGTTCTACATCCTTCCTTGCTCAATTTTTTCTTCTCTTCAACAATTTTGGAGGAAGCCATCATTAGTATTGACACAGGGACCTTTGAACAAGTTTTAGAGACACCAGTCATCATAGAGATTTCTTCTGCATACAAGGGGCATATCTCATAGGTACCATTGCTTTTATTTCTTCCAAAGGGGAGGAACATCATATAGAGGTCATGGTTTAGCTTCTGAATTGACGCATTTCTCATTGATCGGCACACTACTTTTAGGGGGGAGGACTATCTCATCTCCTTCTTCTCCTTTTTTTTTTTTGGGGGGGGGGTGGGGACTTTTTCCTCTTAGGGGTTTTTTCCCTTCTTCTTCATTTATCTTATGTATATACTAGATGTATGTTGTAATGGGGGGGGGGGGTCTTGATTACTCCATCCATCTATGCATCTAATGCAAGAGCATCCAGAGGTATAAGGGAAATCCTGTGTCACCCAAAAAAATGTACTTAAACTTAGTTTTTGTTTCATGTGTCTTCATTTCTGGATACCCATTTGAGTCAAATAAAAGTTTCAACTCTCACAGTTCCACTATCAGTGTTCTAGGATAGAGTATTTGAACAGCTTGAGATATGTGTAAATGCTAAAAAAATAGGAGTATGTAATTAAGCCATCATTTTGGTGAACTAGGAGGTGTAAATTGGCCAGATGAATGTAATTGTAATTTAGAGCATTCCAGAAAAAGAATCCAGGAGGAATTAAGTCTGGTAAGAATGACCAGCATTGAAGAGGCATACCAGTTTACCCTACGAGTTGAAGAGAAGCTAAATAAGAGGTTTGAAGGGAGAAAAAGAGGGCATGGTCAAGGAGGAAGGGGCAGCGGTAGGTCATCTGGAGGTCGAAATGAAACCCAAAAGAAAAATGAAGATGTGGGTACTAGCAAGAACCAGAGGAATGAGGGTTTCAACCGCTCCCTTGATCAAGACTTTGGAAATCAGAGAGGAAGAGGTAGAGGATGTGGACAAGGAGGAGAAGGCTTTCGTGGTACATGTTTCCATTGCAATGAATAAGGTCATCGTGCCTTTGAATGCCCTCAATGACAAGGAAGGACAGATAGGAGAGCTGAGGGTCAAGCTAGGGTTGCTCATGTGGATGAGGATGCACAGTCATCATATTTAGAGGATGCAGAAAGAGGAGAGACCTTGGTAAATGAAAGGGTCCTATTAAGTGGTGAGATTGAACCAAGACAAAGGAGGAGTTTGTTTCATACCAGGTGCAAATGTGAGGAAAAATGTTTTGATGTGATCATTGATGGTGGTAGCACTGACAACTTGGTGTTAGAGGAGATGGTCTCTAAGCTGAAGCTCAAGAGGGAGAAACATCCCCAACCCTATCGGATTGCTTGGGTAAAAGATGATCATAAAGTCCTGGTAAGTGAACAATGTTTAGTGAAATTCAAAATTGGGAGTTACCATGATGAAGTTCTCTTTGATGTTATTTCGATGGATGTTTTCCATCTACTATTGGGTAGACCATGGCAGTTTGATACACATGCAGTACATGATTTTCATGCAAACCCATACTCTCTAACAAAGGATGGAGTTCGCCACAAACTGAAGCCCATGAAAAAGGAAGGTGAAAAGGTATGTAGCAGTGCTAGGATTTGTCTTGTTGATGGAAGGAAGTTTTTAGATGGAATGAAACATCAGCGTATGTGCTATGCTTTGATTCCTAGGAAAGATAAAGAAGGTAGTAGTGAAATAACACTTGAAGTTTCAGATTTACTAGGTGAATTTGGAGATATTATCTTTGATAATGTTCCAGAAGGATTGCCACCAGTAAGGCAAATTAGTCATCAGATAGATTTGATTCCAGGAGCAAGTTTTCCTAACAAGACTGCTCACAGGATGACTCCTACTGAAATAGAGGAGCTAAACAAACAGGTTCAACAGCTGTTGAGGAAGGGCTTGATTCGAGAGAGCCTAAGTGCATGTGTAGTACCTGCACTACTCGCACCAAAGAAGGATGGAGATTGGAGGATGTGTATAGATTCTTGAGCTATAAATAAGATAACCATCAAGTACCAGTTTCCTTTGCCAAGGATGGATGATCTTATGGACTGCTTGAGTAGAGCTTAGTACTTCACAAAGATAGATCTAAAGAGTGGCTATCATCAGATATAGATACGAGAAGGAGATGAGTGGAAAATAGCCTTTAAGACCAAGGAGGGTCTTTATGAGTGGTTAGTCATGCCCTTTGGATTGACAAACGCCCCAAGAACCTTCATTCGGCTTATGAATGAGGTACTTAAGAAGTTCTTGGGAAAATTTGTTATTGTCTATTTGGATGATATTTTAATTTTCAGCAAGACTTTGGAGGAACATTTATTGCATATTCGTAGTGTCCTTGAAAGGTTAAGGGAAGAGAAAATGTTAATTAATTTGAAGAAGTGTATCTTTGCAAAAAGGGAGTTAGTCTATTTGGGATTTTTTATATCACCTGAAGGTCTCAAAATGGATCCAGAGAAGGTAAAAGCCATCTTGGAATGGCCTAGTCCAAGTTCTACTACTGAGGTAAGATCATTTCATGGTGTAGTTAGTTTTTACAGGAAGTTTATTAAGAATTTTAGTGGCATATGTGCACCCCTAACTGACACCATAAGAGGGGATAGAAAAGAGTTCAAATGTACTGCAACAGCTACAAGAAGTTTTGAATTGCTGAAAAAGAAGGTGACAGAACAACCTGTGTTGGCACTTCTAAATTTTGGAAAGGTGTTCCAGGTGGATTGTGATGCTAGTGGTAGCGCTATTGGGGCTATATTAAGCCAAGAAGTAATGCAGGTTGAAGTAGTTGGGTTTGATGAACTCAAGAATCAGTACCCTGAAGATCCTGATTTTGCTGAAGCATGGAAAGCTTGTAAAGAGCCTATTGCTGTAGATAGAACCAAGTGGTTAGACTATTTGATTCAGGATGACATGTTGTTCAAGGGTAGCCAATTGTGCATTCCAAGGAGTTCCATGAGGGAAAATTTGATTAAAGAGAAACACAGTGGAGGGATGGCAGGACATTTTGGTCGAGATAACATCATTGCCATTCTTAGAGAACATTATTTTTGGCCTCAAATTTCACAAGATGTGAAGAAGTTTGTACAGAGTTGCCAGGTTTGTCAAGTTGCCAAGGGATTTAGTCACAATACTAGATTATATCATCCATTGCCTGTTCCATCAAGGCCATGGGAGGACATAAGTATGGATTTTGTTCTTGGATTTCCAAGGACACAAAGGGATAATGACTTAGTATTTGTGGTGGTTGATAGGTTCTCCAAAATGACACATTTCATTCCATGCCACAAGACTCATGATGCTGTCCATATTGCAGGCTTGTTTTTCAGAGAGGTGGTAAGACTACATGGTCTTCCAAGGAGTATAGTTTCTGACAGAGCTACTAAATTTGTGGGGTATTTCTAGAGGACATTGTGGAAGAAGTTGAGAACAGACTTTAAATTTAGTTCCACGCATCACCCACAGACTGACGGCCAAACAAAAGTGGTAAATAGAAGTCTGGGAAATTTGCTGAGATGTTTAGTTGGGGATAAGCTCAAGGGATGGGATTTGATTCTACCACAAGTAGATTTTTCTTACAATAACTCTATAAATAGGAGCACTGGAAAATCACCATTCCAAATCGTATATGGAAGTAGCTCAAGGACTGCACCAGAATTGAGGAAGATAGAGCAAGGGGAAAGGACATGTGTTGAAGCTGAAGAATCTGCTAAACATATCAAGCATCTACATGAGGAGGCTCAAGCACACATTACCAAGATGAATCAAGAGTATAAAGCTAGGGCTGATCAAAGGAGAAGATAGAAGGAATTCCAAGTAGGGGATCTAGTCATGGTGCACTTACGAAAAGAAAGATTTCCAGCTGGTACTTCCAACAAGCTGAAAATGAAGAAATTTGACCCCTGCAAAATTTTGAAGAAACATGACTCAGGAAATGCATATGAGGTGGAGTTGCTAGATGGTATACATATTTCTCCTATTTTCAACATTGCAAACTTAACAGCATATCATGATGATGGTGCAGATGAGGAACTGATGTTAGAGCCATGTCCAATTCCCGCTTCTAAGAAGGAGGAGATAGAAGACATTCTAGATCATCATGTGGGTAGAAGTACTAGAAACAGGCAGTATGAAGAGTACTTGGTCAAGTTGAAAGGACGGCCGATCGAGGACTCAACTTGGATTTTAGCAGCCAAGGTTTCCCATTTGGGATTTTCTCTACCATTCATAAAGTGATAGGGTCACTTTTCAATCTACCCTGGGTGTCTGATGCAGGAGCATCCAGAGGTATAAGTGCAATCCTGTGTCACCCAAAAAAATGTACTTAGACTTAGTTTCTGTTTCATGTGTTTTCATTTTTGGATACCCATTTGAGTCAAATAAAGGTTTCAACTCTCACAGTTCCACTATTAGTGTTCTAAGATAAAGTATTTGAACACCTTGGGATATGTGTAAATGCTAAAAAAATAGGAGTATGTAATTAAGCCATCATTTTGGTGAACTAGGAGGTGTAAATTGGCTAGATGAATGTAATTTAGAGCATTCCAAAAAAAGAATCAGGTCAAAAGGCCCCACGGTTTGAAAGTTATCGCAGTTTTTTGAGTTTTGGAGACCTCCTAAAAATGCTTCAAAGTCAGGTTAGGGGCATTAAATGACCTCAAAAAGGGCTGAAAAATGGGGGACGAGTGAAGCTGTCCATATGGTTATAGAGCGCTTCAAGAGCTTTCCATAAATGTAAATGGTTCATCAATCGAAGCTACGGTTCAAAAGTTATGCCTCCCAGAAGTTCGATTACCATTTTTGGATTCTTCTAGATTTGCACCAACTTCTAACGCAGCTTCTGGAGCCTTCTATTTGGTCGGTGGATGCCTACTAGCACTTTCTAGAATGTATTCCTAGTCCTTAACCCTTCAGGGTCTATTTAAGGACATTTTTGGCATCGTAAAAGGCAGTTCGGAGTGGAGTTTGAGAGGAGGTACTGAAAGGAGAAATTATCTCTAGTTTTGTGCTATTGTAAGCCCTTAGGGCATGTTTTGAAGTCTATTTTCTCTATACTGAATGTACTAGCTTATTTTCATAGTTAATACAATTTCCCTTTTCCTATTGTGTCCATTCTGTGCATGGGTTGTGTCCCCATCAGCATCCTCTTTTCATCTCTCTTTTTGGGTGAGGGTTTTTTCCCATGAGGTTTTCCTGCTTTCCTCACTTTATGAGAGATTTGCATATCATTATGTACATGGGTACCTAACATGGCCTAGTAGCCAAGACCCATTATGCATTTCATCCTAGTAGTCGTGAGCTTAAGTGCATTCCTATAAGTTGGACTTAAGGGGGGGTGTTGGTGTAAATAATTATTCACTATTTACACTTACTTAAGTTTACTTAGGTTAATGCATATTTATTATTATTTATTTATTAGCCACCTAGTAGTATGCATACTCTTGTGAGTTGTCATGTTGACAACATAGGGGTCTGTACCTCTTTTAAGTACATGTTATCTACAACACAAGAATCTTCTAGACACATATGACACCTCGTCATTCTGATCCATTCATCTAGAATGTTGGATAAGGTGTGTGTTTAGTTGGCAATATTTATCTTATATCTTGGTTCTTTCTAGAGACATTTTAGGTGCTTCTTGAGAGGCCTTTATATATAGGCACTCCTAGTGTGTTTGTACATATTGAATAGACTGAATAGAACAATGTATTTGGATATATTTTGATTAATTAATTATATCAATTTTTGGTCTACAGTTGTGCTTGTGTTTGAGTTCTTAGTTCCTAGGTGAATCTTTCCCTTAGGAAAATTCTTACAAAATCCTCAAGTCCAAATGTCTTCAAAATCTCCTTGACATATTTTGACTGAGTGATATATACACCATATTTGATTTGATAGACTTGTAATCTCACAAAGAATTTGATCTCACCAAACATTGACATTTCAAACTCTTGCTTCATCTAATTTGCAAAATCTTTACACAAAACATTTTCTCCTCCAAATATTATGTCATCAACAGATGTTTCAGATAATAATATACCTTTTTCTGTATTTTTATTCATGTACAAATTGCTTTTATCATTGTCCTTTCAAATCCAATCTTAACAAGATAAGTATGAAGTCTCTCACACCATGCTCTTGGTGCTTCTTTCAATCCATAAATGGCTTTGTGCAGTCTACATACCATGTTCTTATTGTTTTTATCCACAAATCCTTCTGGCTATTCTATGTAGACCTCTTCTTCTAATATTCCATTCAAAAATGTAGACTTAACATCCATCTGATAGACTTTGAAACCTTTGTACATAGCATAAGAAAGAAAAATTCTTACTCCTTCCATTCTTGCAACAGGGACAAATGTTTCACCATAGTCAATACCTTCTTCTTGAGCATACCCTTTGCAAACTATTCTTTCTTTGTTTCTTGTCACTTCACCATTCTCATCTAACTTGTTTTTAAATACCCATTTTATGCCAATCACATTTTTGTCTTCTGGTCTAGGAACTAGGTTCCAAGTCTTATTATTTTCTATCTGTTGAATTTCTTCTTCCATAGCCTTGTACCAGTCATCATCTTCCAATGCATCTCTCATTGTCTTGGCTACCTTTATGCTTAAAAAACATGATTTACTTCTCAACCTATTTCTTGTCATTGGCCTTGCATTTTTGTCTCCAATGATTTGATCTGTAGGATGGTGTCTTTTGACATATTTGGATAGTCTCGGTTCAGTTCTTGTGGCTTCATTCTATCTCTCAACTTTAGTATCACTATGTGCATCTTTGTCAAGTATTTCAGCATCTCTTTCATGTGTGCCAATCTCAGAGTCAGATTATGTATTCTCCTCATACTGCAACTCAACATCTAAATACAATTTGACATTCACAAGATGTGACTCGGTAGTTGTTGAAACTTCTTGCTGGTTTGCTGCATGATTTGCAACAACTTCTTCAGTAGGCATTCCTTCATAGTAGTATACAAATGTCTTGTAGTCTTTTGGTTCTTTTGTGGATTAAGCTTCATGTGCTTTTATAAACTCATCAAAATTCACATTTGCACTTTTCACAATTTTGTTAGTGTTATTAATTAAACACTTGTAAGCTTTACTTCTTGTAGAGTTACCAAGGAATATACCTTCTTCACTCTTTGCATCAAACTTTTCACTCCTAACATCTTTAAGAATATAGCATTTGCTTCCAAATACCTTAAAATATTTCACATTAGGTGGATGACCATACCATAGTTCAAAAGGTGTAAAATGAGTACCTTTCTTTACTTGCACACGGTTCAACTTACAGCTTCTTTCTAGTATTTTAGGGCAACACTTTTCTCTATCATCAGTGTTTTGGCACAGTCCATTATAGATCTGTTTCTTTTTTCAGCAATTCCATTTTATGGAGGGGTCCTAGGTGCTGATGTCTGTCTCTTGATTCCTCTATCATTGTAGAATATCTCAAATTCATGTGAAGTGAATTCACCACCTTTGTTTGATCTCAAGCATTTCAAGCTCTTACCTATTTTTTTCTTAACTCTTGCCAAGTACCATTTAAACATTTGAAAGGCATCTGATTTTTGTTTTAGAAACATGACAATCATCATTCTAGAGTAATTATCAACAAGTAGCATTATATACCTATCTTCTTTATAGCATTGCACTTTAATAGGTCCACACAAGTCAATATGAACAATTTCAAGTATTTCCTTAGAGGTATAAGCTTTACTTTTAAAGCTTGACTTTGTTATCTTGCCTAGTTGACATTGTTTGCACATTAAGTTTTTTAGTTTCTTCAACTTAGGCAAACCTCTAACTCTTCTTATGTTGTTGATACTAATTATATTATCAAAGTAAACATGACATAATCTTTTGTGCCAAAGCCATGATACATTATCAAATTTTGTAATAAGACAAGTAGCATCTTCTATATCCGAATAGAACAAATTACTCCTAGTTTGATCACCTTTTCCAATCAAGTTTTCATTTGTATCATATATCTTTGCTGATTTATTCTCAAACTCAACTTTGCACCTCAAATTATTCAATTGTGACACCGTTAACAAGTTATAATTCAATCCTTCAACATAATAAACATTGTCACATAAAATCTTGTCTGTAAGCTTGATAGACTATTTTTATTTTATTAAGAATGGTGAATCATTACCAAATCTTACACTATTTCCATCATAACAAGTTAAGATAATGAACTTACTTTTTTCTCCAGTCATGTAATGTGAGCATCCACTGTCAATGATCCATTTGTCATTCTTGATCACACAAGTCATAAGTGCAGTAGCCTCATCCTCATTTGATTCATCCTTCATTGCAACATATACCACTTCATCATCATTTTCATTAGAGTTATTTTCATCAGCAATGTAGCATGACATTTTACCTTTATCTCTATAGTCTCTTCCATCATCTTCTCTTCTATTTTTGTGCTTTTTCCTTTCTCTGAAGTTCTTCTTCTGTGTACATCTTGCTGTAATATGGTCAACTTCATTGCAATTGAAACAAATGATAGACAACTTACCTTTAAATTTACCTTTTCCTTTGTGAAATCTTTTGGCTAGCAATGCTTCCAATTGTTCATGTCTTCCTCATTTGTACTGCTGTCACTGGATGCATACTTTATCTTTCTTTTCTTCTTCTTGGGCTTCACCTCCTCAAAATACTTTAGTAACAATTTGGATTTAAAAGATAATTCAATACTTTCTAGTCTGTAGTTGTCAAAATTAGATAACTCAAATGCAGTGAGTCTACCCACTATACCTTCAAGGGTTAGATCATTTCTTGGTAAACATCTTAATTCTTGAATTGCAGATACTCTAATGGCATACACAGGCAATAATGTTCTCAAGACTTTACTTATCACAGCATCATCATCTATTTTACCAGTTGCACCTTTTATTGTGCTATCAACATCTTTTATTCTAACAACATATTGAGCAATGTTTTCACCTTCTTCCATTCTCATGTCATCAAACTTACCTCTGAGGCTCTCTGACTTGGCTCTTTGAACATTTTTGTCTCCTCCATAGATGGTGTTTAGGTAATCCCACATTTTCTTTACACTTTTGAGGTCTTTGATATCATCAAACTCAACATAGCTTAGGGTAGAGACAATCTCCAACATAGCCTAATTGTGCTCCTTTTTCTTCAAATCTTTAGTAGTTAGGGCTCTTGCTGGATCAACATGTTTTGTTGTGATGCATGTTTGTTCATAATCTCCAAGTCCTCCATGGTGTACCTTCATCAAAATTTTTCATGCAAGAAAGTTATCTCTGTTAAGCTTGGGTACCTATCTTTTTGACATCTTGATCTTTATGCTTTTAGTACCTTGAAACTAATCCTCTTAAGTAACTGTGCTCTGATACTAATTGTTGGAATTCTTTAAAATAACTAAGAGGGGGGGGTGAATTAGTTATTCAAAGTCTAGATGCCCAAATAAAACTTTTTCACAATTCAGTGAACCCATGAAAATTTGTTAACCATGCATGCATTCATTGTGTGTTAATCTAAATTGATATGTTACTATAACATTAACATGCAATAATGTAAAGGATAAAACATAACACATCCATCAGTACACATGACACAAACATTTAACTTGGAAACCTAATTTGGGAAAAACCACCAGTAACATGCTACTCCTTTCTCACTCTTCTGAAGTGATGCCCTATTAAAGGCCAACCCTGTTAAAGGTTACTACACACACTGTTAATAGTGACCCAGTTAAGGGATTTCAATCACCTTGTTAAAAGTGATCCTTGTTAGAGGACTTTAGGCCATTCATTTGGAATGCCACCCTATTAAAAAAATTTTTAATGACTGTTAAGTCAACCTTTTTCCAAAGGATTTACCCTAACCTGATACAATTGTTAGAAAATAATAGTATAGGTTTGATCTGATACCACTTACAACCTTACTTGGAGATTACAGATCACTATTCAATCCTCATCTTTGCTTGGCTTCCAATCTTTGCAGTTCTAATAGCTTGTTCACCCTTCAAGCATTCATCCTCATTAAGCCTTTATGCTTAGTTCGCTATTGTTGACTTCTCCTCTTGGGTCACTTGATGAAGCAAATCCTCTTCCTTCTCCTTGTTAGATTTTTGCATCCAAAACTCTCTTACCTCTTAACCTTTGCTTCATGACTAGACATCCCTTCATATAAGAATATAGAACTCTTTTTCCCACTCATTATCTATCTCAAAAATTAGGATTTTTGATGGATTAGGTAGGATACAATGTATCTACCCCATATCTTGTCTTCTCTAAAAACTTCTTTTTGAATCCATTTGAATTTTCCCCCAAAATGGTTTACATAAGATTTTGTGCCTTCAACTCATCAATCTGACCTTCCTCATGATTTGCAAGTTCCAAGAAAACAAACTTGTCAACTTCTAATTAGCAAATCTTTGAACTTTTTCATAATGCAGCAGCTTGGCATTATCAATTTACTGATGCTCAACACATATTGTGTTACTCAGTATCTATTGTAAAATCATTTGGCATCAACTAGATTTTACTGGTGCTTAACATCTATTGAAAATCATTCGGCTTCAACTACCTTGCTCAACACCTACTAACTTGCTCAACATCCACTAGTTCACTCGACATATAGTAGAAATTGCTTTCACTTGGCTCCAACTGACTTTTTTCTTGGCTTGCACTAACTTTTCTCGACACCTTCTATCAACTCGATCAAGCTTACGAAATGAACTTTGTCCAACCTTATTCTTCTGAACTTTCTAAGTGTAGCCAATCATTTTGTAACCCCAACTAGATTATAGATACATTATGTTATCACTATCTTAATTGATTCTTGCACTTCAATACATAATCGTAACTCAACATTTTCTCTAGGTAATTTTGTTACATCTTGTTGATCAAATCCTCTTCATCAATCAACTAGGTGATAGTGCTTGAAACACATAAGTAATTATCTTACCAACATATAGCGAGTTTGACATCAGTGACAAAACAATGATTGAAAACACTTCTTCAACAATAATAAGTTTCCTACTCAAATGATCTTTTCAATTATATATCAACATATCCCACAAACAATAAATACATAACCTATAGTACTCCACCTAGTATCAATATCTCCTACCAAATTTGAGTCAACATAGCCCTGTAAGTTAGTAATAGAGGCCCCAAAGTGTAAAGACTTACTAGATATTTCTCTCAAATATCTAAGAATCCATTTGACTACATTCCAATGCTCAATTCCTAGATGACTCATATACCTAATAATGACTCCCACTACATGTGCAATATTTGGCCTTGTACATACCATAGCATACATCAAGCTTTCTATAGCTGAAGCATAGGGTACCTTGGACATCTTATCCTCCTCTTCTTGTGTCTTTGGACACATCTCTTTGGTCAACCTCAAATGACTAGGTAAAGGTATGCTAATAGCTTTAGCATTCTCCATAGAGAAACGTTGCAACACCTTCTCAATACAATCAGCCTAAGATAAAGTCAATTTTATATTCTTCGTATCTCTACAAATCTTCATACCAAAGATTTGTTTTTCTGCCTCCAAATCCTTCATATCAAATGCATGTACTAAATGGTGTTTTGGCCCCTTAATGTGATCCATGTTAGACCCAACTTTGACCTCAAATACCTATGGTTGAGCCATATATATCTCTCCATCCAAATCACCATGAAGGAAGGTAGTTTTAACATCAAGCTACCCCAAATGCAAATCTTCAATAGCCACAATACTTAAAACAATGTGAATAGAAGTCATCTTAACAACAAGAGAGAATATCTCATCAAAATCAATGCCTTTTTTTGTCCAAAGCTTTTTACAACTAACCTGGCTTTAAATCTTTTCTTACCTCCATCCTCTTTTTTCAACCTATAAACCCACTTATTTTGTAAAGCCCTTTTACCTACAGGAAACTCGCATAAATCCCACGTCTTATTTTCAGCAAAGAGTCAATTTCATATTTCATTGTAGATTCTCACTGAATCTTAGTATCCACCTACATAGCTTCATCATAATATTCATATTCACTAGCATTTGTTAATAAAATAGAGTATAAAGAAAGAGAAAATCTTTTTAGAGGTCTACTTGTTTACCATCTAACATTTACTGGGGTGTGTGGTATTTTTTGTTGTGATTGTTACACATCATGAGGAATTGCTGGAACATCATATTTTGGAGTATCATCCAACACTACATAATCATCTTCTTTCTTCTCATGTCGTTGCAACATATCTTTGTACTACACTTTCTCATTGAATATGACATCCCTACTTCTTACAATTTTACGATTTTCAAAATCTCAAAGCCTATAACCAAATTCATCAATACCATATCTAACAAATACACATTTTTTTGACTTAGTTTCCAACTTGGTTCTATTTCTAGAATTTATATGAGAAAATGCTTCACAACCAAAGGTCTTTAGAAAAGAATAACTCACCTTCTTACCAGTCCATGCTTCCTATGTAATATCACAACCCAAATAAGTATAGGGACCTCTATTAATCAAATATACAATAGTATTAATAGCTCCATTATCTAACATGTAACCTCCTGCTCTTTGCATGCTCCATTATAGTCATGTTCATGAGTTCAACCACTCCATTTTTCTGTGGAGTCCTTGGAACAATTTTCTATCTACAAATACCATTAGTGGAGCAATAATCTTCAAATTCATGACTATAATACTCACCACCATTATCAGAATTGAGAAATTTTAATTTCTTACGAGTCTCATTTTCAACCAAGTATTTTCATTTCTTAAAATTTTGAAATACATCAGGTTTCTATCTAAGGAAATAAACCCATACTTTTCTAGTTACATCATCAATAAATTTAACATAATAATGATGGCCACCAAGGGAAGATACTTGAGCCAGTCCCCATACATTTGTATGCACAAGTTCTAATTTCTCACTTTTATTTTCCTTCCTAGTATTCAAAAAACTCACTCTCCTTTGTTTTCCATACACACAACTTTCATAGAAATTTAAATTAACACATTTCAGACCTATTAAAATTTTCTTTGAATGAAGTAATGTCATACCTCTCTCACTCATGTGCCCAAGTTTTTGTTTTCACAACGCTGTATTAGAATCTACAATAGCTATTTGTTCTCCCTACTCAATTATAACAATTGTTCCTAAACATTCATTTTTCTATGAAATAATTAAAGTAGAAGAAACAATATGAATTGTACAAAGATATAAGGTGCCTACTTTCACACCTTTTTCTACTACAAGGAAACCTTTTGAAACCTTCCAATTTTTATCATTAATAGCGAGTTGCCCTGCTGAAATTAAATTCCTACTCAGCCTTGGAACATGCCTTACCTCATGTAGTAGCTAATGATTCCCATTATGCAACTTAATAATAACCTCTATGAGGTGTCACATGAAATGAAACACCAGAATTTAAAACCCATGAATCATCAACACTTTCTAAAGAAAGAAGCAAGACATCTTCTTTGAATTTGTTACTTACCATATTTTCCTTGTTATTCCCTTTTGGTTTATCTCCTTCATTTTTCTTTCAAGTCTAACAATATTTTTTCTTATGCCCTCATTTCCCATAGTACCAACAATCTCTTGGTCTTCTGGATTGAGACCTCTTCCCCTTTGACTTTTCTCTTGATTTCTCATAATTTCTAGAATTATTTCCTCTCTTAGTCTTTCTGCCACTGCTTTGTGCTTTGAAAGCACTTCCTAATGTAGATCCACCCTAGTTTTTCTATGAGTTTTCTTACTCAAAATAACACCAATCACATCATCATATTTTAGGGTATTAGATCCAGAAATAGAATTACTTACAACCATTACCAAGCCATTCCATTTTTTAGGCAAAGAACACAAAATTAGTGCATCAACTCTTCTATCATTTTTTCTTTTGTAATATTAAATGCCACTGATGGTGCCAAGCATAATCAAATTTTTCCAAGTGCCTTTCTTTCTAAAAGATCCTAGTTGTCATTTATCATAGATCCCTAATTCTTAATTTTTCCTTCCAACAACTTCCATAAATCCTTTTGATAAAGATAGTCTTCCATTTACATTTTTCATAACTGAAAGTTCTGCCCATTAAACTTGTCAACCCTCAATTTACCCTCAACTTCCATTGTTCCCACTCAACCACGAGACCTTCCTATAGAGGATAACTGAAAAAAAACTAGGCTTTGATACCTCTTGTTATGATTAAACCAGAGACAAATAAAAAATTACATGCAAATATAAACAATATCATGAATAATAGATCGCACAAGAAGTGGACACTATTGGATTTGATGAAATCCAACTCGGAAGATGCCCAAGATCACCTGCATGCAAAAACTTGTCAAAGGGAAGCCAAGGAGAGAAGAGTGTGGAGCTAGGAAAAAAATCTTAAATGGACATGAGAGAGAAGAAGATATTGCAACACAAAAAAATATTTATTTACAATATGCAAGAATGCGATTATGTGTTGAAAATACAATGAGGGAGAGAAAGCTTATAAAGGCCTCAAGGAATCTCCTAGAACAAGCTAGAAGATGGTAGGAGATAAGTGTAACAACTAAGTATACATCCACATGAGGTGGAAAGTCCTTGAACAAGGTGAGAGGATAAGTATGACTTAGAGAGAACAAACTCCCGTACTGTCAACTGTATATGCTACTTTAGTATGTTAGAAACACTAAATTAAAACAATCAAAAAGCATTTGCATACTAATTTAATATAACTTCATGAGAGACAAAGTAAAGTCCTCAAATGAGAATATGAGCCATGGATAGGCTTTCTCAATGAGGATGATCACTTGATGTAGAGATGTGTCTAATAGCTAGGATGGCTTGATTATGTATGTATGCTCAAATGCTCAAATGGGCTTCAATGGAGAATTTTTGATAGATTTTGGTGAATGAATTTGATGTAAAAATGGCTTCTCAAAATGGCATTATGGCTTTACTTTCTAGATTGTGTTAAAATGGCTTGGGAGAGAATTCCTTAAATAGGCAAAGAGCTTGAGGGATCAAGGGCTATGATGAAAGGATGGAAAAAAGCTTATGGAAGGTTTAGATTGAATGAGAGGAGAGCACATGGATTGTGCTTCCTTATAGCCAATCAAAGAGTGACACATGTCACAGAGTCATTGGTTAGAGTAAGAGGGGTTGAGGGGTCAACAAAAGAGGCTCAAAGATCATAAAGACTCTCATAATGGCTTGTAAGAGCAATAAATGGGCTTGTAAGAGTCATTTATGGCTTTGTGGGCTTCATAAAATTTTATGGTTGGGATATTGGTGAGAGAGTTGAGATATTTTGACTTGGGTTGGATTAAGAAAGTCTTAAGTTTGACTTAGGAATGTGTAAATGATTAAAGCTTGGATTAGGCTTGGGTTAAGATTAGTTTAGGCTTGTTAGAGATGGGCAAGTGGATGGCATTTAATGAGGGTGGGTGAAGGAGATATTTGTTAACTTTGGCTTGGGTTAGCAAGTCTTAATCCATGTTTAGAGAATGTGACAAGGTTAGAAGGGGATTAGGATTAGGATTAAAGATAAGGATTGACATCTTCTAGAAGAGTCTAGGCCTTGGATGAGGATGAAGACTTTCTAAAAGAGTCTAGAACTTCCTAGAATGAGGATAAATAAGGTTTTTAAGAAATAAATAAAGTTTTATTTATTTCAAGGGTTTGGGTTGAGGAGATGTTTATTAAAATATTTTTAATAAACATGAGGATTAATATTTAATCTTAATTAAATATTTTGAGTTGGGATTAGGAGTAGTAAATGATGGGATTAGCCTTTAATTGAAATTAAAGAAGGATTAGAAGATTTTGGAAGAGGTTAGTAGTCTTAAGAAAATTGGCAAAGTTTTGTGCAAAAAATAAATAAATTATTTATTTTGAGATTTTTGGTCAATTTATTAATTAAATAATTAATAAATAAGGAAATAATGTTTAAATAAGTTTAAAACATTTTTGGAAGAGATTCCTTAATTAAATATTTTTAATTAAGATAAAGGGATTTAATGGCATAAAAATAAATAAATAAATAAAATAATTAATTAATTAATAAATGATGATGTCATTAGGAATTTTTCAAAAAATAAAAATACTTTATTTTCTAAAGGATTTTAGGTGTCCACATTTTTCCCCTCTTTGACATAGTGTTGAGATAACACTATTTCAAAGAAGTTCAGATATAAACGACATGGAGATGACTTTATGGAGCAAGATAGTTGCCCCAGTCTCAAGTAGAAGAGAGAGAATGGACTGCAAGATGCCCCCTCAAGAAGGCAGTGGGGAGAGAAAATGAGGCTTGACGACTTCTTGAAAAATATAAGAATCCAAAATAATCAAGGAGACTCAGATTGGCAAAGAGAAGGGGCTAAATTAGCTCAAACTCTCATTATGGGAGAATGATAAAGGAGAATCAGATGCACAAGAGGAAGCAAGATTAAGACTTTAGGGAAGGTGGAGGATGAAGGAGCAGAGCGCTATAAAAAGGAATCCAGGATAGAGAGAAGGATAAGGGGATTATAAAAGCTGATGCAATAGGATTTCAAAGAGCTAGATTGGTGAGAGATGGGTTTCAGAGATCCCTAGGACTAGGATTGTGGATCTCGAAAGATGAGGCTTGGTGGATTGATTTGATTGGTGGATCCCTAAGACTAGGATTGTGGATCCCTAAAGCTAAAAGTGATGATTGATTCTGAGAGATACGGTTGCACAAGCTGAGGTAGGAGAGACAGATGCTAGATATGGATGGGGGATAATGGAAATGAAGGGAATCCATTGAAGCTTTTTGAAGAGGGGGATACTTCAAAGAGAAGTACCACCATGTAGTTGAGAACGAGATTTGCTATAGGACTATTGGTTAATTGCCAAAGTTACCAAAAATGTCAAGGCCATGTCACCAACCATCCAGAGGATTGACAGACTGACTCAAAATAAACACACAAGGATTGTCCTAGCATCACACATGAAACTTAGAACAAACAACGTAGAACTGACACTGGGTAATCCACAAGCAAAAAAAGAAACAAACGAAAGACTTGATCAAAATCGTACACTCAGAGTGCCCCATTTGCAGCATACCATGATATGGAAGATCGTGGCAACCTTGAGGAGGGAACAAAAATATTGCTTGGAAAAGATACTTTAAGATCCAAAAGGGAAAATTTCAAATCAAAAGAAAGCAAAAATTCAAAAGAGAACCATTTGCCAATGAGATGGGTAGGACGAGGTACTAATGGACCAAGATCAGACATGAGGAAAGCTATATGCTACAAGGATCTATTGGAGAGCACTTAAGCTGGTGGATTTGGATGAGTGATGCACTTGGCAAGCTAAATTGAGAAGGATAACACTTTGATGACAGGAGATCTAGCTAAAGGATGCATTGGAATAGCTAACCAAGATTTGTGAAATGTGTGCAAGATGCTGATAAAGGATGAACTGACATGAAAGCTGGATAGATACAATGGTACTAAGCTAAAGAGGATGTACAAGCTGATAGACCAAGATATGTTACAAATGTGCAAGGTTGTTCATGTTTTGGTTTTGTGAGATGGAAATGTTTGTGAAGGGTGAGATGTCTGTAATAGTTGATAGGCAGATAGGTAGATGGTTTGTGAAAAGCTTAAGTGAAAATATGGTTCTTTGTGTGCATGTGATAGGATACAAGCTTTGGTATCTAATACAAGCTGAAATATGGTACAAGCTTTGGACAAGATTCGGATATACAAGCTATGATACAAGGGATGATACAAGATTTACAAGCTAAGGTACAAGATTTACAAGTTGTACAGGAGGTATTTACAAGTTTCATTAGATTTTGGATATTTAGTTGGAACACCAAGAGAACAAGCAGGTGTTTTATGAGATGGTGAGTGGATGGATGAGGGATAGAATGGTGATAGATAATGGATTAGTCTTAGTACACAAGGTGCCTAAATTACCAGGTTTTCACCAAAGTACCTATCTAAGATGCTTGAATTGTCGAGTTTTCACCATTGGATGCTTATTTCTCTTTACTATTTTTTTTTTTTTTAAAAAATATTTTTCAAAAGCTGGGTATACCAAGGATCTTCAAGCATAGAAATTCTTGAGATGAATGATGTTAGTAGGATCATTCAAGAGTTCTCCTTCTAGTGTAGATAGCTGATAGGTTCCAGAGCCAAAGGAGGTAGTGACAACATAAGGACCAAGCTAGGTAGGTTCAAACTTGCCTTTCTTTTCTCGATCAGCTTGGACTTTCATATTTTATTTGAGGACCATGTTGCCCAGCTGAAAGTGTCATGGAAGCACCTTCTTGTTGAAATTTCTTTTGAGACAAGTTTGATAGATTGTGAGATGATCATAGGCTTGTTGTTGCTTCTTGTCTAAGAGATCTAGCTGGGTGAGCCGAGCTACTTTGTATTCTTCATCTGATAATTGCCCTTGCAAAGATATGTGCAAGGAGGGAAGTTCAATCTCTATAGGTAGTACTTCTTTGGCACCATAGACTAAGGAGTATGGAGTTGTGCCTGTGGATGTATGAAATGAAGTTTGATAGGTCCATAGGGCTAGATATATTTGTAGGTGCCAATCGCAGTTAGAATCATTGACAACTTTATTTAGAATTTTGAGGAGGGTTTTGTTAGTTGCCTCTACCTGGCCATTACCTTGTGGGAAATATGGGCTAGAAAAGAGGTGATTGATGCAGAGGGAAGTGCATAATTCTTCTATGTTGAGATTTTCAAAGTTACCTCTGTGGTCAGTGAAGATGGTGGGTGGGATGCTGAAGCGGCAAACAATGTGGTACAAGATGAACTTGGAGACCTGAACTCCTGTAGCTGAGACTAGGGGGACTGCTTCCACCCATTTAGTGAAATAATTTGTAGCTGTTATCATCCATTTATGTCCATCAGATGAGAGAGGTTTGATAGTTCCAACTAGATCAAGGCCCCAACAAGCAAAAAGCCAAGGTGGTGCAATAGGTTGTAGATCCTGTGCCGGAGCGTGCATAAGATTTGCGTGCTGCTGACATGGGAGACATTTTTTGAAAAAGTTACAGGAGTCTTCTTCAATGGTAGGCCAATAGTAGCCTGCTCTAAGGATTTGTCACACGAGGACAATACCACTCATGTGGGCACTGCAAAGTCTAGAGTGTACTCCTTTTAACGCCATCGTGGCCTCATTTTCATCTAAACATCGAGAGAGAGTATCATGATAACCCTAAAAATATAGGGTATTGACTATGATAACATAGAGGGATGATTTTCAGATGAGGTTTTGGCGTTGGGTACATGTGAGGTGAGGGAAGATGATACCATCTTTAAGGTAAGCGTGAATCTCATGGTACCAAGGGGATTAGGGACCAACCAAGATACAAACATGATTTGAGTCATCATTCGCATAGGTAGGTGTGAGGAGCTACTCGACTAAAAACTCATACTGCGTAACCGCTTGGAGAATTTTCAAGAGCAAGCTGATGATAGCCATAGCATTTGCTGCTTTGTTATGCATTCAAGGCACTTGTGTAAATTGAAGCTTTGTAAAATGATGGGTTAGCTGATCAACTAGCTCTTTGTAGGGTAATAGCTTTTCATCTTTGGTTTGATATTCATTTAAGGCTTGCTTGATGATGAGCTGAGAATCACCAAAGATTTGTAACTTAGTGATGTTCCATTCTACAGCTATCTTTAATCCTGCTATGAGAGCCTCATATTCAGCTATATTGTTGGTGCTAGGTGTAGACACCTAAAAACCTTTAGAAAATAAAGTATTTTTATTTTCTGAAAAATTCTTGATGACATCATCATTAATTAATTAATTAATTAATTTTTATGCCATTAAATCCCTTTATCTTAATTAAAAATATTTAATTAAGGAATCCCTCCCAAAAATGTTTAAATCTTGTTTAAACATTATTTCCTTATTTATTAATTATTTAATTAATAAATTGACCAAAAAACCCAAAATAAATAAAAAATTTATTTTTTGCCCAAAACTTGACCAATTTCCTTAAGACCACTAACCTCTTTCAAAATCTTCTAATCCTTCTTTAATTTTGATTAAAGGCTAATCCCATCATTTCCTACCCCTAATCCCAACTCAAAATATTTAATTAAGATTAAATATTAATCCTCATGTTTATTAAAAAAAGTTTTAATAAATATCTCCTCAACCCAAACCCTTGAAATAAATAAAACTTTATTTATTTCTTAAAAATCTAATTTATCCTCATCTTAAGAAGTTCTAAACTCTTCTAGAAAGTCTTCATCCTCATCCTAAGAAATTCTAGACTATTCTAGAAAGTCTTTATCCTCATCCAAAGTCTAGACTCTTCTAGAAGATGTCTTTAAACCTAATCCTAATCCCCTCCTAACTTTGTCACATTCCCTAAACATGGGTTAAAACTTACTAACCCAAGCCAAAGTTAAAAAATATCTCCTCCTTCACCCACCCTCATTAAATGCCATCCACTTGCCTATCCCTAAGCTAATCCTAAACCATCCTAATCCATCCTCTAATCATTTTCACAAGCTTAAGCAAGCTTAAAACCCTCCTAATCAAGCCCAAGTTGAAATTCCTCTCATCTCCCTCAAAATATCCCAACCATAAAACTTTATGAAGCCCACTAGGCCATAAATGACTCTTACAAGCTCTTTTATTGCTCTTACAAGCCATTATGAGGGTCTTTATGAAAATTTTATCCCTTGAGCCTCCTTTGTTGACTCATCCTTCCCCTTTCCTCCATCCTCTCACCCTGTGACATGTGTCACTCCCTGATTGGCTGTAAGGAAGCACAATTCATGTGCTCTCCTCTCATGCAATTTGAGCCCTCCATGAGCTTTTTCCCATCCTTGCATCCTAGCCCTTGATCCCTCAAGCCCTTTGCCTATTTAAGGAATCCTCTTCCAAGCCATTTTAACACAATCCATGAAGTAAAGTCATAATGCCATTTTAAGAAGCCATTTTACATCAAAACCATACACTCACACCCAAATTACAACTCTATTTGAAACCCTTTTTGAAACATAAGCTTGAGCATACATCCTATCTATTTAGACAAAGCCACTCAACAAGAGAGCTTCTTATTGAGAGAGCCCATTAATGGCTCATATTCTCAATTGAGAGCTCATCTTAGTCTATCTTGAAGTTTATGAATTTAGTTTAGTTTGTAGAAGCTTTATTTAAATTTGGTTTCTATTAGCATACTAACATTGCTCATATACATTTTGGCACGCCCAGTGGGACCCCACATGGGTCATCTTCATTAGCTTTTTTAGTCAAGTTTTGTATGTCATTTGCTAATTTTGGCTAATTTTTTTTTTTTTTGTGATTGGTAGGATTGTATAAATTGGTTTTGTAGGTCCACATGAGCATGAAAAAGACAAAGGAACTCATAATCTATCTCATAGTGTTTGCAGATTTTTCAAGCTTATAGGTGGACAAAGAACTTGGAATTCTTCTTCCTCTTCTTGTCTATATTCTTCTTATTCCATCTACTTCTTCTTCTTCTTCTTGTGGGAGATCTTGGCCATTTTATTTTTAAGGAAGCAAAATCATAAACACTTCTTTTTAGTGCTTAAAATGAACCCCCAAATCATACTTAAATCCATTAAAAAATTAAAAATTTGCAAAAAAGAAAAAATCTTTTAACAAGTGAAACTAAACCAATCCAATCATTTGCATCCTTGAAACATCAAGGTTTTAGATGCATTCATGCAAAGTTAGGAACACTTCATTTTTGGGAATTTAAAAAGAACTTCAAGTTTCCATTTCAAAAGGTTCAAAATCAACACTAAGTGCACACTAAAATCAAAATCAAACTCAAAGCATCAATCAAGGATAAAATGAACTTCATTTGCAAATATTTTAAAGTTCTTTTAAAAATTTCATGAAAACTAAGAGTCCTGAATGGTTGCCAAAAATTGTCCTAAAAGCTTTATTATTTGTTCCAAACAAATGTCTTGTTGCAAAATCTTGAATGTTTTTTAGGTTTTTCATGCATCAAAACAATCTAGGAATATCATTTTTGGGCTTAAAATATGCAAACTAGAACACAAAATCTTGAATGAAAACCAAAGTCCAAAGAGTAATTTTCACTTTTGAGTCCAAAACAATCTTGAATGATCTAAGGTTAAAACAAAGCACTTCAAAGTTCTTAAAACAACACACAAAATTTCAATCTTGAATGCTCAAAGGAAAAAACTTGAATGTTTAATCACTTGTCTTTGAATGCATGTTTCTAAACACACTCTTGAATGCCATGGATTAAAATCAAATTTTTCTTGAATGCATGATTAAAACAACAAATCCAATCTTGAATGCCAAGGATAAATTAACCATTGCAATATCAAACACTTCATTTGGAGCTTCTAAAATTGAACAAAACAAATCTCTTTTCCACATGCAATTTAGGTAAAGTTTGATTTTTGGACATTTAAGAAACTTTGTTAAGTTAAATACAAATTTGCAAAAATCAATTTGAGTAGTTCCTTGGACTCACCTCTTTTCTAATCACCCATCAATTCAACCATTGGTTGCAATCTCAACGCCATTTATAGGGATGGGTCTACTTGAAAAAAGTGTTAAATGTTCCACAATCTAAATCACTCACTTGGTCTTTGAATGTTTGCTTTAACTTTATCAAAATTTTTAAATTACCAAAACTCTAGATTAAATCGATCACACTTCAAGTTTGGGCACTAAAATTGAACAACTATTGACGTGGAGGGCCTCTGGGTGCACGCTTGACAAATTGAGTCTCACACATCTTTGTTTTGGGCTTAAAAACAAAATCACACAAACTCTTGAATGCCTTAAAGAAAATTAATCGATACTTGACATGGAGGGCCTCCGGACGTGCGGGTTTACTTTTTTGTTGACCCTAACTCTTCTTCTTGTATTCATTCTTTGCTCAATTTTGCTTTGTTGGCGCATTTCAAAGTTGGAACTGAACATTGTCTCTTAAACATGAGTGCTTGCAAAGTCTAGATCAGCACACATAAGAGTCAATTGGTAAAAAGAACAAGTGTGTTTTTTAGCCCAAGGTCATCCAAGTCTTCTCTACCCTTGTCGTCTTTCAAGGCCATCTTGGGTGCATAAGATTAGGATCCAAAACCTTGTTTCTTTTTAGGAGGCCTGCTTGGGGATTTCATCACCCCTTGGACAACCTCAACTCCAGCGTTTCGGCAGAGTATAAGAATTGAGAGGTGAATCGAAAGACACCTCTCTTGGAATCAAGATTTTTGTCACTCGAGCTAAGCCTCAAGGAACTTTATACCCTTGAGAAGTGAAAGAGGAGAAGAGGGTTACCGCTCCTCTTGGCTGTGTGACATCTTTTTGGTTTCATCTATGGATTTGGGCCTCACGTACCTTTGGGTATATCGAGGAATCCCTAGCTAAACCAACTGTCAGCCTTGTAGAAAACCATCTAGAGTGTTAATGTATTTGAAGTGACTGATCAAAACATTTGTAAAACATACACACTCCTCAGTGCAAGTATCACATTTAAAGAATCAAAAACTTCTATCTGGTTGTTCCTATCTATTGCTTGCTTTTTTATTTGTTGAATGCATGTTTGCCAAACTTGGTCAATCCTAGCTTAGGGAACACTTAGCGTAGTCACTGCCTATTCCAGAAGTTGAACAAGTTGAAGAAAAACAACCAAGATCTCTCAAAGCTAAGCAGATTCAAGAATTGATGTCAGAGCAACCCAAACCAAAATAGAAGTTTCACAAAGTCAAACTCAAACCATCTTAGGCATACCAAGAATTTTCAGCCAAGAGAAAGGAACTAACACCAAGTCCTTGAATTGCCAAACTCCACAAAGCAGAGGACAAAGCTACTGACAAAGCCCTTCAAGATGCCTAGTTAGATCGCACCATCCAATTTAACCAACATCCAGGAGTTAACAATGCTTATGCCTTACCAACTAAGCATGATTTCTATGATTAGACCCCCTTGTTTCTCCACATCTTCTTGCATAAGCTTCACTTTTGCACTAGAGTCATCTTTGTAGGAAAGCTAGCCATCTTTAGTCTTCCCCTTAAGCATTTAAGCTCATCCATCTCATTTAGAATCAAACCATCTAGCTAGCAATCAAAAATTTCACATCCAAGCCTTCAAAATTGTTGACACTTTGCCAAAAGTTTGCCATTCTTAACATCTTCCAAATCCACCAATCTCACCCAGGTTATCCCTTTGACAGAGCTTTGTTTAGGGTAATCTAGCTTTTGTCACTTGTTATCTCTCATCACCTTGAGCTAAAGGTTGGGATCCATAAGTGGTCAATCTCGTGTTCTTCCTAAAGGATCATCAGTCCATCCTTAAGTTGACACAATCACCACCAAGCTTGCACATAGGAAAGCAGACCTTTCATGCTTTGGCAACATATCTTTGAAGTTAGCATCCCCAACTCAATCCTCTTTAGGTTTTATCATACAACTTTGCCTCAACCTAAGAAATCATTTGCATAGAAAAGCCTTCCTCTTTTGCCTCCATCAGCATTGTTGCATCTCATACCTAGAAAAAATTCTACATTTTTCATGCCACCCGTCACTCGCTTAGCCAAGAAGAAAGAAACAATGGAACCCTATCATTTGGATCGAATAGCCTCACCCCCCTTGAGCACTCAACCATCCTTTAGCCCAGAGAAAGCTATGCCATCATCTACTAACATTGAAGCTTTCATGAACCAACCAGGAAATGCAGTATTGGTAAACGCCATTATAGACAAGAACAAAGAGACAATCATGGCTAATTTTTGAAGGGACAATGTAGGAACCTTTGACTTTGGAAGACCCCCTCCATTATTAGATCCATCTCACCCATTGTTTGGCCAGCTGCCACCACCCATAGGCTCTTATGATCCAAATTATCCTCAATATATGCCAAAAGAAGAGCCTCTAGCCAATCCATATGATCCAACAGACCCAAACATACCATCATCCACCCAAGTTGAAATCTCCATGCCGCAAGCCAACCCAACCACCACCACTCCATCCTTGGTTCATACCTCTCCGCTCCAAACCCCCTTTACCCAAAACACCTCATTGTTCATGCCCTTCACTATTGCTGCTACTGCTCCCCAACCCAACCTTCCAAATCCACCCATCTCCCAAATCAGTGCTAGCATCTTTGGCCAACCTCAACAATATACAACAGGGATGCCACCCATGGGGCCAAGTAATCAACCTTTCATCACCCCTAGCTTGTTCACCACAGCCCAAAGCACAATCCCATCATTTCCATTAGGTCTTTGGAGCTCAGTGCCATCACCCACAAATCCACAAGCTACTACCCTCACTCCAAAAAGCTATCAAACCCCACAAGCTACTACCAATGTTCTACCCAGCTCTCAAGTGACCCAAGCTCCTGCCACCACTCTACCAAGCTTCCAAATCCAGCCACCAAGCTATCAAACCCTATCAATTCCATTTCCTAGCTTTTAATTCCCACCACCTCCACCACCAACTAATCCATTACCTCCTATTACCAACTACTTTTCAATGCAACTTCTAGGAGGTAACCCACCAATCCAGCCAACCACCAATTATTTGTAGGTACCATCCCAAATGGGGGCGCAACCCACATACCTTGGTCAAATCCCACAAGCCCCTTGATCCTTTCCCTAAGCTTCACAGCCATCTTATACCTTACCTCCGCAAAGCAATTCATTTATCCCACAACCAGCTTATGTTCCTCAATCCCAACCTCAAATCCCATATCAATAGCAAGCCTTGCAACACATGTAGCACTATGCACCACCTCCCCCTCAACAAACCGTCATCCACCATGCAGCTGCCCAAACAATGTACAATCCCTATTAGCAAATCTCTCATATCCATCCATATTCAGTGGCCCCATCTAGTGCATACCTACATCAAGGCACTCCTATATTGGGGGCACCCCAACCATCACCAATTAATTCAGAATGGGAAGCCATGAAAACAACTTTGAAGAACATCTAAGAGGGAAATGATTCAAAAACTTTCAAGTTTGAGAATGTGTGCCCTTACCCATTTGACAGAGCCATTACCATGACACCATTCCCCAAGCATTTTGAGACACCCAAATTTGACAAATTTAGAGGAAAAGGAGACCCTGTCACACATATCAAAGAATTTTACATGCATTGCCAAGAAGTGGCATACGATGATGTCTTCCTCTTGCGTCTCTTACCCAAAAGCTTGGTCGGACCAGCTCTTGAATGGTTTTATAGAATCCCCTATGGCACAATTAAAATTTTTGTTGAATTATCTAAGGCATTTGTAGCCCAATATGCCCATGTTGTTGAAACAGAGCTACCAGTAGTTGATCTTGTCCACACCAAGAAAAAAGGTGGAGAAAGCCTTCCTGAATATCTACAAAGATGGAAAACCCTTACCACCCACATATCTTGCACCTCGCCAGAGTGCCATTTGGTGAAAATGTTTATTGATAATGCCCATCCTAGCTTGGCTCACCACATGACCATGAACTGTTTGCAGACCTACAAAGATATCAAAGAGAAAGGAATGATCCTTGAGCAAGGACTCATTAAAGATGGTGTGGTCAAGATTTACAAGGAAGGCAACCAAAATCAATCACATTCCAATGACAAGTCTAGGTATTGGAACAAAAACAAGCATGTTGCAATAGATGGCGTCACTGACACCAGACATGTGAATATTGTTGGTCCTTCTCACAACCAGTCCACAACCAGTCCAACCCACCCTATCAACCAAACAATCAGCAAGCTATCAACTACCAACAACAAAATAACCACAGCTATCAAAACCACAATCCAAGACCAAACTTTCAAGGGTCTAGCAATCAAGCTAATGCCATCAATGTAGCTGTAGGACAAAAGCCCAGATTCCAACCTACACCTAGAAACTATACACCCCTTGGTGAGCCATTGGATGTCATTTTTGAGAAATTAGTCAAGGAAAACCTCATCAAATTTCCTCCTACCCAGCAAATTGACCCAAGCCAATCCAAAGCTGCATGGTATATCTATTATGGGTTATGTGAAAACGGTTATATTCTTTATTGCCAAGTTTCCTTACAACAAAGACAATGAGTACTGCAAATTTCATAGGGTAAAAGGTCACACTACCCTCAGATGCATGAAACTGAAAGACTATGTGCAGGACCTCATTGATTGGAAGGAAATCACTGTTGGTGCCCAAACCTCTCCCAATGTAGGCTTACAAATCTATCAAAATGCTTTTCCTCCTCACAAAAATCAAAATCCTAGAAAAGCACCTATCCAAACCAACAACAACAACACCAACAATCGTTAGCCAAACCAACAGCATGGGAAGAACAATGACCACACTTCATCCTATATAGAATATGGTAGCCTTATAGGTTGTATATCCGAGAAAGAGCCTTCTGTCAATGTTATCAATATCCAAGGACCAAACAATGAGTGTGTAGTCACCACTCAAAGAGCCCAATTTAACATCGCAAGCGCACCCATTTCACCAGCACCATCAGCTCCATCAAAAAGCCAGTACAATATCTTGGAACACCTTGGGAACATGCTAGCCCACATCTCCATTTTAGACCTTCTTCGCACTAGTCCTGTGTACAAGAACATCCTTGACAGTGCTCTCATAGAATCTCGTGTCCCTTCTAATATCAATGCTATTGATTTTTGTAATCTTGTTGGACACCTTTCATCCTCATGTGCCCTATTGTTCAAACCCACCGACATACCTATGGTCGAGCCAGATCACACCCTTCTGCTTCGCATAGCCATCATGGTATCCAATTTTGCCGTGAAAAGAGTAATGATAGATAATGGATCAGCCTTGAATATTTGCACCCTAAAATTCATAAAACAAGCTGGGTATACTGAGGCAGATATCATCAGTGAGGTTATCACCATCAAAGCTTATGACAACTTGGAAAGAACCATAGAAGGAACTATTTTGCTACCAATCAAGGTTGGGCTAGTCATCCAAGAAACACTCTGCCATGTTATTAATCTAAACCTACCATTCACAATCCTCCTCAATCACCCATGGATTCATGCCATGAAAGCCGCTCCATCCACTTACCATCAGTGCATCAGCATCAAGGCACTGAGGTAACCATCCATGCCGATCCAGAACCCTTTGCTTACTGCAATGTAGTTGAAGCTTCATATACAAACCATTGCCCTGGAATTGATATCGACACATCCATCGCTGGCTCATCCCACACTTGTAATGACCCAGAAACCATCCTCGCCTCTACCCTATCTACCATGAAGATCAATAACAAGGGCTGTGGAGAGTATAGTCTGTCGGATGCATTTGCTATCAGGGCACTCCCACTTGATCCACATGCCCATGGATGACCGACATATCACAAAGCTAAGGAGATTCCACCTCCTCGATACAAACAATTTGGCCCAACAACCTTTGTATCCTCAAAAATCCCTCTTCATGAGGAGCTCACTCCAGATATCAACAATTGGTTACATAAGGATGCACCTCAAAGGAATCAGGCACGCCTTGATCACTTCAGCTAGAAGTATCCCCAAGAACATAAGCTCATCACTGACAAATGGAACTATCAAGGTGGTGACCTAGGACCAGAAGAAAGAGGCATGCAGTGCCCCATCGACGCACACAAGTGGGAATTGAAGTCAGGTCTTGGCTTTGGCATACCCACAACTAAGGGCACCAATATGAACGGTCATGCTTTTTTGAAAATTCACTGTGACCTTGTCGAAATCGAAGAGATACTTGAGGAAGTTGAAAAGAGAGCCTACGATGATATCCTAGACCAAATCTCCCTCGGAGACTCTGTTCTCCAAGAACTATCCATCCACCTCATTGACC
Source organism: Cupressus sempervirens (assembly GCA_028749045.1). Classification (NCBI taxonomy): domain Eukaryota; kingdom Viridiplantae; phylum Streptophyta; class Pinopsida; order Cupressales; family Cupressaceae; genus Cupressus; species Cupressus sempervirens. The sequence goes on along the minus strand of CM053785.1, from coordinate 179,807,429 downwards.
TACCACTCACCCATCCAAAACTCATAGATTGGGACCAACCAAGCATCATACACATTGATGAGTTCACATCAGAGGAAGCACTTTTGAGATTTATGGGGTATTTTGGAGAAAATCCCCAACCTAGTTTCGATACACCCAAAACTGGAACTAAGGTGAATTTGAGACTAGCTAAGGTAGCGAAGAGAACCCCTCAGCAAGAACATCCAGAACCACAAGCAGAACATGAGGATTTAGCATTACCTCCTCAAGATAATCGACCAGAGATATCTTCTATTCTAATTAAGGATACTAGGGAAGTCAACATTAGTTCTTCAGAGATCCCTAGGCTTGTTCACATTGCTGCATCCCTATCACAAGACCAAGTTGATCTCCTCTTTGAGGTCTTAAGAGAGAACATTGGCCGATTTGCATGGTCATATCAGGACATGGCAGGGCTTGATCCAAAGCTTGTAGTTCATCATCTTGCAGTCAATCCACAGATCAAGCCCGTTAGACAAAAGCTTAGAAAAATGCACCCCAAGGTGGCATTACTGGTCAAAGCTGAGTTAGAAAGAATTTTAGCTGCTAAGGTTATTCGACCTATCGACTATTCAGAGTGGATCTCCAACATGGTCCCCATCACTAAGCCTTTTGGTGACATCAGAATCTGCACTGATTTCAGAGATCTTAACAAAGCTTGTCCAAAAGATGATTTTCCCTTGCCCAACATAGATATGATTGTAGATCTTACAGCTAGACATGAAATTTTGTCCCTCATGGATGGATTTTCTGGGTATAATCAAATCAAGATTGCATAAGAGGATCAACATAAGACAACATTTACTACCCCTTGGGGAACCTTTTGCTACAACATGATGCCTTTTGGCCTAAAGAATGTTGGGGCTACCTATCAAAGAGCTATGACAACCATTTTTCATGATCTCATCCATAGCATTTTGGAGGATTATGTGGATGATATCTTGGTCAAGTCTCACACCTTCATGGATCATCTTGCTAACTTGGAGAAAGTCTTTGATAGGTTAGCCAAATATCATCTCATGCTGAATCCCAAGAAATGTGTCTTTGGCATCACATTTGGCAAGCTTCTAGGCTTTATAGTTTCTAAACGAGGTATAGAGATTGACCCCAAGAAGGTCAAGGCTATCTTAGACATGCCTCCTCCCCAGACACTGCGACAGCTTCGTTCTCTTCAGGGAAAGCTTCAATTTGTTCGGCGCTTCATCTCCTAGCTTGCAGATAAGTGTACACCATTTTCACATTTACTGAAGAAGGATGAGAACTTCAAGTGGGATCCTTTATGTCAGCGCATCTTTGACCATCTCAAGCAGTATCTCATCAATCCCCCTATCTTGGTTCCACTAGTTCTTGGTCATCCCCTAATTTTGTACATATCAGCAACAACTACTACTCTAGGGGCACTTCTAGCACAGCTCGATGACTACAACAGAGAAAGAGCCATCTACTACATCAGTAGAACCCTAGTTGGTTATGAACTCAATTACACTCCTATGGAAAAAGCTTGTTTGGCAGTTGTTTTCTCAACTCAAAAGCTTTTCCATTACATGCTAAGTCATACCATCCAACTAGTCTCCAAGATTGACCCTCTCAAGTATATGCTCTCCAAAATAGAACTTACAAGCCGTTTGGCCAAATGGGTTATGCTCCTTAGCGAATTTGACATCCAGTATGTGGACAAAAAGGCAATCAAAGGGCAAGCTATAGCAGATCACCTAGCTGATGCACCTCTAATAGATGCTTATCCATTGATCACAGAATTTCCAGATGAGCATATCTGTCTAATTGAAGAACAACCCCCATGGAAACTTTATTTTGATGGCTCATACACATCTCATGGATCAGGGGCAGGAATGTTGTTGGTCACACCTCAAGGAGATTACATTCCAAAAGCCTTCAAGCTACAATTCCCTAGCACCAACAATATAGTTGAATATGAGACCCTCATAGCAGGGTTAAAGATTGCTGCAAAATGGAACATTGCTGAGCTACAAATCTTTTGCGATTTTTAGCTCATCATCAAGTAAGCCCTAAATGAATATCAAACCAAAGATGAAAAGCTATTACCCTACAAAGAGCTAGTTGATCAACTAACCCAGCATTTTACAAGGCTTCACTTTACACAAGTGCCTCAAATAAAGAACAAAGCAACAGATTCTATGGCTACTATAGGATCGCTCTTGGAAATTCCCCAAGCAACTACACAGTATGAGTTTTTAGTGGAGCAGCTACTCACACCTGCCTATGTGAATGAGGATTCAAACCATGTTTGTATCTTGGTTGGTCCCCAATCCCCTTGGTACCATGAGATTCATGCTTACCTTAACGATGGTATCATATCCCCTCACCTCACACGTACCCAACACCAAAACCTCATCCGAAAATCATCCTGCTAAGTTATCATAGCCAATACCCTATATTGTCGGGGTTATCACGATACTCTCTCTCGATGTTTAGACCAAAACGAGGCCGTGATGGTGTTAAAGGAAGTACACTCTGGACTTTGCGGTGCCCACACGAGTGGTATTGTCCTAGTGTGACAAATCCTTAGAGCAGGCTACTATTGGCCTACCATTTAAGAAGACTCCTGTGACTTTGTCAGAAAGTGTCTCCCATGTCAGCAACATGCAAATCTTGTGCACGCTTCAGCACAAGATCTACAGCCTATTGCACCACCTTGGCCTTTCGCTTGTTGGGGCCTTGATCTAGTTGGAACTATCACACCCCTCTCATCTGATGGACATAAATGGATAATAACAGCTACAAACTATTTTACTAAATGGGTGGAAGCAGTCCCCTTAGTCTCAGCTACAAGAGTTCAGGTCTCCAAATTCATCTTGTACCACATTGTTTGCCGCTTCGGCATCCCATCCACCATCTTCAATGACCACGGAGGTAACTTTGAAAATCTCAACATGGAAGAATTATGCACTTTCCTCTGCATCCATCACCACTTTTCTAGCCCATATTTCCCACAAGGTAACAGCCAAGCAGAGGCAACTAAAAAAACCCTCCTCAAAATCCTAAAGAAAGTTGTCAATGATTCCGGCCGTGATTGACACCTACAAATAAATCCAGCCCTATGGGCCTATTGAACTTCCTTTTGTACATCCATAGGCACAACTCCATACTCCCTAGTCTATGGTGCCGAAGCGGTACTACCTATAGAGGTTGAACTTCCCTCCTTGTGCATATCTTTGCAAGGGTAAATATCAAATGAAGAATACAAAGTAGCTCGGCTCACCCAGCTAGATCTCTTAGACGAGAAGTGACAACAAGCCTATGATCATCTCATAGTCTATCAAACTTGTCTCAAAAGGAATTTCAAAAAGAAGGTGCTTCCACGAAACTTTCAGCCAGATGACTTGGTCCTCAAAGAAAACATGAAAGTCCAAGTAGATCGAGAAAAGAAAGGCAAGTTTGAACCTACATGGCTTGGTCCTTATGTTGTCACTGCTTCCTTTGGCTCCGGAGCCTATCAACTATCTACACCAGAAGGAGAACTCTTGAATGATCCTACTAACATGATTCATCTCAAGAAGTTCTATGCTTGAAGATCCTTGGTATACCCAGCTTTTGAAAAATACAAAAAAAAATAGTAAAGAGAAATAAGTGTCCAATGGTGAAAACTTGGCAATTCAAGCACCTTGGATAGGTACCTTGGTGAAAACCTGGTAATTCAGGCACCTTGTTTACTAAGACTAATCCATTATCTATCACTATCCTATCCCTCATCCATTCACCCACCATCCCAAAAAACACCTGCTTGTTCCCTTGGTGTTCCAACCAAATATCCAAAATCTAATGGAGCTAGTAAATACCTCCTGTACAGCTTGTAAAATCTTGTACCTCAGCTTGTAAAATCTTGTACCAAAGCTTGTATTATACTTTGTAAATCTTGTACCATACCTTGTATATCCGAATCTTGTCCAAATTTTGTACCATATTCCAGCCTATAAATAATCTTGTATCCTAGCTTGTATACTATCACATGCACACACAAAACCCCATTTTCACTTAAGCTTTTCGCAAACCATCTACCTATCCACCTATCACCTATTATAGACAGCCCATCCTTCACAAACATTTTCATCTCACAAAAACCAAAACATGAACAAACTTGTACATTTGTAACATATCTTGGTCCATCAGCTCGTACATCCTCTTTAGCTTAGTACCATTGTATCTATCCAGCATTCCTGTCAATTCGTCCTTGATTAGCATCTTGCACCCATCACACATCTTGGTTAGCTATTCCAATGCATCCTTTAGCTAGATTTCCTGTCATCAAAGTGTTATCTTTCTTAGTTCAGCTTTCTAGACGTATCACTCATCCAAATCCATTAACTTAGGTGCTCTCCGATAGGTCCTTACAGAATATAGCTTTCCTCATGTCTGATCTTGGTCCGTTAGTACCTTGTCCTACCCATCTCGTTGGCAAACGGTTCTCTTTTGGATTTTTGCTTTCTTTTGATTTGGACTCTTCCCTATTGGGTCTTGAAATATCTTTTCCAAGCAATCTTTTTGTTCCCTCCTCAAGGTTGCCATGATCTTCCATATCATGGTATACTACGAATGGGGCAATCAGAGCGTAAGGTCTTGATCATGTCTTTTGCTTGTTTTCTTTTCTGCTTGTGGGTTACCCAGTGTCATTTCCACATTGCTTCCTCTAGGATTCATGTATGATACTGGGGCAATCCTTGCGTGTTTTTTTTGGGCCAGTTCGTCAGTCCTCTGGACAATTGGTGAAAAGGCCTTGATGTTCTTGGTAACCTTGGCAATTAACCAACAGTCCTATAGCAAATCTAGTGCTTAACTAAATGGTGGTACTTCTCTTTGAAGTATCACCCCACTCAAAAAGCTTCAATGGTTTTCCTTCATCTCCATTATCCCCTATCCATATCCCACATCTATCTCTCCTACCCCAGCTTATGCATTAGTATCTCTTTGAATCACTCCTCACCTTTAGCTTTAGGGATCCACAATCCTAGTCTTAGGGATACACTAATCGAAATCAATCCACCAAGCCTCATCTTTCGAGATCCACAATCCTAGTCCTAGGGATCTCCGAAACCCATCTTCTGCCTATCTGACTCTTTGAAATCCTGTTGCATTGGCTTTTTAATCCCCTCATCCATCTCCCCATCCTGGATTCCTTTTATAGCACTCCACTCCTTCATCCTCGGCAATCCCTGAGGTCTTAAGCTTGCTTCCTCTTATGCATTTGATTCTCCTTTATCATTCTCACATAGTGAGAGTTTGAGCTAATTTAGCCCCTTCTCTTTGCGAATCTGAGTTTCCTTGCTCATCCAAGATTCTTGTACTTTTCAAGAAGCCATCGAGCCTCGCTTTCTCTCCCCATCGCCTTCTTGAGGGGGTATCTCACAGTCCATTCTCTCCTCTTCTGCTCTAGCCTTGGGCGTCTTATTTTCTTATCTTTGATGCCATGCCACTTGCGGCATCACATCAAAGAGGGGCAAAATGTAGACACCTAAAAACCTTTAGAAAATAAAGTATTTTTATTTTCTGAAAAATTCCTGATGACATCATCATTTATTAATGAATTAATTATTTAATTAATTTATTTATTTTTATGCCATTAAATCCCTTTATCTTAATTAAAAATATTTAATTAAGGAATCCCTCCCAAAAATGTTTAAATCTTATTTAAACATTATTTCCTTATTTATTAATTATTTAATTAATAAATTGACCAAAAAACCTAAAATAAATAAATAAACTTATTTTTTGCCCAAAACTTGGCCAATTTCCTTAAGACCACTAACCTCTTCCAAAATCTTCTAATCCTTCTTTAATTTTGATTAAAGGCTAATCCCATCATTTCCTACCCCTAATCCCAACTCAAAATATTTAATTAAGATTAAATATTAATCCTCATGTTTATTAAAAATTTTTTTAATAAATATCTCCTCAACACAAACCCTTGAAATAAATAAAACTTTATTTATTTCCTAAAAATCTAATTTATCCTTATCCTATGAAGTTCTAGACTCTTCTAGAAAGTCTTCATCCTCATCCTAGGAAATTCTAGACTATTCTAAAAAGTCTTTATCCTCATCCAAAGTCTAGACTCTTCTAGAAGATGTCTTTAAACCTAATCCTAATCCCCTCCTAACCTTGTCACATTCCCTAAACATGGGTTAAAACTTACTAACCCAAGCCAAAGTTAACAAATATCTCCTCCTTCACCCACCCTCATTAAATGCCATCCACTTGCCTATCCCTAAGCTAATCCTAAACCATCCTAATCCATCCTCTAATCATTTGCACAAGCCTAAGCAAGCTTAAAACCCTCCTAATCAAGCTCAAGTTGAAATTCTTCTTATCTCCCTCAAAATATCCCAACCATAAAACTTTATGAAGCCCACTAGGCCATAAATGACTCTTCCAAGCCCTTTTATTGCTCTTACAAGCTATTATGAGGGTCTTTATGAAGATTTTATCCCTTGAGCCTACTTTGTTGACTCATCCTTCCCCTTTCCTCCATCCTCTCACCCTGTGACATGTGTCACTCCCTGATTGGCTGTAAGGAAGCACAATCCATGTGCTCTCCTCTCATGCAATTTGAGCCCTCCATGAGCTTTTTCCCATCCTTGCATCCTAGCCCTTGATCCCTCAAGCCCTTTGCCTATTTAAGGAATCCTCTCCCAAGCCATTTTAACACAATCCATAAAGTAAAGTCATAATGCCATTTTAAGAAGCCATTTTACATCAAAACCATACACTCACACCCAAATTACAACTCTATTTGAAGCCCTTTTTGAAGCATAAGCTTGAGCATACATCCTATCTATTTAGACAAAGCCACTCAACAAGAGAGCTTCTTATTGAGAGAGCCCATTAATGGCTCATATTCTCAATTGAGAGCTCATCTTAGTCTATCTTGAAGTTTATGAATTTAGTTTAGTTTGTAGAAGCTTTATTTAAATTTGGTTTCTATTAGCATACTAATCTCCTTGAGGTGTGACCAACAATATTCTTGCCCTTGATCCATGAGATGTATATGAGCCATCAAAATAAAGTTTCCATGGGGGTTGTTCTTCAATTATATAGATATTCTCATCTATAAATTCCATGATCAAAGGATATGTATCTACTAGAGGTGCATCAGCTAGGTGATCTGCTATAGCTTGCCCTTTGATTGCCTTTTTTTCCACATAATGGATGTCAAATTTGCTAAGGAGCATCACCCATTTGGCCAAATGGCTAGTAAGTGCTGTTCTGGAGATCATATACTTGAGAGGGTTGATCTTGGAGACTAGTTGGATGGTATGACTTAGCATGTAGTGGTGAAGCTTTTGAGTTGAGAAAACAACTGCCAAACAAGCTTTTTCCATAGGAGTGTAATTGAGTTCATAACCAACTAAGGTTCTACTGATATAGTAGATGGATCTTTCTCTACCATAGTCATCGTGCTATGCTAGAAGTGCCCCTAGAGGAATAGGTGTTGTTGATATGTACAAGATCAAGGGACGATTAGGAACTAGTGAAACCAAGATAGGGGGATTGATGAGATACTACTTGAGATGATCGAAGCTGCGTTGACATAAAGGATCCCACTTGAAGTTTTCATCCTTCTTCAGTAAATGTGCAAATGGCATACACTTATCTGCAAGCTGGGAGATGAAGCATTGAATGGATGCAAAAGTGCTTAGAAATGATGTCTACAATGATCAAAACAAGGAAAAAGCTGACACAAAAGAAAGGATAGCCTAAAACAAACGAAACCATACTAGGAAAATGATCCTCGAACCTAAAACACCCAAGATATCCACCATAGAGAAAAAATGCCAAAAATATGATAGAAATAGCATAGGCCAAAATATAAGAAAAAAGACCACATTTCTAAAAAGGCCACAGAACCAGCTTTTAAAAAATATAACATTTTCAAAAAATTGACATGGGATGCAAAAGATGTGCATGCCAGAGTCAAAAACACAACTTTAGACTTCAACTAAAAAAATAGGCAATAAAAATGCATCAAAACCTAAAAATACCTATACCAATGTCTCCGTCTTGAAACTAGCTTTTTAGTGCTTCTTTTGGATTGGAAAAATACCTCTGTATGCTCAAGTTATGGCCAAAAAACTGCAAGTAGGTCAAAAATGACCTTGAAGGAGAGGCAGAAAGGTGCTAATGCAGTATTTTTACGGCCTAGGCTTCCCTTTGACAGGTTTCTACATGCAGGTGATCTTGGGTATCTTCGGAGTTGGATTTCATCAACTCCAACATGGTATTAGAATGTGGAGCTAGGGAAAAAATCCTGAACAGACATGAGAGAGAAGAAGATATTGCAACACAAGAAAATATGTATTTACAATATGCAAGAATGAGATGATGTGTTGAAAATACAATGAGGGAGAGACTGCTTATAAAGGCCTCAAGGAATCTCCTAGAACAAGCTAGAAGATGCTAGGAAATAAGTGTGACAACTAAGCATACATCCACATGAGGTGAAAAGTCCTTGAACAAGGTGAGAGGATAAGTATGACTTAGAGAGAACAAACTCCCTTATTGTCAACAACTTATAACAAAATCTTAGGCTATAACTAATTAATGAAATGCATTTACCTAAGTAAGCTTAAGTAAATAGAATAAATAATAAGTAATTAATTATTTACTCTAATAGACACGAGACACTAAGATTTAATGTGGTTCACCCAATCCCTGGTCTATGTCCACCAAAAAATAAGTCCAATATTATTATGATCCAATGATTACAACCTAATTACAATTGGTAATCCCTTACAACTCAATACTATTGTAAGAAGCAATTTTTGCATTACACATTGTCAAAAACCCCTAACCTTAAGCCCTTTTATACAAGTATTTTACTGCTTTAGGGTTATAATTAATTATTACATGTTGGCCCAAAATTTTGATAAAATAGGGCCCAAAAATTAAAGAATTATGAAGTATGTACAATACTTCCCTAATTATTCACCACAAACTAACACATTGAATTAAATACTAGGTATTGTATGAAGAACAATAGAAGAAATCAACACTCGAGAAGATGAAGCATAACTTCCACTATTTGTCACGTTAAATTATATTCACTTAGGATAATGATCTATGATAGGTCCACAATATGGAGCCAACCTCACATAATTTGACAAGAAAAAACAACTATTTTCCAACTCAAATTGTTAGATAGTAATTGCAAAATAAGAAATAGAAAATATCTTTTTAGGTAATGCAAGATTTCCAATAACTCAATGATGCTTTTTTTAGAAATATAAGAGGAGTAACTGAGAGGGGATGGGTGAATTAGTTACTACTAAAATAGATCTCATATCTCTTAGATATCAATACAAAATGCAAACAGATAACTGAATACTGCTAAAGCTCGGTAAACACATATAATGCTATAGCTCGATAATAACTCGATTAGCTCAATAAATGATTAACACATAGATCATTAGATTTTATTTGTGATTACCATTACTTTAACTTAGTTACAAACACATAAAAAAAAATCATGAACACATTTGACACTAGGATTTAATGTGGAAACCCAGTTTGGAAAAAACCACCAATAGCAACTAGTTACTAATTTTCACTCTTTTGAATTGAACCCTCTTAGGAGCCAACCTTGTTAAAGGTTGAAAAACACACTGTTAGGTGTGATCCTATTAAAGGATTTAATCACCTTGTTAGGAGTGGGCTGGTTAAAGGTCTTGAGAAAAATTCAATGGAATTGCCACCTTGTTAGAGGATTTGCAAATAGCTGTTAAGCCAACTCTATTAGGAGATTTAGATCATTGTTACAATAGTTAGAGAGTAACAATGAGATGACCTAATTTGACTATAACTAATTTTCTAATTTTAGATCTCTATTTTGGGTTGTACTTGATCCTTCCTGATCGAATATGAGTTTGCTGCACCACAAGGATATTTTTCTTATCCTTCAAATTTGCTTCCTCTACTCATCAATAGATCTTCAATCACATCATCATAATTCACACATTCTTTTTCACTTTTCCACACTTTGAAATCATAACTTGACCTTATACTTATACATTCCACTTGTCAAGTTGGCTCAAATACAACTTACAATAATCAATATTCGTCACCTTAGTCAGCTATAATCAATAGATAAATCAATTAAGCTTAATACAAAAAAAAAAAAAAAACCTTCATTAGCCAACCCTGCTTGATAGAAACTAACTTAGAAATGATTTCCTTCATTAACCAACAGAAGCTTGGTTAACACTACAAACTTACAAAAATTATTTAGCAACCGAGTGAGCTTGGTTAGCACTGGTTCCATCCAACTTTCCTTCGTTACTTGAGTGAGCTCGATTAACACTCACTTTCTGCAACTTTTCCTTTGACACCTGAGTGAACTCAGTAGACATTGCCTTCTAAACTAAGAAAACATAGGAATGCTCAGTAGACACTGAGAACTATCTTCACTACCTGAGTGAGCTCAACATATATTGACTGATAATGATTATGACATTTGTGTAACATCAAAGAAAACACACAATTAACCAATTGTATCCAAAAATCTCCCTCTTTTGCATTGATGACAACACAACATGTCATAGCACAATGAAATTTTTTAGTTTAGATTTGAGAACTCCCTCTATCAGTATGAGCTCCTCCTTTCACTGAGTTCTTTCTGTAATGACTGTTACCAAGTTCATTCAGAACATCCTTCCTCTTTTAGCATACTTCTTCTTTGGAAGACTTCTCCATCTCTAGTTTCTAACTTTATTTTGGTTCCAAAAATTTCTCAGACATATGAAAATAAACTTCTCCCTCTTTGACAACACATGCCAAAGGCAATAAATCTATAAATATCAATGTACCTAAGTACTAATTCATCTACAATATGCCCTTACCAATTCTTCCACCAACTAATTAATCTTCAACAGGTTTTGGTTGATGCATTCACTAAATTTCATTTAGTGAATTTCAGATAGGGGAATGACCCATAGCTTACTTCTTAGATACATAAATGTATCCTCAGGTAATGGCTTGGTGAATGTGTCTACAATATATTCTTTTGTATTAACATATTCCAATCTGACTTCTTTATCTTGCATCTACTCTCTTAAGAAGTGATATTTTATAGCAATATGCTTTGTTTTGGAATTCATTACTGGATCCTTTGATATGGTGATTACACTAGTGTTATCACAACATATGACAACTTGATCTTTGATCTCTACCTTTATTCCTTCCAACAATTATTTAAATCAAACAATATTAGAACAATTGACTGCTATTGCTACATATTTTGCCTCTGTTGTGGATTGAGAAGTACAAATTTGCTTCTTGCTTGTCCAAAATACTAGTCTTTTGCCAAGAAAGAATGCTCCACTACTAGTGCTTTTTCTATCATCAAGACTTCCTTCCCAATCAGCATCAGTAAATACTTTCAAGTCCTTTTTCCTCCAAGTTTGTACAATAAACCATAGTCTTTAGTACCTTTTAGATATCTCATGATTCTCTTGATTGCCATCATATGATTTTCCTTGGGATTTGCTATGAATCTTGCCACTATTCTAACTGCTAGAGAAATATCAGGCCTTGTGTGTACTACATACTGCAATTTTCCAATCATTGATCTATAAGTGGTCTTATCTTTGGAATCATCATTTTTGGAAAGCTTATGTCTAGTAGACATAGCTATTCCAACTGGTCTTGAATCTTCCATTCCAAATTTCTTTAGTATCTCCTTGCTATACTTAGATTGAGTGATGTAGATACCATTCTTGTTTTACTATATTTGCAATCCAACAAAGAATTTTATTCCACCAAACATGGATATCTCAAATTCTTTACTCATTTCTTTTGAGAATGCTTTACATAATCATCATTTCCTGTAAATAGAGTATCATCAACAAATATTTTTGCTAACCCAATTTTCTTATCTAGTCCTTCCTTGATATACAGACTACTGTTATCATTAGTCCTTTGAAAACTAATCTGTACTAAGTAATTATGGAGTCTTTCATACCAAGCTCTAGGAGCTTGCTTAAGACCATATAATATTTTGTGTAGTTTGCAAACCAAATCTCTTTTGCTAGGATCTACACAACCTTCTGGTTGTTCAATGTAGACTTCCTCATCAAGAATTCTATTCAAGAATGCAGATTTAACATCCATTTGATATACTTTAAATCCTCTATGTGTTACATTTGTTAGTAAAGTTCTAACACCTTCAAGTCTTGCTACAGGAGCAAAAGTCTCACCATAGTCAATACCTTCTTCTTGAGAATAACCTTTGCATACTAATCTTGCTTTGTTTCTTGATAACTTTCCATCTTCATTGAACTTATTTCTAAATACCCATTTTTTACCAATCACATTTTTATCCTTGGGTCTAGGAACAAGTGTCCAGTTTTTGTTCTATTCTATCTCTTCATTCATTGCTTCAATCCAACTTTCATTTTTTAGAGCATCTTTATCACTTCTAAATTCAAATTCAACAAGTAAACACATACCTTTTAAATTTTTTCTTGTCATTGTTCCATTTGATTTATCTCCAATGATCTGATTAGGTGCATGATGTCTTTTGACATATCTTGCTAATATAGGCTCCTTGTTCTTTGAATGAGTTCCACCATCTTCTTATTGAATTTTAGTTTCAAGCTCAGGTCCTTTTGTCTATGACTTGAGTCCATCAGGCTCGGTTTGAACTAGCTTGGTAGCCTTTGATTGTGACTCAGGTCCTTGTAACTCGAGTTGCACTATCTACAACTTGGTAACTATTGGAGTTTTTGAGGACTCAAGAGCTGAAGCTTCTTTTCTCTCAAATAGATTTGGCAGAGTATCAGGTTCATAGTATACAAATCTTCTATAGTCTTCAGGTTCCTTGTTGCTTTCTTCTTCACTCTTTTTTGCATATTCATCAATTCTGACATGTGCACTCTCTATAATTTTATGAGTAGAAAAATTCAAACATTTGCATGCTTTAGTTTTGTAGGAGTATCCTAGAAATATGCCTTCATCACCTTTTACATCAAAATTTCCTTTTCTAGATTCTTTCAATATGTAACATTTGTTGTCAAATACTTTCAAGTAACTTACATTAGGTTTATAGCCATACCATAGTTGATAAGGTGTCTTGTTTGAATCTTTCTTCAACTAAAATCTATTCAAGGTATGAACTGTAGTGTTGATAGCTTCCTTCCATTATTTGAGAACAAAATTCTTTTCAATCATTAGGATTCTTGTACAATCCATAATAGATCTATTTCTTCTTTTTGCTATACCATTCTGCTGAGGTGTACTAGGGGAAGATACTTGTCTTTTTATTCCTCTTTTAATGCAGAAATTATTGAATTCATGGGAGATGAATTCACCACCTCTATTTGATCTTAGACATTTCAACTTCTTTCTAGTTTCTATTTTCACTCTTGCCAGATACCACTTGAATTTTTGAAAGGCTTCTAATTTTTCTTTTAGGTACATTATTGTCATCATTCTAGAGTAGTCATCCACAAAGAGAATGAAAAACATTTCTCCACTATAACTCTCTATTCCAATAGGTCCACATGAATCTGTATGAACAATTTCCAAGACTTCTTCTGGCTAATAGTCTTTGCTTTTGAAGCTTTTCTTTCCCATCTTACCAATTTGAAAATTCTTGCATAGACCCATGTCAAGCTTCTTCAAACTAGGAATTCCTCTTACTCTTTTATGTTTGCTTATCTTAACCAGATTATCAAAATTCACATGACATAGCCTTTTGTGCCATAACTAGATTTCCTCTACTTGAGAAATAAAACATCAACAATCACTAAGATCAAGATAAAATAGATTACCTTTTTTTTTCTTGCTAGGACCAACCAAATTTCCTTTCCCATCCAACAGTTTGGCTTGCCATTCATGAATTCTACCTTGAATCTAATATTATTTAGTTGTACCACACTCAATAGATTATGTTTTAGTCCTTTAGCCCAATAAGCATTATCACACACAAGTTCTTTAGTCAACAAGATACATCCTTTCCTTTAATGTTACAAGGTTTATTGTTTTCAAATTGTACACTAACTCCATCATAATATCCCATATGCTCAAATTTTGTTTTGTAACCTGTCATATGATGTGAGTAGCCACTATCACAATCTTATCTCCTTCATCATCAGATTCATCTTTCATAGCAATATATACCATTTCATCTTCACTATTATCAAAATCTTTAACTATAAAACAAGATTTCTTACCTTTGTCCTTGAAGCTCTTGTAGTTCTTGGAGTCCTTCTTGCCTTTATGCTTATTGCTTTTCTTCTCATCCTTAATTTCCTTGTTTGAACACTTATCAACAATGTGACCAATTTCTTCACAAAAAAAGTAGATCCGAGGAACTTTACCTTTGTACTTTCCTCTTCCTTTGGAATACTTCCTTGCAAGCAGGGCTTCAACAAATTCAATATCACTGTCTAAACTTTCTTTTGATGATCCATTTTCTTCACTTCTTGATTGACTGGATTTTGACTTTTTACCCTTTTCTTTGAGTGAAAGTTTATCTTTAAATGCAGATTCAATATTATTTGAAGCAGGAACATAGTTATCACAATTGTCTAACTCAAAAGTTGTTAATCTTCCAACTAGAGCATCCAAACCTATCTTGTTATTTGGATCACATCTCATTTCTTGAAGAATAGATACTCTAATAGCATAAATAGGAAGAAGAGTTCTAAGCACTTTACTTACAACAGTTTCCTCCTTGATGTCTCCTCTAGATGCTTTGATTGCACTTACACTGGCCTTGACCCTTTACACGCATTTTTCAATGTTTTCATGTTCTCTCATTTTCATTTGATCAAATTGTTCTCTAAGGATTTCTTCTTTGGCTCTTCTTACATTGTCATCTCCTCCATAGATATCTTTTAGTTTGTTCCACATTGCAAAAATAGTTTTGCAATCTTATACCTCATCAAATTCAGCATAATTGAGAGCAGATGCAATATCAATAATCATGATATTATGATTCTTCTTTTTGCTAATGTCTTCAACTGATAATGTTCTAGTGGGAGTCTTATATTCAGCATCAAGATACTTGCAACTTGAATCACTAATGGTAGGCAGATGTAATCTCATAAGTCCTTTCCATGTTGCAAAATTGCCTCTGTTTAGCTTGGGAATCTCTCTTTTGTAAGATGTCACGATCTTTAGCTTAGGTCCTTGAAACCTTCTCTACAAGCACCAAAAGCTCTCATACCAATTGTTGGAAATATAAGAGGAGTAACCAAGAGGGGAGGGGTGAATTAGTTATTACTAAAATAAATTCCAGATCCTTTAGATGTCAATACAAAATGCAAATAGATAACTGAATACTGTTGAAGCTCGGTAAACACACAGAATGTTGTAACTCAGTAATAACTAGATTAGCATAGTAAATGATTAACACATAGATCAGTAGATGTTATCTATGATTACCATTACTTTAACTTATTTGCAAACACATAAAGAAAATAGCATGGACACATTTGACACCAAAATTTAACTTGATAACCCAATTTGGAAAAAACTACCAATAGCAACTAATTTGCTAATTTTAGATGTCTATTTTGGCTTGTACTTGATCTTTCTTGATCAAATATGGCTTTTTTGCACCACAAGGATATTCTTCTTATCCTTCAAATTTTCTTCCTCTACTCATTAATAGATCTTCAATCACATCATCATAATTTGCACATTCTCTTTCACTTTTCGACACTTTGAAATCAAAACTTCACCTTATACATTCCACTTGTCAAGTTGGCTCAAATACAAATTACAATAATCAATATTCATCATCTTAGTTGGTTGGAATCAATAGATAAATCAATTAAGTTTAATACAAAAAAATAAGAAAATCTTTCGTTAGCTGACCCTGCTTGGTAGAAACTAACTCATAAACAATTTCCTTCTTTAACCAACAAAAGCTTGGTTAACACTACAAACTTATGAAAATCCTTTGGCAACTGAGTGAGCTCAGTTAGCACTAGTTCCATCCAACTTTACTTTGTTACCTGAGTCAGCTAAGTTAATACTTGCTTTCTACAATTTTTCCTTCAACGCTTGAGTGAAATTAGTAGACACTACCTTCTGAACTGGGCAAACATAGGAATGCTCGGCAGACACTAAGAACTATCTCCATTGCCTAAGTGAGCTCGGCATATACTGATTGATAATGATCATAATATTTGTGTAACATCAAAGACAACACACAACTAACCAATTGTATCCAATAGCTTTTGCATCAATAATAGATGAAAAACTTATATGGATGGTATATGATTGAGGGAGAGTAATATTATGGGGGAGACTAACACCTATGAGGGGAACATTTAGAAGATTAATAGTAAGATTGATTATATTCATCAATCCAAACAAGGAAGATTAATTGACATTTATGGGTTTTCATCATATGTTACTGCTAATGCCAAAGAGGGAGATTGTTAGCATATTATTGAGTATATACTAAAAGGGCAGATTATTAGCATATAGTTGGAGAGATTGTTGAGTGGTGACACTTGGATTGATTTTTTATGTGTTGTTTTCATGACTTGGTTTGTCATTGATGTAAAAACACACACACACACACACACACACTCTCTCTCTCTCTCTCTCTAGTATGTGATAGACAAAGTTAAAATACATTGCAAAGTCAAATTTGATCATTAAGGTTTTGGTATTGCTAGTTAAGTTATCTGGTCTTAGACTAGTCTTGATGGATGTGTTTAGATGTTACATCTGTGTTCACTCATATTAGTATGAATATTTAAACAAGTTACAATTAAGGTCATTTGATTTCCACAATCCATTAGTAATATCATGAGAATTTCTGGAGTTTGATTGTGTTGTGATTTTTAAGCATCAACGTTTCGGATCACACACAGTGATCCATCATCAGGATGAGGAGTGCAAGAGAATAGAGAAAAAATGTAAAGTGGCAGATTGGAGGGAGCAAAGAGATTAAAAAAGGAGGGGGGGGGGGGGGGGGTGGGGTTAGTTGAGGTAGCCCGCAGATCGAGGGGGGGGGGGGGTGGGTGGGGGGAACTAGGATTCAAAAAATTAAAAAATTAATTAATTAAAAAGAGGGCAATTGGTGTAGAGGAGAGAAGAGAAGATGGAGAAGAAAAAACAAAAAATTAAAACATAAAAATTCAAAATTGAAAAACTAAAACTAAAAAAAGAAGAACAAAAAATACTAATTTATACTAATAACGAAATAATGCAATAAAGAGAAAAATAAGAATTACGAAATAAAGAACAATGAAATAAATATATAAAAGTGGTAAATAAAGTTAAAAAACTAAAAAATGAAAAAAGGCAGGAAAGAAACAAAACAAATAAAAACCAATTAAAGGGGGGGGGGGGGGGAACAAATTTTTAACAACAAAAAAAGAAATAAAAATGAAAAATTAAACAAAGAAAAAAAGGAAAAGAAAATAAAAAGATAAAATAATATAAAATGAAATAGCTTTTAATATTACAGTTTTAAAGAATTAAAAAACTAATAGATAAAAAGAAAAAACGGGGGGGGGAAGTAAAGTAAAGAACAAAAAAAAGGAAAGGACGACAAATGAAAACTAAATAAATATTGAAATTAGTTGGCGCGACTAAGAAGAAAAAAATGAAAAATGAAAAGACACTACGCACAATAACCCTACCCCCAATAATAATGAAAACGAGATAGAGTTTGAGCACGAGAACCTGAAAGAAGGAAGAAAAGCCAAGCCCAACAACCAATGAGAAAATAAAAACTCGGGGGAAGGGCGAGAAATGGGGAGCCCCAAGGAGGGAGAGCCAGACACCAAAGAGGAATAAAAAGAAGAACAGGAAGGAGCAGGGGACTGCTACTGACCAGCAACCAGCACCAAGAGGAAAAAACAAAAAAGAAGAAACAACAGAGGACGAGCGCAGATCGCGAGACTAGGATCGATGGCACTTGGCTAACATCGGAAACCAGGAGGGGTTTAGGGTCCATCCCTCATCCCTATTAAGGTTTATGGGATGACCATTGATTTCAATTGCCGTCATCAGGTCCACGAGGAAGGCGATTGACCACTTGAATTGCAGGCTGTTGCCGCTGCATTTAGAGCTTGCTTCTGCTCTTCGTCCAGATGTGTGGATTCAGCTTGACACCTCATCGTATGCCAGAGCGCTTGGCCACCAAGCAGAGAGCATTTTCAGACAAAAGCGAAAGTTTCTATCTTTGTGGAAGCGTGCCCATCGTGTTTTCACTCCTGCTTCCTTCTGTCATCCCGACCTTCCTACGCAGATGGTGTCGCAGGGCGTTGTCCCCATCCCCGCAGTGCTTGGCTCCACTCGCCCACGTTTGGCCCCTTCTCCAACAGGGAGTCTTCCAGTGCGGGTAGGCTCTCAAAGCAGTAGTGCTGGGTCTCATTCTCCTTTGGAGAAGCGCCAAACCCGTGCAGGCTCTCTGAGCAGTATGACAGCTCCTTCTCCAGCATTACATCTCCACTCCCGTACTGCTACCAACGGGAATGCGGCTCCATCAGCTTTGGCGCGTAGCACGCAAAGGAGGCAGTCTCTCGTCCCTGCAGTTGCTTGCCCATTGTCTTCCCCTGCACCTGGGAGACATAACGCATTGGATGCCATGGATCCAACGAGGTCCCCCCAACGGCCATCTTCATCCAACGGCTCCTTCTCCCAACCAGCTGGCGGCCAACTATCTTCGCTGGAAGGTGTCCGATCACATTTACTCCAAGGTACGTCCTCCTCTTGTGTCTCTAGCTCACCTATCGCATGCTTTCATGTTTCTTCCGTATCGGGGTTGGTCGCCTCTCATTTTTTAGATCCTCGAGCCCCTTCTGTTTGTCCTTCTTTCTTTCTGCCAGCTAGTGACGAGATTGCTCGTCCCTCCAGCATTTCCCCCCCTCGGGTTGCATCACCCCCCAGCCGGGTTAGTGGGATTTCACACCCCCTTCACAATTCCCCTCTTGAGGTGGTTTCTTTTTCACCCTCCAGCCCGGTCAGTAGCTTGCACTCGGTCCCCATCATCTCCGATTGGGAGAACAAATTAGTGGTCAACATTTCCAATGCTTGTCTTGACCCGCTTACTTTTAACTTTATTAAGCGTGGTCTAAATTTTGCGCTAGCCCCCCATGAGGTTCCATGTATTGATTTCCTAGTGGAAATTGAAAGTGCAATACGCTCGCTCCCTAACGATGAGGCTGACGAAATTCGACAAGATTGTGCGGTTGCACTTAGACATGCTAAACCTCCGAAGCGCAACATTTCTAGGAGAGAGTCTCTAGCTTTCAGCAATTTTTTGAATAATAATGATGTTATTCTTGTAAAAGCTGACAAAGGCAATGCTACTGTAATCATGAGCAGACAGGACTACATTACTAAAATGACCAACCTTCTCTCTGATTCGGGTAGCTACAGAGTCCTTTCCATTAACCCTTGCTCCAAGATCTCCAAGAGGGTCAAAGGAGCCATTTCTTCCTCTTCGTTTGATGATGGCACCAAGAAGAGACTTTTACCTTCCAAAGAGGTGACCCCGCGCATCTATGGTGTCCCAAAAATTCACAAAGCAGGCGTCCCCCTCAGACCCATTGTGGACACCAGAGGTTCCCCCACTTACCTTCTTGCCGCTCATCTTGCCAAGTTAATCTCCCCCCTAGTGGGCATCTCCAGGACTTTCATCAAGGATTCGTCCCACTTTGTTAATTTCATCAAAGATACCAAGCTAGAGAAAGATGACATCTTGGTCAGCTTTGATGTGGTCTCCCTCTTTACCAAGGTTCCTATTTATGATGCTGTTGAAGTGGTGAAGAGAAAAACTAGCATTGAGATCGCCAATCTTGTTGATCTATGCTTAAGATCAACTTTCTTTTCCTTCCAAGGGGTCATCTACGAGCAAGTAGATGGTGTCGCCATGGGCTCCCCCCTCTCCCCAGTGATTGCTAACCTTTATATGGAGCATTTTGAGGAGTTGGCCCTTAGTTCTTTCCCCCTCAAGCCAAAATGGTGGAAACGGTACGTTGATGACACCAATGTATGTTGGCCCCATGGGATGGAGAAACTTGAGGAGTTTCACCAGCATATCAACAGTATTTCTTCTTGCATTTCTTTCACCAAAGAGCTTGAATCCAATGACCGGTTACCCTTCCTTGATGTGTTACTCATTAAGAAATCTGATGGATCTCTAGGTCGTCGGGTGTTTCGAAAAGCCACCCACACTGATTTGTACCTCCATGCCTCTTCTCATCACCATCCCAGCCAAAAAGTTGGCATCCTTAAGACCTTGGCTTTAAGGGCCCACAGAATCTGTGACGATGACCACTTAAATCTGGAGCTTACCCACCTTCGCCAAGTCTTCAAACTGAATGGGTACTCCGGTAAACAAATTTCGAAGGCCTTCGCCCAAGCTCGTTCTTTCTTCTTATCCCTCTCTGCTCCCAAACCCAATCCCTCTCCACCCCCCTCCTTTGTGTCTCTTCCCTTCGTTGATGGTGTCTCGCAAAAGCTTGCCAAGATTTTGAGTAAAAAAGGCTTACGGGTGGCTTTCAAAACCTTACATAGGATAAAAAACCGGACCCCTGCACTCAAAGACTCCAATGATGTCTCTTCAGAATCAGGAGTCTACAAAGTGTCTTGCTCCTGTGGTATGCCTTATATAGGTGAAACCGGTCGCTCCTTTAGCACTCGTATCAAGGAGCATAGTGCGGACATCAGACATGATAGGGTTCAAAAGTCAGCCTTAGCTGAACACTCATCTACCACCAAACATCACATCTGCCTAGAAGATGCTCGTCTCTTATCTAAGGAGGACAATTATGTCAAGAGGAAACTTAAGGAAGCAATTGAAATCAATGGTCATCCCATAAACCTTAATAGGGACGAGGGATGGACCCTAAACCCCTCCTGGTTTCCGATGTTAGCCAAGTGCCATCGATCCTAGTCTCGCGATCTGCGCTCGTCCTCTGTTGTTTCTTCTTTTTTGTTTTTTCCTCTTGGTGCTGGTTGCTGGTCAGTAGCAGTCCCCTGCTCCTTCCTGTTCTTCTTTTTATTCCTCTTTGGTGTCTGGCTCTCCCTCCTTGGGGCTCCCCATTTCTCGCCCTTCCCCCGAGTTTTTATTTTCTCATTGGTTGTTGGGCTTGGCTTTTCTTCCTTCTTTCAGGTTCTCGTGCTCAAACTCTATCTTGTTTTCATTATTATTG
This sequence comes from Cupressus sempervirens, assembly GCA_028749045.1. NCBI lineage: Eukaryota > Viridiplantae > Streptophyta > Pinopsida > Cupressales > Cupressaceae > Cupressus > Cupressus sempervirens. Next base: position 179,786,253 of record CM053785.1, on the reverse strand, counting down.
GGGGTAGGGTTATTGTGCGTAGTGTCTTTTCATTTTTCATTTTTTTCTTCTTAGTCGCGCCAACTAATTTCAATATTTATTTAGTTTTCATTTGTCGTCCTTTCCTTTTTTTTGTTCTTTACTTTACTTCCCCCCCCCGTTTTTTCTTTTTATCTATTAGTTTTTTAATTCTTTAAAACTGTAATATTAAAAGCTATTTCATTTTATATTATTTTATCTTTTTATTTTCTTTTCCTTTTTTTCTTTGTTTAATTTTTCATTTTTATTTCTTTTTTTGTTGTTAAAAATTTGTTCCCCCTGCCCCCCCCCCCCCCCCCCCCCCCTTTAATTGGTTTTTATTTGTTTTGTTTCTTTCCTGCCTTTTTTCATTTTTTAGTTTTTTAACTTTATTTACCACTTTTATATATTTATTTCATTGTTCTTTATTTCGTAATTCTTATTTTTCTCTTTATTGCATTATTTCGTTATTAGTATAAATTAGTATTTTTTGTTCTTCTTTTTTTAGTTTTAGTTTTTCAATTTTGAATTTTTATGTTTTAATTTTTTGTTTTTTCTTCTCCATCTTCTCTTCTCTCCTCTACACCAATTGCCCTCTTTTTAATTTTTTAATTTTTTGAATCCTAGTTCCCCCCACCCACCCCCCCCCCCCCTCGATCTGCGGGCTACCTCAACTAACCCCACCCCCCCCCCCCCCCCCCTCCTTTTTTAATCTCTTTGCTCCCTCCAATCTGCCACTTTACATTTTTTCTCTATTCTCTTGCACTCCTCATCCTGATGATGGATCACTGTGTGTGATCCGAAACGTTGATGCTTAAAAATCACAACACAATCAAACTCCAGAAATTCTCATGAAGTTACAATTAATTTATCAAAGACTGGTTGCAAGCCAATGTGTAGGAAATAGTTTACTGGTAACTCAACTGTATCCATTAAGAAAGATGGAATGAGGTTAAGAGAGCTTAGATCATGATTGTATACATGTTCATGATTCTCCATTTATGATAGAAGATATTGGAGATGTTTCTATAGAGGTTATTAAAGTGTAACATGTGATATGTTCACTACCAATCAACTATGTATTTAAGATTTATTTTGGCAGATTGTAGTGTGTGGAGTCTTATTGTAATACCACATTGGGGTCCTATATTAATTATTGTATATAGGGAAAATCCCTCATAGATTGAATCTATTGGGATTAAAGGGACACAAATAATAATTACATGCAAATATAAATCACGTCAAAAAAAAAAGTACATAGAAGAGAACACAAGACACAAAGATTTAATGTGGCTCATGCAATCCTTGGTCTACATCTACCAACATTGAGTCCAATATTATTCTGATCTAATGATTATAACCTAATTATAGTATACAATCCCTTGGAACTCAATATCACTACAAGAAACTATTATCATCATACATAGTAAAATCCTTAGCCCTACGCCATTTTACACAAGCTTTTTGCCTCTTACAAAATTAGAGGTAGACTATTATGACCAATAGAAAATAGCTCCTGAAGCCTTTTAAAATAATAAAGCCATTTGAGATTTTGAGGGCACAACCCCTGAAACCCCCATTGGGGCACTTCCCTCGACCCTGCCTTATATCATGATAGGGAGTATGCCTGGTGCTCTTCCTTGGGACCTCACAAGAGGTGCTTTCCATTCACCTCATCTTGGAGGCACTACCCCTAAACCCCTATAGAAAAATCTAGTGGGAGGAAACTACAACAAATAAAGTAGGGAAAAATTAACCTTTGATTTTGATTAGGCTTCACTTAACAATCATCTACCACTTAGAGACTAGTGATCAGACTCCATAGCAATAACCTCCCACTTGGAGACTAATTGTAGCACTACTAAACTTGTAGCTCCCATTGGAATGCAAAACTACCCTATACTCTACTATTCTTCTATTCTGTTTAGTTTATAAGACCAATTGAAGATGAAGAGGAATTCAACTTCTTTCTTGCCACTGCCTTTATAAACATATTTTTTTGGATTATATCTATATGTATCTTTTCCATCTTTAATTTTCCATCATCCAAAATTGCCCAAATGAATCACTACCACAACTGTATGTGTTTTGTCTTTGAATGTAGAGTAGAATTATTGGCAAGATAAATAGAACTATGACTATCTTTAAATAGATAATTTTCCATCTGTGGGTGCCCCAAATCTTTCATGAACAATTAAATCCATATCATCTTCTTGGTTTTCTTTATAGCAACAACATAATCTGCCTTTGTAGTGGATAAAAAATTCGCCTTCTATAAGCACTAAATCCAAATCATTACTATCCCATCAATAATAAATGTATATTCTATTATATTCCACCCAATGTGATCCTCTACCAAACTCGAGTCAACATAGTCTTATATATTAGTAGTAGAGCCTCCAAAAGGCATTTACATTTACTAGATGTTCCTCTCAAAATTTTTAGAATCTATTTGATTTCATTCCAAATCTCAATCTCAAGATGACTCATATACCTGCTAATGAATTCCAATAAATGTAAAATATCTAGTCTAGTATATACCATCGCATACATCAAACCTCCTACAACTAAAGAATGAGGTACCTTGGACATTTTAACCTCCTCTTCTTGTGTCTTTTGACACATCTCCTTAGTCAATTTCAAATGACCAAGAAAAGGTGTTTTGATAGCTTTGGTATTCTCAATATAGAAACACTACAATACCCTCTCAATATAATCAGCCATAGATAAAATCAATTAACTATTTTTTTAATCTCTTCAAATTTTCATATCAATGATTTGTTTTACTACTCCCAAATCCTTCATAGAAAATTAATGTGCTAACTATTATTTTAATCCTTTGATGTGATTCATTCTAGACCCAACTAAAAACATATTATTAATATATAAACATAGAATAATGTATTTTTCATCATCTAACCTCTTAAAATAAAAACAATGGTCTAAATGAAATTGAGTGTAACTATGCTCATTCATAAAAATGTCAAATTTAATATATTGTGACTGAGTTGCTTTCTTCAAGCCATATAAAATTTTCTTCAATCTACTCACTAAAGTCTCCTTACTTTGACCTCAAATACATGTGGTTGTTCCATATATATTTCATCATCCAAATCACCATGAATAAAATATGTTTTAAGATGAAGCTTCTCCAAATGTAAATCTTGAGTAGCTATAATACTAAAAATAGTATGAATAGAAGTCATTTTAACAACTGAAGAAAAGTTATCAAAATCAATGCCTTTCTTTTGTAAATCCTTTTACGACTAACCTAGCTTTAAATATTTTCTTACCTCCATCCTTTTTTTTTTACCCTGTAAACCCATTTATTCTTTAAATCCCTTTTCTATGTAGGCAACTTACATAAATCCAAAGTTTAATTTTTTAGCAAGGAGTTTGTTTCTTCTGTTATTGTAGACTCTCACTGAATATTTGTATACACTTGCACAATGTCATGATAACATTTTGGTTTACTTGCATCTATTAATTAAATAGAATAAAAAGAGGGAGAAGATATTTATTAAGGTCTACTTAGCCTTGTTGAATATCTAACATTTACTAGGGTTTGTGGTATTTGTTGTTGCTTTTGTTATAGAGCATAAGGAACTATATGATCATCATATTTTGGAGTATCATCCAATAGTATATAATCATTTTCTTTCTTCTCATGCTACTACAATATATCTTTGTACAACACATTCTCATTGAATACAACATCCACACTTCTTACAATTTTATGATTTTCAAAATCTCAAAGTCTATAGCCGAATTCATCAATGCCATATCTAACAAATATACTTTTTTTAGATTAAGCTTCCATATTGGTTCCATTTTTAGAATATATACATGCAAATGCTTCACAACCAAAGTTCTAAAAAAAGAATAACTCACCTTCTTTGTAATCCAAGCTTCCTTTGGAATACCACAATCCAAAGGAGTAGAGAAACCTCTATTGATCAAATATACAATAGTATTGACAGTCTCTTCCTATATGTTTAAGGGAAGCCTAATATGAAACTTCATGCTCCTTGCATGCTTTGTTATTGTCATATTCATGTGTTTAGACAATCAATTTTTTGTGGAGTCCTTGGAACATTTTTTTTCCTATGAATACTATCAGTGAAACAATAATCTTCAAACTCTTTGCTCCAATACTCACTAGCATTATTAGTTATGAGAAATTTTAGTCTTTTACCATCATTATACTTAACCGAGCATTTCCATTTCTCAAAATTTTGAAATAAATCAAATTTCTGTCTAAGGAAATAAATCCATAATTTACTAGTCAAGAATCCTCAATCAATGTAACATAATACAAAGAGCTTCCAAGAGAAGATACCTGATTTGGTCCCCATACATATGTATACACAAGCTTTAATTTCTCATTTTTCTTTTCCTTTCCACTTTTCACAAAATTTATGTCTCTTTTGTTTTCCATATACACTACTTTCATAGAAATTCATATTGACAAATTTCAAACTTGATAAAACTTTCTTTGAATGAAGTAATTTCATACATTTTTCATTCATCCGTTCAAGTCTATTGTGCCATAGTGATGTTTCAAAATATACAACTGTTTATTTTTCTTCCTTCTCAAACTCAACAACTATTCCTAAATACTAATTTTTCTCTAAAACAATTAAAGTAGAAGGAATAATATAAAATGTACAAAGATATAAGGTGCCTAATTTCACTAGTTTTTTTACTACTAAGGAACCTTTTGAAACCTTCCTTTTTTTATAATTAAAAGTAACTATGCAACTCTCATCACCTAGTTGCCCTGCTAAAATTAAATTTCTACTCAACTCTGGAACATGTTTTAACTCTTATAGTAGCTAATGATCCACATTTTATAAATTAGTTTTGATTCTCCCTCTTCCAGTGATCTAATAGGGTTTGGTATCTCCCAAATAATCTAGCCCAAAATCCCCTTGGATATAATCAAGAAAATAACCTCTATGTTACATAGTATGAAATAAATCCCTTGAATCTAAAATCCATGAATCATTAATATTTTCTAAAGAAAGAAGAAAAGAATCCTCTGCTAGCATTAACCTTAGATAGAAATAATAGTCCCATACAAATATAACCACTATTAGAAAATGATAGATCACGCAGAAGAGAACACAAGACACCAAAATTTAACGTGGTTCACCCAATTCCTAGGCTACATCCAGCAACAACAAGTCCAATATCATTATTATCCAATGATTACAATCCACAATCCCTTATAGCTCAATACCACCACAAGAAGCTACAATATCAAAATTACATTATGAAATCCATAACCCTAGCATTTTTTTACAAGCTTTTCCCACTTACAAAATTAGGGCTAGAATAATTTATCCAATAGGAAAAATAGTAGCCAATGCCTTTTACAATATAAGGGCATTTTTGGCTTCGGGGGCACTGCCCCCCAAAACCCCCGTGGGGGCATTGCCCCTTGACCCCCCTTTTACTGCACCCTACAAGGGCACTGCTCCTTGACCTCATCTTGGGAGCACTGCCCCAAAACCCTCGTAGAAATAATATGGGGAGAAAACTATGCCAAATAAACCTTCGAGTCTGATTAGGCTCCATATCACAACAATCTCCCACTTGGAGATTGGTCAAACTCCACAACAATAACCTCCCAGTTGGAGACTGATCATAGCACTCCTAAACCTATAGCTCCCACTAGAATATATCAAACCACCTTGGTCTATGTTGTTCTTTTATTCTATTCAATCAAGAAGACCAACCGAAGCTGAAGAGGAATTCAACTTCTCCCTTGTCACTACCTTTGTAAACATATCCGTTGGATTTTCATCTATATGGAACTTGTCCAACTTTAACTATCCATCATCCAAAACTGACCAAATGAAATGGTACCACAAGTTAATGTGTTTCATCTTTGAAGGAAGAGCTGAATTCTTTGCAAGATGAATGACACACTTTGACTATCTATAAAAAAATAATTATTCTTTTGATGGTGTCCCAATTCTTCCAAGAAGAACTGAAGCTATACCATCTCCTTAGCTACCTCTATAGTAGCAACATACTCTACCTCTATAGTAGATAAAACATTAACCTTATGTAATTGAGGAACCCAACTCACTGCTACTCTACCAACAATAAATACATAACCTGTAATACTCAACCTGGTATCAATATCCCTTACCAAATTTGAGTCAACATAGCCTGTAAATCAATAGTAGAGCACCCAAAGTGTAAACACTTACTGGGTGTTCCTCTCAGATATCTGAGAATCCATGTTACTGCATTCCAATGCTTAAAACCTGGATGACTCATATAACTACTGACAACTCCCATTGCATGTACAATATTTGGCCTAGTAAATACCATAACATACATCAAACTTCCTATAGATGAAGCATAAGGTACCTTAGAGATATTATCCTTCTCTTGTTGTGTCTTGGGACACATCTTTTTAGTCAACTTCAAATGACCAGGTAAAGGTGTGCTGACAACTTTAGCATTCTCCATAGAGAAACATTGCAACACCTTCGCAACATAATCAACCTGAGATAAAACCAATTTCCTATTCTTCATATCTTTGTTAATCTTCATACCAAGAATTTGTTTTTCTGTCCCCAAATCCTTCATAGAAAATGAATGTGCTAATTATTCTTTTAACCCCTTAATGTGATCCATGTTAGACCCAACTACAAGCATATCATCAACATATAAACATAAAATAATGTAGTTTTCATCATCCAACCTCTTAAAATAAATACAATAATTTGAACGACACCTACTATATCCATGCTCATGCATAAAACTGTGAAATTTTAGATACCATTGTCGAAGTGCTTGCTTCAAGCCATATAAACTTTTCTTCAATCTGCACACTAAGTTCTGCTTACCATTGACCTCAAATCCCTGTGGCTATGCCATATATATCTCTTCATCCAAATCACCATGAAGGAAATATATTTTAATATCAACTTGCTCCAAATGCAAATCTTCAGTAGCCACAATACTCAAAACAATGTGAATAGAAGTCATTTTAACAACAGGAGAGAATATATCATCAAAATCAATGCCTTTTTTCTGTGCAAATTCTTTTACCACTGACCTAGCTTTAAATATTTTCTTACCTCCATCCTCTTTTTTCAACCTATAAACCCACTTAATCTGTAAAGCCTTTTTACCTATAGCAAAATTGGCATAAATCTCACATCTTATTTTTCAGCAAAGAGTCTATTTCTTCCTTCATTGCAGACGCCCAATGAATCTTTGTATCCACCTACACAACTTCATCATAACATTCAAGTTCACCAACATCAGTATGTAAAATAGAATAAAAAGGAGGAGAAAATCATTTTGAAGGTCTACTTAAGCTTGTTGGCCATCTAACATTCACTGTTGTGTGTGGCATTTGTTGTTGTGGTTAATGTAGATCATGAGAAATTGCTAGAAAATCATCTTTTGGAGTATCATCCAACACTACATAATCATCTTCTTTCTTCTCATGTTAGTACACCAAGTCTTTGTACAATATGTTGTCATTAAATATGACATCTCTGATTCTTACAGTTTTACAATTTTCAAAATCCCAAAGCCTATACCAAATTCATCAATGCCATATCCAAAAAATACACATTTCTTTGACTTAGCTTCTAGCTTGGTTCTACTTTTAGAATCTATATGAGCAAATGCTTCACAACTGAAGCTTTTGAGAAAAGAATAGTTCACCTTCTTACTAGTCCATGCTTCCTCTAGAATACTACACCCAAAGGTGTAGAAGGACCTCAACTAATCAAATATACAACACTATTGATAGCCTCTACCCACATGTTTAAAAGAAACCATGCATGCAACCTCATGCTTCATGCACACTCCATTATAGTCCTGTTCATGTGTTCAACCACTCCATTTTCCTGTAGACTCCTTGGAACAATTTTCTATCCACAAATACCATTAGTGGAGAAATAATCTTCAAATTCATGACTGAAATACTCACCACCATTATCAGATTTGAGACATTTAATTTCTTACCAATCTCATTTTCAACCAAGCACTTCCATTTTTTAAAAGTTTGAAATACATCAAATTTCTATCTAAGGAAATAAATCCATACTTTTCTAGTTGCATCATCAATAAATCTAACATAATAATGAGAGCCACCAAGGGAAGATACTTGAGTTGGTCCCCTTAAATCTGTATGCACAAGCTTTAATCTCTCACTTTTCTTTTCCTTCCCAGTCTTCACAAAATTCACTCTCTTTTCTTTACCATACACACAACTTTCAAAAAAATCCATATTAACATATTTAAAACCTGGTAAAACTTTCTTTTAATGAAGCAATTTAATACCTTTCTCACTCATGTGCCCAAGTCTATGATGCCATATCACTGTATCAGAATCTACAATAGTTGTTTGTTCTCCCTGCTTAATTACAACAACTGTTCCTAAACATTCATCTTTCTTTGAAACAATCAAAGCAGAGGGAACAATACAACTTGTACAAAGATATAAGGTGCCTACATTCATACCTTTTTAATACAATGGAACCATTTTAACCCTTCCAATTTTTATCATTAAAATTAACTACACAAGCCTCATCACCGAGTTGCCCTACTGAAATTAAATTCCTATTCAGCGTTAGAACATGTCTCACCTCATGTAATAGGTAATGATTCCCATTCTATAACTTATCCTTAACTTTTCCTTTTCCAATAATTTGATGGGTTTCATTATCCCCCAAATAAACAAGCCCACAATCCCCTTAGACATAATCAATGAAATAACCTCTATGAGGTGTAGCATGAAATGAAGCACTATAATCTAAAATCCAAGAATCATCAATACTTTCTAAAGAAAGAAGTAAAGAATCCTCTTTAGATTTGTTACTTAACACATTTTACTCCTTGTTCCCTTTTGATTTATCTCCTTCATTGTTCTTTTGAGTCCAACAATCTTTCTTCTTATGTCTTGGTTTACCACAGTACTTTAACAATCTCTCGATCCTCTGGATTGAGACCTCTTCCCCTTTGAATTTCCTCTTGATTTCCCATGATTTTTGAAATTATTTCCTCTCTCAATCATTTTACCTCTACTTTGTGCATTCAAAGCACTTCTTGATGTAGATTCACCTAAGGTTTTCCTATGAGTTTCCTCACTCAAAATAACACCAATCACATCATCATATTTTAGGGTATTAGATCCAGGAACAAAATTACTCACAACCATTACCAAGCCATTCCAAATTTTAGGAAAAGAATACAAAATCAAGAGAGCCCTAATTTCTTCATTAAATCAATAACCACAAAAGATATCTAACTATTAACAAGATTAAACTCATTTAAATGATCTGCCATAAATCCACATTCTATCATCTTCATATTAAATAAACGCTTCATGAGAAATACCTTGTTTGAAGTGGAGGGCTTTTCATATAATTTCTCTATGGTTTCCATCAACTCTTTTGTCGTCTTTGCTTTTGTAATATTAAATGCCACTGATAGTGCCAGGCTTAATCAAATGTTTCCAAGTGCCTTTCTATCTAAAAGATCTCAGTCATCATTTTTCATAGATCCTTGATTCTTAGTTTTTCCTTCTAATGGCTTCCATAAATCCTTCTAATAATGATAGTCCTCCATTTTCATTTTCCATAGCTAAAAGTTCTACCATTAAACTTGTCAATCCTTAGCTTACCCTCATTTTCCATTGCTCCCCCTCAACTGTGCGACTTTCCTAGACAGGATTGCTAATTTTTTTTTTAAAAATGAATGACAATTTGGGTAAAAATAAAAGGACAACTATCTATCTTTGATATCACTTGTTAGAATTAACTTTAGATAGAAATAATAGTTACATGCAATTATAACCACTATCAAAAAATAATAGATCACAGAGAAGAGAACAAAAGACACCAAGATTTAATGTGGTTCACCCAATCCCTCGGCTACATCCACCAACAAAAAGTCCAATATTATTATTATCTAGTGTTAACAATCCACATTCCCTTATAGCTTAGTACCACCACAAGAAGCTACAATATCACAATTACATTATGAAATCCCTAACCCTAAGCCTTTTTATACAAGCTTTTTCCACTTACAAAATTAGGGCTAGAATAATTCGTCCAAGAGGAAAAATAGTAGTCGATGCCTTTTATAATATAAGGGCATTTTTGACTTTGGAAGCACTGTCCCCGAAAACCCCCATAGGGGTATTGCCCCTCCATCCCATCTTGTATTGCACCCAGTAGGGGCACTGCCCCTTGACCCCATCTTGGGGGCACTATCCCCAAACCTCCATAGAAATAATATGGAGAGAAAACTGCATAAAATAAACCTCTGAGTCTGATTAGGCTCCATATCACAATAATCTCCCACTTGGAAACTAATCAGACTCCACAACAATAACATCCTCTTCAGATTTATTGTTCACCACATTTTCCTCCTTATTTCCTTCTTGTTTGTCTCATTTTTTATTCTGAGTCCAACACTTTCTTCATATGACCATTTTCTCATAGTACCAAAAATCTTTTGGTCCTTTGGATTGAGACCTCTTTCCCTTTCATTTTCCTCTTGATTTCCCACAATTTCTAGAATTCTTTCCTCTTTCATTTGTTCTTCGTCTACTTTGTGTGTTCAAGAAACTACTCAATGTAGATGTACCTAAGATTTTTCTATGAGTTTCCTCACATAGAGTAGCACCAACTACATTATCAAATTTTAGGGTATTAGAAACATAAACATAGTTACTTACAACCATGACCAAGCCATCCCATCTTTCAAATAAAGAACACAAAATCAATAGAGCCTAAATTATTCTTCAAAATTAACATTTATAGAAGATAATTAGCTGATAATTAAATTAAACTCATTTAAATGATTAACAATAGATCCACCTTCTGTGATTTTTATATTAAATAAACACTTTATGAGAAATACCTTTTTGAAGTAGAGGGATTTTCATAAAACTTTGCTAGGGTTTTCGTCAACTCTTCAATCATCTTTTCTTTCATAATATTAAATACTATTGATTGTGCCAGACATAAATGAATACTTTCAAGTGCATTTCTACTCAAAATATCGAATTCCTCATTTGACATAGTTGTCTCTTTCTTGAAATTTCCTTCTAATGGTTTCCATAAATCCTTCTAATAAAGATAGTCCTCCATTTTCACTCTCTATAACTAAAAGTTCTACTTATTAAACTTCTCAACCTTCATATTACCTTCATTTTCCATTGCTTCCACTCCACAATGAGACTCCCACTCAATCATGAGACCTTATTGAAGAGGACAACTAAAATAACCTCACTCTGATACCACTTATGGGATTAAAGAGACATAAATAATAAGTAAATACAAATATAACCAATATCAAAAAATAATATATAAAATAGAAGAGAATACAAGACACAAAGATTTAATTTGGTTCACCTAATCCCTAGACTACATCCATCGACAATGAGTCACATATTCTTATAATCTAGTGATTATAGCCTAATAAGAATCTACAATCTCTTGCAACTCAATACCACCACAAGAAGCTACTATCATCATACATAGTAAAATCCCTAACCCTAAGCCATTCTATAAAAGGTTTTTTTTTTCTTACAAAATTTTGTGCTAAAATATTCTGACCAATAGAGAAATAGCTCATGATGCCTTTTATAATAGTAAAGTCATTTGAGCTTTCAAGGATGCATCCCTCAAAAACATTTGTTAGGTGTTGCCCCTCAACCTTATCGTGTATTGTGATAGGGAGCACACATGAGGCTCTACCCCAAGACCTCGTAAGGAGTGCTACCCACAAACAACTATAGAAAGCTACATGTGGAGGAAACTACACTGAATAAAGTAGGGAAACATTAATCTCCAAGTTTGATTAGGCTCCACATATGAACATACTCAATTAGCTATTATGAAAATATATAAATAAAATGATGTTTCTTTGGTTTTAAGTGTGTATTGTGTAAATATAACTATATTGATGCCGATGAGGTGAATTTAATCAGAATAGAGAAGAAGATGATGTTGAGAACTTCAAAGAAAGTGCATTAGAAAATAAGCTTCTAAATTGGCCAGTTCACTATTGGGACCTCTTATCCTAGAGATAAGTTTTGACTAATAGTTCTTAAGTAGTTTGGATAGTGGATTTAATCGTCTTCCTCTCAACCCCTAATAGGGACTCATATGTACTAATTTTATGTAATTGTATCCTACCATGTTCATATCTTCTTACAAGGAACTTTTATATTAGTACATAATTCCTACTAGGGATTTCTGATTTCCATAGTTAACAAATTATTGTATCATTATGTATGTTCTATCTCTTGGAATTTCTCATATTATTGGTTGTTGAAGTTGGATTTGTTAAGTTAAGTTTAGTTTAGATTAAGCATACAATAGATTCACCCACCCTCCCTTACTTGTATTGGTGGACTTTACTTTCTAACATTTTTGTTGTTCACTCTTGGAGCTATCTCATCAATAGAATATTCATATTTGATAGATCACCAAAGGAGAGATAATTTAAGCATTATAGGTGGTTTCACCAAAGGTTTAGAAGGATGCTTCCCAAGGTTGAACCCTAGGATATTAGAGTAAATGATAGAGGAATTTAGAGATGAGATAATGACTAAGGTTCATAATTCCCTACCTAGATTTAGAAGGAATCTAAGGACTAAAGACGAATATGAAGAATCTGATAAAGATTTTGAAACTCTTGAAGTTGAGGTCCTTTCTAAAGAAGAAATATTATTCAAAAAAGTTGGCAAATAGTTTTTCTCAAGCAAAGATAGGCTGATATCTGTGCTTTTGAAAGAAATAATAAATTAACTCACCAACTGTTTGAGTTCCACAAAATAAAATGAAACTCTCCACTTAAATGTAAGTTTTTCAATATTATTAGGTGCATCTACCTTTTTGAAAGATATTCATTAATTTTCCATTACAAGATAATGTCTCTCAAAATTATTTTTACTAGAAAATACTAAAAATGTTATAACACTCAATTCATCAATATGTAAAGAATGCACAGTCTGAAAAACCATTCACATTTAATAACAACAATCATACACATGATTATCTATTATTATGAAATTAAACTGTAACCTTCAATATTCTCCCCTTAGTTTCTTCTTATTTCAAAATAAGACTTCATTCACAATAATTTAAGAGCATCTCCACATGTAATCTATTTCCACAAGAAAACAAATCACACACTGTTTGAAAGCTCCAATTATAAAACTAAAAGAATTTTATAATTATTATCACAATGTTCTTGCTTCAAATTTTTAAAAAAGGTGTAGGTATTAATAAAAAAATATTTTTGCTTCATATCTACTAAGAGTCAACCTTTTTCAAGTATCAAGCTATTACATATGTAACCCTCATAGGGCTAGGATAAACCATGATCCAAAATCACTCCACTAGGACTTAATAGTTTTCCAATTACTTAACCATGCAAACTACTAAAGCATAATAAAAGTAAAGAGACTAAAATATGGTGATCATTGCCAACTAGGTGGCTCCAAGTGTCATTAGGTCCTAAGAAGCAATAATAAGTTGGTTTGTTTTCTAGTTTTCATATGTAGAAGTGAAAGCAAAGATAACTAACTAATGAGCTAGGCCAAGATATGAAATCCTTTGTTTCCACACCTCTTTCTCTTCACAAAGTTCTCTGACCTTTTATTCATGCATTTCAATGTGTTTTTGATTAATTATTAACATAGATTCTACATGGGCCATGTTGGAGAAGTTCTCTTCACTAGAACATATTGAATCCCTGTCCTCTTTGGTACATTTCTTGTGGATCCATCTAAGATCACCCTAGACAATGTCATCATGACTTCAAGCCCACTGAGAAATTCTTTGATTTCAGAGACAGCTTGTGTGATGGATTCATTCCTCCATTTGATGTGGTCTTTGATCATGTAGGACATCCTACATCTTACCCATCCATGAAACCTCTTTGACCCAATTAGCTTTTTCTTTCTCATGAGAATCAATGTTTGACTCTATCTTCCTGGTCACATTAGTACAAGAATGCCCCTAGTTAGGATTGAGTAGGAAGGTTCTTCCAAAGTTACAAGAGTGTCACCATCATTATTTGAATCAGATTCATATTCCAGATAGTAACTTACAGAGTCACCAGGTGCTTCAAAAGAATCCTCTTCAACAACTATATTTGTTGCAGCTACTTTTTCAACTTTCAATTGCTCATGTATTACATTTTCTAGGCATGTGCTCCTTTACAAATACTGGTGATATGAAATACATGCACATATTGTTTATTCCATAGGGTTGTTTGATTTGAAGTCTTTTCTCAGTAGGAGGGATATTAAACAAACTTTCCTGAATTAGAAGTATTTTGGCCTAGGTATCTTCATGAGATGTCTTGATAAGGAGCGATAGCTTTAGGTAGTTGTCTTTTAATGAGTATCATATCATTCATCATCTCTTGAATTAGCAGGTCATTAGAAGATGAAGTGGATGCCTAAGAGTTTGGGATTTGTACATCTCTCTTCCACTTGTCAGTTATTATTAGATCATCCTCTAGTTTGATAACAAGAATCTGAGCAATTCCAAGTGTAGCAAGATTAGCTCTTTTTAATGGGAAAGCAATGTCTAGGGAATCATGTTTCAAAAGAAATCATTTTGGTTCTACTTATTACATCTACTAGCATTTTGAATCTGCTAAAGGGACATGTTGAATCTTGTAACGAACTCTCACATGGGTACATGTATCTCCTTTTTTATTTGGCTTAGATGTGATGGATGCACTAGGAAAGTGATGGAACTAGTTGGTAGCTAAATCAATCAAGGTTGGGATGAAAATGTTAGAGTAAGTTGTTAATTTAATTTAATTTGCTAAATTACCTTCACTCCCTTTTTAAGATTTCACTTTATGCACTTTTGCATTCACATTTAATATTAATTTAGTAATTATTAAAAGACATTTACCTTTTAGGTTACCCTTTTTTAGGTTTTGATCTCCTTCTATAAGGATTGGTCTCTTGTAATAATCTTTTATCTTTTTTATTTCTGAGGATGCAATTTGCATATTTTTAGAGCAAAACCCTTACCTCCTTTTGTCTTTTTCGTCTCTATGATAGTTTTTACATGCAGGTATTCTTCGAGCTTTGTGGATTTGTATTGCTCAAATCCTTCATGGTATTAGAGCCGGATTTGTTGTAGCTTGTTCAAGCATTTGGAGAAAAAGGAGAATGAGGGTTTGACATAATAGATCTAACATTTTTCAAGCATTTTCTTTGATTTGTGGAGGTGCAACAACAATGATTTAGAAAAAATAATTATAGAGGTGATTTTCAAATGATGATATCTCACTTATAGAAACTCCTTTTTGTTAGAAACAATAGTCCACTAAGACAACTGAGAGGTGGGGGGGTGGGATGGGGTGAATCAATTATCTAATAATTAAAAAACTTATCTTTATTGAACAAACTTAACCACTCAACCAAAGTAAACAACCATACAAAAATACACATAGACAATTACACTAGATATGTTGACTAGGGAAACCCTTGATTGGAGGGAAAACTCTAGTGGGAATGATGCCCACAAGATGATGTACTAATATATATATATATATATATATATATATATATATATATATATATATTCCTTGTTAGAGGGTAGACCCTGTTAGGAGTCTGTTACAACATTTAGTACAATGAATCCCTACTAGGAGATTCCAACCCTATTAGGAGTTGTGGTATAATGTATGCAAGAAGAGTCCACTGCCAAACATGCAATTTCAACTAGAAGAAGAGCTCATTGCTCAAAAAAGTAATTTACTTGTATCTTCTTCTTTCCTCTGTACTTTCCTATGTCCTTTCAACCAGACTAATCACTATTAGATCTTGTAGACTAGGTCATGAACCTTAGATCCAAATACCAAACCTTAGATCACTCAGCAAAATCTCCGCAATGAAGTTTCCTTCACTTTCACACTGCTTAGCTCAACTTCGCATTTTGTACTCTTTGATATTTTCCAAACATTCACAATTTGCATATCACCATACCATGATAAAAGAAAATATCCTTCCTTTATACTAAGTCCATAAAACAATTCCTGAGTTGGCTATTAGTCCTTCTCAATTAATTATTATAGGACCACATTAAGAACATGTTACACTTAATGATAACACAAATCTTCTACCTTGCAACCTAAATAAATTTTTGTACACCCAATATTATGATGAGAAAGCTTAGCCACATCATCTTCAACATGTCTTCTTCATGTCCTCAACCTTGATCATCAAGATATCAACCTTGCTAAGAGATATAACAACTTTACCAGAACACGCCTCTGTAAACTCTATCTCATAATAGAAATTACCAAAACTTACATAACTTCTTCTAGACTTATCCTTTTTGCTTTTGACGTTAACTGTATATACCAAAGTATCTCCCATAACCTCGAGTGGTTATCATGCACAACTAGCCATCTGTACCAACTTGATCTTTTTGCTGTTCTTTTGTTAGATATCATAGAATACATGAAACATGACATGTTGATGTCAATGACAAACTCAGTCATGAATGTAACATATCATTATCAAACCAATCTCTCCAAACTTCCACCAATCTTTCCATCTTCCAAAAATCTCCCCCTTTGGCATTGATGGCAACATAGATGAAAAATATCTAGTTCTTAGAATACCAACAAAAGACAAACAATCTTCAAATCTTTTTCATCAATCATACTCTCCCATTGATGTACCTCAATGTACTCTATACCAAACCATTATTTCAAATACATGCCACATTTCTCCCCTATTTAGGATAAGGTTTTTCATGCTAATCTCTCCTCCATTGACACCAATGTCAAAGGTTTCTGTAGCCAACATCTCTGCATCAAACTTTGCAACAACTGGTACTTATTCATCTTGAGTGTCAAAAGACACTATTCAAATCAATATCAACAAGAGTTCTAAATGACTCTGTCCATCACAAATACTCCCACCATACATAAAGCATCAACATCCAGTCTAGACAAACAATAATGCTCTATTATCTTGGACTAATGCACTCTTGTATCTTCTTACTTTTATGTAGGAAGGCGCATAACCCCAAGCATACCTCACAAATATTAAAAAGTATCTTTGGGAAGAGGCATAGTGAATATATCTACAATCTTCTCTTTAGTGCTCACATACTCCAATCTAATTTCCTTTTTTGCAACTTTTGCTCTCAACATATGATACTTAATAGAAATGTGCTTCGTCCTCGAGTGCAACACTAGATTTTTAGACATATTTACCATGCTTGTGTTGTTACAATGTATAACAATAGGTTCACTAATTTCTATCCTTATATCCTTCAGCATTTGCTTCATCCAAATAACTTGATTGCAATTATTTTCTACTGGAACATACTCTGCTTTTACTGTACTTTGAGATGTAAAATCCTGCTTCTTGCTTAACCAAGAAACCAATCTTCCTCAAAGAAAGAAAGCTCCTCCACTAGTGCTCTTTCTATTATCCATACTACCTGTCCAATATACATAAGTATAAGCACTTAGAGTAAGATCATTAGATCTATCATACCATAATCCAAGTTCTAAAGTTCCTTTTAGATATCTAAATATCCTTTTCACTATTTCATAATGTGCTTCTCTGAGATCAGCCTAGAATCTTGCAATAATTCTAACTACATTTGCTATGTCCGGCCTTGTGTGAGTTAGATATTGCAAACCTCCAATCAAATATTTGTACTTCTTTTGCTCAATAGTAGGTGTCTCATCCTTTGTAGATAACTTGTGTCCAGTTACCATAGGTGTTCCAATAGGTTTACATATTTCCAAACCAAACCTTTTCAACAAATCCTTCAAGTACTTAGTCAGAGAAATAAAGATTCCTTCTTTATTCTATAAAATCTACAATCCTAGGAAATATTTCATCTCTCCTATCATATTCATTTCAAATTCTTTCTTCATTTATTTTGCAAACTTCTTATTTTCTTCATCATTTCCTCCAAATATAATGTCATCAAAAAATATTACCAAAATCATCAAACCATCATCAATTACTTTCCAATACAGATTACTATCAGCCATACCTTTGCTATATCTGAGCTTTGTCAGATGCTTGTGCAACCTTGCATACTAGGTTTTGGGTTCTTACTTCAATTGATACAATGCCTTCCTTAGTTTACATACTATATCTTTACCATCTATCAAAGGACATCCTTTAGGCTTCTCAATGTATACCTCTTCTTCAAGTTCTCCATTCAAAAATGCTAACTTGACATCCATCTGATATACTTTGAATTTATTTTGTGTTGCATAGGCTAAGAATAATCTTACATCTTCTATTCTAGCCACTGGAGCATAAGTCTTCTCATAGTCTATTCCTTCTTTTCATGAGTAACCTTTACATACCAATCTTGTGATGTTTCTTACAACTTCTCCTTGCTCATTCATCTTGTTCTTGAATACCCATTTGGTTCCTATCACATTCTTATCTACTGGTCTGGGGACCAATTCCCATGTCTCATTCTTTACTATTTGATCCAATTCCTCTTTCATATCTTGCTTCCAGTAATCATCTTTACATGCTTCATTTGCATTCTTTGGTTTAACTTGAGATATCAAGCATAGTTCTTCATTAACTTTTCTTCTTGTCACCACACGTTTGCCTTTTCTTTTGATGATCTATTTGGTTGGGTGATTCTTTATCATGTTCTTTCTTGAAGTAGGAGTTGTTGTCTCAAATCTTGGCTCTAAATGTTTCGAGTTTTGTTCCTGCCTTTGCTCTCCTTCATTCTACAAATCATTGTTAGTCTCAAGAAATGCCTTGTCATTCCTTGGCTTAGTAACAACAACATCATCATCTAAATCGTAATCAACCATTCTCTCTTGTATTCTAAATTTTTCATCATTTCTCACATTAGCACTTTCCATAATAGTCTTAGTTCTCTGATTATAACATCTATAAGCCTTACTTTTCAATAAATAACCAAGAAACATACCTTCATCACTTCTAGCATCAAACTTACCAATGTCATCATCTCTCTTAATGTAACACTTCCAAATATTCTAAAGTACTTAACTGTAGGTGAGTGACCAAACCATAGTTCATAAAATGTCTTGTTTATATCCTTCCTGACTTGAACTCTATTCATAGTGTAGACTACTATATTCACTACTTCTCTCCAAAATGTCTTGGATTCATCATTTTTTGCTAACATAGCTCTAGCCACTTTTGTTATAGACTGGTTCCTTCACTCTACAACACCATTCTGTTCAAGAGTTCTCAGAGCTGATAGCTATCTCTTAATTCCATTTTCCTCACAAAACATGTTAAAATCATTTGAAGTAAATTCTCCTCCCTTATCTAATCTTAAACATTTGATCTTCATACTAGATTCATTCTAAACTCTATTCTTGAATATCTTGAACTTTTCAAATGCCTTAAATTTCTCTTTAATAAATGCAACCCACATCATTCTAGAAAAATCATCAACAAGAATAATAAAATACCTTTCAACATAGAATCCTCTAGTCTTTGTAGGACCGCTGAGATCTGTGTGTACAATCTCCAACTTTGCTAAGGTGGTAAACTTCTTGTTGGGAAAAGAAGTTCTATTATAATTTTCCAAAACACACTCCTTGAAACTTGTATTAGTAGGTTTTACAATCTTTAGCAAATATCTAACAACAAACATTTTACTAGTCCTCACAATACTATCAAAGTTAATATGATAGAATCTCTTATGTCACAACCAAACATGTCATCTCTTTGATTATGCATGTCTTTTTTGTGAACTACAACCGATAACCTTTGTCTACTAGTTATCCAACACTCAAAAGATTGTGCTTTAAACCATCAACAAAGTATACCTCCTCAGTATTAGTTTTACCATCAAGAGTAACAGATCCAATAAATTTTTCTTGGTATGTTGCATTGTTTCCCACTCTATCAGTTCCTCCATCCTGACTTTTGAAGTCAACAAACTTGTTTATATCACCAGTCATATGATGGGAACAACCACTATCAATTATCCAATTATATTTCTTCTCAACCTGTGATACCAAAGCTACCTTCTTTGAAATTTCCTCTTTAATTGCCGTAAATCAATTTCATCATCGCTAGCACTTCATGATTGATCATTAGAACCATTATCTTCATTTGCATACAAACAATCTCTATCTTTTCTAGACTTATGACTTCCCTTATACTTTTTCTCCCTTTTAAGACACTTATATGCATAATGACCATATTCATCACAAGTCGAACACTTAACGATTTTCCTACCTCCCTTTTCTTTTCTTACCAAAAGGGCTACTACTTCATCAATCTTTCTATCTTCTTTAGATCTACTGTTGCTAGCAAAATCTCCTCTAGAAATTGTACTCCTTGATAGGTTGGGTCGAATATTCAAGGCATTGAAAGCTGTCTCTATTCTGATTAATTCTTCAGACCGTCTAAGTTCATTCTCAATTGCTTCAAGTCTTCCTAACAATGTCTCCTTTGTGAAATCCTTGGTACAAGATATCAACAACTGTATCATCTAAACTAATGGCTTGAATGGTGGAGTTAGAGTCTTCAATATCTTCCATATAACCTCATCATCTTCTTTTTTCCCTCCTTGAGCTTTAATACCTGCAGTAATTTTTGATATCCTACCTATATATGTTCTTATAGATTCATCTTCCATCATCTTATCATCTTGAAACACACAAATCCAACTTTATAACTACAATTTCTTAGAATGTGCATCACCTTCAAAACTATTTTCCAAAGCTTTCAAAATCAAATGTGAAGTAGGAAGTGATTTCACTTGATTGTACTCACTTTCAGCAAGTGCAGTCAATAGTGCTTCTCTAGCTCTCATGTCACACATGAAAAGATCTCTTTCTGCATCGATGTAAGTTTCCAAATCCTTTTCTCCAATGATTGTCTTTGCTGATTTTGTCAAGATCCAATGTGACAAACCCATACACAACAAATTTATATTCATCTTTTCCTTCTAGCTGTCATAGTTTGTTCCATCAAACTTCAGATTATCTTACCTGAATATGTTCACCATGGATCTCCCAAAGCTATTAAACTTTTTCTTCAAGGACCTGATGCTCTAATACTAATTGTTAGAAATAATAGTCCACCAAGATAATTGAGAGGGGTGGGTGGTGGGGGGGGGTGCTGAATTAGTTATCCAATAATTAAAACACTTATCTTTATTAAACAAACTTAACCACTCAACCAAAGTAAAAAACAACCATATAAAGATTTACATAAACAATTACACCAAATATGTTGACTAGGGAAACCCTTGATCAGAGGGAAAACCCCAATGGGAATGGTGCCCACAAGATGATGTACTAATATATATATTCCTTGTTAGAGGATAGACCCTGTTAGGAGTCTATTACAACATTTAGTATAATGAGTCCCTATTAGGACACTTTGAATCCCTGTTAGGAGATTCCAACCCTATTAGGAGTTGTGGTATAATTCATGCAAGAAGAGCCCACTGCCAAAACATGCAATTTCAACTACAAGAAGAGCTCACTACTTAAACAAGTAATTTATTGGTATCTTCTTCTTTCCTCTATACTTTTCTCTATCTTGTCAACTAGACCAATCACTATTAGGTCTTGTAGACTAGATCACAAACCTCAGATCCAAATACCAAACCTCAGATCACTAGGGTAAACTTTAAGAAAGCCACCTCCAAAAAAAGATATAAAATGTTGGCTAATTTTTCATTATTTTGAAAAAACAAAATTATTTCTATTGGCGAATCTCTCAATTTTTTATTCTAAATATGATTAATATTGGGGATTATTTTTGAATCACAATTTTTTTTTTTTGTATAAAATATTGACGAATCTCAATAATAATAGGAAGTTCATTAATCACCATGGAATATTACAAATCAAAATTGAACATTTTTTTACCTTGTGGAATATTATGAGAATCATTACATATACTTTAAATCAATAGTGAAAAATTAATATTGGTGATATATCCCTAAAGTAACTAATAATTATGATAATTATTGGTTAGTTCAAATTAATTTCTCTAATAATATATTATATTTAGGTAACTCAAATCTATTCATGTAACAAATATTGTGGCAAATATTTGAGTTTAATTTTTTTAATAAAATAAATTATTGAGCAATTTTAAATATTCTAGAATTGAATTTTATATAACTATAGCAATTTAGGTTGTATCAAATCTTAAATTATTAGCCAATTTATGAATATTAGCCACTAAATTATACCCTACAGACCACTCAACAAAACCTTGGCAATGAAGTTTCCTTCACTTCCACACTACTCAGCTCAACTTTGCATTCCACACTCTCTACTGCTTTCTGAACATTCACAATTTGCATATCACCATACCATGATAAGGGAAACTTTCCTTCCTTTATACTTAATCCATAAAACAATTCCTAATTTGGCTGTTAGTCCTTTTCAATTAATTATCACAGGGCCACATTAAGAACACGTTATGCTTAGCAATAACACAAATCTTCTACCTTGCAACTTGAATAACTTCCATAAATGCAATATTATGATGAGTGAGCTTAGCTACATCATCCTCAACATGTCTTCTTCATGTCCTCAACCTCGATCATCAAGATATCAACTCTGCTAAGAGATTTAACAAGTTTACTGGAACATGCCTTTGTAAACTCTATCTCAGAATAGAAATTACCAAAAATTACATAACTTCATCTAGACTTATCCTTTCTACTTCTGATGTTAATTGTATATACCAGATACTCTAGAGTACCTCCCATAACCTCGGGTGGTTATCGTGCTCAACTAGCTGTCCATACCAACTTGATCTTTCTGCTATTCTTTTGTTAGATACCACAAAATACGTCATTTATGCTATGTTGACATCAATGAAAAACTTAGCCATGAATGTAACATATAGTCATCAAACTAATCTCTCCAAACTTCTAACAATCTTGCCAATCTTCCAACACTTTTGCCAAGCAATTTCTTTTGTTTTGGGGTAGAATTTCATGATCTACAAATTGGTGTAGGTTGTTTGTGATCTTTGTTTTTGAATTTTTTTGAAAATTTCAAATCATAATTTTTACAACTTCAAAGGCTTTGTTCGAGCTCATATGGACACATAGTCATGTGCTATTTTTTAATAAAAGTGCATGATTTATTATCTACTTTCTAGATTTGTTATCAGTTTGGAATAATATTGAGTGGACATAGTACTTTAAGCATTTGGTCATTTTTTGGCCTACCAAAAATAGGTATTTGTGATTCATATCTAAAGCTTTCTTGCTCCTCTCATCTACACATTCCTGTTAGTAGTTGGGGTTTAGTTTTTTGCGTTGTGGGGGGTGTTTTTTTGTATGGTTTCTATTATTTACTTATGTAATCTAGAACTTCATTAAAAAATAATTCAACACCTTCTAAAGAAATGGCCAAGACCTCTTCTTCTCCAGAACTTCTGATCCCTTATAACTATCACACATGGAAGACCTTTATGACATGACTTCTCTAGTCAAAACAATTGCGGTCTTGTTTAGATGTAGTGCAACCAATTTTACAGAGGCCTTTTGACTCATGCAACATAGGAACAAGATGGATGAGGTAATAGGATTGATTTCTTTTCATGTATTAGATAGTCTACATCTTCATCTGGATGGGTGTAATACTTCTCTAGCTATGTGGACCAAGCTTCATGGCTTGTTTCATACTATGAATGAGTTTAGGGCATTTCAAATGGAGACAGAGCTTACCTCTCTTATACCTAATTCCTTTCCTTCCATTGAGGATTTCTTGATGAAGTTCAACCAACAAAGATCTTTATTGTAGGGTTGTGGGAAGACTGATACCGAGTGTATATATCTTATTCCTTCTAAGCTCTATGGAAGCTTTTAAATCTTTTCTTCTACCTTCTATTCCACCAAAGATGCTTTGGGTAATAGATTTTTCATGCCATCCTTTGAGGTTTTTTGTGATTTTTTGACTCGAGAGAAAGCTAAGCTCTCTCAATTTGATTCTTTCATAAGCTCATAGACTTATACATTGGTAGCTTGGCCATCTTTAGGGATGAAGGAGAAGACACAAAATCTCATTCTACAGAGTCTCAGATTGATTCTAGCACTCATAGTTCATCATAGCCACCTCCTCCTAAGGTGGGTAAACGAAAGCTAGAAAGACTAAAGTTTTCTTATTGTAATAAGCCTAATCATGATGAATCACATTGCCATGAGAAGAATTTAGACGGCTATGCCAAACAGGTTTCAGATTTGACATCTCTCCTTTAGAAGAGCAACATTGATATTCCTTCTACTTCTCACAAATCTTCATCATCATCACCATTTCAGTTAGATGGTAAAGATATAGGAAAGGGTCATGCACTATGTGCAACTACTATTCCTAATTCTTCTAGATGGTTATTTGATTCAGGTACTTCACACCATATGACATCTTCTCAAGATTTATTCTCTCTTTTGAGGCTTCTCCTACTCTATATATTTTGATGGGGAACAACATTGTTATGACTATATGTGGGAAAAATTCTATTGACATTGATGATGGTACATTTCATGATGTACTTTGTGTTCCATCTTTATTCTCTAATCTATTCTCTATTTATCAAATTACACACATTGGGACATGGAAAATAGTTGAGTTTGCACAAGATTTAGTGCAAATCAAAGACAGTGAGACATGCAATATTATTGCTACAAGGACTGTTGATCATGCTTCCTACCTATATTCCTTCTCACATTTTGGTCTACCATCTCCACTATCAAAGACCCACTCTTTTTTTTTATGAGAGTCTACTGAGGTAAAGTCAGGTTACTTAAACTTATGTGTTGTTCCTGAGACTAATGTTGTGACTTCTACATCTTAACCTCTTCTTCAAATTCTATCTCTTGCATAGGATTACTCTTCAAAATTACCTTCTATTGTAGTTATAGTCATTGAGCCACCTACTATAGTTGTTGAGGATATATCAAAGGACAAACATCTCCTCTCAGATGATAGATTTAGCACACCTATTATTCCACCTTGATTGGAGATTCCATTTTAGGATTCTCATGCATTCTCCTTTGAGCATCAGCTAGGACTTCCAACTACACCTTACATACATGGGTTTTATCATCCTTGTCCATTGCCATTGTTTCCTTCAAATTGGAGCTACATTGGTATATTCATCAACACAAGAGTTTTTCCATTCTTGGGGGGCTATGGAGTCTCAAGCTTCTATCAAGGAGGCTTTCATTGTACTTATAGTCTTGAGAGATTCTCTTGAGATGTTTCATTTATGCATACTTTTCTATCTCTTTTTGGAGTAGAGTTTTTTCCACTAGATTTTCTCTATTTCTCCATTTCATAGAGATTTGGTTGTGATTGGATACCTCATTAGGCCTTGTTGTCTAGACTCAAGTTTTCTTTCAACATTGCATTGTAGTTTCCTTGCTCTTTCTACATTTTTTGTATTTGCATTGTTTCTCATCTTAAGGGGGATGTTAGAGTAAATATTTAATTTAATTTTCATTTATTAAATTACCTTTACTCCCTTCTTCAGATTTCAATTTATGCACTTTTGCATTCACATTTAATAATTAATTAGTAATTATTAAATGACATTTACCTTTTAGGTTACCCTTTTTCGAGTTTGATCTTCTTATATAAGGATTGATCTTTTGTAATTATCTCTTATCTTTTTCATTTCTGAGAATACAATTTGCATATTTTTAGAGCAAAACCCTTGCCTTCTTTTTTCTTTTTCTTCTCTGTAACAATATTTTACATGTAGGCATTCTTCGGGCTTTATGGATTTGTATTGCTCAAATCCTTCAGAAAAGCCTCATGACCACATCTTTTTAAGCAATTGCCAATACCCCACATGTTGTGTTAAAGGCATTCAAATGTTCCTAAGCGGATTTCTTCTCGTCTCCATTGAACTTGGGAAAAACCTTCCAAGCTCCTTTAGGTAATCTTCCTAAATTACTTGCTAATATTAAGGGGCCTACAATAATGGCCCAAGGCTGATTGAGTGCCATTCTTGGTAGTCTAATATTGAGAGGGTGAATATTTATGGTAGAAGGAATCAACATTCCTCGAATGAGTAGGGATTGAAAGGAATATGTTTGGATAGTACACTTGCTAGGGGATATTGATCTGCTAGTAGTTTTGGTTTTCTCCCTTTTTAAAGAAAGATCTAGTTTGAAGTTAATTTTGACTAGATCTTCAAAATCTTTATCTACTAGCCCTAATAAATTATCAGTTTGGGTATATATTTTTTCAGCTAGGCTAACTGATAAATGTCTTCTTTGGTTTCTCTAATGGTTTATGCTGGCAACTTTTTTCATAACCACCTCTTCTTGAGCTTCTAGAACTCCTCTAGTTCTTTCAGATGTTTCTTCTTCTCTTTCTAAAACTTGCGAAACCTGGAGGTATTGATGATTGCTTATCTATTTGCCCATGCAAAAGCATTAAAGTCTGAAATAAGGTCTTCCTGAGTGTCTAGAAAACCTAGATTTGGCTATAATAAAAGTAATTGGTTATAGCTAGGCAATAAGATTTTCAATCTTCATATGACTCATATGATAATTTGAGAGGGATATACTAGGATATTTGGTTTTTTTCCTAGTAGAGTCACCAAAACTTATTGGCAAATAGTTTTTCCCAAACATCAATGGGATAATATCTGTGCTTTTGAAAGGAATACTAAATTAACTCACAAACTATTTGAGTTCCACAAAACAAAATGAAACTCTTTGCTTAAATGTAAGTTTTTCAATATTATTAGGTGCAACTATCTTTTTGAAAGATATTTATTAATTTCCCATTACGAGAGAATGTCTCTCAAAATTATTTTTACCAAAAAATACTAAAAAGGTTATAACACTCAATTCATCAATATGAAAATAATGTGCAGTTAAAAAAACCATTCGAATTTAATAAAAACAACCATCCACATGGTTATCTAATATTATGAAATTAAACTGTAACCTTCTTTTTCTCCCCTAATTTTCTTCTAATTTCAAAATAAGACTTAATTCATAATAATTTAAGAGCATCTCCACATGTAATCTATTTTCACAAGAAAATAAATCACACACTTAATAGATGGTAGTATCTATTTGAAATCTCCAATTATAAAACTAACATAATTTTATAATTATTATCGTAGAGTTCTTACTTCAAAAAAAAAAAAAAAAGGAATAGATACTAATAAAAAATAGTTCTGCTTTGTATCTACTAAGAGTCGACCTTTTTCAAGTGTCAAGCTTACATATATAACCCTCACAGGGCTAGGATAAACCATGATCCAAAATTAGTCCACTAGTCTAGTTAATAGTTTTTTAGTTACTTAACCATGCAAACTACTAAAGCATAATACAAGTAAAGAAACTAAATTATGATGATCATTCCCAACTAGGTACCTCCAGGTGTCATCAAGTCCTAGGATTTCTGCATGGAAGCAGTAGAAGATCAGGCTATTTTCTAGTTCTAATGCGTAAATGTGAAAGTGAAGATAACTAATTGATGCGGCAAACCAAGATATGAAGTCCTCTATTTCCATACCTCTTTCTCTTTATGAAGTTATCTAACCTTTGCTTCATGCATTTGTAGGTGTTTCTAATCAATTATCTGCATGACTTCTACATGAGCTATGTTGGAGAAGTCCTGTGTTGTCAGTGTTTTCATTTCTTTCACCTCTTGGAACATCTTATGCATGTCTCTGATAATCTCTTCACTAGGATATATTGAATCCTTGTCTTCTTTGGCACATTTCTTGTGGAACCATTTAAGATCACCTTGGATAATCTCATCTATGAATTCAAGCCCGCTAAGAAATTCTTTGATTTCAGAGACACCTTGTGCAATGGCTTCATTCCTCCATTTGATGTAGTCTTTGATCACGTAGAAAGTTTTGTCATTTAACCCTATCACTGGTCACTCTATGAGAAATTTCTACAAACCATACTCCTGCACCTCATCCATCCATGAAACCTCTTTGACTAAGTTAGCTTTTTCTTTATCATGAGAATCAATGTTTGAATCTATCTTCTTGGTCACATTAGTGGTTTCTTTTTGTGCTTCATTCAAAAGATTTACTTGTTTAATTGTCTTATCTTAGACAAATTGGATCCATCCCTCAAATATTTTAGCATCTGCCTTGCTCTTCTATAGATTATCTAAAAACTGTTGATTAATTGGATACCTAACATCTATAGTAGTAGGCATCTCATTAAGCGTCTTTGGTTCTAGATGTAAGGTGACATTGATTTATTGGGCCATACTTTTCATTGTTTCTTTCATATCTTGCCCATCTTTAGCATCTTTCCAGACCCGGTCAACAATCTTCTTGTTGGAGACTTCAAATACCTTCATATCAATTGCTCTACTTCCTTTTCCAAGATCTACCTTTAATACTTGGTAGTCTTGAGTAGTCATCTTGCCCTCATCCTTATTATGAAATGGCTTGGCAATTTCAACCAACTAGTGCCCTATGTCTTAATCAAAATCAAGCTTGGACTCAATTTTTTCTTTCTTGGTCTTGGATGATGTGCCCATACATTTAATCACCAAGTTGTCAATGGGTAGGGATAGGGGTACTATACTTTGTTTATAGTGCCTGCCCCTAGTTTACATTTTGCTATCATTGCCGAACTCTTTTAGGCCAATTTTATGCTTGATGATTAGTAGTATTATTTTGAGATTATTAGATATTGTTTTAGATTCAGATGATTTATGATGAGATTACTTGGAACTCTATACTTCATGTATGCATGATAATTATTACAGTGATTTCAATTATTAATAATGATTAGTTAGATGGATTATCATATGTGCATTTTCTTATGAATACTTACCTCATACTGCATGTGTATGGTGTGCGTGTATGTTTTCTTTATGTATGACATTTCTAATGTGGTTAAGGAATGGATTCGTAGTCACCTACTAGTTAGGATCTACATGATGCACCACTTCCTGCCATTGCTTATTTAGCTTAGTATATATGTGTTTGTACATGCATAGATTTTATACAGATTGCAGGTATCGGGTATTGACTTCCCTAAATTCCTAGGATGAGTGTACCCTATCATGTTATCTCAATGGTAAGAGAGGGGAGATAAACTCTCAAGTTCAAATCCTAAACCTTTGAACCCATTTGTCTTAGAAAATTAGGACAAGTATCTGAGTTGTTTACCTTTTGAATGTGTCAGATGATGTTAATTCATGATTAAAACCCTTTAGTATGATCTTGTATGTGTTTTTTCTATGATGGGTTTTTGTATTTTGTTTTATAAGTCTTTGGTGATTTTTCTATTAATTAAGTCAAATTAAATTATTAAATTAATGATTTTATTTAATGGAAAATTATTATGGTATTTAATATTTAATTATATTTAATTAATTGGGATATTAATTAAATAAAAAGAATTAAATTTGAAGATAAAAGTTATAAGAATAATTTTAGAACATGGTAATATTAATTTAATTTAATAATAATATATTTAGAGTTAATTTTTAAATAAATGCTAAATACTATTGTTATTTAAGTTAATAATTTTTTTATCATTTAACGTTCGAAAATAAATTAAGAAGTGAAAAGATATTAATTTATTAAAAGTTTTAAGATTGCATGATGTGTGCATGAGATTAAAATTTAATAAATTAATTAAAAGATAAGTCAAGCAAAATTAAATAAAGTCATTTTATAATTCAATAAACGTGCATGGAAAAGATAAAGAAAAGATAAAGGAAAGTTAATAAAGAGTTATGTCGGGTGAGCAATGAGTCCTCTCAGGTGATTGCACAATTAGTGCCTTAAATTTAAGAGAGAACTCCTTATCAACATTGGAGGGTTCATTTTCAAGGGACTAAAGTTTTGGAAAGGGATCACAAATTTTGGAAGAGGAAAGAATTTTGGAAGAGAGAAGGTTCTGGGAGAGGAAATTTCTCTCACAATCTTCTTGGGTGTAGCGATTAGCATTGGAGTCCAGGTAGACACTTGTGATTATTTGCTCAATTTATTACGCTCTTTCTTTCCTGTCTTCATCATGTCTGTTGATTGGTTGTCTAAAGAATTTTGTGGTGAACCTTTTAGTATTGTGTATTTCTAGTATGCATGTTAAATCTTCTGTTTACAAGAAAATCAAAAGATTAATATTATCCTTCATCAGTAGATTTAAAAATGGAAATTGAATGGGGAAGGGTTTTGTATTAAATTTGAAAATTCCCATTGAGAACTCGATTGGTTGGTCATATTTCCTCTATCTGATTAAGGTTGAAATTTTTTTTTTAATAAGAAAAAGAGATTTATTTTATATAAATTTTATATGCATGAATTTTTTATAAAATAAAATTAATTAAATTGGTTTTAGAAATGGGGGGTCTTTATTTATTTTATAACAAAGTAATTTAAAATAAAAATAAAAAATAAAATTATATGTTTGTGGGAGGGTGGATTTACCACACCCCCTACCCCTGCGTCTATTGACTGTGTAGCTACTGTCGCAAACTGCAGTAGCAGGGTATGCCTCGGCAATCCCTTTAAGGGAAGGTCGACAACCATAAATTATTTTATGCCAGTTTTATTAAATTTCAAATTTTAGTTTTATTAAGTTTAAATTTATTTAATTTAATCTTAGTGTTATTTGATATCAATTTTTAATAATATTTATTAAATAGAATTTTATTAATTATTTTTAATTATTAAGAATTAATTAAAATATAGTTATTTTATATGTATATAATTTTTAATTAACTCAATATCATATAATATAATTCAATTAAATATAATATAATATATTTATTTAATAATGAAAATTAGTTGATAAGGTTGTGGACTTATTTAATTTCAACTTTAATAAAATCACATATTATTTTATTGAAATCAATGAGGATTATTTTAAAATAAATGCATAAACTATCCATAGAGTATATTAGGGAAATTGACTTAATATAAATGGGGGTAATTCTATATTTGTTTCTTAAATGAGAATGGGTTTAATTGCAAGGGTAGAACTGTAATTCTTATCTACTTGAAAACTTATACTGAAACAAGGATTGAAACCTTATTGTAAACTAGAACTATGTGTTTTCCAAAATTAAACCAAACTGTGAGACTATTCTATTTTCTATGTTTTGTCTATGCTTTCGAGTTTCGAGGTTTGACCTAGCTTTGACCACTCTTAGGATGTTACCAAAGGCTTGGGGGTTATGTGATTGTGATGTTATGATGTTTGATCTCGATCTTTTAAACCCAACCATGGTAATGTGTCTGGTATGCTCTATGATGTGTGTTGATCTATTGATTGCTATTGCTTTCTAGTGTTCTTGTGTGAAGCTGAGGTGAATGTTATGACCTACTTGACTTAACCATTTTGGAGTCTTCGATTAGTATATTTCGATTGCTTTTTAGTCTCTTTTATAGGACCGAGATGTTTGGTATGATTTGTTCTTGGTGATGTCATGTTATGACATATTTGACTTAACTATTTTGAGTCTTCGATCAGTATTATTTTTGGGATGCTTTCCAATTGCTTGTAGAGAACTGATGTGTTATTGTGAATTATCTTTTGATGCTTTATAGTCACTTGCATAGGGCTGATGTGATTTTATATGATTATTTGATTTTTACTTTTATGAGCCTAGGATAAGTTATCTATATGTAATGTCAAGAAGTGGCTTGCAATGGAGGTTAGGGCCCTCAGTGGCTACCAGGGTAACCCATTGTCAATTGTTTAATAAGTGAAAACACTACACTAAATGAAAGTAAAATGAACCTAAAAAGAATCTTTGTATGTTCTCACCCATGCCTCTAGTGCTAGTACAAACTAGGATGGGAGTAGAGAGAACGCTTGGTTGTGACCTTGCATCGTTAGTATGCCTTGTCAGTACAAAAGGATACTAGCACTACATAGGGATCATTTGGGGGTCGGGGTCTTGAGAGAATACTAGGGTAAATCTAACATGATTCATGTGTTGACACTTGCCTACTTACATAGTAGGTTTCCTATTTGTCTTGTGTGCCTTTGGGTCTAGATGTCGATTTTATCTTGGAACCTTTGAGTTAGATTACTTTTAGGGTTTCCTAGACTTAGAGAGTACTTTTGATATTTGGATTGATATCATGTTTGGAACTTGAAACTATCTCCTTAGTGCGATGGGAGTGGTCCATTTAGGTTCCATGCAGTTGGGTGGTAGTGCTTTTTACTCTTATCATTGAGATCTGTTCGTTGCTACCATGGCTAGAGTTTCCTTGTCTTCATTTCCTTTCATTCCATGTTTGTATCATTATGATGGATGGTTATATCTTATGATGGATGTTTATATCTTTTATGATGGATGGTTTCATTTATGGTATTGTACTTTATATCATGGATCCGAGGAGGATGATCTAATCTATTTTTATAAATGTATATTCTTTTAGCCTTTCATACCCTATGACATGTATAGTGGATGATTGAGCATTCCAAATTTTATTGCTTAGTGGCATTTAGAACAAATGTATATTATTTAAATGGACTTTGGACTTTTAATTATTCTTTCATGTGGATGTGGTATTTTTTAGACTTATTATTAATTAAATTTAAATGTGACTCAACATCTTGGGATCCTTAAGGAATTTAATCTGTTATGTTTTTTCTAGATGATTGTATGTTATTGCTTCTGCTACTTTATGTTTGATGTGTATGTTATTCTTTCTTAAAAAAAAAAATGTTTGCAAACTTAATCAAAACTTTAGGATAATTCTTTTGGATCCCTTGGTGGGGCGTTACATTGATTCTTAGCAACTAAAGTCTCTAGCCATTTGTGTACTATGGGGCTCTTTTCTAGTGTTGTGAAATTGCTAGTTAGGGCGAGAGAATCCATGGGAATGTTATTGTCTCAAGCTAAGCCTTGGTGATATTATGCCATATATGAGATGTTGTTTCTAGGGACTTTCTCTATTTCAACTTCTACTTCTAGAGGATCTAAATCTACTAGCGTTTCTCTACTTTTCTTCGAGATGTGTCCTCTTTTCTTTTTTCTAGTGCTTGAATGGGTTACTCTTTTGATAGTCTCTACTTTATGTTGAACTTGAACCTTAGATGTGGTTGGTTCAACTTCAAGTTCTTGTTTACTTGAAATAGAATAATTTATACCATGGTTAGAGGAAACAATTAGTCTTTGGGAAGACTTCTTTTCTTTAGAATTTGAGTGTTGCTTTGATGTCTTAATGATAGTTTATTGATCCTTCTTTTTCTTAAGCCATTCCTCTATCCTTTTGAGCACATATGTAGTTTGGGATTGTAGATCATCTTCCTCTCTCTTTATCTATTCTAATTTTAGGATTGGGAAATATTCAATTTGTTCAAGGTACCAGGGGTCTATCACTTTCTCTCTCTCATCATCTTTTACTCCATTAGTGTTCAGGCTAATCTGGAAGGTTTTCCCTTGATCTAAGGTCATCCTTGACCACAACCTTTTTCTGACTTCAAATTCATGAAAGCAATTGGCCCAATAATCCTCTAGATGAGGAATATGTAAGAACTTATATGTGACCTTGATATTCTCTTTGGTGAAACCTACATGATCAAAACCTTTCCTGGTGACATAAGGTTTAAGATAGAGGTTAAACATCTTGTCTTTTATCATCATAATATGCTTGAGATTCAAACACATGCAATGAACCAATAATATAGGAAAAATTACCCTTGATTCCTTTTTAGTGCTTTTAGATAGGTTTTCAATAATGACTAGATGCCTACATATCTCCAACAATGCAATATTTTTTGAGCAATAATAGGGTAACTTAAAGGGTTTGCCATCAAAGGTTTTGACTCTGAGATAGGTGAATCTTGGGAATTGGATATAATAACAACTATAGGTATCAACCACTTGCATGGATTATTCTGAGAGCTTACAATTTTCTTTTCCTTTGAGCTCGAGCACTAGCCTTCCAAAAAATACATCATCATTGATTCTCCTAAACTCTTGGGAGGGTTTTCTGTCTTGCAAATTCTTATAGTATTGATATATTTTCATATCTTCCATCCATGGCTTGTGAGGAAGACCTTACCATTATTTTTAAATAGCTAAAATGTAGACAAGGTATAATGATGACATGAAGAAAGGAGAAAAAATAGCCAAACCCAATAGCCCTTTGTGTAATCCTTCGCCCAGTCAATGAATTTTTTACCTTCTATAATCTTTTGTATGACGAAGTACTTTGAGTTTTCCTAGTGGAAAGCATGTTCATTTTCTTTCACCTTACTCAAGAGGAAAACTATATCAAAAATTTCCTTAATAAAATAGAGGTTTAGGTAACCTTGATCCCCCCTGTTGCTGGCCATAAAAGCCAACTTTGTGTCACTATGGAATTGTAATCTTTCTTGTTTTCTGCATATAGCTACACAACTTCTTCAAAAGTTCAAGGATCAAAGTTGATACCATATTGACCCTATCAATCCTTGCTAAGACTTCGCCTAGAATCTTTTTTATGCACTTACTCTAAGGGTCATAGTGATTTGCAAATTCTATTAATAGCTCTGGGCATCCCATAGTAGGAGGAAAAGTTGCAGCCTCTAACAATTCGTTACTTGTTAATTTATGAGCTATTG
This sequence comes from Cupressus sempervirens, assembly GCA_028749045.1. NCBI lineage: Eukaryota > Viridiplantae > Streptophyta > Pinopsida > Cupressales > Cupressaceae > Cupressus > Cupressus sempervirens. Next base: position 179,751,703 of record CM053785.1, on the reverse strand, counting down.
TTCCATTCTGGGCACTTCTAGTTCTTTCCACTAACTCCGTTAAGTTTACATTTACCAAAAATGTATTTTGAATTTTAGGAAGGGAACTCAACAAAAAGGTTTTTTTTTTCTAGGTTTTGGGAGTTTGGGTCGAAACAATGACATGTTAATTTGAAAATGAAATTGACCCACCACATACAATTGCCTAAAATTCTTAAAATGAAACTAGAAATAGAAACTCACAGAAAAGGTTGCTTGATACTCACCGATTTTGTGTGCCAAAGTACTCTTGCAAACCCTTACCAAATTTGTTGCTTGAGACTCTAGAGTAGCAAGTTAGGGAGAAATGAAAAAAAAATACTGGCACTCAAGGTGTAATTTTGAGAAAGATCATGAATAGATATGGGAATATGAAATCATTTAGTGTAGGAGCACACATTGGATGAAGATTCAAGAAATATTTCATGTTGTAAAGTCAATTAGAGTCTTACATTTCAAGCATGATTAAAAAAAGGATTATTTATGTAAAAGGATTAACTTAATCCTAATTGATATGCAATATGTCCATTTATTATGTTTAGAGTCACATTTTCAACATAGATGAAAATTCTCAAATAGGTAATAAAATTGTCATAAAATATTAACAATATGTAAAGATCATGTAAGAGAGAAGGTGAATGGTCATGAAGGGTAATTAGTTAGTCATATAATTTCAAAATACTTTAAAATATGATGTATTAGTCATTATTTCAAGTATGTAATAGCTTGGGAAGCTGAAAGAAGAAGTGGAACAAAGAGAAGGTTGTATTTGTGAGTTTTATGACAATTTTCTATGTAAATCTCTAGAAATATGACTTTTTTTCTATTGATACAAATTGATATGAAAGGATAATGACATATAAATTTTATTTTTAGAAAGGCATTCAAGTTATATTTCTTTTGTTTTTGGTTTGACCAAATTAGATTAAGTTTTGCAGAAGTTATGGCCGATTTGGTGACTGTATGTCTAAATTTGTCCTAGAATTAGCAGTCTTAGGAAAAGTTTAATAACTTTTATTCTAGTTATCATTTTGAGCTATAAATTGGGGAAAACATGTTTAACTCATTCAAAATAAATATCATAAAAATAATTTGTGATATCATATCATTTGTAAAAGTTATGAGTAAATATGTGAAGCATTTTGATATTTTCCAGCTCATTAATTTGGTTAAAAATGTCTATTATTGAAGCCTCTTTAGTTTAACTCCCAAAATAAGTTTTGAAAAGGTTTAACTCAACATAATTTTTGGTATCAAAGCTCAAAAAAAGGTTTGGGAAAAGGTGAGTTTGTGAGTTTGTGTGGGTTGTGATAGGTTGAGGAGAGAACCTGTGGAGTGACCAAAAGACTAGGTTGAGTGGAGAGAACCTAGATAGGAGAAAATGGTCACAAGAGGAGATTTATCTCATGATAAGAGGATAATATTAGATGCATCTTTTTCATATTGAGATTTTTAGAAAAAGAAGGAAGAGGCAAAGACAAGAGGAGAGGAAGCTAGAAGGAAACAAGAGTTAGAAGAGAAAATAAGATTCCTAATGAGGGAACTTTAAAAGGGGGAAGAAAATTTAAAGAGACTAAAAGAGGAATTGAAGAAAAATATGGAAAAGGAAAATAGTAATTTGGAGTAGCCATTCATTTAGGATACAAAGGTATGCAAATATGGAATAGAGAACTTGGTTACCAATGAAGAGAAGAGTTGTCCATTGGAAGGACAAAGTGAACAAATTGATGTCTAGATACAAAAATAACTAATATGTAGCGAAAAGTGAAGATGAAGAAATATTTTATGTTTTATAATGTTTATTTTGTGGGTGTTTCCAAGAGGACTTGGGAAGATTTCAAAGTTGGGAGTATGGTGCAAGAGCACACATTGGATGAAGATTCAAGAAATATTTCATGTTGTAAAGTCAATTACAGTCTTACAATTCAAGCATGATTAAACAAAGGATTATTGACATAAAAAGATTAATTTAATTTTAATAGATGTGTAATATGTCCATTTAAATGTGTAGAGTCACATTGTCAAGATAGATGAAAATTCTCTAATAGGTAATAAAATTGTCATAAAATATTGACAATATGTAAAGATCATGTAAGGGAGAAGGTGAATGGTCATGAGGGGTAATTAGTTAGTTATAGAATTTTAAAAGAATTTAAAATATGATGTATTAGTCATTATTTCAAGTATTTAATGGCTGGGGAAGTTGAAAGAATAAGTGGAATAAAGAGAAGGTTGTATTTGTGATTTTTATGACAATTTTCTGTGTAAATTTCAAGAAATCTGACTGTTGTTTCTATTGGTACAAATTCATATGAAAAGATATAGACCTATAACTTATATTTTCAGAAAGGTAATTTAGTTATCTTTCTATTGGTTTTGGTTTGACCAAATTATATTAAGTTGTACAGAAGTTATGGCCAATTTGGTGACTGCAAGTCTGAACCTATCTTAGAGTTAGCAGTTTTATGAAAAGTTTAATAAATTTTATTCTAGTTATACTTTGAACTATAAATTGAGGAAAACATGTTTAACTCATCCAAAATAAATATAATAAAAGGAATTTTTAATATCATGTCATTTCTAAAAGCTATGAGTAAATATGTGAAGCATTTTGATAGTTTCCAACTCATTAATTTGGTTGAAAATGTTTATTATTGAAGCCTCTTGAGTTTTACTCTCAAAAAAAGTTTTGAAAAGGTGTACCTCTGCATCATTATTAATACATAGATGCAATGATTTATTTGACAAGACATTTTAGTCTTTTTAGTTAAATGCTCCTATCAAATTGACACATGATCTCACACTTGAATGACCTCAACTTGTAATCACACTCTGTTAAGTGATAACTTGTACTTTGACACACACCTCCTAATTGTCACTATCATCATGCTTTCAACATCCAATCATGCCATGGTGTACATCTTCCAAAGATTTTCACTTAAATTCCTTTTTGAAATAGAATCTATAGGAAAAGTGGAACCGCAATTTGATAGTAAAAATAATGTTGAAGTTGAATTTAAATTTGAGAGGTTCAAGTTTAACTTTGACTTCAGCTCTTCAAGCTGATGGGCTATCAATTGAGGACTAGGGTCAAAAGAATATCGTTACTTTTAAAACTCTTACATGAATAAATTGAACCTAAACTTGAACTTAAGATGAAATGAAGATTCAAGTTCAACTTCAACTTTGGAGATAAACAAAACCAAAACATACAAAATGATAATAATATTATGAGTGTAACAAAAGCTATGATAAAAATGAGTAAGATTCATAGAATGGGTGTTTCTAATTTTTTTGGTTCTTTGCATCCTAAGGATTTGATTGATTAGACTAAAAAAATAGAGGATCTCTTTGAGCTTGAAGATGTTAAAGATCGAAAATGGGTTACTTTATTTTAGACCTAGTTAAAGTGTCATGCTTCCTTATGGTGGCAATAATCACAAATGATAGGGAAGATAATGGTGAACCTAAGATCACTATATGGAGGGTTGTGATTTCTATACTTGAATACAATTTCATGCTGGGGGATTATGACTTGGAATTATTGAACAAGCTATAGAATGCCCCTTTATGGTTCAGTAATGATTGGAATGTATTTAATCAATCATAGTATATTTAAGTCTTAAAAATATGTTCATAATAATAATTCCAATTACCCAATCATATTATTATTTGGTTATAGATGGATGGTATAGATGTTATCTAAATTGCCTAGATACTAGCTATGGACGCCTTAAAAGTTTATGGGTCCAAGTCTACATTTCAAAGGCTTATGAATTGCTTACCCCTACCCTCTATTAGGATATGATCTATTATCTTGTATTTATAAAAACCCCTCCTTGGTAACACCATAATCCTAAATTTATTTTTAACTCTTATGTCCAACCTTACTAATATTCTAGCTCATCATGAAAGCAATGGGCGTTAACCAAGTTTCTTATATACCACTATCAATGGATTCTATCAAAGTTCATAGGTTGAACTCTATACCACAAAGGCCTACAGAATGATGACCCCTACCTTATCTTGGAACAAAGATTGATTTCTTAGAATTTACACAAGCCCCTTCTTGGAAACACTTTAATCTTACCTTCTTAGCCAAATAGTAGCAAGATTGAAATATAAATATACATTTCTAAAATTTATATTATAGTTTATATTACAATCTCATTATTGTAAATGATATTAATAATATAATAGTTATACTTATGGATATATGATCAATATTCACACAAACACACACACACACACACACACACAATATAATAATAATAAATTTCCTCCTCATTTTCAAGAAATCACATTTCACAATCCATTCGAGAAGTCACACCCCTTCATAATTACAATCCACGTGGAAATTTAGAATCCTTCATAGTTACAATCTTTTCGACAAGTGACAACCTTTCATAATCATAATCCTTTCAAAAAGTTACAATGTACATGGATGTCAAATGGAATTGATAATGGCTAAACAACTTTTGGCAGAGATGGTGTGCGACATAGTTCTTCCAAATGGTTCTTTAGGTTGGTGTTGGAAATATTGCCACACAAGAAGATAAAGACAAAGATGAGACTTCTTTTGATAAGGGGCGTTGTTCACCTGACGACACTCATGACCATGTTGATCTATGTGGTAAGATGAATAATAAAGATCTTCTGTAGTTATGTATTGGTGTTGCTCTTGCCACATAAATAGGTATTTCACGTGCTTCAAGTTACTTGTGTTTTTGGTTCTAGGATTTGTCTATTTGACTTAAGAGGGTTGAGTTTGGGTCCCCTTCCTTTTTGTTGTGAATTATGTACTATATTTAAAATTGATGAAACTCAATGCATTATTCATTAAAAGAATAATTCAATCTATAAACAAAAACAATTCTCTAAAATTATTGATAGATTTATAGAAAATACTATTTTTTTTAATAGCCTATAATTTTTACCCAAAAAAATATTGTGACGATATTTGTTAACTTGAACTTTTATATGTTGCGACTGTTCTTGGTTTCTTAGCTTGAACATTTATTTGTTGTAACTACTCTTACAACTAATTCATAAATATTTCTTATATTTTTGTTAATTTAACATTTAAAATATAGATTCAAATTTTTAATAATATAAGACTACCAATTAAAAGAGCTTAGAATCTGAGCAATATAAGATCATTAATTAAAAAAAATTCAAAATCTTAAGAGTAGAAGACCACCTATTAAAAATAAAGATCACTCATAATTTTTTAAAACTAAATCAATTCTCTAAAACTTTAAAAGTTTTATAACAATCTTGAATCTTTTAAATTCTTGTTGTTTTAGATTCCAAGAGACTCCAACATTCTGATATTCTAGAGACTCCAACATTAAAAACAGCAATTGAATATCTCATAAATATAAGATCATCAAATAAAGAAAAGCTCAAGATCTCAGCAATGTAAGATAATCAGTTAAAATAATAAATTCAAAACCTCAATAATATAAGCTTAAAATATTTGACATTATAAAATGGCCCATCTAAATTTTTTAAATCTCAGCAATACAAGGCCAACAACAGAATCTATAACCATGGTCATGAGAGGTGAGCCTCGAATAAAATATAATAAGAAGAGAAAGAGTTCATATTCCTATTGCCCACGGAAGTTGATTTGATAAAAAGCACACAGACCCTACACAGAATGTATTGAAGGGAAGCGAAAATGAAACATTTTTGTCTCATATCCTTGGAATTGAGAGGAGCATCATAATCTTTTAAAAAGATGATATTAGATTATGGTATTATTTAAGCTTGTCAGGGATTTTCCTTTTCCGAGGCTCTCCTTTTCATGCACCCCGTCATCAAATCATAACATCTAGAGCTAAGAGAATATTAATGCCCACCATACTATTTGGTCAATATCCAAAGCTATGAAAGAATGATGGGATGAATTATAATATGACCATCGTTATCATGGAAAACACTGGGAGACATTGATGAACCAGCAGTCCAATGGATTCTTTGCCTTCCCAATGTATGTATCATAAAAGCAACGTACTTGGAGACAACCCAAGAAAAAATAAAGCTTCTTGTTCATATTGAACCAAATCATATAGTTAGTACTTTGCATAAAATATGTCTACATTCTTCCTGGTTTCATTTTATAATTTGCATGCTTACATGCCTTTAGTGCAATTGTTTGCTTGTTTACATCAAAATGTGAACATCACTTTTTCTCCAAATCTTAGATTCCCTTTATGATTGCCATACAAGACGACACCCACATAGCAGTTGAATAGAAGTAGCTTTTGCCTAGTAGACTCTTGATTCCGTGTACTAATCTAATATCTCTAATGTGGTCCAATAATATATTATTGTTTTTGGGGTTTTTTTTCTTTACCATTGAAAGGTGGTCCAAAGATGACAAAACACCTCATTGTGGCAGTGAAAGGGAATAAATATAAACTAAACTATTTGGGGTTGTGAAGATCCCCATGTGCTAGAGCAAATAAACTTGTTGCAAAAATGATTTGTATGCCATGCTCAAATCAGCTATGCAGAGCAATGATCGAAAACTAGAGTGAAATTTTATACATATTTTCCTTGGGAAGAAAGCCCCTCAGTGTTGGACTTTAGCCCATCATTTATGCTAAGAATTCCACACCACCTGGTTGAATATGCAAGATTCCACTGGATGAGAGAAAGTCAACATCAAACTAAGATCACCCACTAAGATTTTTGGAGTTGTGGAGCCTCTCAATGTCATTAGAGTGGAACCATGTTCAAGCTAAGAATATAGAAATCAATAATTGTAGAATGTGAGATAAAAATGGAGCTAGTGAAGTCTATGTCATCATGTCATATAATGCTATTGATTTCCAATTAGGACTCTTGTATGTTTGGGTAGTTTCTAAATGTTCTCCTAAATCATTGGAGTTGAGGAACCTTTCAATGTTATAGCAAAATTTGTTCAAACTAAGAGATATATAAGCTAATGATAGAAGAATCTGGATTTAAAATTAAGCTAGTGAAGTCTAGTCATTTTGTTATATAGTACAAGTAAATATCAATTACAATCCTAGTACATGTTTGTGTGGGTTTTTCATTGTTCCACCTAAACATTGGATTTGAGGAACCTCTCAATATTATAGTAAAACTTTTTCAAACTAGCATATATGTAAATCATTAATAGAAGAACCCAATTTAAAATTTGAGCTCATGTAGTTTAAGTACTCATGCTATAGAGTGTAATTGAATCTCAATTAAGACTCTTATAAATTTGGGCAGTTTTTAAATCTTATTCTAAACCATTAGAGTTGGGGGATCCTCTCAATGTTAGTAGTTTCTAAATGTTCTCCTAAACATTGGAGTTGAAGAACCTCTCAATACTATTGCCAAATTTGTCCAAACTAAGAGATATATAAGTTAATGATACAAGAATCTAGATTAAAAATCGAGCTAGTGAAGTCTAGTCATTGTGTCATATAGTATAAGTAAATATCAATCACGACCCTAGTGCATATTCATGTGGTTTTTTCATTTTCCCCCTAAAACATTGGAGTTGGGGAGCCTCTCAATATTATAGTTAAACTTTTCCAAACTAGCAAATATGTAAATCATTAATAGTAGAACCCAAGTTAAAAATTGAGCTCACAAAGTTTGAGTAATCATGCCATAAAGTGTAATTGAATCTCAATTAAAACTCTTATACATTTGGGCAATTTTTGAATCTTATACTAAAGCATTGGAGTTGAGGAAGCCTCTCAATGTTATAGTAAGATTTATCCAAACTAAGAAATGTATAAATCATTAATAGAAAAACTTGAGAACTTTAAAATTGAGTTGGTGAAGTCTAATAGGGTTGAGGCTTCTAACAAGTCCTACTCCTCTAATAAGGACCAAGATAATGTACAAATGAAATAGACTCTTAATAGGGTCAATATCTTTCGCAAGATATTTTTGATTAGTGGATCGTTTTGTGGGTACCATCCCCATTGAGGTTTTCCCTTGGCCAAGGTTTTTTTAGTTAACAAATAATGGTGTTATGAGTTGCATTGTGTTATTTCTATGTTTAGTTTTCTATATATTCACATATGCATGTTATAAGGCTATAAAAGATATCCATAGTTGGACAAATTTTTGTGGAATACTGATCCACCCTCCCTCTCAATATTTCCTATTTCTAATAATTGGTATCAACGCACAATTTTTTAAAGAAGGCCTAACACCTTGAGTAAGATCACTATGGATGTAGATCAACTACAAAAGAGTCTAGAAGCAGCTATTGAGGAACTTGATGTAATCACAGGAGAAAGTGTTAGTCCAAAGAAGAAATACAAAGAGGAAAAAGCTAGCATTCAGAAGTTGAAAGAGAAGATTGAATCCACTAATTCAAACAATAATGAATCTCATGATTAGATCAAGGATAGTGATATATTTTATAAGATTATGAAAGAGAATGTGATCTTGAAGCATGAACTTGAAATTACCAATCTTAAGATGAGATTGATGGAAGATGAAAAGAAAAGTCAGTCTGATTTGAGATATGCGAATGCAGATTTGAAAGTCAAACTTACTAAGGTGACATCTAAACTTGAGACTAAAAAGTTGCAATATACAAAATTTGAGATGTAAAATGATATTGTGAAAGGAGAGCTTACACTAGAAAAGAAATATCTTGAGAAATTGTATTCCAATACTGAGAGGCTTGATGAGAAGATCATGCAACAAAGACCTAGTTATGATAAGACTAGTATTTGTTACTATGAAGGAGAATCAACTAAGAGATCTAAAGTTAATGAGGAACCAGATTTTGTGATCCAACAACTTGAACAACCACAAGGAGATTTGAACAAAGAAGATCCTAAGATATATGAAGAAACATCTAATCAATGTGAATGACCTAAACAAGCAAGAAGGAAATCTATTGGATTTTTTTTTACATGAAATGAAACTGGTCACATGAAGAAGGACTTTACAAGTAAGTATAATAACCCTATTTCTAGTTATTATTATATTATTGTGTTTAGGGACATAGATATAGTGAATGTAGAAGACATATATTTAATAACAATATTTATCAAGGTACCAACCCTCCAGCTAGTAGACATATTGGTGCCAATAATGTCATAAGAAATAGAGTTATGTGCTATAAGTGTAACAACTTTGGACACATTTCTAGAGATTGCAAATTACATATTAGCTAGTCAGGACCTTGATATGGAAACAATATGATAGCATCTTAGAATTGTAACAACATGGGTCATATAAAAATATTTGGTAGGATAAACACTATGAGAATGTGTAACAACATGAGGTCACCTAACTTTAGAAGGAATGTAAATAATGTCAAAAGGAGAATGTGAAAGAGCATGTAGAAAAATTCAATGGACATTTGTTAAAGTTATGACACCAACTAGCACACAAATTTGGGTAGAGAAGAAGACAAGTGAGACACCACAAAACAAGTTGAAGTAAGTGATAGTTGTTGATAAACCTCTTTCTATTTGAGAAATTTATTTCATAGAAGATAAAAGTGATTTAGCATTGAAAAAGTATTTAACCCCTTTATGATTGAATTAATTATTGCATAGTTAGTAGAAGGTAGAGATGGTTATAAGGAAGATACACCTAAGTGTGCATGCGATTCTGAATTCATATGTGAGTGCACAAACAAAAAGAAGTTCTATGGTTAATGGAATCAACTTTTTGAGCCCTGTGTACTTTCATATTTAATGCAAAAATAAACTGAAGTGGATTTAAAGGTTAAAATTGATTGTTTGAGTACTAATCAATCATGCAAAGAGTTAAGGATCCCTTGAAAGAGAATTACTTGTAGTTTGGAGAAATTTGTCAAAGCATTTCACCATAATTATGTAGAAACTCCTAAATCACGAATTAAATGAATTTAAACTCTTGCCTAATTAATTTTTGAAGTAAGGTTAAGTTTTTAAACTCTTGAAATGAAAGAATTTATGCTACAAAATATTAAGGAAGTCTCAAGGCCTAAGTTGAATTTGAACCCTATTCCACCAATGTAAGATGATCACACAACCACATTTTCACAAATTCTCGACAAAGTACTTTATTTGGAGGACATTAAGAGTTATACACATAAGTTTGAGATAGTTGAAGACGAAAACATATTAAATTAATTTGAAAAGGTATACGAGAAAGACATGTCATTTAACGATGGATTTAAATACCTAGGTTAGAGTGATGTAGTAAAATATACATTAAATTACCATGAATTTGACAATGAAGAATGGACCATGATTATCTTAAGTAGAATTCACAATTATAAGTTTTGGATAGGAGAAAATGTAGTTGAAATTTATGCAATTTTGATTCGTGAGGTAACAAGACTATGTAATGAAGGATCTATTAGCATGAATGTTGATGATACTACATTGGGGGAGTATCCTAAGCATTGGAGAGTATTGCCATGTTGCATTCATGACTGTGTTTGTCATTGATGTCAACATAGTAGTAAGTCTCTAAAGACTGGCAAAGTAGCACAGAGAGATCTTAGTTGTACGGACAAGGTTTTGCTTGTAGGTGATGTGCAGTCATGGATATGTACTGCACTATGTCTTGATGATGAGGTTTAATGCGCAACACATAAGTCAAAGTCATACAAAAGTTGTACTTGATTTGCTAAGTGAAGTACATAAATAGAGTGCTTGAAAAGCATTTTTTGATGTTTGTATTATATCTTTCATCTGAGATGTAATAAGAAGATGTGTGGTAAGCCAGTGAAAGAGGATAGTTGGATGCTGATGCCAACAGATGTGCAAGCCCTAGTATACAACATGTGAGAAGTTGTGTAGATTGTGAGATGAAAATGCTATTATAATTATAATTAATTAATTATCTTATTATAATTAATTGGGAAAACCTCAAGGACTTATTTTGAGATATGGTATAAAAGGGAAGATGTTTATTTTGTTTGAAAATTAAATATGGAAGTTGTGATTGTTGTATGAAGTGTGAAGTGTAAAAAGGAGTAGAGTGTTTATTGAATGCAAGTAAGAAATCCAAGGGATTATTGGATGCAAGTTTTGTGATTTGGTTACAAGATTAGAAGGAGTAGAGGTCTAGTTGACAAGACAGAGGAAGGAAGTACTATTCATTTTTATTATTTTGCAAGGAATAATACAGAGGTTATTGGAATAGTGAGTTCATTGGTCTTTCCCTTGAAGCTATTTGGGAAATAACAAGGTTGGAACAACTCCTAACAGGGTTGGCACAACTCCTAATAGGGTTGGAATCTCCTAACAGGGATTCAACATCTCCTAATAGGGACTAATATATATTGGATGTTTTTATAGACTCCTAACAAGGTCCATCCTCTAACAAGGCATACTTATATTAATACATCATCTTGTGAGTACCATCTCCTTCAGGGTTTTCCCTTTGATCAAGGGTTTCCCTAGTTAACATATCTGGTGTTATTGTGCATGAGTATCTTGTTGCAGTTTCTAATTATATTTGCAATATGGTTAAGTTTGTTTAAGGTTGGTAATTGTGATGATAGTTAGATAACTGATTCACCACCCCTCTCAATTATATTGGTGGACTATATATTCTACTAGGATTAATTCCATTAAATGAGAATGTTGGTGTAAATAAGTATTTACTATTTACACTTTACTTAAGTTTACTTAGGATAATGCATATTCATATTAGTTATCATGTAGACACCTAGGAGTTTGCATATTCATATGAGTTGTCATGTTGATAACATAGTAGTTTGTACTCCAATTGAGCACATGTTGTCAACTACATCTCTTTATGAGATACACCTTTGTATTCTTATCCTCTCATTATTGCACATATATTCATGCATAATGGAGGATAATCCACTCTTGGTGGACATGTGCTTAGTTTGTATGCTTATCTCTTTGCATGACTCCTAGTCATCTTGATTGCTTTTATATGTGTAATAACCTAAAAATGGTTATCTAGACTATTAGCCCCCTTCTCAGCATTTTGGTTAATTTAATTTATCACTTACCTAGACCAAATTGCTAATAATCAATTAATTTGATTATAACCTATAGTTTGACTATGCTATCCTAAGTTCATTATTTGATTAAAAAAACATCTCCCCATTCTTCTAACCCACTTAAAGTGCACACATAAAGTTCTTTTTCTATTTTGTAATTAAAAGAAGAATCTTATGAGACTTTTGTCTTATATGATAAGTCAACTCATTTTCTATTTGTTGGCTTGTGTGTGCACATGGATCCCTCCCATTTTTTATTTCAACCGTTGATCATCCACCCTCTCAATCTTGATCTCTACCGTTCGTATAGATTTAAAAGGAAGAGGGTTTCTCCCCTCAAAGGATCCACACACTTGAGTATTGTTATGTTGTAGGATTTTCATTTGAGTGCTTGAGAGCTTTTGTGGAGGGCATCATCTTCTTGTCTTCATTCCTTGCAATCATAGCATTTTGTTTACATGGAATTCTTAGCTTAGTTTGCATATAGTGTAGTTCTTTTGCAAGTAGCTTTGATCACATAGTCTAAATAGGATGGCTGTAATTCTTTTATTTTTTTAGCTTAGTTGCATTGTGCATTTCATTTTAGCAGAGTTGCACTCTTGCATTGCATGCATCAAGAGTTCTTTGACACTAGCATTCTTGCTCTTGCTCAAAGAATCTCCCATTTCATGGTTTACTAGCAAGGGTTGCATTTCTAAGGCTCAGTTGAGAGTCATTTTATACTTATTTGTATGGTTTTTCACTTAATGACTAGGGAGCCCTAAGCCAACATTCAAGTTTTCCAATCCATGGAAAACCTTGGATAGGAGGGCTTAGGGAAGTGCACTCTTTTTAGTGTACATTTTTGGTGCCCACCGTGGGGTAGAATAGTGGTTTTGTCCTTAGTTTTATTGTTTTCGTCACCATTTTCATTTACTATCCCATGTTTTCTTTTTTTAACAGTCACACATCTGGGTGACATTTTTCTAGTTTTGTATGATAGTTCACATTACTCTTGTGCGATACTTTTTTTGGAAATAGTGTCGCACTGCTATATTGAATTATATGACCTCTGTATGCAAACTTTTGTTGTCTGGCTTCAGAAAATATATCGCACACAGAAGTTCTGTTGCATGAATATACTGTGAAGTATCATACAATAGTTCTAGTGAAAACTATCACTTGACAGAGATTTGCTTGCTATTTGAGGTGTCTTGGTCAGTTTTCAATTGTTGTTGGCTCGTTGCTAGTTTTTACAAGTCTCTAAACAGTTTTACAGAAGTCCATTTATAGATTTATTTTTGTTTTTGGAAGCTAACCCATGGTACTAAAGATTGTGGTTCTAGGTTGCCATTTTGAAAAACTTGAAACATTGCTTAAAAGAATGCATGTCAAAGCTCCAAATGCAAAAGGGCTACTAACGGTTGTTTGTAGGGCTTCCTGACACATAAAAACCAAGCACTTGTTTGTTTTTTAATTTCGTGTGTGACATATACTAGTTGTTAATTTTTGTAGGCATATTAAACATGCAATTGAGATTCCTTGGTGATAGGAGAGCATGCTCTTCACCCTTGCGGTGAATAAAAAATCTTGACCTGCCTTTGGATTTCAAAAGAAAGGGGGTAATTGAATCTTCTTGGTGTGTTTGGGGGAAGCAAACAAGGTAGGAAAGTATGCTCTTCACCCTTGAGGTGAATTAGAAATCTTGACCCTTAAGAGTGGATCCATTTTGTGGTAGTTAGGATCCTTTAGAGGGTCTACTCTTGAACAACCTGAGAGGAATGACCCAAGTGGGGACAAGCAAATTGGCTAGCTCTTCCAACCCACTATAAACTCAAGGCTATCAAGGACACAAAATCTTGGTAGATGCAGTGTTTGTCTTTTCTTAGTGTGATCGCTTATGGGATTTCGACCATAAGGAGATCACTAGGCAAGAATACTTAAGATGCTCTTGTGACCACAAGGTCTATTACCCATCACAAGGTGGGGTGTCCCTTAATTGGGTGCAAGAGGAACATTAAGTGGAAGCCCTATCTAGACACCCTAGGTTAGTATCCACCCTATTTTTTCACTCAACTTCTTGGTGCAAAGATCGATCTTGTATGCGTGAATATGTGGCCTATGTTTAACACACATACTTCAACACAGTCATTGTATGTGAATTCATCTTGGAATGAACATGAGATTTTTCACTCAAGATTTTCCCTACAAAGCGACCTGTTGCCTTCTATCTAAAGGGATTTTGGCTGTTAATATCCTCAGAATCAAGGTGCAAGCAACTAGACCCTCTAAGAATGAAGGATTTGAGAATGCAATTAGTCTATATGAAAATGCAAAGTAATCTAGAATGAGATATGCATTTAATCTAAGAACAAGTGAAGGAAACTAGATTAATCATATTCATATTATACTAAATGAAATTAAACTAAGGATGCAAATATATGCAAAATATGAGCAAATGTGAGCAAATGTGAGTATGAATTTCAACAGCACTTCGATAGCAATTCAATTCATCCTCCCCTTTTTGAAATGAGGAACTGAGAGCTTCTTATATAGAATCTAAGAATTGATCAATGGTCAAGACCAATTTGGATGGACGGTCAAGATTAGAAATGAGATTCAGTTAGAATGGAAAGTTTCCTTATGAAAAGGAAGTTTAACTGATTTCTTTTGAGTGGAATAAGAAGTTAACTATTTTAATTCCTTTTATGATTTTAGTCAACCGAGAGTTTCCATTTTTTTAACTAAAGAGAGAATATTGGAGAAGATATTTGATTTAAGGAAATTAAATATGACCTCATAATTGAGTATTCTAAATTGAATAATTAAATTCAACAATTCGAATGAGAATATTTAATTAAATATAATATATTTAATTCCTTTGTACATTAGCTAAAGAAGTAATTTAATTTAATTAAAGTATAAAAACTTATAATTAAATTAAATTAAATCAATAGGTTTAATGTAGCTAATTTGAGTCAATACTTGAGAATTAAATAAAGAGTGTGAGTAATGCAGATTAGGATTTTTTGCATTTGACAATTAAGTCAAGTAGCGAATGTCAAAAAAAGGATTTTCCTAGTGAAATATGACTTTAGAATTGATTTAGATAGACCAGAATTGGTATCATGGCAATGAGCCAATTTTGGGGTATTACATTTTGCCCCTCTTTGAATGAATGTGTGAGCAACACATTCAATTCAAAGAAAATCAGAAAGCATAATGCGAGGATCAAGAAATGAGATTGGTTCCAAAGTTGATGATACAGAGACCAATTGATAAAATTTTAAGGACCATCTCTAGAATAGAGCTTAATCCCAAGGAATCCAAGCAGAATACCTAGATACCCAAAATTGATAAGCATTTTAAAGGTTTCCTTCAGAACAAAGTTTAACCTTTAAAGATCCAAATAGAATGTCTAGATACTCGAGATTGATAGCATTTAAAAGATCATCTCCAGAATGAAGCTTAACCTTTAAGGATCTAGATAGAACACCTAGATACCTGAGAGTGATAAGCATTTAATAGATTATCTCCTGAACGGAGCTTAACCTTTAAGGATCCAAACAAAATGTCTAGATACCTAAGATCAATAGCATTTAAAAGATTGTCTCCAGAACGGAGCTTAATCTTTAAGGATCCAAATAGAACGTCTAGATACCTAAGAACAATAGCATTTAAAAGATTATCTCCAGAACGAAGCTTAATCTTTAAGGATCCAGATAGAACACCTAGATACTTGAGAGTGATAAGCATTTAAAAGATTATCTCCTGAACGGAGCTTAACCTTTAAGGATCCAAATAGAACATCTAGATATCTGAGATCAATAGCATTTAAAAGATTGTCTCCAGAATTGAGCTTAATCTTTAAGGATCCAAACAAAACATCTAGATACCTGAGATCAATAGCATTAAAAATATTGTCTCTAGAACAGAGCTTAATCTTTAAGGTTCTAGATAGAACACCTAGATGCTTGAAATTGATACTCATTAAAAAGATTATCTCCAGAATGAAGCTTAATCTTTAAAGATCCAGATAGAACACCCAGATACCTAAAATTGATAAGCATTTGATAAGCATTTAAAAGATTATCCCAGAATGGAACTTAATCTTTAAGGATCCAGATAGAACACCTAGATACCTAAATTGATAAGCATTTAAAAGATTATCTCCATAATAGAGCTTAATCTTTAAAGATTCAGATAGAACACCTAGATACCTAAAATTGATAAGCATTTAAAAGATTATCTCCAGAATGGAGCTTAATATTTAAGGATCCAGATAGAAAACCTAGATACCTGAGAGCAATAGCATTTAAAATATTGTCTCCAAAATGAAGCTTAATCTTTAAGGATCCAGATAGAACACCTAGATACCTGAGAGCAATAACATTTAAAAGATTGTCTCCAGAATGGAGCTTAATTTTTAAGGATCTAGATAGAATACCTAGATACCTGAAATTGATAAGCATTTAAAAGATTATCTCTAGAACAGAGCTTAATCTTTAAGGATCCATATAGAACACCTAGATACCTAAGATTGATAGCATTTAAAAGATCATCCCCAGAACGAAGCTTAACCTTTAAGGATCTAGATAGAACATCTAGATACCTGAGATTAATAAAAGATAGCAAGATCGAATTATAAGTCATAGAATCATCCCCAAAACGAGGCTTGATCCTTAGGAGTTGGGGTTTAGACTGTCCCAATACCTATCCATCAAACTCTAAGAAGAGTTGTTATAAGATTGATTAGTTGATGAAAAGATAAGATAGATAGCAAAGATGCCAAATAGAAGGGACCAAGATGTCCTGAGTGATGAAATGCCCCAAGTGACAAGGACATAAGAAAGGAACAAGATGCCCCAAGCACTACTACATTTGACCCTATTTTTTGACCAAAAATTTCGACCATCAATTAATTTTTTTTAGGTTGGTTGGATTGTAGAAGGAAAGTTTTCTTTTTTTTTAAAATCTAACCCGTGTTGGTTGAAATTTTGACCAACACGAGCTTTAACTTTAAATCATTTCACCAAGTGTGGGAAGGAGCATTTCACCAAGTGTGGGAAGGAGCCAGAGTTTAAGTTTTAATTTGCTAAATTTGTCATGAAACTGAGATTGAGATTGAAGAAGCTATTTTGGTGAAGAGGCAAAAATGGTTGCACAATTTGATGTTTTCAATTTCCTATTGCTAATCTCCATTCTAGAGGTGCAGGAGTCGAGCAGAGGAGGTAGATCAAGGTTTTTTGAAGCAAGAGATGATGTTCAAAAGGAGGAATGGAGGGCGTAATAAGCACAGTCGTATTTCTAGGTTTGCCTGTTCTTTCTTATTTTCCTGTCCTTGTGGGAAGGAGCATTTCACCAAGTGTGGGAAGGAGCCAGAGTTTAAGTTTTAATTTGCGAAATTTGTCATGAAACTGAGATTGAGATTGAAGAAGCTAGTTTGGTGAAGAGGCAAAAATGGTTGCACAATTTGATGTTTCCAATTTCTTATTGCTAATCTCCATTCTAGAGGTGCAAGAGTTGAGCAGAGGAGGTAGATTAGGGTTTTTTGAAGCAAGAGATGACGTTCAAAAGGAGGAATGGAGGGCGTAATAAGCACAATCGTATTTCTAGGTTTGCCTATTCTTTCTTATTTTCCTGTCCTTGTTTTTGTTCTTGCTCTTTTTTTATAACTGGCCTTGTATGCTTGTGTTTTGTTCCCACGTTTACTACAAATTTTCATTTGTTCTACAAAATTTCTCCATCAACCAAATACATGCAACTTCTAAAACTTGCCCCTTAATTTATTCTTTGTAGGGTTTGTGAACTGTCCTCAACTAGATACATGCAACTTCTAAAAAATTACCACCCCCAATTTATTCTTTGTAGGGATTATGAATTGTTATGTCTAATGTATTCAGATTATATTTCTACTCATGTTGAATATGGTGTACAATCTTTTGCATATTTTATGTTTATTATTTATAATTATATTTACAATGCTGTGAAATTTCCATAATTCTAAGGAATGGTTGCTTCTCTTAAGAATAGAATCATCTTAGGGAACAAAATGTGTTTGTTAGTTTACGATTCTAGTGTAGGCTTTTCACCTATGTTATTATTAGAATTTGCATTTGCTAGTAGATACAATATAAGGTATACTTTGGACACTATAGCATTAACCATGGAGTAAAAGTTAAAGCATGGATATAACCTCTTTTGACTCATTCACATTTTTGTTGTTGATATCTTTCTATTTTGCTTTGGTTTATACGAAGAGATACTTGGAACTCTAATAATTAAGCTACAATAGATGGTGAACAATAAGAATTAGTGACAACATACATAATATTATTTTTCTTGTTTGTATAGACCTGTTCTAGTGTTCCTGTTATAGAAAAAATACTATTAGTTACAAAAAGTAGGTATTAACTAACATATTCATCAAATACATATCTACATATAATTCATGGTTTATTACAGGTATCAGTGACATTTCTTTATAGTTCCTCTGTTGTTCCATATTACTGTCACAGCTTGCAGACCTTGTTCCGTGAAGTCTATGTGTAAAGCTCTTTTGTACTTAAAAGTGTAGATTATTAATTTGTGATTTTTTTGGGAGTATCAATTATTCATATCAAGCCATGGTAAAAGCTTCTAGAGATGTAGATCTAACAAGAGTGACTGTTTTAACTTTCCAGATATTTGCACATACATAATAGTCAGCAGCCTACATAACCAATTGGGATTCCTTTGATTAATAAACAACTATGATGTTGATGGAGTTGCATATGGAATAGAAACTAAAAGGAATAAAACACCTTGATATAAGACAGGATTGATAGTTTGAGAATAAGATCACTTACATAACAGATTGCTATAAATATGTAAACCTGTGAAAAGAAGCTACAACCTTCAATTTAACATTAATTTGGAGATTGTATATAAGTTTTTTGTAACACGAGTTCTTGTTGTAGTGGGAAGCTAATCATATTTTACTTTTGTGGACTGTGTCTAATTTTTAAGCTATTCTATATCCTTCATTTGTGCTTTAAAATTCATAATGTCCTAGTGGAAGGTTGTGAATTTCATTTCATTTTGAAGGTTGCTACAAAAGAAATTTCAAACATTATATAGGCCTCAGTCAAATATGTTTGCAAAGTGGGACATGTTCTGGATTTCAAGAGATTAGTCATAGGTAGTATTGAAATGTTTCTTCTACCTCTTGTAGTGCAGGCATCTTGTATTTGCTTTGTCAGACTGGGAGACATATTTGTGTTAGGAGACTTTGTGAGAAACTTTTACATTTTCTTGTCTCTACATACTATTGATTCACTTATTAGACTGTGTAATATGCTGTTGCCACCTTTAATAAATCTCTCACTGTAATGTCTCAGTCACAGACTCACAAGTGGAGAGAGTTTAATAGGCATAGTTTTTGATTGAAGTATGAGAGCCAATTGACTGAAACAATAGATCAGTGAAGGAAAAGGAGAGTAAAAAAGTAGTAATATTAAAGCTTTAATGATTTCATCTTGTGCACTCACTTCAAATACCCACACCATACTAAGGAATTGTGGAATATTTGCATCAAAACCAATTTATCATAAGCCTTAGTTCTATTAGTGACCTGCCTAATATGTATGATGATAACAAGTAGATTATAACAGTAGAACAAAGAAGGAAAACTTTAAACATGAACAAGATCATAAATCATATGATGATAAAATATTGGAAATGATAAACTTATTCTTGAACAATGATAAAGTTTATTGTTAATCAATATTCTATCAAAGTTTCAAACTGATTAGGTATTGAATTAAGCTTGATAAACAACGAGCTGATACACAAACAAAAAATCAGAAAAAAATTTAGAAATCTCAATCAAGGTCCTTAGCTATCATGCTCTCTACCAATTACCCAGTACTTGGGATATGTGTACGCGATACTTGGGTATGTGGGTACGAGTTCCAGGGGTGTGGGTACAAGTACCCATGCAACATTGATAGTTTATTAGAACACCAATTTTTTTTTTTGAAAGTGAACTTTGGTGTACAAAAAGCAATCAAAATTATTCTAATAATCCTAAGGTACAACACCCTTTTATTTTTCTTGGTCTTTCTTATATGCAAGTTCCCTCATTAGAATCCATTATTGTTTGTCTTTAGAGAGAGAAAATATAAATTGGTAATGGCTGGAGTAGAACGTGGCCTTAATTTGGTCGAGGAAGATAGCCCTTAGGCATTTGGTAATAGAACATGGGCCTACTTGAGTGATAGGCCATGTAATTGTACATGATTATAAATGATTGAATATCAACCTTCTACAGAAAAAAATGGTAAAATGCTACTTCAGTGAGCACTCCATCATGAGGTGGAGGCCTACCTCTAGTTTTTAAATGCCTAAAAAATGAAAAAATACTTGCTTCCTTTTTACCATAGTCTTACAGTTTCTTTCTATATTTGCAGCTCTGGAAAGTGCTAGATAGTTCACTAGAGAAAAGGTCACAAGCAAGAATGTCAGCCACCAAATAGTAGCACTAAATCTGATTTTCCAATTCCATTCAAGATGGATGAAGTTAAATCTTTTGATGCAAATATACAAGAGGCAAGAAACTGCAGTTCTGGATCTCAAATGTTGGGTTCTTCTATTAGTGCTGAAGTTTATGAAACCTCTGCTTTAGGAGTGATTGATTTGCAGAAGACTAATTTTGAAGCAACAGAAGAAATCTCAGAGATTTTAGTTTCTAATGCAACTGAACCTAGAGAACCAGCTGTTTCTGCTGTTGAACCTGAAGAAAACAACTCAGATATCCATCTATCAAGTAGCATCTCAACATATGTCTGTGCAAAGACTTCTCCCATGGATGGAAAGCATGGCTGTCAATGTACACTCTCGAATTGTTGCATTACAGGTACGGAGGCTTTACAAGATTATGTCAACTCAGATACTAGTAGCTCCTGTGAAGGAATCAGTCTTTCCTCTAAAAATAATGTGAATCAAGTCACCTTCCTGACAGATGAAGCAAATCTTATCCCTTGTTTTAGTGAGAGAACAATCAAAATGTGTGATGATCCAGTCTCTCCCAGTTTCATAAAAAATGTGACAATGTTTCTAGTTTTTGAATAGAAAATTAATAGGTCTTTGAGCTACACTTATGATCTTTTGAATTCTGGTGGGTTTATTACTGAAATAACTCCAGATAGTACACATGAAGGATCTAAAACAAAGAATAACATTTGTGACCATCCTCTTGATGACTCTTCAAGTACTGATCATCATATTGTTGATACTGTTATTTTTGAAAATCATATTTCAGATACTGTTAGTGAGTTATGTCGTGTGGATGTTCCATTTTCAAGAAACTTTGATATTAGTATCTTTAATTCTGCCATTTCGAGCATCGATGTCCCTTTTCTTCAAATTTCTACTAGCTTAGGTTCAGAAGGAGCTTTGCTAATCGGTGATCCTGGTTCTAGCTCATTATTGAATTTCATTAAGTTCCAAAGTCAGGAGCCAAATGAATCCAATACAAAAATTTCAGAAGATGAACTCCAAAGTTCAAGCACTTCTATATCTAATAGCACAAAAGAAATGTCTCCTCAAACTGTTGTTTGTTCCTCTCAGAATAAGAAAAGGGCTTCAGGTTGCACCATTTCTAATAAAGATGATTCCAACATTGATGATGACTCAATTATTATGCATAGTCGAGATCCCACTACCAATGGTCTGAATATAACTGAAAAGAAATCTGCATGGAATTCTAGATCTCCAAAACCTGTGACAGAAAATACTCCAAACAGAAGAGTAGAACATGCCAAGGTAACTCAGATTTTTCTTGAAGTGTTCACTATTATAATTTTTGAATAAGTATAGTTGGCAAATTACAAAAAGATCAAAGTAGAACCATTTTGTTCTCAAACAATGTCCTTCATTTTCATGGATTTTATCTTCGATTGTAATGTTTTTTCATTTTGTTTAAATCACCGTTTTCTAAATCAGGAGTCAGATGAGTATAATGCTACAATTCCAGAAGATGAACTTCAGGGTCATAACACTTCCATGTCTAATGGTGCAATGGAAATGTCTCCTCAAACTGCGATTAGTTCTTCTCAAAATAAGGAAAGGGCTTCACGTTGCACCGTTTCTAACAAGGATGATCCTGACATTAATGATGACTCAATTTCCATCATAAATTAGATCCCACTACCAATTTTTTGAATAGAACTGAAGAGAAATCTTCATGGCACTCTAGATCTCCAAAATCTATGACAGCAAACACTGCAAAAAGAACACATGAATTTCTACTAGAACCTCACAAGGTAATCCAGACTCTGCTTGGAGTTTTCACTTTTAAAAGTTGCAAATAAATATACTCGACAAATTAAAAAAAGATCAAAGTAGACCCAATTTGTGTTTTCAAACAAAGTCCTCCATTATCATGAATTTTATCTACAATCATAATGTTTTTATTTTATTTTAATCACTACTTCTCTGAATAAGTTTATCATTTTATCAGTTACTCTTCCCATATCAATATTTTACCAAGCTTTTCAATTGGAATAATCTAGAACTTGCACCTCGTGGATTGATAAACTGTGGAAACAGGTAATCTTAGCATACGTGAGGTTTTTATTCAGGGGGAATGAGAAAATATTTGCTTCATTTCTGGTATCCTTAGGTTATCTGTAAAATATTGATTTAATTTCCTGTTGTGGTTGCACTCAAGCACATTTTCACATTGTATCACATGATATTAAATAGTAAAGTATATGTTTAGAGATAATACAATTTGATCTTTTTTAGTCATTTTACGTAGATCTGTACTTACTACACACTATTCTTATCACTTAAAAAGTCTATTAAAAAGTAGTTCTATATTGAGGTCATCTACCTGTATCTTACTTAAAGAGTCACTTCAGGAATTAGTTTGCCTGAATTGCATATTTCTAGAGTTCGTGTAATACTAAAATTTAAGAATAGAAACATAGCAGTTAAAACATGTAAAATTAAGACATAGTTTTATAAAGTTGTGACACATAAAAATGTCAAAAATAACTTGGAATATGGACACATTTTATATTAGGGTTCATCTTGTTGTTGCCCATGAAAGGTGGGTCACATTTTTAAGTTTAACCAATGCATGCATAATACATCTTCTCTTTTCAGTCTCACAACTTTTTATATTTTTTAACTGTAATCAATGTTGTACTTCCCCATAAAATGATCTTGGTAATTATTTGGCTTAGCAATTCAATGATGCTAAATCTCTATTGGTTATAGCCTTGGTATCTATAATTTTAAGATAGTTACCTGTAAGAGTTTATATATATACTTATTAGATGTTAAAAAATTTGCAATGATTTCCAAGCTACATTTTTTCAGTTTAACATGAGTATGAGTCAACGATTCCAAGAAAATATTTGAAATCTTCATCTATAGACCAGGGATACGTGTTTTTCAAAAAATAACTTTCAAGATGTGAAGATGTGAAAGCAGAAGATTCCATATTCAGAATTCACATGCTGATCAAAATAGATTACTAGTAAACTCTTCCTTGGTTTTGGATGTTGGTAGTTCAATAATCTCTTTATTATTATGCTCTACGATTTGATACCTTCACCTTTATGGATGGAATGTTGTCATTTGTTGAGTAGCATAGTTTATCTTTGGAAGGATTGAAGTCCATTCCCCATTCAGACCTGGCATCGTGGTGCTAACTTCCAAACCTTTTTTTGTCTTAAAATTGATATTGGCCTTGAAGATAGGCGATGACTAGAAAGGCTTGTTAGATCTGGTTTTGGGAGGCATATAATCAATTTACAATGTTCTTTTTCTGGTTTATTTCAACTGTATTTTTGCTGAGCATTCCAATTGAGTGGTTGAACTTCTTTCTTGTAGGTATTTCAACATGTAAACCTTAAATTGGCACAAGTTAAAAACATCTAGGTTATTTGGATCAATCTAACATGATATCCATGTGGCCTTGTGTTCTTGCTGCCTGACATTAGAAGTCTTTCAATAAATAATATATTTTAATAATTGAATTTTTTTTTTCAAGGATAATGTTTAGTGCCATGCTAATTAACATAATCAATTCACAATTTTCTTTTTCTATTTTATTTCAACTATATTTTTGCTGAGTATTTCAGCTAAGTGGTTGAACTTCTTTCTTGTAGGTATTTCAATTTTCATCAATGTAAAATTTGAATTGGCTGAGGTTAAAGACCTCCAGGTTATTTGGATCAATTTGACATGATATCCATGTGACCTTGTGTTCCTCCTACCTGACATTAAAAGTCTTCCAATAAAAAATATTTTAAATTAATTGACATTTTTTTACAAAGATAATGTTTAGTGCCATGCTTGTTAATGCTGCTACTCAGGAAATAGATTTTATGTTTATTGACGATGGATTCCTCAATGTGTAGTTGTATACCATAGCTTTTCCTCCAAAATAATGATCAAATTGGTGCGAACTGTGTAGCCTTCAATGGATGCAAATGAAATAGAAAGCATCTCTCTGAGCTAGTTATGTGCATCCATTTAATGAATTTTATATCATATTAATGAATTTTATGTGATTGTATTGATTGAATGTTATAGTTCATAAATGGATGAATGAATGAATGAAGTATGTAATTAGATGATAATGGGTACTTTAGATTGATGTTAGGGGGAGGGGGGTGAGGCCGGATGAGCTTCCACCTTCATGTGGTTGGCCTTGTTAAGTAGAGAATATTATAGTATTCTTGAAACCAAGTGAAGATCAAACTAACATAAAATGGACACTTTGCATGTCATAGGTCTAACATACAACTAATTTACTAAGTTTCATGTTAAGACTGAATTCCTTATAGTTGTTATGCTACTCAAAGTCTCTACTTCAATCCTAAGCATATTTTACCAGCTGCGTGGTATTTTTCTTGAGGGCTGCTTTTGTATATGCTTTCCATTTAATATATGTTGCAACATTTGGGAGCATATTTTACTTTTTGTACTTTATAATATGAGGGTAGATTTTTGGATTAAATATCAACATAACGATTTTCAAGGACATATTAGATTTGTAATTGGAATAGCTACAATATGCAGGGTCTGAAGTAGGAAGTGATTATAGATCTTGTTGGACAATATCATACTTATAAGTAACGCGTGATGCATCTTGTCAATACAACTTTGTAAGTTACATTTTCTATTTATGTTTTTCATTTGGAATCCATTGTTTTAGTTTTGAGATGAATTTGGTAAAATTCTTTTTGAAATGAGTGAATGAGACACCTATCAGCCAGCTCACTAGATAGACCTACAGAGACTCAAACATTGAGAGCCAATACTTGAACAAATAGGATTAAAAAATATGTTAAATAAATTTGATCCCTTTTCATATGTGCCTACAAGGCTCTGATACAAACACAATCACCAACCTTCGCTATTCGTTAGGACAATATACTTAATGAAGAGTTTGAGGAGGCTTATACCATAGATGTTGTTTTGGTGTGCGTATCACTAGAAACATTCCTTCATCTTTTAAATCAGGCAAAAATGAAAAGTTTCAAATAAGAGTTTCAAGGGTTTTAGTAGATCTCTTCCATTTCCAGATGATAAGATGAGAGATCTAATTGAACACTTCACTGAATTGAATTTGAGTTGGGTGTATTATGCCTCAAGAAAGGAAGTTTTCATTTTTAAGGTTGACCCGCAGGCAGTCTATGCCCAACCCCCATGAAATAGATGACAAGGGTTGGACTCCTCTTCATATTGGAGCGCGTAAAGGCGATCTGAAATCGGTGAGTTTCTATTCTTTTATAGACATCTTTGTTTCACTTTGAAAGGGCTGATTTTGTTTATGTTAGATAATGGATTGTTCATTGTATTTGATTTTCCATTATTTATATATTACTCGAATCTTGAAAACAAATATATATGCGTAAACAAGTATGCATGATTTCGTTTCTCAGATTTATAAACATAAAAGCATCCTTTCAGACGTAAAAAATGTTATAACCACACATTATTTTTTCTTAAGAAGATATAGATGTAGGACATGGAGGATCACTTAGTACCAAAGAAAATCACACAGTCAAAATTTTATTCTATGCTGTTGCAAGAGTTTGGAGAGTAGTTCAAACATTGATAAGAAGTCAAAAAAGCACTTACAGTTTGCAAATTAATAGTTAACCATATTAATTCCACAGAAAACAATTGCCAGTGCGTGAGTATGTGTGATTTCATATTCTTGATGATCATGGATTTTCTGCAGGATTTACTTCCCTTTCCCTAGAGATACTCTCTCTCTCTCTCTCTCTCTCTCTCTCTCTCTCTCTCTCTCTCTCTCTCTCTCTCTCTCTCTCTCTCTCTCTCTCTCGCTCTCTCTCTCTCTCTCTCTCTCTCTCTCTCAAGGAAAGCACTTCTCCTGCATCCAATGCATTAACCCGGTATATGGTAGTCAGATAACATAATGTGTATACATGTATCAACACATTTTTCATAAAATATAATGCTTTTTATTAACAAGATCATCAAAGGTATAATTTTATCATTTGACATAATTTATCCCTGTGAGGATAAACCATAATTGTTTCCTTAAGTAGTAGTTACTAGATTTGCATAACTTGGCTTAGGTACTCACATGTTGCAGTAGCAAGTTGAAGACATCATGTAGGTCTAAAGATAATGAAGATAAGTGGAGCTCTTATATATAAAATGGTAGGGGTAGACTGCAATTGATGAGAGGAAGACATCATGCAATTGGGGTAGTGTCGAATGTGTGTGTTGTGATTTTTACACTGCTTTTGCATGGGGCTGCTTAAACCAACACCACCAAAGTGGCGAAAGATGCCATAGATGTGGAAGAAATCTTGAAAGATCATACCAAAGTGATGCAGAGTGGCATGCAAAAGGTGATGGATTCCCACAAAACTGATTCAAACTCCCAAGGTTCCTATTAGGTTCTAAGACACCTTAAAGGGAAAATACCACAAATATGGAATAGAACTTCAACTATCTCTTTGAACCCCACAAAGTGTTTCAACAGACTCAATATGACATGTATAAATAAGTTTTACAATCCCAAAACCAAGTTCATGCACAAACCCAAGTTACCCCTCTTGACTAGGCTACTCTCTTCTTTGGATCAGCAGACCCTGTTTTCTTGACTTTTCTCCCAAACTTTACCAAAAGATACCCTTTTCGGATTTTTATAACATATTAAAAAATCAGATATCATTCCTTTGGAAAGATTGTACGGAATAGGGCAGTTTTGTCTCAAAATTAGGCCTTTTAAGCCACTTTTACAAAGCAAGTACCCTTTAAAATTATCCCCCCTCTCTCAAAATTTCTACAGTATGGTATTTTGATGCCAAACTAAGGATTCCTCAGTATTTTTCCAAGTTGACCTTTCTAAGCACACTTTCCAACAAACCCTCTCAATAAATGGCATAAACAAGGGTTTTACGATTCTCCCACTTCTAATCACTTCTAGAATATGTTCAAAGATGGAACACCATATTTGGGACATGCCCTAACTCCTGCAAACATAAAAACATACCCTTATTAAGGCAGATTCTCTACTGCTATACCTATGGCAGCCCTTCAATGCACTTTTCAGCCAACTCCCACGTTGTACACCTACAATTTCACTTCATTCTTGTCATGAAAAGGTTAGTGGCCTATCATACATGTTAAGAGGCATCCATCCTATGAGAATCAGACTAGAACATTCATAGGATGGACCCAAACATCCTTGAAAAGTCACAAAATAGATAGAAAATGTTGTATGCCTGTGACAACCAATGCAAACTAGAAAGTATTATCCTTTTTAGAACCTCAAAGTGATATTGATCATGCAAAAAAAACTTTCAAATAAACCTTCTAAACATCTTCTTATCAATCCCTAAATCGGTTTAATGCCAAAGAAACTCAGAAAACAACAAGTTTTGACAAAAAATGAAAATATTTTATTGCTTTCCTGTAACAGTCCGTACATCTTCCGGTACAGGCTGTACCAGCACATGTTAATATATTCAAGAGTTAGTTTTCAACCTCCTAAATTGACTTCAATTCGTTTTACTACCTATCCCTTTATAAAATTCAAATTAGAAGGTTTCCCTCCAAAATACCAAGTTTAAAATTCAAATTGCAAACTATGGTTTCTATGCATTTTCTAACCTTCTAACTTATGCTACTAACTTGGAATCATTCCTATGACCTTATTAAATGCCTTAAATCAAGAAACTATTCCCAACTATCCCTTATGGCTCATTTGGCCATTTTTACATTATGTTTCCCTTAGGGCTTTATCAGGACCTTTTACAACATTATAACTTTTTAAGCTTCCATGAGCCATGATTGGTGCAAGGATTGCCCAATTGACCCTACAAGATGTTCCAAGACCTCTATATGTCCTTGAATCTCCAATGTGCCCTTGATGAGCATGCGATGCTCCTGCATCACAAAGAACTTACGAGCTCTTCAATCTTGAAAGGTTTCTTTTCAAGATGAAATTTTCCATCTTCAATTTTACCCATGTCAAGCACATCATTCAATATCTAAATCATGCAAGATGATGAAGCATCCATCATCTAGAGAATCTCCTTATGTTTTTTAGAAAGGTTACTTGCAAACATATGGCCAATACCCAACACTCTTATTAAAAGGTACTCTTATTTCATGAAAACTGAAATTTAAAAATTGCTTAACGCAATCTATCTTCTGTGGGTGTTTGGCCTTGTTTTGTTGAAAAGTTTGAATTGATACACTCTCTTTCAATTTGCATTTTGAAAGAGACTCTTCTTGATGCAGAGATACTTCACACAACCTCCAAAAAACTATTTCCATGACGAGGAGCAACTTATAACTTAAGTGAATCTACAAATTGGAGACTTCCCACATGCTAGCTTCTATGCAGAGTTCTGCAAACTCAAGCCTATTAATGACCAAACACATTCCAAATTTTCCTTGTATTATCATTAGATGGGTTTATCATAACCACAATCCTATCTTTACCCTGCTGTCAAATCTGGACATCGACTCTATGCATAAATCTTTGTTGCAGAACTTTACTTTGCACATTCTGATATATTAAAATTCAATAGCAACTTTATAAACTTACCTTGGAGATTCCTATACTTCTTCAATTTCATTCCCTATTCATTCTTGGAGGACCTTCACAACAACTTCTATATTGAGGAGAAATTCAACACGTAGAAAATTTAAGGCAATTAAAAATAACTCATTCCTCTTGTACTTTGGCAAATAGTTTGTCACCGAGCTCGTGCATCCCATTCAAAGATACATCAATTTGCATGCTCAAAAACAAATCTTTTTCATCAAACCCTCAAACAATTTCTTTTAGTTCCATGTAGAAAAATCTAACCATTATCCATTTGGTCAATCAGTACAAACTCGACACTAATGATATCTAGCCCCGAAACTTGGATTATCTTTTCCAATATGGAAATTTAAGACAATTAGTTATCTCGACCCTTGATTGAACTTTGGAGTACAATCTCCTTCAATATGCATTTTTTTTTGTAACGACACCATGATTCGACTGCATTTAACTATGTATTTTTTGATCTTGAAATGAGATGAACATGATTGTGTAGATGACTTGATTATTTATAAATTTGCTAGATTTGATACACACTCTTTGTTGGATTGCAGGAGGCAAAATGGTTTCAAGCAATCTGAGATTGGTCCAAAGGAAAGTCAATTGAAGGAAGAAAAATAAATTGGAATTCCTTGTGTCGTGGTGGGATCTACAGCTCGGACTCTCAGTTAATCAGTTTTTATTGATTTTCCTGTCAAAAAATTCAGATTTTAGGTAGTGTTGTGCCTTATCTTCTTCTCTGTCTTTGTCAACAGTTGACTTTGATTGCTATTGATTTATTTTCTTTTAATTTTGTCATGATTTCTCCTCTTGTCTAAACATATCTTGGAATCTATGACCTTTTTCTATACTTCTTCCTTGTGTAAATATTCAACAGTTAAAGTCAAATGGCCAATTGTTCAAATACATAGATCTAATGAATAAAAGGGGACCAAGGTCTAATCTCATATCCTCTCCAAAATGAGATTGAGAAGCTTTATATCTAGTCAATATGGAATGATGAGTCATGTTCCGCATTGATAAGTAGGAGATATTTTCCACAACAAGTCAAATTGTGATATTGCTATCATGATTTAACTCATGAAGCACAGGTCAATGAGTTTGACTAAAAAAAATTACACAGTTAAATTCTGATCGTGATATCACAATGTCCCATATTACTAATATCATGGCTACTTAGATTCTTAACAAATATTTCCTAAGGGTAATCATATTAATTCATACTATTTGGTTATTGAGAGTGTCAATGTCTCGGTGTGCATTTGTAGTGGTAATCTTACTAGTTAGCAATTTGTATGATGCTTGTTGGTGGAATTATCATGTGGTAATGATTATTCAAAGGGATATCTGTTATATTATTAATTATGTGTCTCACTAGGAAATTTATAAGGAGACGTCCAATGTAGATGACTGTTTCAACATTGGTATATTGCATCCAGCTAGAAGCCACGTCAGAAATACAATGCTGATATTAAGCTAGAAGCCACGTCAGAAATACAAGATATTAAGCATTTTATGTGTGGTGGAAAGAAAACATCTCAATTTACAGATTCAGTAAGGGCTAGAAAGCTTGATGATGAATCTAGAAGCTCTACAGATCATGCAAAGGACTGCACACAGTCATCTGGAAGGATAGCTTTGCATATCAATGAGGAAGTAAAGAAGCCACATGTATTAAGTGGCCATTCAGAAGAAAGTGAGCATCCACTTGACTATACTGACCATCCAAGTTCTAAAAAATATGGTGCAAGTGACAGTGAAAAAGTAGGCTGCATGTAAATTTACATGATGGAAGAGAGCTTCTTGAGTTTTAATAGCCATTGCAAGCATCCCAGGTCACTTCATGAAAATGTTAGAAATAGATCATTACATGTACCAATTCCTCAATCCCTTTTGTCATTATTGGACCTTGCAAATATCACCAAGTGACCTAAAATCCAAAACTCTCAAAGTTAATCAGATGAAAAGAAATCACTATGGCTTCTCATTCAAACTCCTTTCCTATTCATTTGCTAGATAAAAATTGGAGTCTAGATTAAGATAGTAGCATTTCATTCTATTATTCATTATTATAATGATTTTGTAAATTATCTCATTCTATGTACTATGATAATTATATTTTCTTATCAAGAATGTATTCGTGACACTCAATTGCTTCAGTTCAGTGGGGCTGGTTGTATACTAGTTGAAACATTTAGTTGAAACATTATGTGACACACAGCTGCAACAAGAAGTCTACTGTTGCCAACTAGACACAACTATTGTTGTAATTGTCAATGACCACAACTGCAAAGGATCAATTACGTATTTATGTTTGGTCTCCTTTTGTGTTCTCTAAAATGTTGTCTGTTATGAGCAAAGTAATTCTCTTGGATGCTATCTAAATACTTAGCTATTTTTTGGCATGGAAATAAGAAGCTTACTTTGTGTAGCTGAAAAAATTCCTTATCAATCACCTTTATGATGGAAAAACTTTATAAAAGTTTTAGTACTGAAGCAAAAGAGGAGCCATTCAAAGTTGGGCTTCTTAATTCATGTTGTTTTTGTAGTGCACAATTCATATCATCTGTGCTTTATGCATTTGATTATTTAACAACAAATGATCCTAATCATGTGCCATGCACATCATTACTTAAAAGGAACCAATCTGAATACTTGTAATTGACAACTTCCCCAATTAAATGCATTTTAACACAACTGCAATGCAATAATTTGAGGACAAATTGTGTCTGAATTCTAGCTAATTGGAAATGCATAGATTGCTAATGATTTGTATGACACTTTGTCTAATACAAGTTGGTTGATGTTCAATCCTGTACATTCTTATGTTTTTTGATTTCCCAAAATAAAGCATGTTCCCCATCTTAATAAGGACCATTGAAATGGTTAGTCTTGCTACACAATTGAGGTCAAAACTTCAAATATTTATACAAATATTCTTGAAATTGAATTTGACATTACTAGATCCAAAGTAGCTTTTGTTCCATGAGCAAAGTTTTACTTCCCTCATGTTTATGATCTAAAATTTGAATATTCTCATTCAAATGATGAATTGGCAATACAATCTGGGGTGATACTTCATCATGTATATTCTCATTAATCATGTATCATTATATTCTATCTGTTTATTTTTAGCTTCAATTTAATACCTTTTTTCTCTCTCTGAAGCTCTTTTTTTCTTGCCTATAAAAAGACGGTCTTGTAATTTTTAAATGTAAAGAATTAGTTTCTGGCTAGATTGTTATTCATGATCTTTGCCTTTCCACTAGTCTATTGGCAGTTGCTTTGCTAACATGCTATTTCAGTGCCTAATATACACAAAACCTCTTGCAGCCTATCTACTCCATGGATCACATTCTCAAAAATGTATGTTATCATTTCTCAGTAGATTTATCCTTAGACATAGGCATTGCAATATTAGTTGTGGCTTGCAAAAACAATAACCTATACTATTTGCTGGGTCTGCTCAGGTCAGAAGAAAGACTGGTGGTTCATGTGTGAGCTTGAGTTTCTTGTCTCGAGGGTGAGAAGAGGAGATGGTGCCTTATCACCAATTAGAATACTTTCTAGAATTAAAAACATTGGCAATCACCTTGGATATGGAAAACAAGAAGATGCTCATGAGTTTTTGAGGTAACATGAATTTCAAAGTGCTTAGAGTCTTTCAATTTTTAAATCATACTGACATATATCAAGATAGAAATGCTCATAGAAAGGAGTATTTAAGGATATGCTACAAATTATGTGCACACAAAAATTAATCTCCATTGATGTGCTTAAACATACTTACATGGCACATGCATGCATGCTCGCGTGTGCGCTCGCACACACACAGATTGATATCTTATTTGTTTTTTCCCTTTTAGATTTGTAGTTGATACTATGCAGTCGATATGCCTTGGTGAGCTGATTGAAAGAGTCAACTCATTGAGGTGACTGGGTGGGAGTGACTTGGCGAGCTAACTTGGAGAGTTGACCTAGGGGATGGGCTTAGTGAGAAAACTTAAAGAGTCAACTTGGTGAGAGCACTTGAATTTTCAGCTTGGCGAGCAGACTTGGGGACTTGGTGGGACATGTGGGTGAGCCAACTTGGTGGGCTAGCTTGGTGAGCCAACCTTAAAGAGTCAACTTTGTGAGTGTTTCAAACAATCAACTTGGTGAGATGACTTGGTGGGCTTGGCGAGCTGACTTGGCATGCATACTTGAACAGTAGACTTAGTGAGCTAACTTAAAGAGTCAACTCATTGAGGTGACTTGGTGGGGGTGACTTGGTGGGCTGACTTGGAGAGTTGACCTAGGGGGCAGACTTGGTGAGTGAACTTAAAGAGTTGACTTGGTGAGCATACTTGAATTATCAGCTTGGCAAGCTGACTATGGGAGTCGGCCTGGCAAGCTAATATGGCAAGTCGACTTAAAGTGGCGACTTGGTGGTGAAGTTGGTGAGCTGACTTATCGAGGCCACTTGGTGAGGCAACTTAGTGAAGCGACTTGGTGAGCCAACCTACTAAGTGTACTTAAAGATTGACCTTGATGAGGCACTTTGGTTGGGTGACTTGATGAGAAAACTTAAAGTGTCAACTTGGCATGCCGACCAAGTGAGTTTACATGGTGAGCGAGCTTAGAGAAGCAACTCTATGCGGCAAGGTGGTAAAACCACTGGGTGAGTCAACTTCGTGAGCTAACTTAATGAGTCACCTCGTTGAGCTGACTGGGTGGGGGTGACTTGGTGAGCTGACCTGGAGAGTTGGCCAAGGGGGCGGACTTGGTGAGCGAACTTAGAGAGTCAACTTAGTGAGCATACTTCAATTGTTAGCTTGGCGAGCTGACTTGGGATGTCGGCCTGGCGATCTAACATGGTGAATGGGCTTAAAGTGGCAACTTGGCGGGGCAAGTTGGCGAGCCGACTTAGCGAGGCCACTTAGAGATGTGACATGACGAGTTGACTTGGTGAGCAAGCTCGATGAGAAGACCTAAAGATTGACCTTGATGAGGCACTTTGGTGGGGTGATTTGATGACCGAAGTCAAAGAGTCAACTTGGCGAGCATAATTGCACTAGTGCATTTGGGTTCATTTTTTAACCTTCATTAATCAAATTTTTGACCAAATTTGACCAACCCATTGGTCAAAATTTTGACCAACTCACTGGTACATGATTTGTCTCAATCATATAACTAATTATATATTTTTCATATTAGTTACTGTCAGTGTTTTTCAGGCATTCTATAAAACAGTTCACATGCCTTGCGTATGATATGACATTTTGCATGCATCTTGCACTCTCTCTCATCCGGCTAATGATGGATTACATAGAGTGATCTAAAACCATGATGCTAAAAAACACACAATCAAATCCAAAATGAACTTGCACTACAAATGGATTATGGAAATCTGATATTGGTAAAATTGCATGCATGTCTACTGGGACAATCACAACTTAAACATATATTTGTCCTAGTAGACATGCATGCAAAATTAACAATATCAGATTTCGACAATCCATTTGTAATGCAAGTTCGGTTTGGATTTGATTGTGTGTGTTTTTTAGCATCATGGTTTCAGATCACTCTCCATAATCCATCATCAGCCAGATGAGTGAGTGCAGGATGCATGCAAAATGTCATATCATACGCAAGGCATGTGACTATTTTATAGAATGCCTAAAAAAAAATTTACACCTACCTGTTGGTCAAAATTTCTACCTTCATTGGTCGAAATTTCTACCTTCATTGGTCAAAATTTTTGACCTTCATTGGTCAAAATTTCTACCTTTATTGGTCGAAAGTTTTTACCTTCATTGGTCGAAAGTTTTGACCTTCATTGGTCAAAATTTCTACCTTTATTGGTCAAATTTTTTTTCATCATTGGTCGAAATTTCTACCTTTATTGGTCAAAATTTTCTACCTTCATTGGTCGAAATTTCAACCAATTCCTGGCAGAACTTGCACCATGGCTATGGAGGTTTTTCGACCAACATATTGGTCAAAATTTTGACCAACCAGAAGGTTGGTCAAAATTTTGACCGAAAAAATTCTGACCAATGGGTTGGTCGAATTTGGTCGAAGTTTGGTCAAAAATTGGGTCAAAATTTTGACCAATAATGGTCAAAAAATGGTCTCAAATGTACTAGTGAAGTGATGAAGATTCAAATTGATTTTAAATTCAAGTTCAATGATGTAATCATTCTACCCCCTTGGGAGCGAAATCGAAAGATGACACACCAGAAATATGATGTAAAGCAGTATATAAAGAGATATAGAAGAAATCTGAGATGTAGTAGAGTGTAGAAAGGATCAGAATGATCAAAAGAAAATATGAAGAAATCAGAACAATTTGAATAAATATGAAGAGATTAGAATGATTTTAAGAATATTGGAAGTCAATCCAAAGTGATTTCAAGGTCCAAAAGACCAAGTTTGACCAAGGAGTTGACCAGAATTGAGCATAGTTGACTTTAGTTGACTATTTCCAAAATGAGTTTTGAAAACATGAAGAATGTAGAGTTGAATGAATTCCAAGAATCACAAAGTATTAGAAATATTTGAGCTGCACAAGTGTTTGATCGTGTCGATACCCAAAATTTTAAAACATGTTTTTCAGACACTTAGGTGTGTCAAATTTCGAATTCGATCCCAAAAATGGATTCAGAACAACTAAGTAGCCAAGAGAGTGATTAATCAATCATTTGTGTAGTCGTTAAGAAACATGATACTTTAAAGAGATCCTTAGTCCTCCATCACAAAGGATGAAATAGAGTTGCAATTGAATAGCATGCTTATGCAAGTGAATTATGTAATGCAACACTATATTAAATGCAACACTAGGTTTGGTTACTGAGCCTTGACATTTTATCATCACTGGATATAGAACAAAGCTCGTATGTTATACAATTCCTACTAACATTGCAATCATGGGAATATGAATAGAACATATGTTATAGGTTTGTCGGGATTAAATGTAAGCGTTTGAGGCACAAGAAGCCAGAATGACTAGAACATTTGTCCCTTTTAATATAGATAGTTAACATAAGCATCAAAGCATAAATGCTAGGATGGCTAGAATGTTGATTGCATGGTAGACACACCAAACACATAGAAGATCCCTTTTATGCTAAGTATTCAGTATTTATTCTGTCTGCAATGACCCTTGTGTTTGTAACCTGAGACAGAAGTATGTTAGATATACTCGCAGTGACCCGTATATTCACTTAGCAAGACGAGTACCAGTGTTTACTGTAGCATGAAGAGTTCACTCCAAAAAACAAGGAGAAGAACCAATGTTATTGATGTATTCGTATAAAAGGAGTCGAGGTACACACAACCATCCAATATGAGATGGAGGCTCTTATAGTGGACACCCCTTTTATAGGAATATATCAATTTAGTGGGACTAAACCATAGATTGAAAACAAAGAAAAGATCATGCCCCCAGTCATTACTTCTCTAGTCAAAGATGACATCATCAAGTTTCTTGAGGAGATGTGATAAAGAAAAACAAAGAAAACAAAGAAAATGCTCAACATATCCAAACAAGTATATCATTTTTGAGTTCAATATTTTTGGTATTGATGTCAAGTGTCAGTGTCCAGAACATGTTTGAAAGGAATCTCTTCAGTAAGGTGACAACAATAGGTAGACACAGTTAGAACAACTGGTGACTGAGGTCAAAGAGGAATCTTCGAGGTGAAGAACCTAAGAAGTGTTGGAAATGAGAATGGAGTAATTGAGAGGGGGAGGGGGTGAATCAGTTACCACAAAAACATTTCACAGTCCCTTAGATGTCTAAAATCTTGATCTTGGTTACAGATTACTGAAACTTGATAATGCAACAAATACTAATAATTATTAAGAACTGGTAACCAAAACAATTCAGCAATCATGAATACTAAAGACACCAGATTTAATGTTGAAACCCAATATGGAAAAAACCACCAATGTAACTAGTTACTATTTTTCACTCTTCTGAAGTGAGCCCTATTAGGAGCCAACCCTGTTAAAGGTTACAAAACACACTGTTAGGTGTGACCCGGTTAGAGGATTTAATCACCCTGTTAGGAGTGGCCTTGCTAGAGGTCTTTAGAACAATTCAACTGAACTGTCACCTTGTTAGAGGATTTACAATAGGGCTGTTAAACCCACTCTGTCAAGAGATTTTGAGTTCACTGTTACAATGGTTAGAAAGCAACAATAAAGTGACCTGATATAATGTGCAACTTATCTTTGCTGATTGCAGATCTCTGTTATGCTTGACTGGATCCTTATTGATCACATACAACTTTGCAGCTCCTTCAACGCATCTGATCCTCCATCACACTTTTTCAACATTTTCTTATATGTTCAATATTCGCACTCTTATGCATCCAAATTCTTGCATATTTCGAATTCACAACTTGATCTTTCATATATACCTTACAAATTATCTTAGTCGGCTTTAATCACTGATCAAACAAATACAATAGTCGGCTAAGAATTACAAACCAACAAATCCCTTTACTGGCCGACACTGCTTGGTTAATATTGTTCAGAAAATAATTCCTGTGTTAACCAACTGAGCTCGGTTAATACAGCAAACTCCGTGACATCCCTTCAATCGTCGGGAGA
Source organism: Cupressus sempervirens (assembly GCA_028749045.1). NCBI lineage: Eukaryota > Viridiplantae > Streptophyta > Pinopsida > Cupressales > Cupressaceae > Cupressus > Cupressus sempervirens. The sequence goes on along the minus strand of CM053785.1, from coordinate 179,714,045 downwards.
ACTCGGTAAGTATAGATGACCGAGTGAGCTCAGTAGAAACTATTTTTGCCAAATTCCCTTTGGACACCGAGTGAACTCGGTAAGCACTGACTTTCCTTTGCTTACCTTCCTATCTCGGTAAACACTAACTTTTCTTTGGTTACCTTCCCAGCTTGGTAAACACTAACTTTTCTTTGGTTACCTTCTCAGCTCGGTAAACACTAACTTTTCTTTGCTTATCTTCCCAGCTTGGTAAACACTTTGTCACAGTTTCCTTCAATCACCGAGTGGGCTCGGTAAGTACTAAACTTCCTTCGTTAACCAAGTTAGCTTGGTAGAAGCTATCTTTACAATGTAATATACATCAATGCTTGGTAGACTCTGTAAACGACTATGCTTACCTTCTGAGCTCGGTCGACTCTGTCTGATGACTGATATGAAATTTGTGTAACATCAAAGACAACACTCAATTAACCAATTGTATCCAACAATCTCCCTCTTTTGCATTGATGGCAACACAACATGTCATAGAAGAATGAAATTTGAGAACAAGTCCTTCTCTTAGTGTAGCATTATATGTCAACATAATACTTCTCCCTCTTAGATAGAAACTTCTCCCTCTTTTAGTAATCTCCCTCTGTGAAGGAATTGTATAACAGAAAGATATGACAGTTTTATTCTCCCTTTACAAATGCTTACAAATTTCAGAATAGGTATTATAGTTTTACTCTCCCTCTTTGAAAACACATGCCAAAGACAATATAACATAGTAAAAGCTCTTTTCGTATGCCAAAAGTACTTCTCAACTGGATTACAATGTACCTCATGTACAGATTCATATGCAATGACTTCAATACTCTGCTGCATCAACTTGATTGATTTTCAACTTGTCATAGGTTGATGCATCACTTCAAACTTTATTTTAGTGAACTTCAGATAGGGGAGTGATCCCTAACTTACCTCTGAGATACAAGAATGTATCCTTAGGTAATGGCTTTGTGAATATGTCAGCAATTTGTTCCTTTGTATGCACATATTCTAGTCTGATCTCCTTGTCCTGCACCAATTCTCTGACAAAATGATATTTTATTGCTATGTGCTTGGTCTTGGAATGCATTACTAGATTCTTGGATATGTTGATTGCACTAGTATTGTCACAGAACATAACAACTGGTTCTTTGATTTCCATCTTCATTCCTTGTAATAATTGTTTAAACCAAACAATGTTGGAATAGTTTACTGCTGCAACAACATACTCTGCCTCTGCTGTGGATTGGGATGTACAATTCTATTTTTTTGCTTGTCCAAGAAACCAATCTCTTTCCAAGAAAGAATGCTCCTCCACTTGTGCTTTTTCTGTCATCAAGATTCCCTGCCCAATCAGCATCAGTAAAAACTTTCAAATCCAAATTACCTCCAAATTTGTACCATAGCCCATAATCTTCAGTTCCTTTCAAATATCTCATTATTCTCTTGATCGCCATCAGGTGAGTTTCTCTTGGTTTTGCTGAAAATCTTGCAACAATACCAACTACGAGAGCAATATCTGGCCTAGTATGAACTACATATTGCAATTTTCCAATCATAGATCTATACAATGTTTGATCTACCTCTTTGGATTCATCATCTTTTGTAAGTTTCAATCCAGTACACATGGGAGTACCAACAGGTTTACAGTCCTCCATACCAAACTTTTTCAATATCTCCTTGATGCATTTTGACTGAGTGATGAAGATGCCATTTTTATTCTGTTGGATTTGAAGACCAAAAAGGAATTTTATTTCACCAAACATAGACATTTCAAACTCCTTGTTCATTTGTTCTGAAAATTCTTTGCAAAGATCATCATGCCCTATGAAAACAGTATCATCTACAAATATTTCTGCCAAGACAATCTTATTATCTGGACCTTCCTTTATATACAAGCTACTATTATCATTAGCTCTTTGAAAACCAATCTGAATAAGATAATTATGCAATCTTTCATACCATGCTCTAGGAGCTTGTTTCAGACCATATAGTGCCTTGTGTAATTTGCAAACCATGTTCCTTTTATCTAGATCAACAAAACCTTCAGGTTCAATGTAAACTTCTTCATCCAGTATTCCATTGAGGAATGCTGACTTGACATCCATCTGATAAACTTTGAATCCTTTGTGAGCAGCATATGCAAGTAAGGTTCTGACTCCTTCCAATCTTGCAACAAGAGCAAAAGTTTCTCCATAATCTATACCTTCTTCTTGTGAGTATCCTTTGCATACCAATCTAGCTTTGTTTCTAGATACCTTACCATCTTCAGTCAACTTGTTTCTGAATACCCACTTGGTTCCAATTATATTCTTGTCTTTGGGCCTGGGTACAAGAGTCCATGTCTTGTTTTTCTCTATCTGTTCTATTTCCTCATTCATTGCCTCAATCCAACTATCATTTGCCAGTGCATCCTTAATACTTCTAGGTTCAAAATTAGCAAGTAAACAAGTATTTTTCAACTTACTTCTTGTCAAGGTTCCTTCAGATTTGTCTCCAATTATCTGATCTGGTGCATGATGTCTTCTGACATATTTTGCTAATACAGGTTCCTTGCCTCTTGAATGAATTTTATTATTATCCTTCTGTTCTTCAGATTCTTGCTGTTCTGGCTCGGTAGATATTGGCTCGATTGATTTAGACTCGGTAGACACTTGCTCGGCAGTGTCTGAAAGTTGCTGAGGCTCAGTTTGAACTATTTGCAACTCGGTTACTGAAGACTCAGGAGTTGACGATTCTTGAGTGAACGGTATACTTGGTATAGTATCTGGTTCAATGTAAACAAATCTCTTGTAGTCTTCAGGTACCTTTTTGCTTTCTTCTTCTGATTTGTCTGCAAACTCATCAATTTTCACATGTGCACTTTCTATGACCTTTTGAGTGGATAGATTTAAACATCTATATGCTTTGCTTTTGCAAGAATATCCCAAAAATATTCCTTCATCACCTTTTACATCAAATTTTCCTTTTCTAGATTCTTTCAAAATATAACATTTGCTTCCAAATACTTTCAGATAACTTACATTGGGTTTGTGGCCATACCATAATTCATAGGGAGTCTTGAATGAGTCCTTTTTCAGCTGTACTCGGTTTAATGTATGAACTGCAGTGTTGATGGCTTCCTTCCAGTATTTGATAGCAATGTTCTTTTCTATCATCAGAGTTCTTGCACAATCCATAATGGATCTATTTCTTCTTTAAGCTATTCCATTTTGTTCTGGAGTTCCTGGTGCTGAAACCTGTCTTTTAATACCTCTTTCAATGCAAAAGTTATTGAATTCATGTGAAATGAATTCACCACCTCTGTCTGACCTTAAACATTTCAGTCTTTTCCCTGTTTCTTTTTCTACTCTTGCCAAATACCATTTAAATTTTTCAAATGCTTCTGATTTATTTCTTAGATACATGACAGTCATCATTCTTGAGTAATCATCAACAAAGAGAATGAAAAATTTCTCTCTAGTATAGCTTTCTATTCCAATAGATCCACATAAATCAGTATGCACAATTTCTAATATATCTTCAGATTGATAGTTTTTACTTTTAAAACTAGTCCTTCCCATTTTACCAATCTGACAGTTCTTGCATAGACCAACCTCAGGTTTCTTAATGTTAGGAATGCCTCTTACTTTCTTGAATTTTCTTATTTTTACCAAATTATCAAAATTGACATGACACAACCTTTTATGCCATAACCAACTCTCTTCAATTTGAGCAATAAAACATGAGCATTCACCAAGTTCTAGATAAAATAAGTTACCTTTAGTTTGGGTGCCAGATCCTATCAGTTTTCCTTGCTCATTCAACAGTCTTGCCTTTCCATGCATGAATTCCACCTTGAATCCAGTATTGAGTAACTGTGCCACACTTAGCAAATAATGTTTGAGACCTTCAACCCAATAGGCATTGTTACAAACAAGTTCTTTGGTTAGACAGATTCTTCCTCTTCCTTTTATGAAACGAGGTTCATTATTACCAAACCTTACACTGCCACCATCATAATCTTCAAACTGATCAAACTTAGTTTTATCACCAGTCATATGATGTGAGCAATCACTATCTATAATTCATGTATCATTCTTACTTATATGAGAGATAAGAGCAATTTTATCTTCCTCATCATTGTCAGAATCATCTTTAACAACAATATAAACAATTTCATCCTCACTATTATCAGAATCTTAAGAATTTTCAGCCATGAAACATGATTTCTTACCTTTGTTCTTGAATGATTTGAAATCTTTCTTGCTGTTCCATTTATGATCCTTCTTTTCATCATTGTTCTGCTTGTTCGAGCATCTAGCTGCAATATGACCAATTTCTTCAGATGAAAAACATATTAGAGGAACTTTACCTTTATATTTTCCTCTGCCTCTCGAGTATTTTCTTGCTAGAAGAGCTTCAATTACTTCAAGATCAATTTCTGAGCTTAGAACTGATTCATCTTCACTTTCTGGCTGAAGTTTCTTTTTGTTTTTCTCCTTGAGTGAAAGTTTGGCCTCAAATGCTGATTCCATGTTCTTGGAAGATGGAACATAGTTGTCAAAGTTATCTAGTTCAAATGCAGTTAATCTGCCAACTATGGCCTCAAGATTTATCTGATAATTTTCTTCACATCGTCTTTCCTAAATTGCAGACACTCTGATTGGATAAATGGGAAGCAAGGTTCTGATAACTTTGCTTACAACTATTTCTCCTTTGATGTCACCACCAGCTGCCCTGATTGCACTTACACATGCTTTAACTCTTTCAACATACTTTGCAATGTTTTCATCCTCTCTCATCTTCATTTGATCAAATTGTCCTCTTAGACTTTCTACTTTTGCTCTTCTCACATTGTCATCCCCTCCATAGATTTCTTTTAGCTTGTTCCACATGTCAAAGGCAGTTTTGTAGTCCTTAATGTCATCAAATTCTTCATAGCTGAGAGCAGATGCTATGTCTATCATCATGTTGTTGTGAGTTTTCTTTTCAGCAATATCATTAACTGACAGTGTGCCAGAAGGTTCTTCATATTCTTCTTCAAGGTATTTCAGTCCAGTATCACCAACAGTAGCTAGATGAGGTTTCATCAGTCCTTGCCATGTTGAGAAGTTATCTCTATTAAGTTTTGGAATTTCTCTTTTGTAAGACATCCTGATCTTTTTCTTAGATCCTTGAAATCTTCTCCTACAAGTACCAAAGGCTCTGATACCAATTGTTGGAAATGAGAATGGAGTAACTGAGAGGGGGAGGGGGTGAATCAGTTACCACAAAAACATTTCACAGTCCCTTAGATGTCTAAAATCTTGATCTTGGTTACAGATTATTGAAACTTGATAATGCAGCAAATAATAATAATTATTAAGAACTGGTAACCAAAACAATTCAGCAATCATGAATACTAAAGACACCAGATTTAACATGGAAACCCAATATGGGAAAAACCACCAATGTAACTAGTTACTGTTTTTCACTCTTTTGAAGTGAGCCCTGTTAGGAGCCAACCCTGTTAAAGGTTACAAAACACACTGTTAGGTGTGACCCGGTTAGAGGATTTAATCACCCTGTTAGGAGTGGCCTTGCTAGAGGTCTTTAGAACAATTCAACTGAACTGTCACCTTGTTAGAGGATTTACAATAGGGCTGTTAAACCCACTCTGTCAAGAGATTTTGAGTTCACTGTTACAATGGTTAGAAAGCAACAAAGAAGTGACCTGATATAATGTGCAACTTATCTTTGCTGATTGCAGATCTCTGTTATGCTTGACTGGATCCTTACTGATCACATACAACTTTGCAGCTTCTTCAACGCATCTGATCCTCCATCACACTTTTTCAACATTTGCTTATATGTTCAATATTCGCACTCTTATGCATCCAAATTCTTGCATATTTCGAATTCACAACTTGATCTTTCATATATACCTTACAAATTATCTTAGTCGGCTTTAATCACTGATCAAACAAATACAATAGTCAGCTAAGAATTACAAACCAACAAATCCCTTTACTGGCCGACACTGCTTGGTTAATACTGTTCAGAAAATAATTCCTGTGTTAACCGACTGAGCTCGATTAATACAGAAAACTCTGTGACATCCGTTCAATCGCCGGGAGAACTTAGTAAGTATAGATGACCGAGTGAGCTCGATAGAAACTGTTTTTGCCAAATTCCCTTTGGACACCAAGTGAACTCGGTAAGCACTAACTTTCCTTTGCTTACCTTCCTATCTTGGTAAACACTAACTTTTCTTTGGTTACCTTCCCAGCTTGGTAAACACTAACTTTTCTTTGGTTACATTCTCAGCTCGATAAACACTAACTTTTCTTTGCTTATCTTCCCAGCTTGGTAAACACTTTGTCACAGTTTCTTTCAATCACCGAGTGGGCTCGGTAAGTACTAAACTTACTTTGTTAACCAAGTTAGCTCGGTAGAAGCTATCTTTACAATGTAATATATAGCAATGCTTGGTAGACTCTGTAAACGACTATGCTTACCTTCTGAGCTCGGTAGACTCTGTCTGATGACTGATATGACATTTGTGTAACATCAAAGACAACACTCAATTAACCAATTGTATCCAACAAGAAGAACTGAGAGATAATAGATGAACACAGCTAGGATGATTGGTGACTGATGCAAAAGAGATCTTCCATAAAGGAATTTGGAGATGTGACATGAGCAATAGTAGGTAGACAGAGCTAAAACAACTGGTGACTATTGTGAAAGAGATTCTATGAGGAGAATCTTGAAAAGAGTGACACTGATAAAAGTAGGCAGACATAGCCAGAATGATCGGTGACTATCACGAAAGAGATTCTATGAGGAGAATCTCAAAAGGAGTGACACTAGCAATAGTAGGCAGAAATAGCCAGAACGACTAGTGACTGTCACAAAATAGATTCTATGAGGAGATTCTCGAAAGGAGTGACACTAGCAACACTAGGTAGACACAGCTAGAACAACTGGTGACTATTATGGAATATTCTATGAGGAGAATCTTGAAAGAGTGACACTGGCGACAGTAGGCAGACACAGCCAGAATGACCAGTGACTGTCATGAACGAGATTCTATGAGGAGAATCTCAAAAAGAGTGAGACTGAAGGGGAATGGCCCCAAGCTATGACAAGACTCAATTCATGGATACATGAGCGAAAAGCAGGAAAAGTAGTGAAGCAATTGTATAGAGAGCTAGAAGATGTGCTGCCAGATGGAGCATTGGGAACAAGAGGTGCTTGTTTACCAGGTTTTCACCTTCTTGGCAGAAATTTCTCGTTTTTTGCTACCATGATGCTTGTTTCCAGGTTTTCACCAATGGCACTTTTCTTGTTTTTCAATTTTTTTGGTATTTTTCTTTTTTTTTGATTTTTTTGTATTTTTGAGATTTTTCACTTTTTTTGGTGTTACCAAGGCACCTATTGCTAGGTTTTCACTAGGGTAACAATTTTTTTTCAGGACTTTTTCAATTTTTAGAACTTTGTCAGAGATTACTAGATCTCAAGAAGGATTACCTTGATTTTGCTCCAGTGTCTAGCAAGGTGTAGGATGAGATGTCGTAGCAAGTTGGTGGATAAGTGGAGATGGATAGGCAAGGAGTATGAAGCAGTGAATGTTACCCTCAAGGAAAGCCTTCACAAGATTACCCAAGCTAGGGAAAATGATATAACAATATAAGCTCATGGTGTAATGAAGGGTATCGTGTAAGTAATCCATGAAAATGACCATGTCAAGAGATTGCTAAGAACTGAGTTTTCTCCAATCTTTTGTTGATCAAGACCAAAGGGTTAACTGAATAGGATAGAATAGTTTGTTATGGAGGTTATGAGTGAATGACTTCAGGAATGAGGACATCTGAAGGATAAGCAAGATCATGATAGGATGTTATGGATGGAAGAATTATGCATGATGCTTGTTTACTAGGTTTTCATCATGGTACTTATCCAAGGTGCCACAAGAAGTGGTTTTCACCATAGGACGGATTTATTTATCTTTACTTTTGCTACCAAGGTGCCTGTTTCCAAGTTTTCACTGAGGCACATTTTTTTTTCTTTTTTAGAGTTTTTGGAAAGAGTTCAAGCCTTTCTCAAGTTAGATAGCATGCCTATAAGAAAGATAATTTATGATAAGCCAAGGCCATAACAAGGTACACTCAAAGATGCTGATAAGGTAATGGAAGGGAGATAGTAGAAAATATATAAGGAGTATATGGTTTTAGGATATGGATGAGATAAATGGGATGGAAGGATAAAAGGTGGAGTGGATAGGGTATTGAAAGGGATGTGCAAGGGTAGAAGAAAAAGTGGGCAAGATCAACATCGACACACACCTTGAAGGGTAGTAGAATGATGGAGGAAATATGGATGAAATAGTTTGAGGTTTAGATGTATGAGTTGGTAGAATAATTTTGGATGGAGATAGAGTGGAAGACTTTGAAACCTTTTTAGGAAGATGTTGGGAAGAAGATGGAGTGAAAGCCTTTGGAAGCTTGAATGTCAACTTTGATTTGTTTTCAACATTCAAGTCCTTCAAAAGAGAATTGGGAATCTGTATAGATTTTAATTTTTCATTAGATGCTTTGGAATGAATTTCTTCACTAATAGATTTAAGTACCCATACTTTCTTTGGTTGAGCTCTTTGAATAGTGGACCTTTGTAGTCTCATTTTAGTTTTTTCCTTCTTGACATTCACATGTCGATTAGAGGAGACAGTGTGAACTTTTGAGGATGGATTCATGCACTTCTGTTTGAGTTGATCATCCAAATCGCTTCCAAAGGACTTGGGAATTGTGGATGAATGAGGCCAATATGATTGGTTTATATGGAAAGGTGAATGTGAAGAGTTAAAGTATGTGTATCTTTGTTGATCTTGGGGTAGGGTAGGAGGAATGTATAATGAGCTAAGAGTGGAAGTAGGAGATGGAGGAACATAAGGTCCCAATATGGACGGAAGACTTGAAGGTTTTAGGTTAGATGGGTAGGAACCAAGGATAGATTTGGAAGATGTGAATGGACCATGAGTAGGGATATCAACATCTTTGGGGTGAGAAACATGACCAATGCCATCAATAGTTTTATGAGTAACTATTATAGGAGCAATACCTTTGACAAGAGTATTTAAAGCTTGAGCATAGTTTGGAAGTGAATGTAGCGAGGTAGGACAAGAGGGTGAGGGAACATTTTCTTCAAAAGGAATTTTAGGTAGTATAGGAAAAGTATCCTTCTCTTGGTCTTTAATAGTCTCCTTAGGGATGGTGGAAGGAATATCTTGATCTTTCTTAGTAGAGGTGCATGACATGGGAGATGGAGGACTATGTGACTCTTGAGATGGAGGCACGAGATCTTGGAAGATTTGAAAGGGGATGAATGAATCTTGGTCTTGATCAACACTTGTTTCTTCATCATTTAAGTAGCTCTCTTGACATGAAACCAATTTTGAGGATGAGGGAGTATCTGAATCTGTATTCGAATCTATTTCTGGAGTCTGCATAATAGGCTCTTGAAGTTCAGAAGGAAAATTACTTGGAGTGGACTTCATAGGCATAGTAGGGCATGAAGAAGTATGATCTATGAAGGTAGTGAAAATACTTGCAGCCTAGTATCTATTGGCTTGAGTTTCTTTCAAAGGTAGTCTTTGAGGGTACACATAGTCAACAAGGGGAGTAGCAAGTTCTTCTTTTGGTGAATATGTGTTGAAAAGATTGGACAATTTAGAAGGTGGCTGTATGTTGGAAGAAGTAGAAGTTGCATTTGAACCATTACTAGACATGGTTTCATGAGGTTGATCCTTCTTGAGAGTAGAATCTTTAGTAGCTAAGAGCTTAGATTTTTGAATTATGCCATTGTCAAAGAGATCTATGATGTAAATTATGTCTCTGATAAATACAATAGTTACTCATAAAGGAAACTTTTTCCAAAGTGACCTTAGGTAACACAATGAGTTTCTTTTGAAGAAGTTCTTCCAAAGTTGATTCATAAGATCTTCCCAAAGGGGTTAAATCATGCTTTGGTTTAGGTTTCCAAGGTTTTTCTTCAAAGATATTTCTATATTTCTTGGGTGTATATGAAGTGTTCTCAGATATCTTGGATTCAAGATCACAAGAATGTGATTTTTGGTTGTCATAAAAGGAAGGGAAATTTTCTCTCAAGGAGAATTTGTTTGATGATGTTTCATCTTCCTCCTTTAGTTTTTGAAGTTGAGCACTCATTGATTCGATTTGGTTCTTAATGTTTTCAATGCGTAGCTTTTCTTCCTCACTAGGAATATTGGATTTAGCACATTTTTTGTTAGCCATTTTGATGTACTATGTTTCAAGTAGTGACAGCCAAGTTTTAGAACATAAGTCAAGTTGCCATAGTCATAGACAATGGCAAAAAGAAAAAGCTTAGACAAGGACCACACTAGAACTTAGTCTCAAAAAAGCAAGATAAGAGTGCAATATACTAAGGTACAAATAGTCTAATTTGAAGGATAGAACAGCCAAATATTATGAATATCATGACACAAAGTACAACAAGCACTAAAGGAAAAGATCAAGATCACTGAGAGAAAAGACTAGTTAAAGTATGGATTGCAAGTCATTAGCTAAGTGGGATGCCACTGTTTGGGACTAGTTTTAGACAGAGAAATAGTAAACCAATGTAGGAAACAAACTTGGTACAGAGCACATATAGCTCTAACAAACTAACTTGATAGTTTAGACTCAAGATCTCACATGAAGACCCTTTGAGAGGCCCATGAGAAAGTACACAGTGCTATGCAAGAACTTAGGACAACATAAGAATTTTGCACAAGGATGTGCTCTAGGCTGTGCAAAGAAGTTCAAGGTTTGACAACAAAATAAGGACACTAAGGCTAGATCCCACGTGGAGATGTGCAACTATTCATGTGAGAACCTGGATAGAGACACGTGTAGAAGTGGTAGGACAACAAGTATTCATGCAAAAGTTTGCAAACTATGTGTGAAAATGGAAACCAGACTGACAACTGAACTGGATTTTGAAAAGACTTTGAAGATTTCAGACACTTTTGGATAGATTGTTGATTCGTTTGGTAGATTTTAGATAGATAGCAAGGTTGATTTTCAAGTGTTTAAACAACATTTGGTTTTGAACAAGGCAAGTATTTTTAACAAGACATGGGAAGCAAGCAGTAGTTGAATACAATCCAACTGAGGGCAAAGCAACTTAGAGGGACAAGGGAGTCCTGACTTTCAGTTTGTTTGAGCAAGTTTGGACATGTTTAGGACTCGATAAAAAACACACTTTATCCCTAGAAATAGAAAATTGTAGAGAAGGAAAAACCTTTGTCCCACATCTTATGCGCATGCATGTACCTCACACAGCCGTGTCACCCCCTAGAGGACATCCATATTTTTGGCATATTCAAAGGTCTCAATAGTATATGCTAAAAAAGAACCCTTGTGGTAGGGGATGAGCATGTATACCACCTTTAAACATCTAGTAGCATGCCTATGGTGAGTTCTACAAGAGAGATTCTTCCCCCTCCTTGCACAAAGATTATGCCTCCTTTTGGAGGTGAACCGGGTGGCTTCTAACTAAAGGTTTTTACTTGGCTTCCATTCGTATTAATTCCTAGTGGATCTGCAAGTAGAGTTGAGACTTGCAACCCACACCAGCATCTGAAAGTGCACACTACTTGCTTAACAAGCCAGGGGCCAGCACTGACCAGTGCACAGACAGAGCCTCTCCTTGATATGCGATATCAAGAATAAAGGAGAGAAAATTAATCTGGCTTTGAAGTCTTTCACTCTACAAAGCTTCTTTTTTATAGTGAGTTGGAATCTTTGGTGAAAGGAGTGTGCTCACTTGGGTTGTTCCCAAAGGTTGGATCACTCTGATGGGCCCTCTAAAGGATTGACTCAGATTGGAGGTTTGATCACAAGGGTCAAAGTTTCTGATTTCCCCCAAGGGGAAAGAGCATACTCCTTTACCTTTCTTTCTCACCCAAACACACAAAATAAGTTGATTTACCCACTTAGCTTAATCAATCTAGACTCATCCTTAAAGATTTGGATTCCCTTAAAAGAAAATCATCATCTTATCATAGAAGAGAACAAGCACTGGAGAACCACTAGGCTGCTTGCCTCCCTCAGAATGCCGTCTTTTAGAAGTGTCTAGGTTTGTGATTCACCCTTGGTCATGACCTCCAAGTGGTGAAGAGCATAATATCCTATTCTTCCATCTTGCACCCTAAGAAGTTCACAAGCCCTATTTAATCTAGTTTGGAAAGCAAGAAAAGAAGACACATTGTTTTGTGGGTTTTAAGTATAGTCTTCAACAAACGTGTCTTTGACAGCGTCCTACAAACACATAGTCAATTCATGTTTGGAGAGTTTGTATAAAGGAGTCTTCATCAAACATCCTGTAGACAACTGTTAGGCTACAGAAAATTAGAAAAATTGAAATAAAAATGCTTTAGAGAAAATGCGTTAGTCAACCAAAAGCTTAACTATGGGAAAATAAATTTTAACTTTTTTTGTTCATTTTTATACCCATAAAAAAGCTTAGAAAATGTTAAGAGTTTTGAAAACATCAAAAGTCAAAATTTGTATTATTTTTTTATACATTATTTTATCTGGAAAATTGGAAAAAACTATCTTCTGTATTGCTGTTACAAAATTTTGCTCAAAATCTTTGACAGACCTGCGTGAAATCTTGCACAGACTCTCGCGAAATGATGTACAGACCCGCGCGAAAGCATGACCCGTGTGGAATCTTTCTCTATTTCACATGAAATCATGTGTAGGGTCACGCAAAATCTTTTACAAGTCCATGCAAAGAAATAAGGTGCCATGGGAAGACTCCTGCGCTTAGGCACTTTCTCACACGAACTAAAAAAATCTTTGTGTGAGAATTCAGAATCCTTGCGTGAAAATGGATTATCTCGCACGAAGATTCCTGAACCTGCACGAAATTGTACGGAACTATTCGAATAGAGAGCTTGAAAACTGATTTAAAAAGTGCAGAAAAAGCCTGAGAAATTGATTTTCTTGGCCCCATGATGGGTGCCAAAAATGTATGCGTGAATATGTGGCCTCTGTTTAACACACACACTTTAACATAGTCATTGTATGTGGATTCATCATGGAATGAACATGAGATTGTTCACTCAAGATTTCCCCTGCAAAGCAACCTATTGCCTTCTATCTAAAGGGATTTTGCCTGTTATTATCCTCAAAATCAAGGTGCAAGCAACCAGACTCTCTAAGAATGAAATATTTGAGAATGCAATTAGTCTATATGAAAATGCAAAGTAATCTAGAATGAGATATGCATTTAATCTAAGAACAAGTGAAGGAAACTAGATTAATCATATGCATATTATACTAAATGAAATTAAACTAAGGATGCAAATATATGCAAAATATGAGCAAATGTGAGAAAATGTGAGTATGAATTTCAACAGCACTTCAATAGCAATTCAATTCATCCTCCACTTTTGGAAATGAGGAATTGAGAGCTTCTTATATAAAATCTAAGAATTGATCAATGGTCAAGATCAATTTGGATGGACAATCAAGATTAGAAATGAGATTTAGTTAGAATGGAAAGTTTCCTTATGAAAAGAAAGTTTAACTGATTTCTTTTGAGTGGAATAAGAAGTTAACTATTTTAATTCCTTTTATGATTCCAGTCAACCAAGAGTTTCTATTTTTGAACTAAAGAGAGAATATTGGAGAAGATATTTGATTTAAGGAAATTAAATATGACCTCATAATTGAGTATTCTAAATTGAATAATTAAATTCAACAATTAGAATGAGAATATTTAATTAAATCAAATATATTTAATTCCTTTTTACATTAGCTAAAGAAATGATTTAATTTAATTAAAGTATAAACACTTATAATTAAATTAAATTTAATCAATAGGTTGTTAATACTTGGGAATTAAATAAAGAGTGTGAGTAATGCAGATTAGGATTTTTTGCATTTGACAATTAAGTCAAGTAGCAAATGTCAAAACAAGGATTTTCCTAGTGAAATATGACTTTAGAATTGATTTAGATAGACCAGAATTGGTATCATGGTGATGAGCCAATTTTGGGGTATTATAGATCCTAGTGGACTACCCGGATCACCCCAAGATTTACACTCACCATATTTGTTCCCTTGGTTGTGCTTATGGCACTTCTATGACAAAGCCAATATCTCTTATGGGCAACCACTTGGTGTGAGGTAAAGAAGCGTCAAGCATGGGCCAAGTTGTTGAGTAATGAACTATGACCTTAAGGTAGATTGCTTGGTTATTATTTTCGAACGTGTTGACCAGTGTTAACATTCTTGTGCAACAAACAATCACAGTAATATTAGTAGAAAGGTTGTTATCATATCACAAGTGTGTGTTGGCAAGTTTTTTTACCCTTGTTCAACTATTTGAAGACATGTTAATACATTTACTATTTGCAAACCTTGCTAATAACTGACATGAACTAGAAACATACACTATCTGATTCGAAAAATCACTTGATTATCAAGATTGAAACACAAATTTTGGAGTCAAAACTAATTTTTTGTACACAAACTAGCACTTTATTTCTTGGTCTTTTAAAAAATATCGCGCGACTAAAATTTTCCAAAATTGTATCACCTATCTTTTGTGAGTTATATCATGCTTGGTATTGAGTTCTATCATATCACTTTGTGCAAAATATCATTTGCCAAAAAAGTATTGCCTCCTATTTTGAACACTATTGCATGACATTTTATGCTATCCTATTGTTTCCTGGTAACTGAGAAAGTATCGCCTAGGGTTATTTCTTTCCAAAATAGTGTGGTCTTTCTAGTCTAGGGGGTGTTAATCTTGTTCCCTAGATTTTGGTTACATATTTCTATGTTATGAAACTATCCAAGGTTGAAAAGATGGGTCTAGTTTGTCAGATGTAATTCTTGAAACATTACTGATAATCACTTGTCAAAATTTAGTTACCATTCTTTTTAGCTACTTGCTATTGAGCTTCTTGCTCACTTGCTCGGCTTGAGTCACCAGTGCTGTAAATTCTTGAGCATTGCTTGACAAGCTATCTATCACACTTTGACAAGTGAGTAATCTTGATTGTAAAAGCTTCAAATCTAACTTAGTTTTCTTGTCTTATTAAATGAAGAAAAGTCTTTACATGTTGGTTACAACTAGATTTCAAGTTGGGAGTGGTAATCATACCCCTTTTGTTTTCAAACAATTAGAAACTCCACCTAGATTTCCTCGTAGATAGCCTTGTGTGGAAGACCATGAGCTAATTGAAATAAAAATAGCTAATTTTAGGCATAATCTACTTTATAGTTTTGAAAATTTATTTGGCACACCTTGTGAGACACCTAAAGGTGAGAACAATTTGGTTACCATGGTGCACCTTGACGAAGTCCAACATTGTTTAGAGGAACAAGCATGTGAAAATCAAAGGATCTTTGAAGCCATGTATGCTAGGGAGAAAGGACATCAATAAGTTGAAAATAATAAAAATACCCACCATGAAGGGAACAAGGGGACTTTCTCTCAAAATTCTCTTGATGGTAATGATGGAAACAACACACTGCCAAGAACTCCGAGAGTCACCATGGGCACATGCCCTTCTCATCATGAAAGTGATAAAGAAGTAACTAGCAAAGATGTCATAAAGTTCCAACAAGATGGATTCTCTCAAAAACTAATTCTTAGAGCTTTAGAGGAAAATGGAGACCAATACTTTTGATACATGGTAGGAAGAGGATGAAAATTTCCCCAAGATTTTGATATAGAGCACATCATTCCAAAACGGGAACCCATCAAAGTTGAGATATTAAGGGAAGAAATACAAGAACTGAGGAAACAAATTACAAAACTTCAAGTTTCAAAAGAACCACCTAAAACTTCATTTGTTGAATCAATATGTGCCCTTCCATTTGATAGGAGTCCCTACATGCTACAATTTCCTAAGGATATAAAGGTTCGTAAGTATGACAAATACAATGGAAATGGTGATCCTCATGATCATGTGAGGATTTTTATGCTCTTAGCATGGATTTTATGCATGAAGACACCTTTCTTATGAGGTTACTCCATAGAAGTCTAAGAGGGCAAGCTATGGAATGGTTCACCAAATTGAGTCCTCCCATTAAGACATTTGATGATCTTGCACAACATTTTATCCAAAAATACTCCTATAATATTCAACATCTTGTAATAGTCCTAGACTTGTGCAACATCAAACAAAAACTGGGAGAACCTTTTGCAACATATCTTCAACGATGGAGGTCATTATACTTTCGATATCCCTGACAAGTTTTTGAGGCTGAAAAAATCTATATTTTTGTCAATACTCTTGTACTACAATTATACTTTGATCTAAGGAAATAACTATTCACATCTTTTAATGCCATGGTTGAGAGTGTGTATCGTATTGAAGATGTTGCTATAAAAAAGGGTGATATTGTCATAAACAAAGACAAGAACAATAATGGAAATGTTAAAGACAAAGGTAAACCTTGGAATAAAAACAAGTATGTTGTTAATGATGGAGTAGTGGATACTCCTAAGACCAAGGAAATTTCATTTAATCTTTCCACTACCATCTACACCACAAAGCAACAAGAAAATGTGAAACCACAAACATCTGACAAAAGCTCTAAGTTTACCAAGAAATGACATGTTTACACACCAATGGCTGAGCCCTATGAAATGACCTTAAAAAAATTGATTGCAAACAACTTGATTACATTGCCAGATAACTCGCAACCCTATGACCCATGCATTCAATCCTCGTGTTGGAGAGAAGATCATATCTGTAGTTATCGTTGAAGAAAGGGTCACAACACTGAAAACTTTTTCAAGCTCAAAGATGTGATTCAATATCTTATTGAGGAAGGCAAAGTTGTCACAGATGGTCTTGCCAAAAATTTTGATCACAAAGATTTTAAGCAACCCTTACTAGAATATGAGAAGGGTGAAACCTCTAAAACTATTAAAAAGAATCATGATGCTAAGATTAGCTATGCTTATGCTGACACAAAAAATGTCATAGGTATGCTTGAGCCTATTGAGTATTTATGCATGGCAAGCTCTAATGATGACAATTGATATGTAGATGAACAACCTAAAGTTGTCTTAAAAATGCACAATGTTCCTCAATACCCTAATGACTCTAGACCTATGGTGGTGCTCCGGATGACTGATTATTTTTCATCACAAAGTGAACCACTTAATGCTGTCACTAGGGGGAAATCTAAGGTTGTTATAAAAGTTGCCCAAGATTCCAAGAATGCTTCATCTTCTAAGTAACTAACCACTTCCAAGATCTCAAACTATGACCTTGTCAGTTAATTACAGTGAACCCCAACACAAATTTCTATTTTCAAGTTGTTAGAGTTATCTTCCTTGCACAAGGATATCCTTGAAAAAGCTTTACGCTCTACCAATGTTCCCATATATATTGATGCAAAATGATTCCAAGCTATGGTAAATCATATCTCTTGACCTGATCACCTCACCTTTTCCAAAGAAGATGATTGAGTTCCTAGTCATCCCCACAACCTTGCTCTCCATGTCAAAGTCCAAATCTTTTGCACTTGCGTTCGCTAAGTCTTGATAGAAAATGGTGCATGGTTAAATATTATTTCCTTTAATGTCATCCAACAGTTGGGCATGTTAGAATTTTCTATTGATCCTACGTGCAAGATCATCATAAAAGCTTATGACAAGGTTGAAAGACCTTCCAAGGGTCTAATTGTACTACCAATTAGAGTTGGTCCAGTGGAAAAGGATGTTGTTTTCCAAGTCCTAGATATACCTCTTGCATATAATTTGCTGTTGAGATGACCATGGATTCATGACATGCAAGCGGTGCCTTCTACGTATCATCAGTGCATCAAGTTCCCTTTCAATGGCACTGAAGTAATTGTCCTCGGTGACAACTCAATGTCCATAAACACATTGTCTACTGTTGAAACACTAGTTCCCAACAATCGCTCTTCTCATGAGCCAACACCATCTCTTACAGAGTATGAATGAAAAATGAAAATGATGAGTCTTGGTATGGGCAAATACACTTTAAACTCTGTTGCTACTCTACCTATTTCTCCTTAGCCTTATGGGAAGTTTTCCACCAAAAAGAAACCTTCTACATCTTCCATGACTCTTTTTGGTACTTTTGTCCAGTCCTCAATTCCCCTGGAAGTAGAAAAAGAGCAACAAGCTATTAAAGACTGGATATATAGAGGGGAGGATGATGAAGAGGGAATTACAATTACCACTCCCATTTCTCCCACACAATATGGAAAAGGATATAAGATGCATGCAAACATGGGCTATCAAGGTCATGGGTCTTTAACTGGTAACAAAAAAGCTCTAGTTGAACCTTTAAGTCATACTCAAGGTCATGATGCTCAAGACACTATTGGATTAGGATTTGGGCTAGAGAAAAATATGCTAGGCTCAACTCTAAATGTACCCATATCTAGTGAATTAAAGGATGATGATTCTCTTTTTGTTACTACCACTTCACAAGATGAAGATTTTGTGCCTACAAATTCTCTTCTTTGGGGTGAAGACACTCCAAATACTACTAATGATACCAAAGCTTCTACTTCTCGACAACTAGAAAAAGATGAATCCAACTATGAGGAAATGAATAGAGGTCAGATTAGACAAAATATTTCCCATCTAATTGCTAGAGATTAGAGTAAAAACTCTCAAGAGTATGAATGGGAAAGTTTATTGGATGCCTCTTGTGAACTAGGAGTGGATGTTATTCACACTTATGTAACCCAACCAAATGTAGTTGATGAATCTAGTGTAAGGTCTGATGAGTTTGACTTGTAAAATGCTTTAGTGGGTCACGCTAGTTCCTCTAGGACTATTCTTGATCTAGATACCTTTGCAACATTCAATATAGGCTCACCTTCGCATGTCACTAGAGATGAATCTTTCTACATTGATAGCCTTGAAGTTTCTACCTCACGCTCATTGATTCATCCTGATCTCATAGATTGGTCTATTCAATATTAGACACCAAAACTATTGTCTTTTTGTAATGACTATGAGATCACCTATTACCTAAATGCCATTGAATCTATCACTTCTTCCACCAGTGAACCCACAATTCACATGATAGAATTAGATATCAAGTACCTTAGTCATAAAATCAAAAGAAAAAATAAATATTCAGATGGTAAAAACCACATTGTAGCGGTATCTAAACTTAAAAATAGTAAAACTAAAGATGTATCTAATAGTGAAAGCCTCTCTGAGGCACCTACAGATGAGGTACTTGGTAGTCTACCAAGCTATTTTCAAGATAGACCATCGGTTCTCATTGAACCTATGCAACCAATCAACTTGGGGATAGAGAAATCTCCTAAAATTATTCATGTAGCTCAATCATTGCTAGCTGAAGAAAAGGAGCAATTTGCCCAATTTTTTCAAGATAAAAAGATCAATTTTGCATGGAGATACTTGAACATGCCTAGGCTTGACACAACTCTTATCATGCATCACTTCTCTATTTTCTCTTGATATCAAGCCTATTAAACAAAAATTGAGGAAGATGCATCCACATGTAGCTTTGTTGGTGAAAGCAGAGTTGGAAAAACTTTTGAGTGTAAACTTTATTAGAGTAATTGACTATGCAGAATGGATCTCCAACATTGTACCCATATCCAAGCATGATAAAACCATCTGAGTTTGTACTAACTTCAAAGATCTTAACAAAGCATGCCCCAAGGATGATTTCCCACTACCAAACATTGATATGATCATAGATATGACTGTGGGATATGAAATGTATTCCCTTATGGATGGGTTTTCTAGGTATAATCAAATTAAAATAGTTCTAGCTAATTAAGAGAAGACAACCTTTAGATGTGCATGGGGTATTTTCTATTGGAACATCATGCCTTTTAGGCTCAAGAATGCTGGTGCTACCTACCAAAGAGCAATGACCACCATATTCCATGATATGATGCATAAAAATATGGAGGACTATGTTGATGACACATTGGAAAAATTTAGAACAAGAAATACACACCTTCAAGACCTTAGTTTGATATTGGATTGTATGGAACAATTCCAACTTAGGCTAAATCCAAAAAAGTGTGTCTTTGGTGCTACTTTGAGAAAACTACTACGCTACATTATCTCAGCAAAATGTATTGAGGTTGATCCTAAAAAGGTCCAAGCTATCATGGATATGCCTCCTCCAAAAAAATCAATCAACTTAGAAGTCTACAAGGATTTCTACAATCCATAAGAAGGTTTATTTCTCAATTGGTTGATAAAGCTCAACCTTTCAACAAGAATTTGCACAAATATTCTACTCATATCTAGAATGAGGAATGTTAACAAAGTATAGATCAAATGAAAGAGTACTTGGAAAAACCTCTAGTTTTGATGCCACCTATTCCAGGCAAACCTTTGATCTTGTATATCTTAGCTACAACTTCTTTTCTAGGAGTACTATTAGCCCAAAGTGATGAGTGTGGTAAAGAATATGCCATATATTATATTACTTGAACTTTGGTTTCTTATGAGATGAATTATACCAGCACTGAAAAGGCTAGTCTTGCAGTGGTATTTGCTTCTCAAAAGCTTCAAAATTGCATGTTGGCACATACAATCCATCTAGTTGCTAAAATTGATCCTTTGAAATATCTGTTGAGCAAAGCTGCACTTATTGGTCATCTAGCTAAGTGGCTGATGATTCTTTCAGAATTTGACATTCAGTATGTTGAACATAAAGCCATCAAAGAACAAGCTATAGCTGATCAACTAGAGGATACAACACCCATATAAGCTGAATTTCCAAATGCCTCAATAATGTACATCACTAAGAGAACTTGGAAAATGTTCTTTGATGGTTCTCACACACAAAATGGAGCTGGAGTTGGTATATTGTTTGTTTTCCCTCATGGGTATATGATTCCCAAATCTTACAAACTCTTGTTCCCTTGTACAAATAACATGGCAGAATATGAGGCTTTAAAAAATGGGATTAAGATGGCTCTTGAATGGAGAATAATTGAATTGCATATCTACAGGGATTCCCAACTTGTTATTAAGCAAGTAAACAATGACTATCAAATGAAAGATGACAAGTTGATACCCTACAAAAAGTTGATAGATGCTCTATAGAACTACTTCACTTTTGTGACATTTCAACAAATTCTTAGAGAAGAAAACAAAGCTACTAATGCTATGGCCACTCTAGCATCTATCCTCCAACTACAAGAACATGAATCTCGATTTGAGTTCTTGGTGGAAGAACTACATCATCCTACCTATAATTCTCCTGATAACCAAGTGATTTACACTGTTGTAGGTCATAATTCTTCTCACTATGCTGACATCTTCTCTTACCTACATGATCAAATTGTTCCTAAGAACCTCACGCACAACCAAAAATGCCAATTCCTTCGTAATGCTTCACATTATGTTTTGGTCTCTGGCGACTTGTATAGAAGGGGTCTAGACGAAACATTGCTTAGGTGTTTAGAGCTAGAAGAGTTTGAAAAGACATTTGTTGAAGTCCATGATGGCATCTATGGGGCACATTCTAATGGCCTTGCACTTGCTCAAAAGCTTCTTAGAGTAGGTTATTACTGGCCAACTATGCAAGTTGATGCTATTCATTATGCCAAGTCTTGTCAAAAATGTCAACGCCATGGTAACTTAATTCATGCTCCTAGACATGAGATGATCCCTTCTATGACATATTGGCCATTTCAACAATGGGCATTTGACTTGGTCGAAAAAATTCACCCAAGTTCATCTAGTGGCCACAAGTTCATCATTACAGCAACTAAGCATTTCATTAAATGGGTCAAAGCTGTGCCATTAGCTGTTACTATAGGAAAATGTGTTGCCCTATTCATACTCAATCACATCATTTGTCGATATGGTATTCCTTCCTCTATTATTACTGATAATGGAGGAAAATTCAAAAATAAGGACCTAAGATAGCTATGCAAGTAGTTTATGATCAAACAACACTTGTATTCTATTTATTAACCTCAAGGGAATGGTCAAGAAGAGGCCTCCAACAAAACATTGCTGAAAATCTTGCATCACACAGTTCATAAGTCTGGGAGAGATTGGCACCTATAGATAAATCCAACACTTTGGGCCTATAGAACTACCATTCATACTCCTATAGGGGCCACACCCTTTTATTTAGTCTATGGTTTTGAGGCTATTCTCCCGTTAGAAGTAGAGATCCCCTCCTTGTGAGTCTCTTTGCATGGGTTGATAACTCATGAAGACCATAGAGCTATGTGAATCCAAGAATTAGAGACCCTTGATGAGTGTCATAAAGCAACAATTGATCACATGAGGGCTTATCAGAAGCACATATCTACTCAGTATAATAAAAAGGTTCATCCACGTGAGTTTCAAGTTGGCGACCTCATGCGTAGAGAAAATCTAAAGAATCAACAAGATAGAGAGTAGAAGGGAAAGTTTGAACCTGATTGATTAGGCCCATACATTATCACATTAGCATTTGGGTTTGGTGCTTATCAGCTGTCTACTCCTAAAGGTGATGAACTTGCAGAGCCTATTAATGCCCTACACTTAAAAAAGTTCTATGCTTAAAGGCCTACTACTCAACTCTCTTGTACATATTTATGATCTTGAAAAAAGTCCTAAAAATTAGAAAATGCTGTGAAAAAATGTTCATCCTAGTGAAAACCTAGCAATAGGCACTTTGAGTATCACCAAAAAAAAAAAAATTTCAAAAAAAGAAAAAAGAAAAATAAATCTATCGAGTGGTGAAAATCTAGAAACAGGTGCTGCTTGAGACCCTTGCACCTATGTCTATCAGTCTTGATCACTCATTGCGCTACACATTCCCTAGCTCAGGATTGTTTTGTGTCCTTGTCTCAGGGGCGCCACTATTTAGCCTACTTGGGGTTTCCTTTTGCACTATGGTTTCTTTGGCAACTCACAAAAGAGTGTTTCTCAACACTACCCCCAACTAGACATCAAGTGTTTCTCAACACTTTTTAGATAGTTTACCTATAGTCTTTGATGTTGCAATATTTCTCACTATTAGGATCAAGTCTTGAAGAAATAGCCAAGTGCCTTACACACACACAATTAGATATTTAAACAATTTAGATATGTGATCTTTATTTACTTTATGTGCTATCTATGACAATTTCTTTACTATGTGCTGCCTCCCTAATAGTCTCTTGAGGATGTCATCGACTAGAAGACTGGGGGCATGAGGCATGTTTTCTTGATTTCTACTTATGGGTATACTTTATTTGTCTATAGTGTTTTAAAGAATTTCACGTCGATCCTATTTGACACTTGGACTTATAAATGTATCATCCTTGACTTTCTTTTTTACAAGATCGCACTCGGGGGTTATCCCGACACTTATGCCTTGATACAGGTGTAATCTTGCTATACTAACCTTAGGGAATCTAATCACATAGTCATCTTGACTTCTTTGTCTTTGATGCTTAGATAAGGTTTCCACATACCTATCTGATATTGATCATATTCATATCCTCATAGTTTTACAAGTGATGATTGTATGATGTCCCTAAATAAGCACTCAATGATGAAATAAGAGTCTAAATGTTATGTGTCCCTTGCCAGTAAACAACTTTGCATACTAGCTTGCATTTTAGGATCATTTTTCTAGTCTAGTATTGCATTCTTGAATGTGGGGAAAACTCTCTCTTTATCCTTTTTGTGGACTTATCAGCTAGCTGCTTTCATATCCTTCTTCACTTTCTTTGTGATGAATTTCACCTTCTTGATCTTTCATTTCATATCTATCTTGCTATCCTGTCATCACAAGGGGTAAATCTAAACATCAAATTCAATTTATCCAAGTGTCACATATATTTAGAAACATAAAGTCTATACCATACACATGAGAGCTAAAAACATCATCATGCATAAGAGAGATACACAAACACATACATGAGCATGAAACAAAAACTAAAACATCACATGGAAATGAAAATGCTAAAACATCCATTTGAGACAAGTACACAAGACTGCTAATCAAATCTAGTATCTCATATATATATATATATACATATATCTCAATGTGTCATAGTACATATACAAAAATGAGATCTAAAATCTAGATATCTATCTCAAAAATACATGATGTACAATCAAAATGTCAAAACATCAGTATCAGCCTATGATTGACTCCCACCCTCTATAGCAGGTGGAGGTGGTGGCCTTGGTGGTTGAGCTTGTCTCCTATCTAGTGGCTATACTGCACCCTCTGATCTACCCACCTACTTTGAGTAATTAGGTAGTCCCTACCCTGGTGGCACCACATCCTTGTAGGTGGCATAATAGTATGCAGCATGGGCACCATGGTGAGTCACCTCTTTTCTCGCAACATCTTACTCCCTGTGGAGCTCATCTCCTCATGCTCACTCATCTATGAGCTGCTGATCTCGCATTGCGATGGTATCCCAAGCTACCTATAACTTTGCCTCTAAAGTGTAGATCCTAGCATCTTGCTTGTCATCACCCCCCCTGGATGGTTGCTTTGGCTCTCCCTCCACTCTCCCTACTCACCGTCGCCTTAGTGGCACCTCCTCCTCCTCCTCCATCCATCTCCCTTGCAACCTGCACTTGCATCCTCCTCCTTGATTAGGATCCCTTTCCAACCTCCATCCATCTCAAACCCTTGCCTCCACCTCTACCTTTGCCTCCACCACCTCTGTGTCCACCTCTTGTGGGTAGCACATCAAGTTCTATAAATTATGGGAAAGGGTGTCTCTGCCACTCATATAAGTATGTCAGATCTATCCCTACATCTACTACATCTGGGTGATAATCCCAGGGAGTTTCCACTAGTTCTAATGTATCATGTACTACTGTATGGTAATCCAGCATTGGTAACCATCCCCATGCCCCATCTAACCGCATCTGAGCATAGGTGGTAGTCTCCATTGATATCACTTGGCGCTCTGCAAACTACCACCATACTCAGGTAATCACAAATCGCTCCACAACATCTGATATCCTCCCCACTAGTGGCCTGCTATAACTCATGTAATCCAACTCCCATGCATCCAACCATCTACAACACTCTCGGTAAGGCTGCCATGTGAATGCTGTCATCTCAACAGAAATTTTCCAATAGTATGTGACATCCCCAATATGTGTCTGGGGGATAAATCTTCTATACCCAAAGATATACAACTGGCTTCCCTCTCATGCCTATAATCATGGTTGGATCACCACAATGTGCTTCCAAGTCTAGATTTGTGCCACTATTGCACCACATGCCCATGAGTGGCCCTCATGATACACTATCTTGTCTAACTCATGGTACATCTCTGCAAGTATCACAGGTCCCCATGCCATCCTGCGTAGTTGTGCAATCATGTCAAATACCAGTCTACCCCATCCCAGTGGGAAGCCCTTTTGGCCTTTGTCTATAACCAAAGCCTAGGCTACCAATGAACATAAGAAGCTAGGAAGAGGAAAATCTACTTTGTACTCAACAATCAACCACTCCCAATCAAGATGCAAATCTAAGATAGTGACATCATGGAACAACTATTGCATCACAGCTCACCCCTTTGTCGGGGTCTAGTCATAGTAAACCTGTGACATAACCAAGGTTAACATCAGTCTCTCTCACATCAACATTTGCAAAACATGATAAGCCTAATCCATCAAATAACTTACCAACTCACCATGGCATGGCACTCGAAGAATGCGATACACATCCTCCAATGTAATAGAGGCCTCACCAGTTGATAGATGAAAGGTGTTATACTTGCTATGCCACTGCTCAACTAGTGTAGTTAGCAATCCATGGTTCACTCATATAAGGAGCATTTGTATAATCCATCGCAAACCTATCACAAATATGGTTGTACGCTCATTATCACTTAGATACTATATAACACACAACCCCACCACTTTGGGGGTTTTGATCAGTAGTGCTAGAAATACCTCCTGTCAACACACAACATGTACACATCAGTATCACATAAAAAATGTGATCATAATGCAAAAAATCCATAAAAACATGCTAAAATGCAGTTGTGTGATACTTTTTCATATTGCAGGCAACATAATTTACTGACATAATATCATGCGATACTTTTTCTAAAGCTGTGTGACACAATTCTGTTGTGCAACATTTCACACCAGCTCATGTGGCATATGAGTATGTCCCATATGATAAACAACATAGCATGCATGTGATACATTTTAGGAAAAAATATATCACGTGATAGTTACCAAATTACATGTACAATAATTTTAAAGTATCACACGATATTCTACAACAAACCGTAAAATGTGCAAAAAGACACCACAAAAAGCTTGAAAAAGTGATAAAGTTATTACTTACCAGTGCCCTATACTACTCTGGCCGGTTGTGCAACTAGCTACAATGAATTTGAAAATGAAACTTGGGTCCCTTTTATAGCTTCTAACCTCATTTTGACCTAATTTTCAAACTCCTCAAAATTGCACAAAAACTGCACCACTGGCTAATTTTGACATCCTGGATCCATTTTTAGGATCAAAATCAAAATCCAAATTCATTTTGATGGTCAAAATTACATTTTAAAATTCTACCTTCTTCTGAGTAGTTAGCTGATTTTTTGAGGTCTAATCTCTGAATCATGGCTAGGGCATCTTCATTTCTTCATGTCTTCACCATTTCTACCCCTCATTATTGGGTGATGCGACGCGCTCCCCTGCCCACAGGTGGTTAATTATGTGGTGTTCCATGTTCACTAACAGTCATGGCTTTTGGTGCAACGACAAATGGGCCCAACAATTGGTATCAGAGCCTGGTTTTGGCTTGGTCATGGGTTCAAATCTCCCCGGTGCCTTCCCGACCCGCGTAAGCACCTGGTATGTGCGTTGAGGGGGAGATTGTTGGGTAATGCGATGTGCTCCCCTGCCCAAAGGTGGTTAATTATGTGGTGTTCCATGTTCACTAACAGTCATGGCTTTTGGTGCAACGGCAAATGGGCCCAACACTCATATCTCCTTCTATTTAACTTTTCATGCCTAAAATCACTTTTTTACTTGATTTGACCTAATTTTTATGCTTTATCCTTCATGGTCAACTCTAGTCAAACTGGGGCATTCTATCACTTCTTAATAGTCACTCTTTGGTTCTAATCATTCATCTGTCATCTTGGACATTGCTATATCTCAATTTATTCATATCTAGCTCATTTTTGCATCCCCTTTACCTAATTTCAATTTTGATCTCAAGGGGGCAGACATACTTTATCATCGCTTGCTACAACTGTATATTTCTTAGGAGCATATGATTGATCTTTTCACTTGCTCTTGATCTATCTACTCTGCTAGGTGTTAGCATCCTTCTTGGATTCTGACATCGTCTTTCTTTTCCTAGTGTTCAGTACTATCACTATCAGGTTGTACATTTAGGATTTGCTATCTCTTTCTACATTTTATTCTTTGGAATTAGATATCTATGTCTATCGCTGCCTACTTGGCTTCTTCATTCTTTGACATAATGTGTTCTTAGATTGATCACACATTAGACAAAGAGGGGAAAATGTAATCACCTAAAAATGGTTATCTAGACTATTAGCCCAATTCTCAACATTTTGGTTAATTTAATTTATCACTTTCCTAGACCAAATTGCAAATAATCAATTAATTTGATTAACCTATGGTTTGAATATGCTATCCTAAGTTCATAATTTGATTAAAAGAACATGTCTCCTTTAATTAAATAAAAAGGCACCATTCTTCTAACCCATTTAAGGTGCACACATAAAGTTCTTTTTCTATTTTGTAATTAACAAAAAAAGCTTATGAGACTTTTGTCTTATATGACAAGTCAACTCATTTTCTATTGGCTGAGTTGTACGTGCACACAGATCCCTCCCATTTTCAATTTCAACCGTTGATCATCCACCCTCTCAATCTTGATCTTTACCATTTGTACGACTTTAAAAAGAAGAGAGTTTCTCCCCTCAAAGGATCCATGCTCTTGAGTATTGTTATGCTACAAGATTTTCATTTGAGTGCTTGAGAGCTTTTGTGGAGAGTATCATCTTCTTGTCTTGATTCCTTGCACTTATAGCATTTTGTTTAAATGGCATTCTTAGCTTAGTTTGCATATAGTGTAGTTCTTTTGCAAATAGCTTTGATCACATAGTCTAAATAGGATGGTTGCAATTCTTTCATTTGTTTAGCTTAGTTGCATTGTCATCTCATTTTAGCATAGTTTCATTCTTGCATTGCATACATCAAGAGTTATTTGACACTAGAACTCCTTCTCTTGCTCAAAGAATCTCCCATTTCATGGTTTACTAGCAAGGGCTACATTTCTAAGGCTCAACTGAGAGCCATTTTATGCTTATTTGTATACTTTTGCACTCCATGACTAGGGAGCCCTAAGCCGACATTCAAGTTTCCAATCCATGGAAAACCTTTGATAGAAGGGTTTAGGGAAGTGCATTCTTTTTAGTGTACAATATACAAGGCACTTCTATGATGTATTCATCCAATTATTTAATTAATCCAATCGTTTGATATACATTTTCTTTTGATCATATCTTGTCTCTCTTATGCTATCTCATGAGCTTCTAGATCTTGGCATTTCATTCTTGCCTTAGGAAAATTCTTACATGGTATCAGAGCTATACCAAATTCTTACATGGTATCAGAGCCATAGGAGTTTCATTGCATAGCCATTTGAGAGAAATTTTTTTTTAAGGTCATGATTGGAGCTTGCTGGTGCAAATTAGATGTTGGCATCACATTCAAAAGGTCATAAAAACCCCAAATCAACTTTTGTTTCATCAAAATTGGACATCAAAGGTGAAATCTAGAGTAATTTGATTTTTTAAGGTGTGACAATGATGATTCAAGAAAAATAATTATAGAGGTGATTTTCAAATAGTGATATCTCCCTCATACAAACTCCTTTTTTCAAGCAATTTTTTTTTGTGTTGGCGTAGAATTTTGTGATCTACACAATTCTATAGGTTGTTTGTAATCCTTGTTCCTGAATTGTTTTTAAAATAAAAAATCTTGATTTTTGCAAATTCAAAGGTTTCATTTAGGCCCATATAGGCACATATTCAGGTGCTATTTTTTTGAAAGTGCATAACTTTTTGTCTACTTTCTAGATCTAGTATCAGTTTGGAGTATTGCTAAGTAGACATAGTACTTTCAGCATTTGGTTATTTTTGACCTATTTTGGCACTTGTAATTAATTTAGATCCTTGAGAGATCTTATATCTTATCTTGTTGAGTTTGATATAGATTCATATTTATTGTAACCATCAAAATTAGAAGTCCACTTTCATTCATTTTGACAAGTGAAAATTGTACAGTCACTAAGTATAAAGTGCCAAAATCATCCATTTTGGGGTTTTTTTTGATTGATTGATTTGGGGGGTGTGTCTTGAGTGTTTGTGCTTCTCTTTCTCTCATTTTGCATCATGGGTTCTCCTAGGTTTCCACTTTTAACTCCACATAATTATGCTACATTGAAAATTAGAGCATGGAGTAAAATGATGGAAAATAGTTTAATTGATTATATTGATGGAACCATGGTTGCACCATCTGATCCTAATAGACTAATAGACTAAATGAATAGAATCATAACAATAAGGTTTCTATTGGTACTTTGAGGAAGTATGTACATGAAGATCTTATCTTCCATATTGATAATTGTAAAATAGTAAAGGAAGCATGGGATAAGTTTGCTAGCTTGTATGCGAAAGTAGATAAAGCTAGGGGTTTTGAACTTGATGAAAATCTCATGTCATTAGATGCAAAGGATTTTGACACAATTCAAGAATATATCACCAAGGCACATGAGCTAAGGTCAATAGTTAAGTATTGTGGAATTACCATAGAGGATGAAAAATTGATCTATAATTTGATGAGAAAACTTCCTCCAAAGTATGCATCATTTGTTTTGAGCTTCAACACTCATAAGTTGACCTTAGGTTCTTACTACACCATGCCTTCATTTGATTCTTTCATAGAGATGTTGATGGTAGAATAATCAAATTTGATGAGCATGGAGATTCTCAAGACTTCAAAGTCCAAAGTATTGGCAGCTAGTAAAGGGAACCAAGGAAAAGGGTCTAACAAGAAGCAAAAGTCATGGAAATAAAATTCATGACAAGAGAAAGAACACTCAATCTCCTCACTGCAAGACAACTTGAACAATATGGGTAAATCATCGAAGAAGGAGGTTCTTACTTGTGCATATTGCAAGAAGAATGGACATGAAGCACATCATTGTTATAAGAAGGAGATATATGAATTCAAGTATCTTCTTAAGAAGAATCAAATTGGTCTACCATGAAGAATGACCACTTCATTCTCTTCTTCACATTCATATTTTGATAAAGGAAAGGATCACTTGGGAAAAGGTCAAGCATTAGTAGCTACTTCAAGTCATATGTCATCTTCATAGTCTATGTTTTCATCATTTGATCATTGTCATAACCCACCTATTTTGATGGACAATCATAATTATTTGAATGTGATTGTAAAAGTGACTATTGATAAGGGGGAGGGATACTTAAAAGATGTGTTGTGTGTAGCTCACCTAAGTCATAATCTTCTTTCCATTTATCAGCTCACTCATGGAGATAGAAGAAGGACTGTGGAATTCACACCTAATTCAATTTTTATCAAAGACTTGGAGACTAGAGAGATCATTGCTATAGGGTGGTTAACCATGCATCTAGGCTATAATACTTCTCAAATTTTTCTCATGATGATGACAATGATTTTTCTACTAATTTTTCAACAAATTTTGATCATATTTCTAGTGATGATTTAGATATTGAGGAGAACTTTGGCTAATTGAACTTGGGTGTTCTCACATGTGATCAAGTTCTTGAGCCATCCATTACTTCTACTCCTACTGATATTCCATCTATGGTTGTTCCTGATAATATTTGTATTTACATAGCCATGGATTCAAGTGATTTAGTGCAACATGATATTCATTGTCTTCTAGACTCAGTTCCATGGGATTACTACTTGACAAATATTTCTAGTTTGTTTGTGGAGTCTTGCATTGCATATTTGGGAGACACTATTGGTGACATTTATCTTCTCTTTGGTGAAGATGATCCTTCTTCAATTGTTCTAAAGGAGCATACTGACCCTCATCATCATTCTCTATTGATCAATCTTTCAAGGTTGACATGATGGTAGATCCTTTGATATAGTAGTAGGAGGAGGTAACTTTATTTTCAAAGGAGATATTTGAGTCTTTGATACATATTCTACATTCATCCTCAGTTGAGCTTGATTTTTCTTTTTCAGCAGAGTGGCATAGTACACATGATTTAGAGGAGGCACCTTTCAGTATTGATATGGGGACACTTGACCAAGATTCAAAGATTTCATACATTTTGAAGTTTATTCCTACAGATGGGAGAGCCTTCATTCATAGACCTTTGGTTCTATTTCTTCCTAAGGGGAGGAATGCTATTCTACACTCATGGAGGATTTTCTACATTGAGCCTGAAGCATCTATCACAGGTGTAAATTCTACAATGAAGGGGGGATACTTGGTCTATCTTCCTCTTCTTCTCTCTTATGGGGGGATCTTTTCCTCATATGAGGTCTTCTTCTCTCTCATTTTCTTTTATTATACTTATCTCTCTTTTTGGAAGGGGGTTTTTCCCATGTGGTTTTCCCTCTTTCTCCATTTTATGAGAGATTGCATTGTGTATGTTTTACACTTTCATATTGTACATTGGTACCTAACATGGCCTAGTAGCTGGGACCCATCTTGGATTGTTATCTAGCTTTTGTGAGCTTAAGTGTGTTTCCCTAAATTGCACTTAAGGGGGGGTGTTGGTGTAAATAATAATTTACTATTTAAAATTTACTTAAGTTTGTGTGTGAAAAATGTGGACAAATATGCAAACATACTTCTATGAATTCTTATACTTGAAATCCATCAAAAATAACACCATGAAAGTGCAAGATCTCAAGAATCAATTCATAGCTTCCTATCATCAATGTGAAAAGACCTTAAAGGTTTGTAGTGGTGGCTCTCATATAAACATTAGTCTTGGTCTTCAAAATTACATCCAATGAATAGAAGATTCAAATGATCATGAACATGCAAGATATCTCCAAGTCTCCAAGAAAGCTTCAAAAAATGTCTATCGTAACGGTAGCATGAGAAGTCATGATCTTCTCATAAGAACGCTCCAAGTCCTCAAGGAAATCACATGAAAGCTCCAAATAATGGTGATAATAAAATTGACTCTTCCAAAATGAAGGAAGGAGGTCTCCTTATATAACAAAGCCAAGAGGTATTCCCAAATTGGAGGGAAAATGAAAATTAAATGAAAAAGTGTGACCCACATAAGAGAATGTGTAATTAACATTTAATTAAGAGATGTGGAGTGTAAAAATTCATAAAAATTATAAGATGAGGGGTGTTTTTATTTAATTTAAATGTAAAATAATCCCTTTTTTAATAAAATAAAGTGTGTGACATTTATTTAATTATTTCTTTTAAAATAATAATTGTTGCACATAAAATTAAGTGAGGAGGGGTTTTATTTAATTAAAAGGGAGCAAATTCTTTTAATTCAATAATACAAAAATCAAGATGATCCAACTATTTTAAAATTAATTAAATAAATTAACTCCAATTTAATCAAGGAAATTGATATAGAATAATAATGATTAATTAAATAATTCAAATAATTTGATTTGATCAAAGGAAATGGTGATGTAAATATTGATTCAAGCTTGAGATAAATTATGAAATTGGGGCGCATAGTCAAGGTGACCATTTTAGGGTGCATACAAAGTTTACCTAGGATAATGTATATTCATATTAATTGTCATGTAGACACCTAGGAGTTTTCATATTCATATGAGTTGTCATGTTGGCAACATAATAGTTTGCATTACAATTGAGCACATGTTGTCTACTACATCTCTTTATGAGATACACCTTTGTATTCTTATCCTCTCATTATTGCACATACATTCATGCACAATGGAGGATAATCCACTCTTGGTGGACATGTGCTTAGTTGGTATGCTTATCCCTTTGCATGACTCCTAGTCATCTTGATTGCCTTTATATACAAGGCGCTTCTATGATGCATTCATCCAATTATCTAATATCCATTTTCACTTGATCATATCTTGTCTCTCTTAGGCTATCTCTTGAGCTTCTAGATCTTGGCATTTTATTCTTGCCTTAGGTAAATTCTTACATGGTATTAGAGCTATACCAAAATTCTTACAAAGAAGAATGTCAAGAAGATTGTGATTGAAAACACCCAATCAACCTATAATGGAAGAGGCATAGTGATTAGTAAGATAAAACATGATGATGTAAGGTTTATGAGTAGGATTGTTTCTACAATTATATTCTAGTTCAAGAGATGATAAATTAGCAACATGAGTTTTGCATGCAACATATAAGTTGTGTGTTGATTGTTGAGATTATGAGTGTTGCACACATTGCATAATATCGTTATATTGTATTATTTTATTTTATTATGTAATGTTGCACCTAGATAGACATGCAATATGTAAAGATTCTGATGGGATATACTTGATGAGTCGTATTGTAACATTATGATAATACTTCATGTAATTATTTAATATTGGAGAAAAGAATTAAATTTTCAATATTAAATGTGAGGTCAATGGGTTGGGTAGCACATGGTTGTAGCACATGGTTTATGTAATACCACTTGGTAGTTTTGTGAGACTTGCTACTATATAAGCAGTCACAAGGGTAGTTGTTGTTTGAGAAGATAGAAGAAAAAAAGAGAAAGATTTGAGTGGGAAAAGGCTTGAGAAGTTAGCCAAGGGAGCATTTGTGAAGGTTGAAAAAATGACACAATATTTGTGGATTCATGCTTTTTCACATGTATTTCTTGGTAGTGGCTATGGCTTTGAAGACTTCCATGGTTGTATTGCAATGGTATTTTTGTTAAATAATACATGTTGATGGATGCTTTTGGAGGCTAGGTTTTTCCCTCAATGAGGGTTTCCTAGGGTATATCTCGTGTCACATTTTTGTGGGTATGTTATCTATTCTTTTATATGTAGATTTGAATTGCATATTTATTTTATATCTATTATGGATTATGTGGAAATGATTATATTTTTTATTGCAAGTTTCCTTACAAGTGGTATCAAAGCTATGGTTTTATTATTGTAACCCTAGATTGAATCCATGAGAATGCATGAGAGGATAAAAGAATGTGCAAGATATATGAATTGTTTATTGCAAATTTGAAGGTTTTGGGTTTGTTGTTATGATGGGATATTGGTAGATTTTGGGCATGTGAAATTGTTGGACAAAAGGGTTTCTTGGATGTTTCATTTAAATGAGGGTTTTAGGGGGAGCTTGCAGAAATGACCTCTTGGGTAAAAGCAAACCTCACCATTGATATATAATATGCCCTAGTTTGACCATGTTCAAAGAAAATGAAAGTATTTTTTAGTTTTAGCCCGTGATGGTCGTCAAATTTAATCTTGTCAAAATTTTCATCATAAAAAAAATCGTAGTGAAAATGGTAAAAAGACTATCTTAGTAAAATGACCATAACTTTCATTGAGGATATCAGATTTTAGACTTCTTATAGGTGTTGAAAAGGTAATTCAAAGCACTACAACTTGGTGTAGATTTGGTTTTGTGATTTTGACATTTTGTTAGGTTTTAAGTGCCACAAATATAGATCTTATTTATTTTGAGCATAAATTAGGGCATAACTTGGGCATACATAGTCAAATTTTTGGACTTCAAGTAGTCAATGGAAAGCTCTTGGAGAGATCTACACTTTGATTCAAATTTGGTGTAGGTTTCACATGGTTTATTTGGTGATATATTGATCTAAACAATTTATGATATATATTGACTACGATAACATTATCACTTTATGACATTGTATATTTTGGAGATTTAAGATTTAATGTCATTGTATACTCAAGGGACCATCTGCCTAGGCCGAGAAGGCTTGCTCTCTGCATGCACACAGTCGACGCCTTACCCACATCTGCTTGCTGGGGAATGACTCAATTTAGATAGACGTTAGCTTTGGAGATTCATATTTAATATTGGTCTCATGATGATATGGTTATTAGTGTTTGGTTTAGATATGTATGATGAATTGTTGGGGCTACAAGTTGTGTAGTGTTTTAAGTGGTCCATACTTACAGGTTGTATTTATATCTTGATTTTGGGTTGTCTTTTCCCATTGATCTTTCATTATTGGTGCATATTCAGATTGGTGGCTTAGATTTTAGTTATCTATGCCCTAAGTCACATGATTTGCTAATTTTTCTTCATGTATAATTGATGAGACATTGTTACCACATATAGCCATGGCGAAGGATTGTGGTTGACTATTTTATCCTAACAAGTTGGACATATTGAGAGATAGATGTGTGGTTTATGGTGCCATAGATTTTGGCATGACATGATTAGATATATAGGTACATCCTTGATGTTTATTGGTTTGGATTTCTAATTTGATTATGTTGGTATATCTTTTTAGTTTATTATCATGATTATTTGGTTTCTTTTGAGGGGATCATGATGTGCACTATGAGTTCTTTGATGGTTTGATGCCTTGGTTGATTCTCATGGTTAGATGATGGTTTTTTAATCATGATATCATGGATAGCTTTGATACATAGTCTAGTGGGATCTTGTGACAGTGATGAGGTGACGGTACAAGATTAGTTCCTAGTTTGGTTTGTATCTTCTTAGTTTGGAGATTTTGGTTTCACTTGTTAGTGGCACTTTGGTTGTGTGTATAGACCTGGAGGATCTTCATGTAGGAGATTGATGGTATGATGCCATAGGTGACTTGGTACTATAATTGAGTGAGATTTTTTTTTCATTGATATATTTATTGAGTGTTTGCAGATGTTGGAGATTTGTCTTAGATCCTATTGCTGCAAAAGCATCTTTGACATTTGCATGGTGCACTTTTTATCTTCATGGTGTGTGAAAATGGTTAGATCTTGAGGAATCATAGGGTTCTTGGTTATCTTCATGGTGTGTGGAGATGGTTCTTCATGGTATTGGGAGATGGTTTTCTTCATGGTGTGTGGAGATAGTTGCATCTTGAGGACTAATGAGGTTCTTGGTAAAGGTGTGGTTTATGTTTTCATTTGACATGTTATCCTTGGTGTGAGGATGGTTTTATTATTATGTCATAATATGCTCTTGATACGTGTTTAGAGTTGTTAACATGTTACAGTATGTTAATATGGAGCATGTTATCTCTTTAGTTGAGATAGTTGGATCACATTGTCATGTTTATGTTCCTGAGGCCATGGTTGGAACTTTGACATTGATCTTGGTTTAGTTTCTTGGTATTGAGTACATAGATCATAAGATGGATACTTCATGATATTGCTATGTTGCATTTGGAGTTGGCATGGATTGATTGGTTATAGGTGCTCATGGATACTTAGAGATGTTGGTGATGTTGATTTCTCTTCGATTAGAGATGTATTTGTTAGGATAGTTGATGATTTTAGTAGGAAGTCTGAGGGGCATTCACCTTATATGGACTTGAGA
Organism: Cupressus sempervirens; assembly: GCA_028749045.1. Taxonomy (NCBI): domain Eukaryota; kingdom Viridiplantae; phylum Streptophyta; class Pinopsida; order Cupressales; family Cupressaceae; genus Cupressus; species Cupressus sempervirens. The sequence goes on along the minus strand of CM053785.1, from coordinate 179,677,522 downwards.
GGATATTTTTCTTAGATGAGTCTTGGTTGGAGACTTTGATATCTTGATAATAATTCTCATTCCCCACTCTTAGTCCACTCAGTGGTTTTCTACTTGAGAGGTATAGCCCATTATTTCTCTCAAGTGCATTATGTTTATGCTTGTCTTTCTATAGATCTTGAGCTATGGTACATGATTTAGTTCTAGAGGGTTCACTTGAGAGATGGTTTAGCATTGGTTATTTCTATTTTTATATGTTGTTATTCTAGTTGAGTTTGGGAGATGGTTTTATATTGGAAATATTCCTTGCATTAGGAATGGTTTATGAGTTTGATATTCTTGTGAGAGGCTTACATCCATGATTAGTTATATGGTATGGTTTGGGTGTTGTTGTGGCTTCTTGGTTGGGGTTTTATGGAGGAAATAATACCTAGACAATTTACATCTAGAGGTGTGTGTAGAAGGACATGATACATGTTATGATCTGCATGTTTTCTCTTTGGTCTTGGTTATCTTCCTAGATGTTTGGTTTTTCTTACGTTGGATTTGAGATTGATTAGAGATTGTGATCATTAATTTGTGCTCATGTGTGTCATATTTATTCCTTCATCTCTTTCCTTTGTTGGTTGTGGAGAACTTGGGAGAGTGTTGGAGACTTGTTATGAGAATTGTTCTTGTAGGTTATTGGTTTATGTATTATGGATGTCCTTGAGACTAAATGGATTCACTTCTTTGAGATGTTGTGAGTGGATTGGTTATAGATTTGACATTATATTTTTGTAGTGGGAGCTTCTTGGTATATATGTGGTAGGTATTGCTCTTGAGACTTGTGATTGCAGGTTATAGATTGGATATGTTGATAATGTGAGATTCACTTGGTATACCTTTGGAGGTATGGATAGTTGGATGGATTTGGAACTTTTTGTGGGTGCTATTTTAGCTATGGATATTTTTACAACTACATATACATGTAATTACTTTTGGATCAGGTTTTGTGCTTGGAATTTTAGTTGGTATAGTATTTTATGATCTTCTAATGTGACAAGTTGAGTGGCTTTCTCTTTGGATGACTTCTATGTATATCCAATGGAAGTGGCATAATAGGAGGTGGGATCATTCATGTTTGAGATGCTAAATACTTTGATTTTTTTGTGGATACCAAGATGGAGCACATGGTGTACTTTGATCCATGATGGTGGATGTGATAGGAGGGATTGTTCCCTTGTTCATTTATGTGGCTACAAATTGACCCTATGCAATGTATACAACAAATGAGAGATTGTTGAGATTATGGGTGTTGCACACATTGCATTATGTTGTTATATTGTATTATTTTATTTTATTATGTAATATTGCACCTAGATGGATGTGCAACATGTAAAGATTCTCATGGGATATACTTGATGCGTTGTATTATAACATTGTGATAATATTTCATGTAATTATTTAATATTGGGGAAGATAACTAAATTTTCAATATTAAATGCGGGGTCAATGGGTTAGGTAGCACATGGTTTATGTAATACCACTTGATGGTTTTGTGGGACTTGCTACTATATAAGCAACCACAAGGGTAATTATTGTGTGAGAAGATAGAAGACAAAAAGGGTAAGAGTCAAGCGGGAAAAGGCTTGACAGGTTAGCAAAGGTAGCATATGCAAAGGTTAGAAGCATGACATGAGATGTGTGGATTCATACTTGTTCACATAGATTGCTTGGTAGTGGATATGACTTTGAAGGCTTCCATTATTGTATTGCAATGATAATTTTGCTAAATAATACATGGTGATGGTTGCTTTTGGAGGTTGGGTTTTTTTCTCAATGAGGGTTTCCCATGGTATATCTTATGTCACATTTTTGTGGGTATGTTTTCTATTTCTTACATGTGGATTTCAATTGCATATTTATTTCAGATCTATTATGGGTTATGTGGAAATGGTTATATTTTTTATTGCAATTTTCCTTAAATTGATAAAACCAAAGTAAATTTGCATGAAATTCATAGAATTCAGTTGACAGGAAACTTGGAGAGGATAAACAAAACAAGGAATGGACAGTTTAGATTTTAGTCTTTGATCACATACATTTTTTGTCAGCTTTTGAAGATATTTCCATTCATGCCAATAACTAACTGGAACAACACAAAATGTACAATGGAAAAGATCATAAACTTGTATAGAGGGCATCCTATTGAAAATATTGAGAGAAATACTTTACATATTTTGACAACATTTTAGACAAAGATGAAGCAACAAACAAGAATTCTAAAATCTATAGTTGATGGATGAGATACACTTTATGATAGATATTAATTTGACATATATGGAGGCAATCACACCAAGACTATTTTATGTTGACCCTCTTGGTTATAAGTTTATATAAGAAATAATTGAAGGGTATGTGCAAGCAATTCTTAAATTAGAATAAGAACCTAACTATGAAATATTTGAAATTTGTGAGGAACACATGTAGTTGGTGCAACAAATTAAGCTTGAGAAATACACAAGAAGGAAGGTAGACAATATTATGAATAAAATCATGGAAGAGACACAAATGATCCCATATGATTTTATTGCTATAAAGAAGACTATATTTGGAATGAAATAGATTGGTTAGGAAGATATTCTATTTGTTCCATCTTTATTAGTTGAAGGCCCCAACTCCACACCTACACCTGCTCATCAATTTGTTTTAGCACCCACAATTTATCTAGATCAGCCTACTAAAGAGGAAGATGTTAGTATAATACACATTCAATCATCAACATCTACTAGCTTAAGAAGGTCAGCAAGGTTAGTATAAGTGAAACAAGTCTTAGTAGAAGCCTCCAAGCCTAAAAGAATGAAGAAATAGCTACTGGAATTGGAAAGAGACATAAGGTTATGGCTACACATATAGGTAGATGAGAGGGAAAGTTGTTACTCCTGAAGTTCAGTCCCAAACACAAGATGAAGAAGGAAGCAATAAGAAGAAAGATTCATGGAAACCTACAATTTTCTGAATGATTCTATACTAAATGAAGGAAACCTTGAGAAGCTCAAGAAATTATATGACATATGCCTTGTATATGAGAAAATAAACTTGGATGTAATAGTAAACTAATACTTGATAAAGTTTAAGAAACCTCTTCTCACAATCCATGACAAATTACCCAAAGAATTGTATGACAAATTGAAAGGGAAAAGGTTGAGAATAAAGAAAGTGTTAAGAGTAAAGAATTAATTTAATTACATTTATTAAATTATCTTTACTCCCTTCTTAATATTTCCTTTTATGCACTTTCATTATCCATTTAATAATTAATATTTAACTATTATATACCTTTTACCTCTTAGGGTCTCCCTTTTAGGTTTTTTAATCTCCTTCTATAAGGATTGGTCTCTTGTATTTTCTACATTTTCTTTTAGTTTGATACATATATTATTGTATATTTTTAGAGCCAAACCCTTGCCTTCTCTTATTTTAGCTTCTTTGTGATAGATTCTTACATTCAGGTGTTCTATGGGATATGTAGATTTGTATTACTCAAATTCTGCATGATATCAAAGCTGTTGAAATCTGATTGAAAAGATCATTATTGAAGAAGAGAGATTGTTGATAAAGAATTTTTTTTATCATTGTTTTGTCACTGATGTCAAACCTACTATTTTCTAGAATGATAATTGCTTATAAGATCCAAGTACTATCACTTAGTTGATTGATGAAGAGGATTTAATCAATAAGATGTAACAAAAGAACTTAAGGGAAAGGTTGAGTTATGGTTTTGTAACAAAGCATAACGATCAATTAAGACAATGGTAAAATGATGTATTGATAATACACTTGAAGATACAAAGGTTGGCTACACTTATAAACTCTAGAAGAATAAGTTGTAAAAAAGTTGTCTGCAAAAGCTTGACTAAATTCATTAGTGGGTGCCAAGCAAGTTCGTTCATGTCATGCCCAAACTATGAGGGCAAAAACACACAATAATTTTTTATTTATTTAAGATGCTCTAAATTCGATAAGGTTGAGATCACATTGCATGAAAAGATTCTCTTCATTACATCTTAAGTTACATATCTTGTAAAGGCATACATCATTAAAATTTTGATGCTCTCGTTATTAAAATAATAAATTTAAATTTCCTCTATAACATTATAATTAAAGATAGATTTAACATTTATTACATAGCATCTTACATCTCAAATAAGGTTAACATAATAATAATTTTTTTTTTAATCAAGTTCAACTAGATCAAGTTCAATTACAAATCTTTTAGACAATTATAGATTGACAATCTAATCGATATTGAAAAGTCACTTAAGAAAAACAATTAACTAGAATTAAAACATAACACACACACACACACACACACACACACACACACACACACACACACATATATATATGTATATATATATATATATATATATATATATAATTTATTAACTTAGAATTATTTCGACTACTTTAACATAATCATTAACTATCAAAAACCTACTAAAAATTAATTAACAACTAACTAAATTCTAACTAATTTAAAGCTTTTTAGTAACTAAAATAACTAACTCTAATTTAAATATCATCTTCAAAGCTAAACTAAGTTACGTATATTAAAATACTTAACTAAATTAAATCTAAATTACACTAAATTTAAGATCTATATTCTAAAACAACCATACCTAAACAATTTTAATTAAAACTACAACTAATATGCAAATTTATTAACACTACTATAATATTTAATGCCAACTTAATTTTAAGATTACTTTAAAAAAACTAACACAATTCTAAATTTAATATTAAACTAACCATACTTAATTTATAAAAAACAAATTTACTAACCTAACCTAACATCTATCTAATCAACAACCTACTCTACACTACCCTATGCTAACATCACTCTTCAAACATGGGCAGCGCTTCCCAAGGAGCGCTTCCCAAGCGCTGTCCTTGGGACAGCGCTCTGCCCAATCATCATGAGCGCTGACCAAGCCTTAGTCATGCATAGGCCAATCTTTTTAAGGGAAAAGGTAGCCAATAAAAATGGCAATGAAAACAAAGGGTTACATCAAACCATACCAAAAGCAATCTAGCCAAGACAAGACAAGGCTAGCGCAAACCAGGAACAAGGTGGAGGTACGGTGATGTCACCAAGTGGCAGTAAAATTTGACTTTGCAAGATTTAACACATTTTTAAAACCTCCTTCCAAAGTGACGTCCACCAAGGTGAGGGAAAACATTAATGACATAAAGTTTATATGGTAGGAAAAGATATTAGTAGCTAGGATATTTAGATTTTTATAAAGTATTGGTTTTAAATCATTGAGGGTCTATTATTTTATTAGTCTGTAATAGTATCAACTATATTTGTGTTTGCCATACAATTTCCAGAATGATAAATGTGCTACTACAGGCCTTTTTACATGCATTATGAAACTCTCTTGTTGGTTTAAGTCTTACTATGGAGTCTTATAGGATTGATGTTTTAATTTTTTTAATGATATTAACTTATCATCTTATTAAACATCATGCTCAACAAAACAACTATTGCAAGATCATCAAAATCTACATAAATCTCTTATGAATCCCTGGTTAATAATTTCCCATGAACCCCAAATGCTATGCATTTCAATGATACCCACATTTCATGGAATAATCATCTAAATATTCATTTAACTATCTATTATAACTAATGGAGCACAATTTGAATAACATAGTGACTAACTAATCTTAGAGCAATTGAGAAAATAAAGAGATCAAAATGATAATGCTCTATTCATTTTGAAGGGAGTATCAAAACACACCAAGTTCTTTCCTCTATCATGTTTCAAATTTAATTGTGGATATCTTGATATAATTCTTTCCTACATGTTCTTGCAAATTTACTTTCAACACAACCAACCATGAACTAAATCATAGCAAACTCAAAGGAGATACCATACATTTACAAATTGAATCTTGCATAATTGAACATAATCATTTCATCTTATCTTTAATATACATTCAAGTGATGATATAAAATAGGAAAACTTCAAGAGAACCAAAGATTACTCAATCACTTATTTTATTAACAACCTGATTCAAGGGCTCAGCCAGGAAAGAACCAGGAAGAAAACCCGGCGTCGTGGCCATGACAACAAAATTGAAAAATTACAAATTACATAGGAAATCAATCCCAATTACAACAATCAAATAAATTTCCTTCAAGTCCCTTATCAAGGGATCAACATCATTTTCTGCAACACATTTCTAAGAACCATGGAGAGAACATAATTCTAATTAGGTGACAACAAGCATGACCAAGAACCATTCAACCATGCATATTCACACAAGGTTATCACCATAAGATTCACAATACATCAACACTAGGGAAAGGTCGATTCTTCCAACTAGGAGAAGTCAAGCACACCACCAAACAAATGCCCAATCGGGGCTATATACCAAGAACTTCCGTTCTTCCATTTCAACATACCATAATCATACAAGGTTTGTGCTGATAGGTAGGGGCCCATAACACCCTACCCTTTCTCCCTCTTCTCATCCTGAGAAGAGACTCTACACTAGTTGGAGTCCGACTAAATAGACCTTTTCTAAAATTGGTCACTTCTGCCCTCTCCAAGGGTGAGTAATACCAAAACACCCATGCGAGAAAAATCTCAAAATTGAAAACATAAACATGAAAGGAGAACATCCAAAAAATAACATGGTTTTTGAAGCTTCCCAACATACCCACAAACATACAAAAATTGAAACAACAACAAGGTAGCATACGCATGAAACAAACATGGAAACTAAACAAGGGAGATGAGAATTTCCTACCTTCACAAGAGGTAATGGAAATGAACAAGTTTGAGTAGAGTTTCCCTTTCCTTGCTTCAATCTTCAAAACTCCTCTCTAAATGTAGAGATTGGGTAACAACAAAAACTAGCCAAGAAAGGCCTCTAAATAAGCCTCAAACTCAACCACCCAAAAAGATCAATAACTTCTCCCACCCACTTAAAATTCTAGAAAATCCTAACTCAACCTACACTATAGTTAAACACTAAGAGGAGGTGGGGTAAGACAACTCAAGATAACCACTTGCAATTTTCGCACATAGGCAAAAAGAGACTTTTTGAGTGACCTCAAAAGTCAATAAAAGGGGCTTAGGGGTTGGAAAAGACCCCCAACCCATACCCATACTCTTTGGGTATAATAATTTCATGTTTTAAAGCCTTAGGAATAGGTTTAGAGCCAAAACAAAAGCTAGGAAATAATTAGGACCAACTAACAACTCTAAAATGCAGATTAAGCACTAAATCGGATTAAGGGATGACTAAACTCGATTAAAAACCAAATTAGCAAAAAGGCACTAACTTAAATCTAACTTAGGTCCAAAGGTTACACAACTAACCCTAGTCAGCACACTGAAGAACATAAACAAATCACGAGTGTCAAGTGACACTAAAAGAACATAGTTATGAACATTAACATTTACTAAACACAGAAAGAGACTACATACATCTCACATTTAGAATACTTGAATTACAAACAACAAGGTTTCCAAAATTAACACATAGAGATCAGTTATGTTCCTCCGTTCATTTCCTCGACTAAAATATCTGCACACTCATTGCACACATCAGTAGTCCCAAAAATCACATGTACATATATACGTATCAAAAATTCACATAAATTGAAACATACATCATCAGGGTTTCTTGCATCCTACTAATATCCTTAATCATAAAGATTTCAAAATCAATGTGTTAATCCTACATTTTAATTAATTCATCAACATACATATACATAAATCATTAAATAATGGACATCAAATATCTAAAAATAACATCACACAACATGAAATAACATAATATGTTCTAAGCATCAGATAATGTCTCGACATCCCGAGTCGTGAATATCAAAATGATAAAGTAATAACTAAGGCTATGAAGGGTTGGGGCGAGGCCTCACAGTTCATGCTGAGTAGATTATCAATAAGTGCCAAGCAAATGTAAAATCTAGTGGGTGCCAAGTGAAACAGAAGGTGCTGAGAAAGTTCAGGTGCCAAGCTAGACAAAATGTAATAGATGTTAAGCATCACTAAAATTTAATTGACACCAAATGAATCCATAGAAGGTGCCAAGTAACATAGTATGTGACAAGAATTAGAAAGTCAATAGTGTTGAGCTACTACATTATTTGAAAAGTCAAAGATTCACCATATCTAAGTTGATAAGTTTGTTACCTTGAATTTTGTGAACTAGATGGGAGATAAGGATGATGAGCTGGTGGTACAAAATTCTAGGTAAACCATTTTTAGATGAATACAGGTGGATTCCACAAGATGTTTCTAGAAGAAACAAGATAAGGGGAAGATACATTGTATCTTACCTAATCCATTTGAACCCAAAATAAGAGTCAGAAAATTAGAACAGAAAAGTATTCCAAACTTCTATTTAAGGAGTTATAGGTCAAGAAGCAAGAGAGGTTGGAGAGAGTGTATGGTGTCAAGGAGAAGGCATTGAGAGGGAAGAGAAAAATATAGAGACTCTGCTTTCATAGATGACCATAGAGGTGATTGTATTGGCACAATGAGCATGAAGACTCAGGGAGACAAAGCTTGAAAGGAAGACAAGCTGTTAGAGCTACAGAGACTGAAAGCTAGGAAAATTTGAGAATTGAATTGAGATCTAAAATTTGCAAATTATGTTGTGAGTTATATCAGATCAAAAGCCCTTATTGTTACTCTGTAGCAATTTTATCAGTTAGGGAAAAATCCTATGGATTTATGTTAGTTTAACATCCATTTTGTAAATCCTTTCATAGGGTGACATTCCAAGTGAATGTTCTAAAGTCCTTTAATCGGGCCCACTTCTAACAAGGTGGTTGAAATCCCTTAATTGGGTCACATTTAAGATTATATTTTTGTAGCCTTTAATAGGTCAGGACTTTCACAGGGCATCACTTGAGAAGAGTGAGAAAGGAGTACCATGTTACTAGTGGTTTTTCTCAAATTGAGTTTCCACATAAATCACTATGTTATGTGTTGATTTTTCATGTCTTATTCCTGCATGTTGATTTATCAGTAATTTGCTAAGAAATATGTTTAGCTTGTATGCATGATTAGTTTAATGGGCTCAATATACTTAGTGAAAAAGTTTTATTAGGACATTTGGACCTTGAATAACTGATTCACCCCCCCTCTTAGTTATTCTAAAGTATTTTTGACAATTGGTATCAAAGCCATCTGATAATTTAGTTTAAATGTACTAGAAGCAGAAAGATCAAGATGCTTAAGAGAGAAGTTCCCAAGCTCAACAGAGATAACTTTGTTGCATGACAAAGTTTAATGAAGCTACACCTTGGATCAATAGGTGATCATGCACAAACCTCTATTAAAGTAGAACATGTTGATCCAACAGGTGTCCCTATTGCAGAAGATATGAAGAAAAAGAAGGAGCACAATCAAGAAATGCTAGGGATTGCCTCTACTCTTAGCTATGCTAAATTTGGTGACATCAAGGGATGTACCATTGCATTCAACATATGGAAAGCCTTGAAAGATATTTATGGAGGAGATCAAAATATCCAAAGAGGAAAAAGAGAAAGCCTAAGAGGAAATTTTGATGACATGAGAATGGAGGAAGGTGAGAACATTGCTCAATATGTCTCTAGAATAAAGGAAGTAGTATGTGCAATAAGAAGTGCAACTAGCCATTTAGATGATGAAACTATTACTAGAAAAGTCTTAAGAGCCTTTCTCTCCATCTATGCTATTAGAGTATCAGTCATCCAAGAGTTGAGATGCATACCAAGAAACAAACTAACTCTTGAAGGTATAGTGGGAAAACTTACTACATTTGAGTTATCCAACTTCGATAACTAAAAACCTGAGAATCTTGAATCTTATTTCAAGGACAAGCTATTGTTGAAAGACACTGAAGAGGTGAAACCAAAGAAGAAGAAAAGAAAGATAAAATATGCATCTAGTGACAACAACACAAATGAAGAAGATGTGGAACAATTGGAAGCATTGATTGCTAGAAGATTTCATAGAGGCAAAGGTAAATTCAAAGGTAAGCTGCCTATCATTTGTTTTAATTGCAATGAAGTAGGATATATTGTTGCAAGATGCACATAGAAAAAGAACTACATAGAAGGCAACAAGCAGAAGAACAGAAAAGAAGATGATAACAGAACTTACAAAGACAAAGGAAAAAAGTGCTACATTGTTAAAGAAGAGAATTGTGATGAAAATAATAATGAGGTAGTCTATGTAGCTATGATGGATGAGTCAAATGAAGATGAGGCAATAAAACTAGTAACCTATGTAAATATGAATGACAGGTGTATCATAGATAGTGGGTGTTCACATCACATGACAAGAGACAAAAGTAAGTTTGTTACCTTAACTCAGTATGATGGAAATAGTGTTAGATTTGGAAATGATGCTCCATCTCTAATCAAAGAAAAAGGTTTCATTAAGCTTACATAGAAAATTTAATGTGATAATGCATATTATGTTGAAGGATTGAACTAGAATCTACTGAGTGTGTCATAGTTAGGCAATGTAGGATGTAAAGTAGAATTTGGAAACAAATCTACCAAAATCTATGACACTGATGGAAATCTGATAGGAAAAGGACATCAAACTAGGAGTAATTTATTTTACCTCGATATAGAGGATGCTACATGTCTTATTGTAAGAGTTGATGATGTGTGGTTATGGCATAAGAGGCTATGTCATGTCAACTTTGATAATCTACTTAGCATTAGCAGAATGAAGAAAGTTAGAGGATTACCTAAACTAAAGAAGCCTAACAATACAATGTGCAAACAATGTCAGCTAGGAAAGATGACCAAGTCAAGTTTCAAAAGCAAAACCTATACTTCCAAATAAGTTCTAGAGTTAGTCCATACTGATTTATGTGACCCAATAGAAGTGCAAAGCTACAAAGGAGATAGATATATAATGTTGTTTTTTGATGATTACTCCAGGATGATGACTGTCATGTTCTTAAAACAAAAATTTGATGCGTTGAGAAAGAAATAAGAAAGAGTCTAAAGTGCCTAAGATCAAATAGAGAAGGTGAGTTCACATAAAAAGAATTTGAGACATTTTGTAATGATAAAAGAATTAAGAGACAAACATTAGCACCTAGAACTCCCACATAGAATGGAATTGTAGAGAGGAGGAATAGATCAGTGATGGACTACACCAGAACATTAATGATGGAGAAGAATGTTGCTCTAAAGTATTGAAGAGAAGTTTTAAGTACTGCTATCTACACCTTAAATCAAGTACAAATCAAGAAAGGTACAAATGCAACACCTTTTGAATTATGGTATGGTCACTCACCCAATGTAAAACATTTCAAAGTATATAAGTGTTTAAATACTAACACTAACAAAATTGTGGAGAGTGCAAATGTAAACTTTGATGAGCATGCAGAAGAATGCATCAAGAAACTGGAAGAATACAGATCCTTTGTATACTTCTATGAATGAATGTCTACTAAAGAAGAAGTTACCAATGAAATTGGGAATCAACAACAAGTTTCAATTTTTGCCAAGTCACAGCCAGTGAATGTTGAGTTACACTCAGAAGCCGAGTTGTAGAATGAAAAAAAATGAACATTCTAATTTTGAGATTAGTACACATGAAAGAGATGATGAGCTACTTGAAAGAGATGTGCATAGTGTCTCTTAAGCTAAAAGACTAGACATGGAAATAAGAAAAGAACCAAGGTTATCCAAGTATGTGAGAAGACATCACCCTACTGGACAATTCATTGGTGATAAGGAAGCCAGATTAATGAATAGGAACACACTAAGAAATGAATCATGTCTGCTAAGCAAGATTGAATCCAAAACAATGAAAGATGCATTACAAGATGATAATTGGTGTAAAGATATGGAAGAGAAGATTGAGCAGATAGAGAAGAATAAAACTTGGACCTTAGTTTCAAGACCAAGTGATAAGAATGTGATTGGTACCAAGTGGGTATTTAGGAACAAGCTAGATGAGAATGGTGAGATCACAAGAAATAAGGCCAGACTAGTCTGTAAAGGTTATACTCAAGAAGAAGGACTGGACTATGGAGAAATATTTGCCTTTGTTGCAAGAATGGAAGGAGTAAGAACTCTACTTGAAAATGCTATTTACAAAGGTTTTAAAGTCTACCAAATAGATGTAAAGTCTACTTTTTTGAATGGTATACTGGAAGAGAAAGTCTATATAGAACAACCAAAGGGATTTGTTGATGACAACAACAAGGATATGGTTTGCAAACTACATAAAGCACTCTATGGTTTGAAATAAGTGCCTAGAGCTTGGTATGATAGACTTCACTAATATCTTGTAAAGATAGGATTTGAGAGAATAGATGGCAACAACAACCTATATATCAAGATAGAAAGAGGTAAAGCCATTCTAATATCTAAAATTTTTGTTGATGATATAATATTTGAAGGAAAAGATGCATTATGCAAAGATTTTGCTAATAAGATGAAACATGATTTTGAGATGTCAATGTTTGGGGATATCAAATTCTTTGTTGGATTGCAAGTACATTGACTGAAACATGGCATATTTGTGACTCAATCAAAATATATCAAGGAGATACTTAAAACATTTGGCTTAGAATATTCAAAACTAGTCAATATTCCAATGGTAATAGGACATAAGTTATCCAAGAATGATAAATCAACAGAAGTAAATTAGACAATGTATAGATCAATGATACAGTAGACTAGACATTGCATTATTTGTTGAAATAGTGGCAAGATTTTTTGCAAACCCAAGAGAAAATCATCTTATGATAGTAAAAAGAATAATGAGGTACCTAAAAGGAACAAATGACTTTGGCTTATACTACAAGAGGATTGAAAAGTTTGAGTTGAGTACCTACACTGATGCAAATTGGGGAGGTAATTTAGATGATAGAAAAAACACCAGTGGAGGAGCACTCTTCTTAGGTAAAAGATTAGTCACTTGGACTAGCAAAAAGAAAAATTGTACCTTATAGTCTATAGTCAAAGCCGAATATGTTGTTGCTGCCATCAACTACACCAATATTATATGGATTAAGCACCTGTTGAAAGGTATGCAAGAATAAATAACCGAACCTATGATAATCTATTATGATAACACAAGTGCCATCAACATATCAAAGAATCCTGTGATGCATGCAAAAACAAAGAACATTGCAATTAAGTATCACTATGTAAGAGAATTGGTGGAAGACAAACAAGTGAAGATGGAATATGTCAACTCAAAGGAACAAATTATTGACATCTTCAAAAAACCATTACCTAAAGATGCATTTGAATACCTTAGAGGTAAGTTAGGGTTAATATCCCTATCCAAGGCTATTTAAGTAACAACAAGACTACCTTGCATCAAATGAGTTGATTGCTAAAATGATATAAATTGATGTAGAGGATACTTACTTTAGGCTTTACCCGAAGTAATTAAAATACTAAAATTCCAAATTAGTCATAGGCAAGGTGATAGAGGGAGAAATTGGAGTTCCTACAAATGCTACACTTGCATGATAAGATGTTGAAACTATATGTCTCAAGCATTGTTCTCAAAGAGGGAGAAATAGTAGAAACTGATCAAATCTACAAGATCAAATGTGTAAAGGGAGAAATAATAGAAAGGAAGGAGAAAGGAAATAGTAGCTAAGGAAAACAAAAAAAAACAAAAATCAATTGGGATGACAAGATTAGAGAGGGAGTAAAATAAAAAAGGAGAAGATAGTGTATCAACAAAAGAGATATCCCTAATATTTTGAAAGAGAGAGTTACTTACAAAATTTAGAGGGAGTCATAAGAATTTTAGAGTTGCTAATAGAATGGATAATTTTGGATACAAATTTTTTCTTTTTGGCATTTGACTTACTATTCTAACCTAGTTAGCATTTTGATAACTTAGTTGATCAGTTTGGTTTGCCATTAATGCCAAAGAGGGAGATTGTTAAAATTTGATTGAAAAGATCATTATTGAAGAAGGGATATTGTTGATAAAGAATGCTTTCAATTATTTTTTTGTCACTAATGTCAAACCTAATATTTTTTGGAATGACAATTGCATATAAGATCCAATTACTATCACTTAGTTGATTGATAAAGAGGATTTAATCAATAAGATGTAACAAAAGCACCTAAGGGAAAGGTTGAGTTATGGTTTTGTAATTAAGCACAAGGACTAGTTAAGACAATGGTAAAATGATGTATTGATAATACACTTGAAGATACAAAGGTTGGCTGCACTTAGAAACTCTAGAAGAATAAGTTGTAACAAAGTTGTCTCCAAAAGCTTGACTAAATTCATTAGTGGGTGCCGAGCAAGTTAGTTCATGCCAAGCAAATCATCAGTAAGTTCTAAGCAAATGCAAAATCTTGTGTGTGCTGATTGAAATAGAAGGTGCTGAGCAAGTTCAAGTGCTGAGCTAGACAAAATGTAATAGGTGTTGAGCATCAGTAAAATTTAGTTGATGCCGAGTGAATCCACAATAGGTATTGAGTAACATAGTATGCGTCGAGCATCAAAAAGTCAATAGTGTCGAGGTACTGCATTATTTGAAAAGTTCAAAGATTCACCAAATTTGAGCTGATAAGTTTGTTACCTTGAATTTTGTGAACCAGATGGAAGATATGGATGATGAGCTTGTGGTACAAAATTCTAGGTAAACCATTTTTAGATGAATATAGGTGGATTCCACAAGATGTTTCTAGAATAAAAAAGATAAGGGGAAGATAAATTGTATCTTACCTAATCCATTCAAACCCAAAATAAGAGTCAAAAAATTAGAGTGGAGAAGTATTCCAAACTTCTATCTAAGGAGTTACATGTCTAGAAGCAAGAGAGGTTGGAGAGAATGTATGGTGTCAAGGAGAAGGCATTGAGAGAGAAGAACAAAGTACAGAGACTCTGCTTTGATAGGTGACCACATAGGTGATTGCATTGACACAACAAGCATGGAGACTCAGGGAGACAAAGCTTGAAAAGAGGACAAGCTATCAGAACTGCAGAGATTGAAAGCCAAAAAAAATTTAAGAACTGAATTGAGATCTAAAATTTGCAAGTTATGTTGTGAGTTATATCATATCAAAAGCCCTTATTGTTACTCTCTAGCAATTGTATTAGTTAGAAAAAAATTCTATGGACTTAGGTTGGTTTAACAACCATTTTGTAAATCCTTTAATAGGGTGACATTCCAAGTGAATGTTCTAAAGCCCTTTAATCGGGCCCACTTCTAATAAGGTGGTTGAAATCCCTTAATCAGGTCACATTTAACAGTATGTTTTTGTAGCCTTTGACAGGGCAAGCCTTTCATAGGACATCACTTCAAAAGAGTGAGAAAGGAGTAGCATGTTACTAGCGGTTTTTCCCAAATTGGGTTTCCATGTAAATCACTATGTTATGTGTTGATTTTTCATGTCTTATTCCTACATGTTGATTTATTAGTAATTTGCTAAGAAATATGTTTAGCTTGGATGCATGATTAGTTTAATGGGCTCACTATACTTAGTGAAAAAAAATTATTAGGACATTTGGACCTTGAATAACTAATTCAACCCCCTCTCAGTTATTCTAAAACATTTTTGAAAAAAGCTAGATCCATTATAGAAGCTATTTGAAGAATGAGGGATTGTGTGGATCAAATTGTGAATTTTAAATCATTTTTTTATTTCAATAGAGGGTCACAATTTTTTGGTACACTTTGATCTCAAACGAACCCCACCATTGAGATTGTAGTGCCCAAAAACCCTTGTTTTGATCTAAGGCATGTCCCATTTGGTCATTGTTGTTTTGGGACACAAATTATTTTACCCCAGGATGTGAATGCTTCTTGAGGCAATGATTTAAAAAATAAAACAAAAGTGGAAACATTTTTTGAAAAGGCTTTAGAAAAAATTCAATAAAAAAATTCTTTTGATTAAGCGCTCAATTTTTTTTGAAAACAAACACTTTATAATTTACATAACCTCTTGGAAAGTACACTTATCAGCTATCAAATTGCTTGCATCACTAGTTCATGTACACTTTTAGGTGTAGGTCATGATGTCAACATTTTTTGAGCTGAAATTTGATGGTCATTCAACCAACATGCATTTGATTTATTTTGTTATAAAAATAGTTGGTTTTTTTGCAATATCTTGAGAATATAGATGCATTTTTGGGAAAATGAGGTACTATTAGAAAGTTTATTCCAAGATGATCATGATGGTTTAGATTTTGCCATCTTTTTTGTCCATCTTGGTACCTATTTTTGTAGTCAAATCTAGTTGATCCTTCCTGCATTCTAGGGGGCCTAATTCACTCAAATTAGCTCTAATTTTTTATCCAAAAAAAGCACTAGAAAGCTCTTCTCAAGCTCTTTAAAGATTTTTTTTCTCTCTTTCATCATATTTTTTCAAAGGTACACATCATACTCATTTAAAGTATTTTTTCTCTTTCCATTATATAATCATAGTTTCCTACTTTTTGGGGTTTGATTTTTTGCATTATGGGGGGTGTTTTATTTCTTTCTTTTTTCATTTAAATCACTAAACCAAAATTATATCAAAATAAACACCCTCTAAAAAAATGTATGAGACCTCTTATTGTATAAAATCTTTGACCCCTCATAACTATCACACATGGAAAGCCCCAATGATGTAACTTCTCCATTCAAAAGGGTTGTGGTCTTGTTTAGATGAAGTGCAACTATTTTTCATAGAGTCCCTTTAAGGTCATGCAACATAGGAACAAGATGGATGAGTCCATGGGGTTGTTTTCTTTGCATGTATTATAAAATTTTACATTTCATCTTGATGGGCTCAATACCCTTTGGGAGATTTGGATTAAGCTTGAGGGCTCATTTGGTACTATTAATAAGTTCAAGGAACTTTAGATTGAGGTTGAGATTACATTTCTTGTAGTTTATTATTTTCCCTCTATTGAGGACTTCTTTGTGAAGTTCAAGCAACAAAGATATTTGTATAGGGTTTTGGGTAGAAGAAGAATGACACATAGTGCATTTAACTAATTCTTTCTAAGCTTTGTGGGAACTTTTAGATTTTTCCTTCTACCTTTTATACCACCAAGGATGCTTTGGGTCCTTGATTTACCATGCCATCCTTTGAGTTTTTCTTTGATCATTTTACTTTAGAGAAAGATAAGCTCTATAAGTTGGATTCTCTTACAAGATCAAAGAATCAAGAATTAGTCCATTTTGGTGACAGGAGCTCCCAGACAAATTTTTTTTGCCTCTCAGAGCTCCTGTCACCAAAATGGACAAATTTTATATGGATTCTAATTGTAACGAGCCTTCTAGATCCAATGAAAGTGTCTATTTGGGTCCAAAGTGCTTTGAAAAATTGCTATAACCCCAAATTGAAGAAAAATGTACAAACAAACTAGAGTTTGTGTCTTTGAATCGCAATGCGCCAAGATTACCTGCATGCAAATAGCTTGCTAAAGAGAAACCAAAGGAGCAAGAACTTGAAGCAAACAATGCAAGAGAAAATATTTCACAATAGGAAAATGAAATTGCTATGTGAATGGATTTACAATGAGTTGTGAAAATACAATGAGAGAGCCTAAATATAAAGGCCTCAAGGAAGCTTGTAGAAGATAAGGTTGACAACCAAGCACACTTCCACAAAAAGTTAGAACATGCTAGAAGGGAACAAACTCCCGTATTGTCAACAACTCATCACTACAACTATTAACTATGTGCATTAACCTAAGTAAACTTAAGTAATAGAATAAATAATTAATAATTAATAATTTACTCTAATAGATTCATTGTATCTATTCACCTTCTTGATCATCCTTTAGAAACTTTTCATCAACTAAATTTGATCATAGATATTATACCTTATCCTCTCCTTAATATTAATGGTCCAACTCAGCAATCACTAAGTTTTGATACTCAGTCATGACTAATCACTTGGTCCTATAAGACTTCTTGGCCCAACATCAACTAATTTTCTTAGTTGATACTGACACTCAATCAACAATAGATATGCTCAACACTTAGTGTGGCTCAGTTAACACTAGTATGGCTCAACATTCCTTAATCTTTAACTCTATTGCTTGGTTTAGCTTTACGTTCTTGATATAAACAACCACTTTGTCTTTTCAAAGTCTAACTAATAAAATGTCCACTATATCTTGCTTTCCATAACTCAACCTTTCCTCTAGGTGCTATTGTTAGGAGCAATCTCTCAAATCCTCTTCATCAATCAAATAGATATGATATTTAGATAAGATAGAAATACGTCTCCCTTGTAGATTTGACATCAATGACAAAACAACAATTGTTCCAATTGTAATTTTCTAATAATCTTCCTCTTTGGTATTGATGAAAATACCTCAATATCTTAACACCTCAATGTATCTTAAGATCCATATCTTGACAATAATCTCCCTCTTTTTTACAATGCAATCCAAAATGTGTCACTACCATGAGTGATCAATATCCTTAGTTTCATTCAAATTTTCACCTCTATGAGTTTGGAAACTTTCATTCAAATTTTCATCTCTATGAGTTTGGAAACTTCCTTTATCATATCTCCCTCTTTTTCTCTTTGTTTATCTCTCCTTTTATAGTATATGTATCTATTTTCTTTTGTAGTAAATGATTCTCTCCCTCTTTGACAAAAATTCCAAAGACACTTAGCATTCATGACTTCAATCACTTCATACATCTGAATTATGTAGATATTTGCATGTATGGATGAATTCTCTATCATCTGTCTATGACTAATTTGTTATACTAATCTTTGACTATCTAACTTAGAAATCTCCCAAAGTAGATATGTCTCCATCAATGTGTAAGATATTCTAAGTAGCACATTTGATGTAGTGTACCTCTTCTCCTTAAGCAGCTTTATTTAAGAGAATTACCCCTAATTTACCTCTAAGATATTCATGGGAATCTTTAGTAAGGCTTAGTGATTATGTCAACAATTTTTTCTTTGGTGTGCACATATCCTAACTTCACTTCTTTGTCTTGAACTAGTTCCCTCAAGTAGTGATACTTGATAGCAATGTGCTTTTGTTTTTTTTTCCATCACTAGATTCTTTGAAATGTTAATAGCACTTGTATTGTCACAACAGATAACCATGGGATTTGTAATCTCTTCTTTCATTCCTTTTAGTAACTTCTTGATCCACATAATGTTTGAATAATTGAATGCAGTTTCCACATACTTAGCTTTAGCTATTGATTGGGAAATACAATTATGTTTCTTGCTTGTCTATGACACCAATCTCTTTCTTAGGAAGAATGCACCTCCACTAGAACCATTTCTGTCATCAATATTTTCTACCCAATTAGATCCAATGAATACCTTCAGTTCAAATCCAACATTCTTCTTGTAATAACATCCATAGTCTTTAGTATCTTTCAAATATCTCAATATTCTTTTCACTTCCATCATGTGATTTTATTTAGGATTTTCTAAAAATCTAACAACTTTCCCAATTGCTAATTCAATAGCAGGCTTAATATGAACAACATATTGCAATTCTTCAATCATGGAATTGTATAATGTCTAGCTTGCATTAGTAGATTCATCATTCTTAGATAACTTATGTCCTATAGAAATAGGTGTACCCATTGATCTTGAATCTTCCATTCCAAAAGTCTTTAGTATCTCCTTGATATATTTGGACTGAGTAATGAAAGTACCAAACTTCATTTGATATACTTCCAATCCAACAAAGAATTTTACTTCACCAAACATAGGCATTTCAAATTCCATCTTCATTTCATCAACAAATGATTTCCATAATGCTTCTTTTCCTCCAAATATAGTGTCATTAACAAAGATTTTACATAGCAATACTTCATTATTCTTACCAATCTTCAAATATAGATTGTTTTTATCATTAATTTTCCTTTCAAAAAAAATACTCACTAAATAATTTTGCAGTCTTTCATACCATAGTCTCGGGGCTTGGTTCAATCCATAAAGAGCTCTGTTCAATTTACATAACATATTCTTCTTATCTAGATCCAAAAATGCTCAAGTTGTTCAATGTATACTTCTCTCTCAAGTATACCATTCAAAAATGCAAATTTGACATCTATATCATTTACCTTGAAATTCTTGTAGGTTGAATATGCAAGTAGGTATCTGACTCCTTCAAGTCTTTCCATTGGAGAAAAAAGTTCTCCATAGTCAATGCCTTCTTCTTGAACAAATCCCTTGCATACCATTCTTTCCTTGTTCCTTGCAACTTCACTATTTTCATTGAATTTGTTCTTGAAAATCCATTTTGTTCCAATAATGTTTTTGTCTTTAGGTCTTGGTACTAAGGTCCAAGTATTCTTCTTCTCAATATGTTCAAATTCCTTATTCATTTCCTAAATCCAATCTTCATTGTCTAAAGAGTCCTTTACTAATTTGCGCTCAAATTCATAATGCAGGTTTTGGAAATATTATGACAAGCCAAGTTACTGAGAGGGGAGGGGTGAATCAGTAAATTCTAATTTTCTTAATCCCAATTAGCAATTAATCCTGTATATGAATTTTGATCTAACTTCATGCATGAAAAATTGAAAAACATGAAAGCATACATAACACTTTGACACAAGATTTGGTGACCCAAAAACCTTCGAAATAAAAAGTAAAACTAGGGTGGGGATGATACCCACAAGCTTTAGTATTGTAGTATAAACTTGGCTTGTTAGGGCTTATATTGATCACTTCTAATGATCTACCTTGTTAGGAGCAATAAGGACTACTACGTCCACCTTGTGAAAGGATTTACAAACATACAATAAAGTATGCACTAAGTAAAGAGGTTTAAATAAGACTATTAGGTATACCTTGTTAAAGGATTTGACTAATCCACTTGTTAGAATGAAACAATGGCTGATCTTTGATCTACAACTTGGTTTGTTGAATGAGATTCTTTTGAGTGTACAAATCACCTTGTTGTGATAGATGAATCTTTGCTGCTCCTTATACTACTGTAGCCTTTTGTAATTTGCTCTTTTTCTCTTCTATGATGATTACATTACTTCAATTTTTTGATACATACATACTTTGGATGTGATACAATACATTACACATATATCAATTCAATTACATAATTAAAAAGTTGACCATAATACAAGTTTACACAAAATATTACAAAGTCAGCCAAAGTGTAGAAATTTGAGCTTTGAAGATTGACTCGGTGAGGTTCTGATACTCAACATCCACTATTAATTCTTGGCATCCTCATGCACTTGGTAGACATAGAAGATCGGTCCATACTGATCACTTCCAAGTAGTCTTGAACTTGATCTGCACTAATGACTTGACAAATATTATGAAACTCGATGGATAAACTAAATCACTTGGTTAACACTACATAGATCGGTAAACACTATCAGCTTAAGCTTGGTATAAACAGAGTCTCTTGGTTAACACTAAGTAGCTCAGTCAACACTGGACTTGCATCACATCAAATGTGAGCTTGATAAACATTGCATAACTCAGTTTACACTGGCAAACTTGGCATACACTGAAATGCTTGGTTTACACTACTAAACTTCAACTCTGTAATAACTACTTAGTTTAAACTAAAATCTATCCATAGGACTCAGTAGCAAATGTAAGACTCGATAGCAATTAAAATTCTTGGTTAACACTGTTAACTGTACAATATACTCTATACGAAAATAACAAACATAACTAGAATGTCAACAATCTCCCCCTTTGGCATTAGTGACAAAACACTTATTACTCAAAATTGAATTATCCATCACATTATATCTCCAACTTAGTAGAGTATACTATTTTTGAGATTTTTCAAAGTTGTTTTTGTAAAGGATACATTTCTATACATGGTAATTCTTCCTCCAAAGTAATATAAAATATATATCTTTACTCTTTCCTAAAATTTTCCCCCTTTCTTTTTACATCTTTCTCCTCTTTATATCATCTTATATCTTTTCAATGTCTTCTTCCCCTTTTTGAAATTAATGCCAAAGATTTATACTTTATGTATTTACATAGTAATACCAAAATGAGACAAGAAATTTGAATGTACCTTTAGTATGATTGCCAGAGTCTCGACCCAGTTCTCTTGCAAGACCTTGCATGTGTGTAATGCCACCTACACTTCTGCTAATAGTTCAATCATATGATCTACAATAAAGAAATTATTATCATGGATGAGAGTTTTTGAATAATCAATATGCTTTTGTAGTGCATCCATGTCAGGGAGTATCATATTTTTAATATGTACCAATGTAGATCTGATTCTGGCCTCTTCTTTAAGCAATTTTGCTTGCATGTCTATCAAAAATCTGATCCTTTTGAAATGGGTAGAGCTTAAACTCAAGTCAAGCTACAATTATTGAGCACTTTCCTTAAGATCTTCATCAATCTTAGACAATTCACCAAAAAGTAAAGTTACATTTGTACAAGAAGTCTCAAAAACCCAAAATAGTAGATAACTCTACTTGGTAAATGGCAGTCTTTTGAGCAATAAGTTCTAAGACCTTATTCTCAAACTTCTTCTCTACCATTTGTAATAACTTGTCTTGTCCATCTAGATCTTCATTATACTTCTGGACTACTTCTGCCAATTGATACAAAACTAGCTGAGAAGAATCAATTTCTATACCTATAGCCTCTGCCAAAATATTTGTGGCATCCTCAATGATTTTTAATTCTTTATCTCTTTCATCTCTTAGTCTCTACTATTTGGCTTTCTTTTGAAGTAACTCTCCAAAGGTTTTCATTTGATCATGATTGAGTTTTGATCCAATTAGGAATCACAATTTCCTCATCAAGATCTCCATGCTCCTCCTTTTCTTTACCTTTACCCAGAAATTTTGTGCTCAATTGCAGCTTGGTCTCAACTTTCCTTGCACTTATTGCTTTTATACTTGCAATGGAAACAATAGTAGAAATTGTGGGGCTTGTTGAAAAAATTGATACCACACTTATTGTATAAATACTAGTAGAAGTACTTGTTAAAGCCAAAATTGGTGTATCCAAAACTATTCTATTCAAAATTGTTGAAGAGGGAAGAGTTTGTAGCTCGGTGGATGAAGTAGTTGACACTTCAGTCAATGATGTGCTGAGTTGAACTAGTACAAAGATTGATTGGATGTTTGTGATTTTGGTGCTAGACATAATAAATCACGTAGAGGTTGTCTCCATGCTTGATGTTGTCACTATTTTTCTTGGAGAGTGAGTAAGTGAAGCAATAACTGCTACAATAATCTTGACTGGGTCATTTTCCTCAACATCTTGAGTTCCTTCCTCGATAGCCTCTTGCTCTTGTTCCTCTTCATCATCCTCATTATCAAACTATGTTACTTCATCATTTTTCTCTTCATCCTTTTCTTGATCATCATCATCATTGTCTTTATCACTTATGCTGACCAAAAAATCACTTAGTTTGTGAAGAAGATAGATATTTTTCCATGTTCTTGTTGCATTCTTCACAACATGCTCTATTTCTTTTAACAAAATTAGACAAGTATTGAATCTTAAAATTAGTTTTTCTTCATTTTTCTTTAAAGATTCCTTGATTTCCTTGTTAGTCATATTTGGCATCAATTGCCTTAGGGTTTACTCATGAATTTCCTTTGTAGTTTGCATTGCATGTTCCCATCCTTGCTTGATTTTGTTCATTAGAGCTTTTGGAATTTGCTGAGTGAGCTAGTCAGGCGAGTATTTCCATTTTCCCATTTTAGATATTAGAATATCTTCAATCTATTTTTTCTCATCAGCTATTCTAGTCTCATATTTTAATGCTTTGAATTTTTTTATCCTAGAACCTGATTCCAATTCCTTCATCCTCTCTTCAAATGTGGGTGGAGGCCTCTTGAAAATTATGTCTCCCCTTTCTTTGTCTGCCTTCTTCCTAAAGGATCTCCTAGTGAATAGTGCAGTGGATGTCTTGGTAGGCTTGGTAATGACTGTCTTCCCCTTTTTTTTCAGTGATTCTTTTTCCTTTGATTCTTCATCCTTTGCTTCTTCATCTTCACCTTTTCCCTCGGTTAACAAAAGAGAAGAACTTGTTTTTAACTTGGCAATCCTTTTCTTGCCTTTGCTAACAGCCTAAGGGAGCTTGATCTCTAGTTCTATTTAGGCCTTAGCCTCATCACATGTTCCAAAATATGCAACCTTGGGGTTAACTAGTTCATTAATCAGTGCCTCAATAATATCTTTTGTTTCATCAATATTTACCTCATATCCTAGAGGTTTTACCCATGCAATTCTTGTCCTAACTACCTGAATGTATACCTTATCACTATCCACCATAAAAGATACATCATCCTTATAATCTTCAACTAGTTTCTTGGGGATTGAATATGTGTTATTCATTTTCTTCTTGAAAGCATCAAAATAATTATCCATAATATTGGTTTAATTTTCTCCCATCTCAGCAATATGTTCATTAATCTGATAGAGTAATGTCACATCTTTCCTCCACACAACAATACCTTTTGATGGAAATAATTTTTGAACATAAAAGAATAAACATGTCAATAGAGAGCCAAACTTACAAGGATTGTTCTTCGATGTCCTAATGCTCTCCATGTTCTTATTGAATTGATTCAATAGTAGCTTGGCAAGGTCAAGAGAAATGTTATTCTTGATGACTTTGTATGCCAGATCAACTACTTCACACGACACACTATTTAATCTACTCAAACTGTAGATTTGGTGTGCAATGACATGAATGCTAAACTTCAATTCTATGTTAGTGACACTGCTAATTTTCATTCCCCTACCATCCAAGTCAGCTAGGGTTTTCTTCTCCAGTTTGACCTGACCTAGGGTTTTTGTCATTTTAGCTTTAGCTAGCATAGGGAGACTAGTGATCCTATGAATCATATTCTTTGTAATCAAAATAGGTTGTTCCAACCACAATTTTCCATTGTGCACACGATTGAGAATATACCTAATCCATTTGACTTGGAAATCATGGTGCATGTGAGGAATATGGGTTAAACCTTTGGTTTCGAGATGTTGGTGCTCAGGTTTCAAAATGCCATCAACATATAGCTCTTTTAAACATTCATCCATTTATAGGGTGCCAATATCTTGAATTGCACATTTAAAATGAGAATGAATATCATTGATCAATAGTACCTTGGAAGGGATTTATGATTGCACTCCACCTGGGTCTAGGGTTTTAGTGACTGTAGGAGTGAGCTTATAATCTGGCACCTTCCATTCTACAACACAAACTAACATGTTTGACCCTTGCTTCGCCTTATTGCTAGTAGCTACCATCTTCACTTAGTAGGGTTTGAGAGAATTTGAAAATTTTGACAACAATTTTCTCAAATCACTTGAATGCTCTTGAAGATTGCTCTGTGCAATTTGCTCTAAAAAATTCATAGTGAAAATGATTTCGATTTCATTCCTTTTATTAAAATTTTCCATAAATTCTTGGTACAAAAGTTAGATGAATTTGACATACTGTCATCCACTTTGCTTGCATTTATTACTTGGTAAATTCTTTCATCATTCGATAACCACATCTAAAACTTAGTTACTTCCAAACTTTCTCAGTAGAGTCTATGACCTGACCTCACTCGATAAGGAAGATAACTTGATAGTAACTAGCACCTTTTCCTAAGAGATCCCTTTCACATCTCGAATGCTGATATGGAGATTTTTTCCTAACAATTGGAACTTATTTAGATGTCTTCTTTGGTAGCCAAGTTCTAGTTTTCCTCTAAGAAATCAAGTGGAAATAGCAGAGTCACCCAATTCTTGAGTGACTTGATCATCATTGCACAGACTTGTATTCTTGGTAGACTTTGGAACCTATTATTGTCTTATTTGTTTTCTAATGTTGTCATTTTTTTCGTTCTTTTCATCTTCTATTCTTCCATTATTCATACAGTTCTTAGTAAGGTGACCAAGTTCTATACATATAAAACATCTTTTGGTAGTATTGTTGGAAATCTGATTGAAAATGAATACTATCAAAGAGGGAGATTATTGAAAAGAAGGAAGATTGTTGTTAAAAGAATGTTTTCAATCATTGTTTTGTCATTGAATTCAAACCTACTAATTTTTGGAATGAAAATTTCTTATAAAATCCAAGTACTATCACTTAGTTGATTGATGAAGAGGATTTAATTAATAAGATGTAACAAGAGCACCTAAGGGAAAGGTTGAGTTATGGTTTTGTAATGAAGTGCAAGAATTAGTTAAGAAAATGGTTAAATGATGTATTGGCAACATACTTGAAGATATTGAGGTTGGACACACTTAGAAACATTGGAGGAATAAGTTATAACAAGGTTGACTGCAAGGCTTAACTAAGCTCATTAGTGAGTGCCAAGAAAGCTAGTTAGAGCCAAGTAAATTTTTAGTTAGTGCCAAGGAAATAAAAAATCTAGTGTGTGCCAAGTGATACAGAAGAAGACAAGCGTGTTCAAGTGCAAAGAAAAGTAACAAGTGTAGAGTATCAAGAAAACTTAGTGGATGCCAAGTAAATCCATAGTAGGTGCTGAGCATTAGTAAAATGTAGTTGATGCTAAGTAACACAATACGTATCGAGCACCAAAATTTCAATAGTGCCAAGCTGCTGCATTATTGGAAAAGTCATAGATTCACCAAATCTGAGCCAACAAGTTTGTTAACTTGAATTTTGTGAACTAGTTGGAGGATAAGGATGATGAGCTAGTGGCATAGAGTTCTATGTAGACCATTTTTGAGTGAATTCAAGAGGATTCTTCATGCTATTTCTAAAAGGAACAAGATGTGGGTTAGCTTCAATAAATCCTACCTAATCCATTTGAACTAGAATTAAAGGAGGGAAGAATCAAGCAGGAAAAGAAATTCCAAACTTCTATTTAAGGAGTCATAGACCAAGAAGCAAGAGCTATTGAAGTGCCAAATTGTGAAGTGGTTGAAGAGTGTCAAGGAGAAGGAAGAATAGAACACAAAAACTTTGCTTCAATAAGTGGTCAAAAGGGATTGCACTGGTACATCAAGCATGAAGAATCAAGGAGAAAAAGCTTGAAAGGAGGACACATTGTCAGAGCTATAGAGACTGAAAGCTAGGAAATGTGAAGAGTTGAAGAGAGATCTGAAATCTAAAAGTTAAGTTGTGAATTTAATCAGTTCAAAAAACCCTCATTGTTACTCTCTAGCAATTGTATAATTAGGGTAAAATCCTATGGACTTAGGTTGTTTTAATAGCCATTTTTAAATCCTTTAATATGGTGGCATTCCAAGTGAATGTTCTAAAGTCCTCTAACCAAGCCCACTTCTAACAGGGTGGTGAAATCCTTTAACCAGGTCACATTTAATAGTGTGTTATAGCCTTTAATATGCGTTTCATAGGGCATCACTTTAGAAGAGTGAGAATTGAGTAGCATGTTACTGGTGGTTTTTCCCAAATAGGGTTTCCACATAAATCACTATGTTATGTGTTGATCTTTTCATGTGTTATGTTTACATGTTGATTTATAGGAACTTGCTAAGTAGGAAAGTTTTAGCTTGGATGAAAGAATAGTTTTAAACGCTCACTTTACTTGATGAAAAAGTTTTAACTGGATATTTGGACCTTGAATAACTAATTCACCCCCCCTCTCAGTTATTCTAAAACATTTATAACAAGTATCTCTTTTCCTCATATGACGTTTTACGCAATTCATACCAATGTGTCCAAATTCTCCACAGTAATAACATCTACACCAAGTGTTATAGTCCCAACCAAATATAGCTTTCACAATTTTTTCTTCTAGATTCAATATCTTAGTTTTGCATTCTGATGATTTATGCCCATGCTTCTTACATTTGTGATATTTGCCTTAAAATCTTGGTTTCTCTTTGCATTCATTTTCTCTATGACCATGTTGATTACAATTGTAGCATTTTTTATTTTATTTTGCTTTCCCATTGCTCCAACATTTGTTTGAAGTGTGACATATCTTAGCACAATGATTGCAAGTAGGTTTTTGGTTCCTTTGAGCTCCTTGCTTGGATGCTTCTCCTTCTTTCATATATCCAATTCCTACTTTTCATTTTTGTCTAAAGTGACTTTGTTTATTCAATTGATTCATGTTTGCTTGGGATTTCAACATTCTTTCATTGGTTTTCCTTTCAATGTTTAGATCATTCTATAATCTTTCATTCTCTGATCTCAAGTTTATGATTTCTTCATTTGCATTGGTGAGCTAATCAATGAAGTCTACTTGTTGAAGGGATAGGTGTTGAATTTCATTGTTCTTTCCTTCTATCTCTTCTCTTATCGTATTTTTCTCTTCCATGACTTCACACAATATTATTGACTAAATTTATTTCTCTCTTCTTAGTTTTCTTACTTCTTCTTGAAGAGTATTATTCTTTTCCAGTAGTTATTTGATTTCTTCATCAACTTTATTTGAATTTCTTGGATAGATGTCTTCAATTCTTTCTTCAATGTAGAGTGAGTCATCCATATGGATTGCAAGGTCTTTTCTTATTTTTAGGGATTGAGAGAGTTGCTATTTTTCTTTCTTGAGTTTTCCAATGGCTAATTCCAAGTCTAGCTTCTCATTGTCAATAGCCTTGTCAAGTCTAAATACCTCCATTGCCTTTGATCTTTTTTCAAGATGTTAAACTTTTTACTGAGAACCACAATGCTCTAATACCAATTGTTGGAAATATTATGACAAGCTAAGTTACTGAGAGGGGAAGGGTGAATTAGTAACTTCTAATTTTTTTATATCCCAATTAGCAATTAATCCTTTATATGAATTATGATCTAACTTCATTCATGGGAAACTAAAAAACATGAAAGCATAGATAACACTTTGACACAAGATTTGGTGACCCAAAAACCTTCAAATAAAATTTAAAACTGGGGTAGGGATGATACCCACAAGCTTTAGTATTGCAATATAAAGTTGGCCTGTTAAGGTTTACATTAATCACTTTTGATGATTTTCCCTATTAGGAGCAATAAGGACTACTATGTCCACCTTGTGAAAAGATTTACAAACATACAATAAAGTATGCACTCGTTAAAGAGATTTACATAAAACTATTAGGTCTACCTTGTTAAAGGATTTGATTGATCCACTTGCTAAGATGAAATAGTGGTTGATCTCTGATCAACAACTTGTTTTGCTAAATGAGATTTCTTTAAGTGTACAAATCACTTTGCTGTGATAGATGAATCTTTTCTACTCCTTATGCTACTATAGCCTTTTGTAATTTTCTCTTCTACTCTTCTATCATGATTACATTACGATCTTTTTTGATACATACATACTTTGCATGTGATACATTACATTACATATATATCAATACAATTACATAATTATAGAGTTTCCCACAATACAAGTTTACACAAAATAGTACAAAGTTGGCCAAAGTGTAGAAACTCGAGTTTTGAAGACTGACTCGGTGAGGTTCTGATACTCAACATCCACTATCAATTCTTGGCATCATCACACACTCAATAGACATAGAAGCTCAGTCCATAGTGATCACTTCCAAGTAGTCTTGAACTTGGTCTTCTATGGTGACTCAACAAATATTGTGAAACTCAACATATAAAGTGAATCACTTGGTTAACACTACATATCTTGGTAAACACTATCACCTTGAGCTCGATATAAATAGTGTCTCTTGGTTAATAGTGAGTAGCTCAGTCAACACTAGACTTGCCTCACATTAACTATGAACTTCGTAAACATTGCACAACTTGTTTTACATTAGTAAATTTGGCATGCACTAAAATGTTCAGTTTGCATTGCTAAACTTCAACTCTATAGTAACTACTCATTTCAAACTAAAATCTATCCATAGGACTCAGTAGCAACTAAAATGCTTGGTTAACACTATTAACTATACAATATGCTTAGTATGAACTCACAATCTGAGTAAGTGTATGCCACCAATA
This sequence comes from Cupressus sempervirens, assembly GCA_028749045.1. NCBI lineage: Eukaryota > Viridiplantae > Streptophyta > Pinopsida > Cupressales > Cupressaceae > Cupressus > Cupressus sempervirens. The sequence goes on along the minus strand of CM053785.1, from coordinate 179,647,703 downwards.
ACAAACTTAACTAGAACGTCAATAGTAGGCATATATTATCTTTGAGTCTTTTTCTTATCATAACACATTCAACATCACCAATGATTTTCTAAGGTTTGTGATCTCTTCTTACAAACTTGGCTAGCACATGTGGTTTCCTTCTTGTTTCTTCAACAAGTTCATCTGGAAAAATTATTTCAAGCTCATTTTCTCTTTCTTGTTCACATTTTGGTCTGATTTTGGCATGCTCAATATTCTCCCTCTGATGGATGACATTTCTTGTCTATGACTTGGCATATTCATACTATTTCTTGTCACCCACTATTTACAACTCAACAATTTGTTATTACACTTCATCAATTTTTATGTCTTATGGGAAACTACACCTTGGTTTGCTTGTCCTTTTTGAGTGTTGGGAGCATTATCATCCACATAGATGAATGTATTATAATCTTCACATTCTTCATTGCATGTAATGCCACTTCTTTCTGTAAATTCATTAACTTTCACATTTGCACTTTCCACAACCTTGTTAGAGTTAGAATTTAAACACTTGTAAGCTTTAATATTGGTAGAATATCGTAGGAATATACCTTCATCACTATTTGCATCAACTTTTCCATCCCTATTATCTTTGATTATATAGCATTTTCTGCCAAAGACTTTGAAAAAATTCATATTAGGAGCATATTCATACCATAGTTCAAAAGGTGTAGCATTTGTACCTTTCTTGACTTGTACTCTATTTAGGGTATAGATGATAGTACTAAAAAATTCTATCCAATACTTCTTTGATACATTCTTCTCCATCATCAATGTTCTTGCAAAAACTACTATTGATATGTTTCTCCTTTCATCTATCCCATTCTAAGAAGGGGTCCTTGGTGCTATCATCTATCTTTGATTTCTTTGTCATTGCAGAATGTATTAAACTCATTAGAAATGAATTCACCACCTCTATCAAATCTCAAACTCTTCCCTGTTTCCTTTTCAACTTTGGCTAAATACCACTTAAGTAATTAAAAAGCATTAGATTTAGCTTTAAGAAACTTCATAGTCATCATCCTAGAATAGACATCAAGAAATATAATGAAATAATTATCTCCATAATATATTTAAACATCAATAGGCCTACATAGGTCAGTATGAACCAATTCCAAAATATCACTAGAAGTGTATTTTTTCTCTTGAAACTAGACTTGGTCATTTTCTCCAATTAACATTGTTTACACATACCATTATCGAGCTTCTTCAGTTTAGGCAACCCTCTTACTTTCTTTATTTTACTAATATTTATCAAATTGTCAAAATTTACATGACATAACCTCTTGTTCCATAACCAAACATCTTGTGGTGCAAATAAACATGTTTCATTAAATAAATCTAGATAGAACAAGTTACCTCTGGTTTGATCACCACGTCCAACTATCTTACCATCAACATCATATATCTTGGCCTTTCTGAGATGGAATTCAACTTGATAACTTGATTTTTTCAGCTATGAAATGCTCAACAAATTATAGTTAAGTTTTTCAACCCAATAAACATTGTCACATTTGATCTTGTTAGTCAGTTGAATAGTCCCTTTACCTTTTACAACACACATGGAATATCATTACCAAATTTTACACATCCACCTTTGTATGGACCAATATCCTAAAATTTATCTTTATTACCAATCATATGATTAGAGCAATTGTTGTCAATTATCCATCTATCACTTTTTTTTACATATGAGATCATGTTCATCCGAATTGTCTTTCATAGAAATATTGAAACTTCATCATTATTACTTTCAGATTCATTGTTAGTTTCTTCTTTAGGAATATAACACAATTCCTTACATTTGTCATCCTTGTTTATCTTGTAGTCTTAGTCATCTCTTCTTCCTTTGTACTCACTTTCCCTTCTTTCATCCTTATCCTCTTTTTTAGGACACCTAGCATCAATATGACCAACCTTGTTGCATGAGAAATAAATAATAGGTAGTTTACCTTTGTATTTACCCCTACCTCTTCCAAATATTTTTGCAATAAGGGCTTCAAGTTCATCAAGCTCAACAGAACTATCAATATCACTATTCACATGTTTTCCTTTCTTTTTTCTAAGAACCACTTGTGACTTAAAAGTAGATTAAATAGTATTAGGTGTATAGTTATCAAAGTTAGACATCTCAAAAGAAATAAGCCTACCAATTACACCTTCCAAGATCAAAGTGTTACCTAGTGTTCATCTCAGTTCTTGAATTGTAGATACTTTAATGAAATATATAGGGATTAAATCCATCAATACCTTATAATAGTTTCATCTTTGATTTCTCCATTTTCACCATGAATAGAATTAACAACTTCTTTGACTCTTGTGTAGTATTGCACTATGTTCTCACCTTCCATCATTCTCATGTCATCTAATTTACTTCTTAGGCTCTCTGAGTTGGCTCTCAAAACATTATCATCACATCTATTGTTTTTTTAAAACTATAGGTCTTAAAACATCACCAAAATGTAGAAAGAAAGTGGATGCCTAGCGGCTAGCTATTTCCCAAGCTCAGTAAGAACTCATTTAGATTTGGACCAACTTACCAAAGCACAAAGCACTTTCTACATTTTAGGCTCTGTAGGACCAAGGTGAGTGTACCTAGGGATTATATTTACTATTTATTGGTTTTCCTTACACAATATTCATCCCTTACATCATAAAATGGTAAAAAATATTCTAGAAAATTAATCAACTTGTCAATTTATATTAGCTAACTATAAGTTCAACGAAAGATATTACAATAAGTGAATGACCAGCATGTAATTATTTGTCACAAAATTTTAAGTAATTGATTTTGATTAAAGTGTGGATTATGAAACCAAATGACTGTATTAATTTGCATCTTCACTAATGACTAGCGCCTTATCCATTATTATACAAAGTCACATTAGTAAACTTTGACCTATTTAATTGAATTGCAATTAAATTTATCAATAGTTAACCCTAGATCCCATTCTTATTCTATCCCTCCCATACACTTAGAAACCCTATCAAATCACATAAGAACTTACTTAATTTCTTGAATTAAAAGAAACACTAAATTGACATACAACCTATCCAAGCTGCATTTAATTGAAATAAACTTTCTTATTCAATCTCAAAATTATAAATATATGAAAAATGAGAGAAATTTAGAGACAAATATACTCAGAGCTTCCTCTTGTATTTATCTTCCTTGAAAATAATAAACTACTAATATAAAACTCAAAGTAACTTACAATTTGACAGATTTGTCATTCAATATTCATTATGTTCTCATAATACAAAATTTGAGACAACTTATGATTGACATAAAGATTGGAATGACTATAAATAACATAAGCACTAAAAAATGATAGAACTCAGACCCTCACTCCATATCTTGGAAATTCTTTATAAACAAGGATTAAAAGAATCTTCAGATGGGAGGACATATGTCAAACTTTGATTCAAAAAACAAATACAAAGATATGTCAAATGATTTTTTCTTTACAAACATTCCTTGTACTTGGAAAAAATTGGGGAAATAGTTTTGAAACTGGCAAGTGGGAACTCTCTTCAAGTGTCTTCAATAAAAGTATGTCTTCATCTTAACAACCTATCATTTTCTTTGTACTTTCTTTATTTTGTCTTTTTTGCATTTTAGTTATGACTTAACTATTTAATCATTGTCCCTAGATGGCAAGGCCTTTATGCTAGCTATGACCTCCTAGATGACTATGTCAATTTTAACATTTGGCCAGGTGGCATCTTTGATCTTGTTCAACTCCTCGAGACACTTATTACACTTAACATTTGTTATGGCTTTAACCTCTTCAAATACCTTGCCCATTTTTTATTCCAATTTATAAAAAATATCAATTAAATCATGTACCACCAAAATATTTGCCTTTCCATTACAATATGCCAAGAGCCTAGAATGATTCAAAATGCCATTAAAAGAGGATGGCCAGCTTGCCACTCCTTTACTCCTCCATTTTCATCTAATATACTAGGAATGAAACTTGGAGTTCCTGTAGCAATTTTTTTCATCTTATTTTGAATTAATTGCAATTTTCCTATAAGGAAACCATTTAATTCCTGATGGGGACACAACCCAAGCACAAAATGGACACAATAGGAAAGGGAAAATTTTATTAACTATGCAAATATGCTAGTACACTTAGTGTAGAGAAACATACTCCCAAAACATGCCCTATGGGCTTACAATATCATAAATCTAGAGATAATTTCTTCTCCCAGTACCTTCTCTCAAACTCCACTCCGAATTGCCTTTTACAATGCTAGAAATGTCCTTAAATAGACCCCAAAGGGTTAAGGATTAGGAATACATTCTAGAAAGTGCAAGTTGGCATCCATCGACCAAATAGAAGGCTCCAGAAGTTGCATTAGAAGTCAGTACAAAATTAGAAGAATCTAGAAATGGTAACTGAACTTTCGGGAGGCATAACTTTTGAACCGTAGCTCTGATTGATGAACAATTTACATTTCCAAAAAGCTCTCAAAGTGCTCTATAGCCCTATGGACCAGCTTCACTTGTCCCCCATTTTTTGGCCCTATACAAGGTCATTTAATGCCCTAAACTTGACTTTGAAGCATTCTTAGGAGGTCTCTAGAAATTGAAAAAATGTGATAACTTTCAAACCGTGCAGCCTTTTGACCTGATTCTTTTTCTGGAATATTCTAAACTACAATTTTATTCCTCCCTCCAATTTACACCTTCTAATCCACCATAGTTATGGCTCAATTAAACAGTCCTATTTTTTGGGCATTTACATGTATCCCAAGGTGCTCAAATACTCTAACCTAGAACACTAATAGTGGAATTGTGAGAGTTGGAATCTTTATTTGACCCAAATGGGTATCTAGAAATGAAAACACATGAAACAAAAACTAAATCTAAGTACATTTTTTTTGGGTGACACAGGATTGCCCTTATACCTCTGGATGCTCCTGCATCAAACACCCAGGGTAGATTGAAAAGTGACCTTGTCACTTTATGGATGGTAGAGGAAATCCCAAATGGGAAACCTTAGTTGCTGATATCCAAGTTGAGTCCTCTATCAACCATCCTTTCCACTTGACTAGATACTCTTCATACTGCCTATTTTTGGTAGTCCTGCCCACACGACTATCTAGAATCTCCTCTATCTCCTCCTTCTTAGAAGTAGGAATTGGACATGGCTTTAGCGTCAACCCCTCATCTACACCATCATCATGATACTCTGTTAAGTCTACAATGTTGAATATAGGAGAAATGTGAATTCCATCTAGCAACTCCACCTCATATGCATTTCCTGAGTCATGTTTCTTCAGAATTTTGCAGGGGCTGAATTTCTTCATCTTTAGCTTGTTGTAAGTACCTACTAGAAATTTCTCCTTTCTTAAGTGTACCATGACTAGATCCCCTACTTGGAACTCCTTATGTATTCTCCTTCAATCAGACCTAGCTTTATGCTATTGATTCATCTTGATAATGTGTGCCTGGACCTCCTCATGTTGGCACTTTATATGTTTAGCAAACTCTTTTGCTTCAACACTTGTCCTTTCCCCTTGCTCCATCTTCCTCAATTCTAGTGCAGTCCTTGGGCTACTTCCATATACAATTTGGAATGGTGATTTACTAGTACTCCTATTTATAGAGTTATTGTAAGAAAATTCTACTTGTGATAGAATCAAATCCCATCCCTTGGGCTTATCCCCAACTAAACATCTCAGCAAATTGCCTAGACTTCTATTTACCACTTCTATCTGGCCGTTAGTCTGCAGATGATGTGTGGAACTAAATTTCAAGTCCATTCTCAACTTCTTCCACAATGTTCTCCAAAAATACCCCACAAATTTAGCGTCTCTATCAGAAACTATACTCTTTGGGAGGCCATGTATTCTTACCACCTCTCTGAAAAACAAGTCTGCAATATGGACAACATCATGAGTTTTATGGCATGGAATGAAATGTGTCATTTTGGAGAACCTATCAACCACCACAAACACTGAGTCATTACCCCTTTGTGTCCTTGGCAATCCAAGAACAAAATTAATACTTATGTCCTCCCATGGCCTTGATGCAATAGACAATGGCTAATAAAGTCTAGTATTGTGACTAAATCCCTTGCCCACTTGACAAATCTGAGAACTTTGTATAAACTTCCTCACATCCTGTGAAATTTGAGGCCAAAAATAATATTCTCTAAGAATGGAAATGGTCTTATCTTGACCAAAATGTCCTACCATCCCTCCAATGTGTTTCTCCTTAATCATATTTTCCCTCATGGAACTCCTTGGAATACACAATTGATTGCCCTTGAACAACATACCATCCTGAATCAGAGAGTCTAACCACTTTGTTCTGTCTACAGCAACAGGTTCTTTACAAGCTTTCCATGCTTCAACAAAATTAGGATCCTTAGGGTACAGATTCTTGAGTTCAGCAAACCCAACTACTTCAACCTACATTACTGTAAGCAACAACTATCTCCTACTTAATGCATCTGCAACCCTGTTAGATTTTCCACTTCTATGCTTCAACACAAATGTATAGCTCTGCAAGAACTCTACCCACTTCATATGCCTCTAATTCAATTTACCTTGGCTATTTAGATACGGTAATGCCTGGTGATCAGTATATAAAACAAATTCCTTTGGCAATAAATAATGTCTCCATTTCTTTAAGGCCTGAACTATTGCATCGAACTCTTGATCATAAACAAAATACTTCTTTTTTGCATCATTCAATTTTTCACTAAAATATGCAATAGGCTTACCTTCTTGGCTTAATATAGCCCCAATAGCACTGTCACTAGCATCACAATCCACCTGGAACACCTTGCTAAAATCAGGAAGTGCCAATACAGGTTTTTCTGTCACCTTCTTTTTTAGAAATTCAAAACTTCTCGTAGCTGCCATAGTCCATTTGAACTCTTTTCTATCCCCTCTTATTGTGTCAATCAGGGGTGCACATATGCCACTAAAAGTCTTAATGAATTTCCTATAAAAACTAACTAGACCATGAAATGATCTCACCTTAGTAGCAGACCTTGGAGTAGGCCCTTCCAAGATGGCTTCTACCTTCTCTGGATCCATTTTGAGACCTTCAAGTGATATAACAAACCCCAAGTAGACTAACTCTTTTTTAGAAAAGATACACTTCTTTAGATTAATTAATAGTTTCTCTTCCCTTAACCTTTCAAAGACACTACGAATATGCAATAAATGTTCTTCCAAAGTCTTGCTGAAAATTAAAATATCATCCAAATAGACAATAATAAGTTTTCCCAAGAACTTCTTAAGTACTTCATTCATAAGCCACATGAAGGTTCTTGGGGCATTCATCAATCCAAAGGGCATGACTAGCCACTCATAAAGACCCTCCTTGGTCTTGAAGGTAGTTTTCCACTCATCTCCTTGTCAAATCCATATTTAGTGATAGCCACTCTTAAGATCTATCTTTGTGAAGTACTAAGCTCCACTCAAGTAGTTCATAAGATCATCCATTCTTGGCAAAGGAAATCGATACTTGATGGTTATCCTATTTATAGCTCGAGAGTCCATACACATTCTCCACTCTCCATCCTTCTTTGGTGCTAGTACTACAGGTACTACACATGGACTTGAGCTCTCTCGAATCGAACCCTTCTTCAATAGCTCCTAAACCTGTCTATTTAGCTCCTCAGTTTCAATAGGAGTCATCCTATGAGTAGCCTTGTTAGGAAAACTAGCTCCAAGGATTAAATCTATCTGATGACTGATTTGCCTTACTGGTGGCAATCCTTCTAGAACATTATCAAAAATGATATCTCCAAACTCACTTAATAAATATGAAACTTCAAGTGGTATTTCACTACTACCTTCCTTATCTTTTCTAAGAATCAAAGTATAACACATACACTAATGTTTCATGCCATCTAAAAAATTTCTTCCATCAACAAGAAAAATCCTAGCACTGCTGCATACCTTTTCACCTTCCTTTACCATGGACTTCATTTTATGGTGAACTCCATCCTTTGTAAGAGAGTATGTGTTTGCATGACCATCATGTACTGCATGCCTGTCAAACTGCCATGGTCTTCCCAACAATAGATGGCAGACATCCATTGGAATAATATCACAAAGGACTTCATCATGGTAACTCCCAATTTTGAACTTCACTAAACATTGTTCACTTACCAGGACCTTATGATCATCCTTCACCCAAGTGATCCAATAGGGCTAGGGGTGATTCTCCCTCTTGAACTTTAGCTTGGAGACCATCTCTTCTGACACCAAGTTGTCAATGCTACCACCATCAATGATCACATCACAACATTTATTCTCACATTTGCACCTAGTACAAAATAAACTCCTCCTTTGTCCTAGTTCAATGTCACCACTTAATAGGACCCTTTCATTTACTAAAGTCTCTCCTCTTTCTGCATCCTTTGAATGTGATGACTGTGCATCCTCATCCACATGAGCAACCGTAGCTTGGCCCTTAGCTCTCCTATCTGTTCTTCCTTTTTGTTGAGGGCATTCAAAGGCATGATGGCCTTGTTCATTGCAATGGAAATAGGTACCATAAAAACCTGCTCTTCCTGAATCTTGTCCACATCCTTTACCTCTTCCTCTCTGATCTCCAAAGTTTTGATCATGGGGGTGGTTGAAATCCTCGTTCCTCTGGTTCCTGCTAGTACCCACATCTTCATTTTTCCTTTGGGTCTCATTTCAACCTCCAAATGACCTACCACTACCCCTTCCTCCTTGACCATACCCTCTTTGTCTCCCTTCAAACTTTTTATTTGGCTTCTCTTCAACTCATAGGGCAAATTGGTATGCCTCTTCAACATTGGTCATTCATACCAGACTTAATTCCTCCTGGATGCTAGGTTGTAACCCACTAATATAATGAGCAACCTTCTCCTTATTTGTGTCTACATGCCTTGCTCTAATCAAAAGTCAGTAAAACTCCTCTATATATTCTTGGACTAATTTTCCTGCTTGCTTTAACCCATGCATCTTTTTAAACAAATCAAGCTCATAGTCAACAAGAATGAACTATTTCTTTAGTTTGTCCACCATGCGATCCCACCTTGTGATCTTATCCTTTCCTCTTCTATTTCTTTCCAATTGAACCTCTTTCCACTAGATTTTGGCATGTCCTTTTAGTTTGGCCTTTGCAAACTTAACCCTATATGGATCCATGATATCCTCATACTTAAAGTACTCTTCTAGTTCATTAATCCAGTTGATCAACTCATCTGGTTTCAGATTTCCTGAAAATAAACCCACATCAATTTTAGGTCTTTTCAAAAAATTAGTAATGGCCCTAAAAAGCCTCTCCTCTGCCTGATTCAGAACTTCCCCTTCAACTTCCCCTTCTGGTCCAATTTCTTCTTCTTCATTGTCGTCCTCACTTTCATCACTTGCAGTAACATTTGTTCCTCTATGGAGCTCCTCCTGCAACGCTTGACCCTGCCTTTGGAGGGCTCTAACCTCCTCAAGATTAATAGCTCTGGCCCTTCCACCATGCTCTCTTCATGGAGGCATCTTCTTAATTTGAACCCACAACCACATAGTCCTGGTGCAAACTGCCTCACAGTTGGCACTTTGTCTACACACTCAAGAAAATCTGCTCTGATACCACTTGATGGGGACAGAACCCAAGTACAGAATAGACACAACAGGAAAGGGAAAACTTTATTAACTATGAAAATATGCTAGTACACTTAGTGTAGAGAAACAAACTCCCAAAACATGCCCTATGGGCTTACAATAGCATAAATCAAGAGATAATTTCTTCTCCCAGTACCTTCTCTCAAACTCCACTCCAAACTGCCTTTTACAATGCCAAAAATGTCCTTAAATAGACCCCAAATGGTTAAGGATTAGGAATACATTCTAGAAAGTGAAAGTTGGCATCCATCGACCAAATAGAAGGCTCCAAAAGTCGCATTAGAAGTCGGTACAAAATTAGAAGAATCTAGAAACGGTAATCGAACTTTCGGGAGGCATAACTTTTGAACCGTAGCTCTGATTGACGAATTGTTTATATATCCAAAAAGCTCTCAAAGCAGTCTATAGCTCTATGGACCAGATTTTCTCATCCCCCATTTTTTGGCCCTATACGAGGTCACTTAATGCCCTAAACCTGACTTTGAAGCATTCTTAGGAGGTGTCCAAAAATTTAAAAAATGCGATAACTTTCAAATGGTGTAGCCTTTTGACCTGATTCTTTTTTTGGAATATTCTAAATTACAATTTTAATCCTCCCTCCAATTTACACCTTCTAATCCACCATAATTATGGCTCAATTATATAGTCTTTTTTTTTGGCATTTACACGTATCCCAAATGGGTATCCAAAAATGAAAATAAATGAAACAAAGACTAAGTCTAAGTAATTTTTTTTTGGGTGACACAGGATTGCCCATATACCTCTGGATGCTCCTGCATCAATTCCTTTACCCTATGAATTAGTTTCCTAGCATAAATAATTACCCCTTTTGGTAGACCCTTCTTTTGTGTTAACATTGGTATAAGGATTTCAAAAAATTGAGTGTATGGGCTGCATGTGGTGAGTAAGGGAGACAATAAGTAGATTGCCTCAGTGCATTGATACTCTACCCCTTGCAAAAAAATGTAATTTTTGTGTACATTCTATGAGGCATACTTCAAAGAATTTATTTTATGAATCAATTTTTTGTTTATAGTTATGATCTCTATTTATTTGCTTGATTCCAATTCCTCCTCATCAGCAACCATGGTCTAGCTCATCACATCCCCTATATCAAGTACATAACTCTCTATTTGCACACCTTTATCTTCAATCTTAGTGGCTGGCCTAGAAGTGTTTCTTAAGGAAACTATTTCATTTTCCAAGTTCTAGGAAATAGGTCTTTTTCATCTCCTCTTCATAATGCCTCCTTGTCTTGACATACCTCTCATAGGCTCCATCTAACTGTTCTTCTCACAAATCAATTCTATTTTTCCTAGTAGAGATGTGAAGTCATCAATCCATAGATATGGCTATTGGATATAGAGTGGACATTCCAAAAGATCACATTCCCACTAGGGGACTCTTTGATTTCCATCAGAGTAAGTTTTTCATTTTCTAGATACAAGCTCCATATGGCCATGGTATGAGCATCAATTCTATAACAAGATCCTCTCAACTCTCCTTGTTGGTTCACATCCTCAAAAGATAGAGTCTTCTCTTGTCTTCTCATCTAATCAAGTAAGAAAGAGGAACTAATTTCCCATTCAAGGAAGAAAATCATACCACTTCTTTATATCATCTCTCTTGCCTCTTCTATAGTTAGAGTTTCACTTGTAGGACCATACTCTTGTATCTTTTTAACATTTTTGCAACCTTTTCATTAGAGTCACCTAGTTTCAGGCGTAATAATAGTTCATTTGGTTTCAGTTTGAATAAGAAGATTTTGAATTCTTCTATTTTCATGAAAGTTTCATCTATCACAAAATCCCTAGCTTCAATAATTCTATCATTCACCATTTTGGTTTTAAGCTCCAACTTATTTTCCCTTTTTCTCATCTTTAGTAGCTCCTTGCATTGTCAAAATATTGGTTGTTCATTGGAAAAAATTGTGAGGCTTTCTCTCTTTCCTTTGGAGGAATCTCAGCCAATTTTTTCCTTTTCCTACTCTGTTGATCTTTTTAGTTGGTCCTCATCATCACTCACTTCTGCAATAACATCCTATTAAAGAGACCCAAGGTCTACTCTTTTCTTGATCTCTTTAGGAACCTGAGCTATAATATCCCTTAGTCAAAATCTTCAATAAAACTCTCTTTATTCAACACAAAGAGGATACTTCTATCTCTCTTATGGAATGATTTACTAATATGGTTGTGCAATCAATATTTTTACCAAATCAACATTGACAAAGACCTCGAACATGATCCATTTACTCAAATTCCTATTCCAAGGGTTGGATATAGGAAGTTTTTCTAACCTATTCTTATAAAAGTACCAGAATAATTCATTGTCATCCTTGTCTGGCACCTTTGCATCTCTACAAAAACTATGAGGGTATCTGAAAGCATAGTCATTTGCAAACTAGAGGTTGGACAAAATTGGTAAAAAGTGTAGCTATTCATCAGCAAAAGGACTAGGGATTTTTCCTTTCGATGCAGTTTCCTCAATTTTATCTTGGGCAATTAATTCTCCTTCTTTCTATGCCATGGCTTAAAATTATCACAACTCTAAACTCTATATGCTAGAAATCACTCTACAACTTGAAATCTACTATAAAATTTAAACACTCTACAACTAGTAATGAAAAGCCTTGTTCTTTCTACTTGTTGGTTTGATTTTTCACAATGCAAAAATTATGGAAAAATTTAGTTAAAAATCATTTGAGTCTTAAAATCTTGCAAATTAGGGTTTTGGTCCTTGTATTTTTCAAATCCTTAGATTGCCCTTGTTTTAAAAACCTTCAAAGTATTTTTAGAAAAATGTTTTTAATGGTATATCTTTTCACCTAAGGAAGGGCTTATGGAAGCATGAATTCATTATAATCTTGTTTAAACCTTATGTGGCCATGCTTGGCTTGCAAATTGCTTAATCATTCTATTAGGAAATACCTCTGATGACACAAAGTTTTTATAATCATTGATCTTGTTCAGATCAATGGTTATCGTATGCCCACAATTTTGAGATGCAAGGTTTTTAAATAATGTGGGCATGCAATTTGGTGACACGTAGCCCTTACCTTTCTAAATTTCCAGTGAACCATAAAAGGAGTCATAAGTTGTCATAAGCTTTTGAAGGTTTGTCAGTTCTTTTCATGCACGTTCTGGATTTCCTACGATATCATTGGTTGAGTTACCGATAGAGATATGCCTTTATCACCAAGAAGCGTCAACCATTAATTTCATTTGAATCAAGGGCTAGCGCTTTTCAACAAGAAGGAGATTATTTTCAGATAAATAATGCGAGGAAGTGAAAATTGGACAAGTGGCATAGTCTGACAAGATGGGCTCGCCGTTCCCAAGGATGATGTTGAGATGTCTTCTGTGGCAAGTGTTAGGCAAGCTAGAATGGATGAAGATATTTTATTTGTCACTTCAGCCAACATGGTATTTGAAACGCATGATTTTATAACCATTGATCTGTCAAGGATCAAAGGCCAGTGCATGCTCACAATTTGAAGCTACACGAGAGATAACTAATGTGGGCAAGCAGTTTTTGGATGTGTGGCAAGGTGGGGTTGAGAAATTTTAACTGTATGCTGCGGTGTGCCACGCTGTAAAATGATCGTTGACATGTACTGCCAGATGTGCCACTGAAGAGGTTTTTCTGCCAAATGGAAGTGAAGCCTCATTAGCCATAGATCTTTCAAAGATCAAGGGTTAGTGAAATCTCACATTATGAGGATGCTAGAGATTTAAGGAATGTGGGTATGCGCCTTTTTGATACGTGTCACAGTGGGGCCAAACTATAGAAGAACACTGGGTCATGCCATGTGGTCGACCACTTGTGCTTAGCTGGAAACACTTATGATGTGGGCACAGAAAGTTTTAGAAATTAATTCTGTAGTCAGGTGAGTCAGAGCACGTGGATTGAAAGCAATCATTTCATTGGCCCAAGTGGATGGTGCGAGCATAAAATATAGGATTTGTTTCACACCATTGATCCTATCTTGATCAAAAAAGGGTGCTTTCCCGCATAAAGAACTTGAGTGAAGTTTAAACAAAGTGAGAATGTGCCATGAAAACACATGTCCATGGTGATGTCTAAAAATTTTAATTCAAAAGTTCTGCAGGCTATAAGTACTACCATCGTTGATCTTTTGAAGATCGATGACTGGCAGAAGCCTGCAATTTGAAGATGCTCGTTAGATAAGAAAAGCAAGAGTGTGCTAGTATGACACATGGAATGAATGATGTCAAGTACCTACTCGCTCAGAAGAAGATATGGGACTCGCTGGCATGGAAGTTGTCAGAAGGCACAAACTCATATGAAGGTTTCCTATTGGTCAGTATAGCTGACTGGATTTTGTTCAAATGTGAATTGATCTGATTGTTGATCTTGTCTTGATCAACGAATGGCACTTCCTCACAATTCTAAGGTTCAAGAAATATAAGAAATGTGAGAAAGTGGTATTGTGACACATAGCCTTATTTTCAAAGCCGTAAACTTGCTTGTTTCCTTTTAAATCAAAGCCATCTAATCTGGTGAAAGTCTATGGATAGGATTCAAATTTAGTTGCAATTTGGAGGTAATAGTTACTGAGAGTAAATATGGTGCAGATTTTGTTCGTGCGATTTCATTTTATGAAAAGAACTCACGATCTCACCATTAATGAATTACCAAGGTGTAGAAAGAACATCGGGGCATACAAAATTCTTAGAGCCAGGGCACAAAATTTTTAGCTAGCGATCCAGTAAAATTGTAGAAGAAATCACATAGTGCAGAAGTGCAAATTCTAGTGGGTAAATACTTTGCAACTCTTTTAAAATTCAAGTATCTGTTGTTGTAAATTTTCTAGGGTTTTATTCAAAATGCCTCCCTGAAAAGAATTCACCGGGAAAATAGATTATTTGAAATGTTCTGTGCACGATGATTTTCTTGAAAAATTCCCCTTATTAGTACACGAAATAACTAAGGGGAGGGAAATCATTCCAAAACACCTGAGAGTGGCTGTAGCAGAGGGTTTCTATGACAAAGCAAATTGGATAAGAGATGCCCAGGTTTTCGTGGGGGGCCTGGAGTTATTTAAGAAATGGTTTTTAGAGAAAAAAATGGATACTCCTATGAGCAATATATGGGAGTTCGATATTGGTAAATTAATAGTCCCCACAGTCTTCTTTGATAGTGATTTATTGATGGATCTGGCAAAGAAATATGATCCAATTACAAGGTGGGTAAAAAACCATGCTGGAGTGAATCTCTTTAGGGTTTTCCCTGAATTAATTAGTGAGGTTTTCAACCTCAATCCTTACCATGTTGTACATGAAACTATTGACATAGATGACCTTCAAGCAAGGGATGATGCACAAAGAATTTACTCGAGAATAGGGCCACTGCAAGAGCATGCTACTAAAATTGGCACTTTGCCTATGATTATAGCCAGTACCCCAGAGCCATTGTTGAGAAGACATTTCAACCTAAGAGATCAAGCACTGTATTTTTCTCTTTGCAAGATTTTTGGGATAGATGAAGTTGATCAAATTCTAGGCTCTATTGTCCTTATCATGACTCAAACTCTTCAATTTGGGATGAGCACTATTATGGATTTTGCTACTTTTCTTGTGAAATAAATTCACAATGGTCTGGTGGGAATAACACAGGGAAAAGTGGACAAACCATTCTATTGGTATTCATTGCTCATGCATGTATGCTTGTACAAGGGATTTACCTTTTTCTCCAAGGGTATGGAGCTGGAAACAACTAGGGATGGAGAGAGGAATCTAGTGCAACTATGGAGTGTAGATATGACTTCAAAAGCTATAGATGCCAACTATATGAGATTTCATAGATACTTTTCTTCAAAGCTTAGGTTGCTCTTGAAAGGTGATAGCCCCAAGATTCCACAAGCATTGTTGGAATTGGTTAGACCTAAGGACCATGCACAAGGACTATTGGTTAGTCATAATTAGGGGGATATAATCCCTTATAGTGTTTCAACTATAATAAGAGTATATGGTTTTGTGGGAAAGCCACATATGTTTCCCTTTCATGTGCCCTTAAAGATAGGGATAGCTGAGCTCTTATGGCAGATAGGCACTATAGATGAGAGGGAATTGTCTAAAAAGGGTACCTTATTTCTAACTGTTACTATAGTGCATGATTTTTTTTTTTTGTCAGGAAAGGGTGGAAATACCTAAATTTGTTTTTGGGTAGATATAACATGGTAGAATTGCATGCTAGATTCATTGATCCTGAAGGATTCTATGACCTCTTAAGAGAGAGGTTGAAAGCTTCTCGTATGGTACATCAAGTTTATTATCTAGAGGATATAATCAGAAATGTTTTCACCTTGCAAGAACAAGAATTGAGGAAAGAAAAGTGGATAGTTTTCAATAAGACTTTAGAATTCATTAATGCTTTTGACCCCCAATATGACCCATTGAAAGATAAGAAATACTAGGGAGCTAAAATACAAGCATTAATGAATAATTTTGCTATAATAATGCAAACCATGAATAAGAAGAAAGCCATATATGTTGAGACACATCTAGACAAAGCTGCAGAGGTACAAAGAAGGATAAGCAGTAGAAATGTGGTGGCTCTTGGCCAGTATACATTGTAGAGAAGGGCAAGTTATGTCATGATTCAAAATGTGCAATAGGAACCCCTTCATCAGAAGCCAAGGTCAAGAAGTCCATCTGCAGCCAGCTATCCAAAAAGGAAAAAATTAGAGCAAGGGTCTTCTTCTTCTCAAAAAGAACAATACTCTCCAAGCCAGTCCCTAATCCAGATAGATGATGAAGCATCTCTAAGGGATCAACTTAGACAAATGGGTGGAGAAGGGGATGTGATTGTTACTTCTATAGATTTGGATGTTGGAGAGCCACAAGAACCTCCTACACCTTCCTTGGACCTAACCATTGATGATTACCAAGGTAAGGAAATTGATTCGATAGTTGCCCAAGCTTCTGAAAGGTTTATTATTGATGAGAATTTTGTAAAGTCTAGGGATTTTGCTCAATTTTTGTGGAGGTTAAACATGGGAAATTTTGAGAAAACTTGTGAGAAGATAAAAGCAGAATAGCCAGGAAAACTTGATTTAGATATTAAGGAAGAGGTGAAATCTAAATTTTTGAATGATTTTGCCCAGTTTCCTCTTGAAGCTCGGAGGAAAATAGTTAGATAGTCAGGAGTCCTCCTTCTGTCGGAATGGGATATACCAAATGCCATTATTTTTGATTCAGTGAGGAAATAGAGGGATGTTCAACTAAGAACTACTGAAGAAATACTACAAGCTCATAGAGGAGTCAAATTTAGTGATGACCACCAAGCCCTTGTTATATGGTCCATGGAAAAAAGGGAAAATACTAGAATGCATGAGATTCCCACTACAGAGCATACTAGTGCATTGACAGTGTTTAGGGCTGGTGAGGTAGGTAGTAAACAAATAATTGGGATGGCATCAAAGATGCTAAAATTTGGTAGCATAGTGTTTGGCCAAGAGGAAGATAAATTTGCCCAACTCAATGCTAGATTTGAAGAAGTGTTGAAAGCATATGAAGAGAGGGGTATCCAAATACAATCATTAGAAAATAAAGTAACTCAAATGGAAAAGATTCTTGGGAAAAGAAAATTAAGAGAGACTAGTAAACCCAGGATTGCATACCCCCCAAGGCCACCTGTTGAGCCTGTTAAATCAACACCAATTATTGAGATACCTGATACTCTTTAAAGGCCTCAGTTCTATACTGCAAATGATTTTGAAGAGAAGAAGAATAAATTATATGCAATGCATGTAGAACTTAATAATCAATATGAGGAAAAATTGAGGCAAGGTATCATGTATTTAATAGATGAGATAGAATAGCCCACATTTTTTGATCAATTAGCAAGGATCTCAACAATCAAGGATGAATTGAAGAAAAATGAAGCTATATTCAGACCCATTGTATAGAAGTGGACAGAGAGAAGTTCATATATCACTACTATGTGTATATCTGTTATTTAGCTAACATATCATCAGATAGAAGGAATTTTTGATTTACTAAATAAGTTGCAAGGTTTTGATGATAAGCAAGATTCTTTCTACAGAAGATTAACTAATTATTTTTCCAAGTATTTTGTGGAAAAAATAGATTTATTCCCTTGTGCTCTAAAGACAGTTTATAAAATAAAGGAAAATGAAGAATGGAAGAGGGAGCTAGATGAAGCCTTTTGTGAGAGAATAAATAAGGTTATAA
The DNA here is from genome assembly GCA_028749045.1 of Cupressus sempervirens. Lineage (NCBI taxonomy): Eukaryota > Viridiplantae > Streptophyta > Pinopsida > Cupressales > Cupressaceae > Cupressus > Cupressus sempervirens. The sequence goes on along the minus strand of CM053785.1, from coordinate 179,629,842 downwards.
ATGAAATGGCCCATTTATTATGGGCAATGACAAATGAGGAGTTAGTAAAAGTACAGATATTCTATAACTCCATCAGAAAAGATTTTGTTGATATAGAGGCAAATGTAAATTCTTTAGTAACTGTACAAAGAGAAGTTTTAAATTTTGATTGGCTAGAGGACACTATCTACAATAAGTGGAAGGAAGAGTTTATGTCTACAGAACAAATAGAAGAAGGTGATGAGGTGGAGGATGATGATAAAGAAGAGAGTACAAAATTAGAAGCCACCTCTGCTACTAATGATAAAGACAAAGAGGATCCTCAAGTAGCGGGAGATGACTCATCACTGTCACATTTGATGGCCACCTATCCCAAGAAACCAAAGCACTAAAGGAATCTGATCAAAGTATTCTTTTCTTTCCAAAGGAAATAACAAAAGTGGGCCCACAAAGGAATGTTCGATGTATTAGCCTTTCTATTATTTGCATTTTGTCTTTTGTTACAGGTGTGTGTAAAAAATCTTTTTGAAGGACACCTGTCATTCACATCTGCCCTTTGCTTGTTGCAACTCATGCCTATATAAATGAGTTTTCAAGGCAATGTGAGGGTCCAAATTTTTGTACAATTTTAAGTCTTTGAGAGAATACAATCGGTCCAATAGTGTGTAGCTATTTTGAGTTTATTTTCTAGTTGTACTTTCTGATGATATATTGAAATGATAGAACCGACAACTTGTTCTAGGCTTTCCTTTGAATTCTATTGGTCATTGTATTAGTCATCTGATATCACTATTGCTTTTAATTCAAGGAATTATAGAAATGCTTCAATGAATCAGTAGGGTTTATGAGTTTATAGAAAGGATACTTCATAAGAATGGAAATGGGTGATTACAATTGATTAATTCATTTACAAGTTAATTGAATTAGATCTTCCACCAATAGTCAATTTTTTGCCCAATGGATAAAGCACTGGTCACATAAGTCAGAAGTGAACAAGGATGAATTCTACTACTGCATATCAAAACAATTATAAAATCAAAATAATTTTTCATTCAGTTGTGTTCAAAGTTATAAATGCTGGTCAATACTCATTTATATCTATTCCTTGAGTCTTAGGTAGCTGCTATTATTAGGAATATTTGTAAATTCAAGGAGAATGACGACTAGATCTACTGATAAGGGATGCATACAAGTTTGAGAACATTAAAAGAAGTGAAGTAAACTGCTCATGTGTTAGTGGGTAATAAATGAGAATCAAAATGACACTAAAAGAATCTCTACACAACAGTTTGCATTAAAATCATCTCTAGGTATACCTGCCTTGGTTTAGTAGAGCCAAAAGAGTACGAAACCATTCTTTGGTTTTGTTGAAGTTGGATCCAAATGGTTCACTTATGTAATTGATAATAGGAATTGGCTGATCCTTGGGTTATATGAGTGTTATCATTCTGGTATTGAACATTTTGTTGTTCAGTAGTTTCAAATACCAACACTACCTTTTATCCTTTCATGCAAATCAAAGTGTGGCATTAATGGTATTAAAAAATGGCATTCTCAAAATCCTATCAATCCTTCAAAAGAGTGGTGAAATGATGATCAACTTAATTTCTCTAATTCTTGGTTTCTTCCTATCTTTCTCTTTTTTCTAGCTATGATTGTATGAAAATGGTTATCTTTGACCATTTTAGCTTCACCACTTGATCTTCTAACTTCCAAATTGACCCTCTAATGTTGCATTTCATATTTATCTCTACTTTGCAAACTTATGTTCTCATTTACCACATGGACTAGTAACCCTTTATCACAACATTGTAACACTTAAGGGCTCACCACTAAAGACCATAGAGATGTAGCGATAAATATCAAACTCACATTATCATTGCATCACAACATAAAATCAAACTACTTTTGAACACCCCTTAAAGTAGTGAACTTATACTTCTTGACCATCTCGTGACTTTGTAACCATTCAACTCTTCATTTTACTAACTACAATGACCCAATGAAATGATCACTTGGGCCACTTTTTGCAACATCACAGCCTAAATTTTGACCATGACTTAATACTTGTGAAGGCACAAAGCTACCTATCTCCACATTGTAGCTTATTTTCTTAATTGACCTTTTAACCTTGTGAAGCAAAAAAACCTTTGTAACTAGCCACTTCATAACTTCTCAACGGTTTATGACTTAACAGTCATGATACCAGTGATGTTGCAAAAACTTTTCCTTTATCCTTTTTCCCACTTCACAACTGTCGGATACATAACATATTTAAACCGTGCAATGTAGAGAAAACTTCCTCAAAGTTAATTGTCACCCTTTTTGCGACTTCATGACCATAAACTTGAACTTTTCTCGTAACCCTGCAATGCTGCGATGACAAGCTATCTCCACTTCTTCACTTTAACCCTAGGTTATCGCTAACTGCAAGAGGCATAGCGATGACCTAAAACCTTACCATTATGGTTATACTTTGTAAATTTGTAGCTTAAAATATACTAATTGAAACATAAGATGCAACCTCATGATTCTTAGTTTATCTCCACTTCATAGTCTTAACTTGAAACACAACCTTGCTACCCGTGATGTTGTGATGACTTTGTAATTGACTAGTTTGCCACTTTTCAATTCTCAAAACATTTAAACATCATAATGGAGGGATGAAGAAATCAAGATAATTTTTCAACTTGCAACTTAAAAAACTTAAGACCAAAACCTTATAATGTTTGAAATAAAGCCAAAAACCTAAGGATACAATAGATCAAATGTATAACCAAAGTCTTAGTATATCCCTATTTTATACTTGTGTGTCAATTTATGAATTATCTTGTAAACTATAATGTATGATTAATGATCTAGGGTTTTTTTCTCTTGAGGAGTGACAAAATTTTAAGAAACCCTAAGCAATTGAAACACAATTTTCTTGATTTTCACAAATTACCAAAATTTTAAACAGAGTGAAAAGTAAGACCATTAGTGGCTCTATCTAGGAATGATGTATAAATTGTATCCATGCAAGAATTTTAAATTTTTTGGGTTAAGAAAACCACACACATGATAGAAAAATGACAACATTAGAGAGAAACGCCTGAAAAAGAAGGGGAAACCAACATAACAAACAAGAAATACAAAACCCTAAACTACTGTTCATGGAAAAAATAAGTATTTAAATAGAAATACCATTTCAAGAATTATCCCTGAACTAGCAGTTCTAAAATACCTCCTAATAGTTCTTTGATAAAATAAGAATCCTCTCCTCAAATTTCATGAATCAAGTATGGACCTAATCAAATGGGATCAAATTTTCCATGCTTTCCCTTTTCTTCTAGCCTAGCATTCCATAGTTACACTACATCCTCAGGATGAAACTTTCTTGCTACTATCTTATTATCATACAAATATTTTAACTAGACCTACAACCTTGCACTTTTTATAGAAGCATCTCTTCTTGTCTCATCCAACTATAGGATATCATCCATTCTGATCTGCATTTCATCATATTGTTGGGAAAACTTGTACATTCCCATCAAATTATACTTGGTTATTTCCTTCTTTCATGTTATTCTTTCGATAATGATGCTAGTATATAGTGATTTTAGTTATCTTATGATGATAGTTAGATGGATTATTTATATGAAGTTCTATGGATACTTACCTCGTACTTGCATGTGTATGGTGTACTTGTATGTTTTACTTTATGTGTGACATTTTAGATATGGTAGAAGGAGAGAGTCATAGTCACCTACTATTTGAGATCTACATGATGCACTACTTTCTACCATTGCCTATTTAGTTTAGATTATATGTGTATGTACATGCTCAAATTTTATGCAGATTGCAGGTACCACGCATTGACTTCCCTGAATTGCCAGGATGAGCATGCCTTATCACAATATCTCAATGGTAAAAGAGGGGAGATAACTCTTGAGTCTAGTTTCTAAACCCTAAGACAAATATCCTAGAAAGTAGGACAAGTATTTGAGATATTTACCTTCTAAATTCGTCAAGTGATGAGAATTCATGATTTTGACCATTAAGTTTGGTTTAGTATTATGTACTTTATAATGGATTTTCGTATTGAGTCTTGTGGGTCTGTTGTGATTTTTAGTTATAATTAAATCAAATTAAAAGATAATTTAATGAAAATTTTATAAAGAAAAATTCATATTTAATTATATTTAATTAATTGTAAAATTAATTAAATAAAATAATTAAATTTAAAAGATTTAATTAAAGTTCTAATTTTGGCATAATCATAATTAATTAATTTAATAATAATATATTTAGGAGTTTCATTTTTATAATAAACTGTAAATATTATTATTAATTAAACTAATTATTATTTTATTAAAAGCATCTTAGATTTAATAAGAGAGAGAAAGGAATTAATTTAATAAAGATTATTTTAATTAAACTGTAAAAGTTTGTGCATGAAATTAAAATAATAAAAATAATAAAGGGAAAAGGTTTCGCGTGATTGCAAAATCGAAGCCCTAATTTGGGGAAAGCTCTTTATTAGGAAATTAGAGCTCATTTCTCCATACCAAGATTTGGAGGGGCCAATTTATGAGAAAAGGGTTTTCAAAAGAAATATAATTCACTTGTGGACTTTATGCATCCATTATTTAGCTTTAGATCCAAGTAGGATCTTGTGGCTTTTGTGTAGTAATTCTTTCATTGAAAATATCTGCCTTCTTTGTGTTTGAATGGAATTTTTTACAGAGTTTATTTGGGTTGAAACCCTTTTTTGTGTTTTTTATTGTTCTTTGTTTTCAAAAGCATCTGTAAATTAATGGAAGAATTGAAACCCTTGTTTGGTAGATTTTGTAGATTCATAATTTGATTGATCTCAATTTGAATAGGTTTGGAAAAGAGATTAGAATTTTGATATACAAATTTGATTGGTTGTTTATATTTTATTAGGGGAAATTTTATTGCATTGTTTGATAATTTGAAAACTTTAGTAATCTTGATACTTTGAAAAGAATGAAAACTAAAACCTTGATTGTATACTAAATCTTGTGTCTTGAAAACAAAAATAAAAACTTGAAAACCTTTAGTCAAAATTAAACTTTATTATTTTCAAGACCTAATTAGTTATGAAAGTTACATTATTTTGGGTTGGACTTAGTACTTTGACCAATCAAGATATTTTCTAGAGGTTGGGGGTTTTGTTCTTTGATGATGTTATGTGTATGATCTTTTGTACCTGACCATTGTGATGTAGTCACATGTCTTCTATGATGAGTTTGATTTGTTGTTTGTTAATGCTTTCCAATTGCTTGTATTGAACTAAAGTGATTATTGTGACTCTCTTTCTTGTTGTAACCTTTGAGCTTTTGATTGGTTATCTTCTAGTGTTTTCTAGTTGCTTGTATAGGACTGAGCTGATTATTGTGGTTTGTCTTGTGGTGATTTTTAGTTGCTTGCATAGGACTAGGGTGAATGTTATGATTTGTCTTTAGGTGCTTTCCAGTTGCACATAAAGGACTAAGGTGAATAGTGTGTTTTATCTATAGGTGCTTTCCAGTTGCTTATAAAGGATTGAGGTGAAAAATGTGATTCTATAAGTTATACTTTTATGAGCCTAGGGTAGGTAATCTATGTGTACATTAGGAAGTGGCTTGTATGGAGGCCAAAGCCCTAAGTGGCTACCTGGGTAACCCATTGTAAGTTGTTTTAATAAGTGATAAAATTTCATTAAATGGATTTAAAATTAACTAATAAGAGTCAAAAAATTTCTTCGCCCATGCATCAAGTGCTAGTACATGCTAGGATGGAAGTAGAGAGGATTCTTGGTTGTAACCTTGCTTTGTTAGTATGCCTTGTCTATATGAAAGGATATTAGTGCCACATAGAGACATTAGGGGGTCAAAGTCTAGAGAGCCATCTAGGGTAACCTTAGAGTTGGTTAATGTATGACACTTGCCCACTTACATGGTAGATTTCTTGTGTGTCTTTGTTTCCTCCAGGTTAAGATGTTACTTGTGTCTTGGTACCTTTGAGATAGATTGTTATCAAGATTTCTTTGACCTAGATGTTGGTTATGACTTGTGGATTGATATTTTTATGGGATTTGAGTTTATCTCCTCAACATGCTGGGAGTGGTCCATTTAGGTTCAATGAGGTGTTGTGATATGGAGCCTAATCAGAATCAAAGGTTTATTTGGCATGATTTCCCTCCAAATTATTTCTACCAAGATGAGGTCAAGGGGCAACACCCCAGGTGCACTCCCTATTGTAGCATAGGGTAGGTTCAAGTGGCAACACCTTCACGAAGGTTTTTAGGGGCAGTGCCCTTGAAGACAAAAATGTCCTTATATTGTAAAAGGCATCTACTACTATTTTTCTATTTTATTCTAGCCCTAATTTTGTAAGTGGAAAAAGCTTGTATAAAAAGGCTTAGGATTAGGTATTTCATGATGAATGGTGATATTGTAGCTTCTTGCGGCGGTATTGAGCTGTAAGGGATTACAAATTGTAATCATGTTGTAATCACTAGATAATAATAATATTGGATTTGCTATTGGTTGACATAGCCCAGGGATTAGATGAGCTACTTTAAATCTTGGTGCCTTATTTCTCTTTTATGTGATCTACTATTTTTTAGTATTGGTTATATTTGCATGTAACTATTATTTTTGTCTAAGGTTAATCCTAACAAGTGGTATCAGAGCCAAATAGTCATCATTTTTTTCCTAGCCAGATTGTTGTCATTTTTATTTTTAGTGATCCTCTATAGGAAGGTCTCATGGTTGAGTGGGAGTCTCATAGTTGAGTGGGAGTGATGGTAGACAAGGGTAAGCTAATAGTTGGCAAGTTTAATGGGAAAAACTTTCAATTATGGAAAATTCCAATGGAGGACTATCTTTATCAGAAGGATTTATGGAAGCTATTGGAAGGAAAAACCAAGAATAAGGGATCTATGACAAATGACCACTAGGATCTTTTGGAAAAAAAGGAAGTTGGAATAATTTGATTATGCTTGGCACCATCAATGGTATTTAATATTACAAAAGCAAGGACAATAGAAGAGTTGATGCAAACCCTGGTGAAATTATATGAAAAGCCCTCCACTTCAAACAAGGTATTTCTCATGAAGCATTTATATAATATGAAAATGATAGAAGATAGATCTATTACGAATCATTTAAATGAGTTTAATACTATTAATAGTTAATTATCTTCTGTGAGTATCAATTTTGATGAAAAAATTAGGGCTCTCTTAATTTTGTATTCTTTGCTTGAAAGCTGGAATGGCTTGGTAATGATTGTGAGTAATTTTGTTTCTGGATCTAGTACCCTAAAATATGTTGATGTGATCATGTTCTTTTGAGTGAGAAAAACTCATAGAAAGACCTTAGGTGGATCTACATTAGGAAGCATTTTGAATGCACAAAGCAGAGGTAAACAACTAAAAGTAAAAATAGTTCTAGAAATCATGGGAAATTAAGAGGAAAGTTAAAAGGAAGATATCTTAATCCAGAGGACTGAGAGATTGCTGGTACTATGGGAAATTAGGACATAAGAAGAAAGATTGTTGGACTCAAAAGAAAAATGAAGGAAATAAACTAGAAGGGTACATGGAGGCAAATGTGGTAAGTAAAAAATCCAAAGAGGATTCTTTGCTTCTATCTTTAGAAAGTGTTGATGATTCATGGGTTTTAGATTTTGGTGCTTCATTTCATGTTACACCTCATAGAGGTTATTTCATTGACTATGTCCAAGGGGATTTTGGGCTTGTTTATTTGGGGTATAATGAACCCTATTAGATTGTTGGAAACAGAAAAGTTAAGATTAAGTTGTAGAATAAGAATCGTTGGCTACTACATGAGGTAAGACATGTTTCAAGGCTGAGTAGGAATTTAATTTTAGCAGGGCAACTTGGTCATGAATTTGAAGATTATTTTATTGGGATGCTAGTGAACCTGAATGTTATGATTAAGTTGTGTAGGTGGATACTAAGATTCAGTGGGAGTCTAAAATGAATGTAGAAATAGACTCTTTGCTGAAACATAAGACATGAGATTTATGCAAGGTGCTTGCAAGTAAAAAAGATTTATAGAATAAGTGGGTTTATAGGTTGAAAGAAGAGGATGGAGGTAAGAAAATATTTAAAGCCAAGTTAGTTATAAAAGGATTCACACAAAAAAAAAGGCATTAATTTTGATGAGATATTCTCTCCTATTGTTAAAATGACTTCTAAATTTGCATTGTTTTAAGTATTGTGGCTACGGAAGATTTGCATTTGGAGCAACTTGATGTTAAAATAGTCTTCCTTCATGCTGATTTAGATGAAGATATATATATGGCTCAACCACAATGATTTGATGTCAAAGGTAAGTAGAACTTAGTGTGTAGATTGAAGAAAAGTTTATATGGATTGAAGCAAGCACCTTGGCAATGGTATCTGAAATTTGACAATTTTATGCATGAGCATGGATATAGTAGGTGCCATTAATATCATTATGTTTATTTTAAGAGGTTGGATGATGCCAGCTACATTATTTTATATTTATATGTTGATGATATGCTTGTAGCTGGGTCTAACATGGATCATATTAAGGGGCTGAAACACCAGTTAGCACATGTATTTTCTATGAAGGATTTGGGGGTAGAAAACAGATCCTTGGTATAAATATTTTCAGAGATATGAAGAACAATAAATTGACATTATCTTAGGCTGATTATATTGAGAAGGTGTTGCAATGTTTCTCTATGGAGAATACTAATGCTATCAACACACCTTTACCTGGTCATTTGAGGTTAACTAAGGAAATGTGTCCCAAGACACAAGAAGAGGAGGACTAGATGTCTAAGGTACCTTATGCTTCATCTATAGGAAGCTTGATGTATGCTATGGTATGTACCAAGCTAGATATTGCACATGTAGTGGGAGTCATTAGTAGGTATATGAGTCATCTTAGAATTGAGCATTAGAATGTAGTTAAATGGATTCTCAGATATCTGAGAGGAACATCTAGTAATTTTTTACACTTTGGGGGCTATACTACTAATTTACAAGGATATGTTGACTCAAATTTGGTAGGGGATATTGATACCAGGTGGAGTACTACAAGTTTTGTATTTACTATTGGTGGGGTAGCTGTAAGCTAGGTTTTATTGAGCTGTCATTATGCATGATGCTAAATGACAGGAATTCTTTCAAAGTCCTCTCTTGAAAAGTCAATCTTATGAATCAACTCCAAGGTTCTTGTTGCTCTTATGACCTACTAGAATCTGCTTAGTTGAAGATAAATGTTTTTGTTCACAAGGAGACATTTTCTAGTGTTGGAGTTTTAAAACTACTGAGCAATAGAGGACCTCAATACCAAAATGATAATACTTATGCAACCTAAGAACTAACCATTTCCTATTTTCAATTATACATGCACACCATTTGGATCCAACATTAACAAAACTAGGAGTCATTTTCTTCTCTTTAGGCTCTACAAAACTAAGGTGGGTATACCTAAGGGATGACTCAATCTGACTATTGTTGTATGCAAACTATCTTAGTTTCATTCTGATTCTCATCCTCAATCCATAAACATATAGCTAATTGTGACATTTTAAATAGAATGCATCCCATTTAAAAGATTTGGTCATAAAGTCTTTTGTAGATCTACAAGTATTCTTTGCAACAATGGATAACTAAGGCTAGAATATTTCATGCAAACAAGCATTGACCAACTTTGAAGATCTTTAGGAAATAAAAGTAAAATTGATTGAAATTTTGCATTTGATACCCATTTATGATCTATTTCTCTTTAAGCTAAACCAATTTGACCAGTGCCTAATCCAATAGGGTTCATAGTCTACTACAAGTCTACAGATCTAATTTGTTGAATTATAATAAATATTATCAACAGTTCTTATAGGAATCCATCATTCAAAATATCCTTCTAGTTACTTACAACAACATTATCCAATTCATCAAAGCATTTACTCAATTCATTGAATTAAGAGCAGTGGTGAATAGATATACAACCTAAAGGATTTCATTCAATTGCACAAGATTTTTACTCATACAACATCAAGATAACTAGGTAACCCAAAGGAGAAAAAATTCTGAAAAAATTGATATGGGGACAACTCATAATTTGTATTCATTTTCTTTGAAAATTGTATACATTTTGCAGCAAACTCAGAATGACCATAGGAAGAAACATAGAGATCATTCTATATTAATGTATCCTCAGAAACTAATAGAGAAAATACATCATAAAACTTGCTCCAAATATTGGACCGAAAACAAACTAAGTATTTCACCTACAACATTAGAAATCAAACCTTTCTCTAGCCCTGGAGTTTCACTTATATAATGTGAGATGCAACAAGCTTTAGGCTAAGAGAAATTGATAGGTGTCCTTTACAAGAGATAATTACATACACCTATCACAAAATGACAAAAATGTGGGTAATAGAAGATGTCTAGATCAAAACATTCCTTTTGGGTGTGTTCATTTCTGTCACATCTTTTATTTTTGTTGATTTGGCTAATATACTAATTCCTCCATGTATGCAATTTCCAAGCTAGCCAATGATGAAGTTTTTTTTGATGATTACAAGTTAGTCTCCACCTATAGGTTTTCACCATCTTTATCTTGTATAGTGGGAGTAACTTCTACTTTTCCCTCTTCTTTGGTTGTGTCAATGTCCTATGGGCCCAGGCCTATAGCTAACAGTGACTAATCATTCTTGTCTTCTTCTTCCTATTGGCCTTGTGTAGTGATGGTGTCAATGATTTGGATCTCATCTCCTTGCACCTCATCACTATCAGTTTCTATTTTCTCAAACTATTCCTCAAGAGCTATTTCTGCCATCCACTTGTCAAACAGTGTATCATCTAGCCAATTGAATTGCAAAATATCACTCTGCCTCTTGAGCACATACTTAGCCTCATTATTAATAGTAACAAAATTTTGTTTCAAAGAATCAAAGAATATTTGGGCTTTCACTATTTCTTCAATTGTTATGGCCCACCATGCATGCCTTGTTTCATTGATAACTTCATTCATTCTTAAACAAAATAAATCATCTAGCTCCTTAGCCTGTTCATCTTTACTTTTCAAATTATCCTTCTTATCTAGGGCACAAGGAAATAAACTTTTGGCTTTTGTACTTATCTAAGTAGCCAACTATTATTCTTTGCAAATGAAATCTCTTATTGTCAAAGGTAGTAAGATCAGAAACAATATCAAAAGTTTTCTCAATTTGATCACAAGAGGTTTTTATAATAGAATAACATAAAAATCTCATCTCCTTCCTCCTTCTTATCCACTTATTCACAATAGGCTTCAAAACCTTATCACTTGCTTTCATTTCATCCAAGATACTAATCAACCTAGCCAACTGATCATAAACTAGTGGCCATTCAATTTTGTCCCCCAAATATGTGAGAGCCTTTCTTAATTTATCTTCATATTTCACATTCAACTCCACATGCAAGGCCCACAGTTTATTCGTTTCTTCTTCAAAGTCCTTAGCAGTGTAATACTCTGGCCTTTGGGGTGTATCTGGTACTTCTATGAGGGGGGTGAATTTAAAAGGTTCAACTAGGGGGTGAGGGTATATTATTCTTAGCCTAGTATACCTTCCCATTAGTTTATTCTCAAGCTCAATTCTCTTTTTACCTCCTTATTGTATGCATCCACCAGTGCCTCATACTTGCTCTACAACTCAATCATTTATTTTTCCTCCCTCTCTACAGTAGCCAAGGAAAATTGAGAGTTATCTACATTCATGTGGGCTGCTTCTACATGTGAGGTATTGGAAACTCTCCTCTCAATGATATTCCATGTTAGTCCTGAATCATCTGGCTATGATGGAACAACCCTAGATCACTCAATTACCACATGATAAGAGCAACTTGGTCATTACTAAATGCAGTTCCCAAGAACTCTTTTTTATTTGGATCTTGCAATCCCAAATTATTTGACACAGAATTGAAAATCAAGGCATCAACAATGTCCCAATTGGGCAATAATAAAATATTTGCAGCCTTTACCATCTATCTCCCTTCTTCAGGGGTTATATTTTGGAACTCTTGAATCATTTTTTCCTTTATTTGATTTTGAATGGAGGCTTCATCCATTTTTGGATGCTTTTTTTTCACATTCTTACATCTTTCCTCAAAATTGTTCATGTTTTCCCTCCAAGAAAATTGGTGGAAAGCCCTAGATTTTACAAAACTATCATCAGGCAATAATTGTTGACTGGCTTGTTCCAAAATAGGATCCAATTCCCTTCCCCTAAAATCTGCTACAGTCAACTCAAAACTTGGCATAGAGGGCTCCTGAGGGTTCCCTTCATCAATCTCTGCTTGGGTAACAAAAACTCCCCCTTGTGATCCAATTTGTTCAATTTTCTCATCAGTTAGTTGCTCCTCCTCAATTCTCATGGGGGTTTGGGAAGGTGGGTAACTCTCATCTTGAGGTTCCTCTTCCCTTATTATCTTTCTCCTCTTAGGAGAAGGTTTAGGAGGCCTCTCTTCAAAAACAACACTAGTAGACTCAATTATCTATTTTCCTTTATCCACAATGGGCCTTTGATCCTGAATGACAGTATATCTTGGCTTCCTTTGAACCATTAATAGACCTGCTCCTATATTGGGAGTAAAGCCCAATATCCTCATTATTTCTTTGGCCTTATCTGGAAAAGAATTAATGAAATATTGTTTCTTCTCATTCATTACCTCCATTATTTCAGAGAATGTATTCATAAGTTTATTGATTTTATCTATAGTAGTTACAAAATTACTTAAAGGGCTATAATCTTCATCAAAATAATTAATAAAATTCAAAACTTTTGAATAGACTCTCCATTTTTCTTTCTTTGTCTCTTGCTCCTGTAGAGAGTACTCATTCCTTATTACATCTTTAGGGAAATAAAATTAATGTTAAACTGTACAAAGCTTGATCCTATGCCTAAGAGCCAAATTAAAGAAACCCTCTGCATGACAAAAATGAGGGTGGGATATAGCCATCTTATACTTATCCAAAAATTTGTAAAGGGAAACCCATCCTTCCTTGGTTATCACAAACTGGTGGGCTACTGTGCAAGTGGGAAAAATTGATCCCATCCCCCTTTTGTGCAAAAAAGCTTCTTCTACTCCTCCAAACTACCACAAGAATTCAGCTACTCCTACCTTTAGGGGCACCTAGTAAGGTAGTACATGGGGTGTTCCTTTGAATCCATAAATTCTGATAACAGTTGAAACTGAATATGAGATGATGTCTCCCCAATTATGTGAAACTTTCAAATTGTGAGGTTTATCCATAGGCCTAATAAGGTGCATTAGTGCCTTAGGGATCTTGGGATTGTCCCTTAATATGAGGCACCTTAGTTTGGAGGTGAAGTACCTATCAAATCTAACAAAACTAGCATTTTTTGCTTCCCCTGTCATATCTGCACTCCATAATTGAACTAGCAATGCTTCCCCTTCTGGTTCTCTATTTAAAACCATTTCTTTACCAAATGATGTAACCCCCTTAAATATTGTCATATACATCAAAAAAGAGTAATGACCCCAAGCCTTCTCCACTTTGCACTTAGCAATCCCAACCAATCCATTGTGAATCTCATCAGCCAAGTAAGAAGCAAAATCAAAAATTATTTCCACATCGAAAGAGGAGATTTGAGTAATCATATACATGAAACTCACAGGGATAAAATCTTCTTCACCCTCTCCAAAAACTCGGCACAAGGTTCTGTATATCTCTACTGCCCTGGCATTGAAGCATGTTTTCTTGAAAGGTTCTTTAAAGGATGATGTTATTGCTGGTAGGGTTCCAATTCTGCCAATGTGGGCCTTCAGTGCACCTTGTCTAACTATATCCTTCTTAGACATATATTCTTTTTCTAAATCTTTCAAATTAATGGGCACATGATACGTAGTGAGAGGTCCCAAATGAAAAACTTCTCTAATCTCTTCTGGATTGATGGTGATTAGAATTTTATCATCTATTCTTCTCACCACTTTAGTGGCTTGATCATAGTTCTTTGCCACGGCCTCAAGGAGATAATAATCCATAAAAACACTAGGGACCACTAGCTTTCCTAGGTCAAAATTCCATATATTGGCATGTGTGGCAAATAGTTTCCTCTCCGCAAACCATTTCTTGAACAAATTTAAACTAGTTTGTGAGGTATGAGCATCCCGAACCCAATTACCCTTATCAAAAAATCCATCTACTATCCTCAACCTAGGGTTTAATGAGCTCAACTCCTTAACTTGTACTGTCTCAACAGTAGACTCAGGAAGCAACTCAAGCAAATCATCATATACGTTTCTATCCAAATAATTTTCCTAACCTAAAAATCCCTTCTTTGGAAGCATCTTCAATTATGTTTTGTAGAACTAAAAATACTTACAGGGATTGTAGTAAAAATACTTGAATTCTGCTCTAGTTCTCTCTGTATTTCTACAAATTTTACGCAAGCAAACTATTTCACAATCTTACCAACTTTAACACGATCTTCTCAATAATTGCTTCTACTTAGAAAAGGTTTGAAATCTTTGTTCGCATAAGGTGGAAATGAGAAAATCTTCTGTATTATACTCTATTTTTCCTCACACAAAGATTTCATGTCTAATTAATACATAGAGTGGCACCACCTTTTGGATTCAAATTTGTGCTATCGATATTTTAAAATCCTACGATCAAGGGATGCAAAAAAAGACAACTTGGCATTCCACTTGACAAGTTGGCTAATCAATCCAATGAGAATTGACCACATACATAGCTCCTTCCTTGATGGCATTTTCATCTGGACCCACTGGCGATTGAGGACATGTTTCAATAGGTTGCTACCTCACTATACATATCCTTTGAGCAACTCTTCATGGTGAAATAGCAACAGCCTTCGATTTGAAATCAAATCAAAGGTAAAGAAACTGCACAAAGTACCCTGAAGAGTGGTGGGTCCCATACTCAGTATGTCACATAGAGTAAAAAAATTGCAACTTCCCATAGCGAGATAGTAAGGATCATTGATTCAAGCTTGATCTAATGATCGAAATCCCTTATATGCTTTATGAATGGGGTGTGGGTCTGGGACACTGATGATGCAGGAAATTCTGCACTACTGGCAACAAACGAAACCTTTCTTTAATCCTAGTCAACTTTCCACATTTCTTGAGGTCCCACCATGTGTTCATTTCATGGCACCTCGCTATGTCGCTAACGGTGAGATGCCAAAAATTTTAGATAGCGAGGTAGCGAGCTCTGATGATTTTAACAAAACTCAATGTATGAAGAATAAAAACCAATCAAATTACCATCACCCTTATTAATTGCTTTTGACAATAGTAGTTATTACTCACCATGCCACTTGGACAACTTACGGTCATCGAGAAACTTGAAGGCCACCGTGTCTTTGATTTACCGACTACTCTCTACTTCACTAATGGTGAGATGTTTAGTTTTTTGATAGCGAGGTAGCGATGCATCGAAAAAAACCTTTATTCTATGCCACTTTCTAGCTACTTTTTATTGGGTCCCTTTTCCTGCTTGATGGTACTAATAAGGTGTACATGATTGAAAATTCTACTGTAACACAAATCCCCTATCATTGTACCTTCATTTTACAATCCCATTCTTTTAAAATTTCTAATGCTCACTACTTTGCTTTGCATAAAAAGTGCACATCTTTTTATGGCAAGATAGTGATAATTGTAGATCTTTCCAAATCAGACAGTGAGGAACATAAGAGAAAATGCTACCCGAGGGCGCAAAAAAAATAAAAATAAAAATGAAAACAAAATATTCGCCCAAGTTCTTTTTTTTAAAAACAAATTTCATGCCTGAAATTTTTAAAAGGAATGAGACATAGGGTTTTAACAAATATTTTCAATGCTAACAAATTTGGATGACCAAAGACCATAAACCCTATTAACCATTAATGGATACAAACTGAAAAATTTATACCTAGACAAAGGAAAAATTTTATGTGAGAAACCAGACCAATAGCTAGTTTGTTTGATTTTGGATGAGATGTAGAATCTGTTCACTGCTTCAAAATAAAACACGTAAAAAAGAACTATATTTTTGTATTTTTAATGTTTTCTAATGAATGCAATCTAAAATTGAAACTAATATGAATTGTTAATTTAATAGGGGGTTATTAAAGAAAATAAAAAGTACTTTAAAGAAAATAACATGAAAGTAAAATCCTAATGGACATAAGCTGTGAAAACAACATGTCTACGAGTAAAGCTTTCAAAGAAATTGGTTGGTAACCAATGAAAGTAGGAGCAGTGCTTCCTTAATTCCACTAATGCAATATTTAATGAGAAATTTAATAAATTTATGATGTTTCACTCTTCATCAAATCAAAAGGCCACAAAAAGTGTGCCCATGCGAGACAAAGAGTTATGCAGGCATAATTGGTGATTTCTTCTCAAGCTAGATACATCAACGGAATTTGTAAAACCATAGCAAACACGATAACTAAAAGATCACACAACCAAAAAAAAAGCAATAAACTTTTGGCTCAATCAAAATTCTATGAACATACATTCACAAAATAATGACACATTTAGGAAAGAATCACTATACTCCAAATGCGAGCACCAAAAGCATAATATTATTGCAAAATAACAGTGGCCTAGAACACATATTACAATCCAATATTTATAAGAAATCATCTCCTCAATTTGTGTTGAGAGTGAGAGATATCTTCATGCAATAATATTCTTTTAACTTAAAAAAATAAACTAATTATATACAAACTAACAATCTAACTGGTTCTTAGTAGGACTCCATCCATTTTATATTCATTAATTGTATGCATGAGCCTCTACATGTCATAAACAAAGAACTTATGAGAAAATAAGAAGAAGAGAGCCTTTAGTCAATTTGGACATGTCAAAAATAGAAGTTGATCCTTCACTGGGCATCTGTCAATGTTAAACTACTACCAGAATGCATTTCCAATTCATGGAAAGCTCTATTTTTAGCACTAGTAGTTAAGGCACCTCTAGAAAAGCACACCTTTGAAGAAGCACACTAGCACACCTGCACACCTCTAATTTCTTCCAAAATTCTTCCAACACTTTGTTTCTAAAAAGTACAATAGCTCACCAGCTCACCTCTGAGTTCTCCAAAATTCTTCCAACACTTTGTTGCAAAAAAGCATAGAAGCTCACCAACTTACTAGCTCACTAGCTCACCTCTGACTTCTCCAAAATTCTTCCAACACTTTGTTGTGAAAAAGCATAGCAGCTCACCAACTCACCAGCTCACCTCTGACTTCTCTAAATTATTCCAACACTTTGTTGCCAAAAAGCATAGCAGATCACCTAGCTCACCTATGACTTCTCCAAAATTCTTCCAACACTTTGTTGCCAAAAAGTGCAATAGCTCACCAGCTCACCTCTGACTTCTCCAAAATTATTCCAACACTCTATTGCCAAAAAGCATAGTAGCTCACTATCTCACCTCTAACTTCTCCAAAATTCTTCCAACACTTTGTTGCCAAAAAGCATAGCAACTCACCAACTCACCTCAAAGGTCCAAAAATGCAAAATCTTACTAACTGTCAAAATTGAAATTCTGGCTTCTAAGTTTCTCTGTCAGGATTTGAACACAAGCTAGGAGACTAGATAGGACCTCAAAATGACTCAAACCCTAGAATAGGGCCCCAAAAAAGCCCAAAATAAAGTAGGGGGTCCCTATTCTTGCTAGGGAATGGGGCATGCATTATGGAATCACAATAGGTTTATAGGTTACAAAAGGTTAATGCTTTATCCACTACAGAGGTAGAGTATGTTGCTACTATAGAGGTAGCTAAGGAAATGATATGGCTTTAGTTCTTTATGGAAGAGTTGGGACATCCACAGAGGGATAACTATTTGTTCATAGATAGCTAGAGTGCCATTCATCTTGCAAAGAATTTAGCTCTACATTCAAAGACAAAACACATTCAATTGCAGTGCCATTTCATTCTGTCTATTTTGAATGATGGATAATTAAAGCTGGAGAAGATACATACAAATGATACTCTAGCAGATATGCTTACCAAGGTAGTAACAAGGTAGAAACTAAACTTCTCTTTAGCTTTGATTGGTCTTCTAGACTAAATAGAATAAAAGAACAACAAAGTCTATGGTGGTTTGATATATTCTAGTGGGAGCTATAGGTTTAGCAGTACTATGATCAATCTCCAAGTGGGAAGTTATTGTCATGGAGTTTGATTAGTCTCCAAGTGGGAGATTATTGTGATATGGAACCTAATCAGACTCAGAGGTTTATTTAGTGTGATTTCCCTCTAGATTATTTCTATGAGGGTTTGGAGATAACACCCCCAAGATAGGGTCAAGGGGCAGTGCCCCTTTGAGGTCCTAGGGAAGTGCCTGAGGTGTGCTCCTTGTCATAGTACAGGGTGGGGTTGAGGGGCAATGCCCCCGCGAGGATTTTTTGTGGAGCACCCTTGAAGCCAAAAATGCCCTTATATTGTAAAAGGTGTCAACTACTATTTTTATATTTTATTCTAACCCTAATTTTGTAAGCAGAAAAAGCTTGTATAAAAAGGCTTAGGGTTAGGAATTTCATGATGAATGGTGATGTTGTGGCTTCTTGTGGTAGCCTAAGGATTACAGGTTGTAATTAGGTTGCAATCATGAGATAATAATAATAGTGGACTTGTTGTTGGTGGATGTAGCCTAGGGATTGGGTGAACCACATTAAATCTTGGTGTCTTCTGTTCTCTTTTATGCAATCTACTATTTTTTGGTATTGATTATATTTTCATGTAACTCTTATTTCTGTTTGAGGTTAATTCTAGCACAAGGTTGGGTGGTAGTGTTTTTTACTTATACCATTGAGATCCATCCATTGGATGTCGTTGCTAGATATACCTATGCAATTGATCCTTTATTTCTAATCTTGTGTTTCTATTGGATACTATTATTTTGTTTTACTGTACTTGATTGTTAAAGATCTCATTAGATGTATTTTTTTATGATGTATATTCTTTGAGCTTTTGATATCCTATGACTTGTACAATGGATGATTATGCATTAGGGTTATGCCAAGTGACATTTTATGTAATTGTATAATATTTAATTGGAACTGTACTTGTGATTATTCCATGATGTGGATTTCAGTTATATGTTAGATTTAATATCAAAAAACTTATACATGTGATTCAACATCATGGAACCCTTAAGAGATGTAATCTATTTTGGATGGTTGTATGTACATGAGTTAATGCTTTTTCTATGTTACCTATTGATGTTATTATCTTCAAAAAAATGTTTGACAAACATAGTGAAACTTTAGGTTAATTTATTTTGCGTTCCCTGGCATGAGTGTTACATAAATCCAGCAATATTTCTTCTTGCATTCTCTATCTAAATCTCTCAAGTATAGGAATCCTCAAAATTAATCCATTTACAAAATCCATCTTCTTATTTCTCTTCTCCATAATCATGTGCTCATAACAAAAACTTTTTGCAACACAAGAAACTCATGCAAACTACCTCACAATCAACAATTTGTTAGCACACTTAGCTCAAATCATGATACTCATGCAAACTGCCTCACACTCAAACATTTGTCTACATACTTAAGAGATCCTTATTTGAAAAACTTGACCCAACCTAAGGTCCTAGAGAAAATTTTCTCACAATTGAAATTCTATCCACATGCTCAAGAACTCCTCCTCTCATACCACTTGATGAAGGGTCACACCACCCTTACCAACTCACAACTAAAACACAATAATATGGAGACAAAGAGAAGAAGAAAAAATCTTGGCAAAGCATATATTAATATTTGAAATTCCTTTAAAATTTTCTAAAATGAGAGAACTCCAAATTATTATAATATAGGAGAGCTTCCACACTATGATTTTCCAAAAGAAGAGCCTACAACCAAAGATATTTCACTTGAAGAGTTTCACCAAGAATAACTTCTCATCTAAGATCTTTCACTCCAAAGCTTGCTTACAAATGCTCATATGCCTTTCTTGTATAGGTTCTTACTACCCAAGATATTACAAACCCAACTAATGTGGGATAATAGGTAAACACAACTACCTTAAAAAAATATTAAATTCCCACCCAATTACAGCTTGGAGGTTGTTTCCATGTTTCACTAGGTTGTCCTCATGCATAGGCTCTGGACAAGGGTGCAAACCTAAGTGACAAAATTTACCATCTTAAAATGGATGCACTTTCCTTTTAAGACATCTTAGAACCCTTTACATAATGCATTTCTTAGACTAGGGATGAACATGTGCTTGATGTCCTCTTTTCCCTATCTTCTTCTATTTTCTCTTCCATTTCTTCTAGTAGCTTCCTAATCTCTCTATGGATCCCCTAACTTGATCTATGGGACTAGGTCAACTCAAGTTGACCTAGTCCCTAGAGATTTTGGGCCTTGATGCCCAAAAGGCGTTAGGGGTTTGATTGGTTTTATTGGACTTTCTAGCTGTCTTGTATTATTTTCCCACCTAAAAATTCATATATAAGGAGGATTGGAGGTTTCATTTTCAAAGAAAATATATCATTCTCATGACACAAGGTTCTCTCTCAAGCTCAAGCATTCATATCCTTTTGAAGACAAGCAAGCTATTTAAGGAGTTTAAACATTCAAGCAATGGAGATTTCTATCTAGCATTGAAGAATCCTTTGTGGGCATTTCCTCTTCAAGATCTAGCTTATTATTGGTCATCAAGGGAGAAGATCAACATTGAAGCATTAATTAGCTTCTACATTGTTGCACATTTACATCCATGACACCATGATGTGATTATGGTAGATCTATTGCAAATTGTGGAGATACCCTACATTGTTATACCTAATTCAAGATCTACAACACACCAAAAACAAAATCCTTATTGAAAAATATTTTAAACAAGGTGAATCTGACAATTTATCTTAGTTTTCATCATTTAAATTTACATTTATTATTTACAATTAATTCTTTAACCTAGGGTTTGACCAATGCAAGCCCTCATCAAACCCAACAACAAAACTCTTTATTTTTTTTGTGTAGGGGTAGGATAGCATAATTTTTCATGTAGATCTAAAAATAACTCTACAAAAGATTTCTCAAGATGTTGGTTCAATTTTCTTATAGTGTCATCAAACCATGTCATCTTGTAGGAATTAGTCCTTCCAAGTCAACCTAGTCTTTCTCTAGGTTGGCCATGTCCTTTATGCATTTTTGGATGAAGAATTTCTATGTTTTGTTCCTTTCATCATTTCCTTTAGGAATCTATAGTTGGATATTTTGAAATAGGTTCAGATCCACAAATTTCATAGCTAAAGTACATCTTCCTCTATGTTTATCAAGGTGATTCTTTTATACATTATTGTCTTAATTGGGTTGGGTGTATATATTTGGCATCTAGATCTACATAATGTAAGCAATTAGTCCAATTTTACATACACATTATCCTGTAAGGGAAAAAGAGTTTATTTCCTTGTATTGCATTCTCCTTCATAATCCATATTTCATACTAATACCCTTCTTCCTTTGCGTTCTACCTCATATAATTTGGATTATAAGAGGAATCATATTTGGAAATTCCCCTTTTCCATAACATACATATTTGAATGTATTACTAGCTCAAAAAAGTAGAGATCTAAAGTTCTATTAAAGTGTCTCCATTTTTTTCCTAAACAACTAGTACAATGTTTGAGTTTATTGAACATACTCTATATATTTCAAGAGGGATTTTTATCATCTTGCCCATAAATGTTACTAGGCGTATGTGTCAACAATGGGCTACATACACTTCAACATGGTCATTA
The DNA here is from genome assembly GCA_028749045.1 of Cupressus sempervirens. NCBI lineage: Eukaryota > Viridiplantae > Streptophyta > Pinopsida > Cupressales > Cupressaceae > Cupressus > Cupressus sempervirens. The sequence continues at coordinate 179,608,094 of CM053785.1, read as the reverse complement.
GATGTCTAATTCATCTTAGAATGAACATAGGATTGTCCATATCAAAATATCTAAACAAGATGACATATTTCCTTCTATCTAGTCAAAGTTTGAATGCTTGCTCTCATAATCAAGAGTTCAATTTGACAATAGAATGATTCTAGAATGAAGGATTTTTGAAAGAAAATGAAGATGAACACAATGCTAAGATAGATTTTTTTGGTATTTTCTATACAAATAAATGAGATTTGAAGCTATATGAAATATATATTTAATCTAAGAAATAGTAAACAAAGAGATTGAACAAAAATATGTGCAAGATTAATCTATCATTTTTTGAGATTTTCATATAGTAGAAATGAGATCAAGCTAGATGAGATGCCAATACAAGCCTATGAAAGAAAAGAACAAACTAACATAAAATGTATGCAATATTGTGCTAAAATGAGAACTCTAAGAAAAGATGCAACAAATCTTGACTGCACAAATGGTGAGTACTTAATCTGACAAAGTTTCCTTGCTCAAAAAATGAATCCCATACGAGAGACGAGAGCTCTCTATTTGTAGAGAAAGAGGGTTAATGGTCCAAGGAGAGGAGTGGAGGGAATTTGACTAAAATTGGAAGATTCCATAGGAGTGAGAATATGACATGTCTTCCCTCTCACAACTTATCTCACTTTTGAAGATTCCATTTAAAAATTGTCTCCTATTTGAGTATTTTAAATCAAATAAATGAATATGTGGAGACATTTTTAATTCAAATAATTTAATAATTCATTTTCATGTTTAATTGGCCAAAGTGGATAAGTTTAATAAAAGTGTTAGAAATTTATTGTAAACTAATTAATCTAAGATTTAGGAATTTATTACTGTTAAATGATTATTGAAAATTATTAGTTTTATGCAATTGATATTTAAATCAATTAGAGACAATTAGGACTAGAAATATAGAGTGATTTTAAGACTTTATTGATTGGTTTAGATATTATGAGAAAATTGGTTTCGAAGATCAATTGTAGGGTATTACATTTATCCCTCTTTGAATTGGTGCATGAGAAGTGTATTGATTCAAAGAATAGTCTGATTCTAAATCATAAAATGAAAATTAAGATATCTTTTGAGCTTGATGATATGAAGACTAATAGACAAGATAGAATTGATTTCAAACTTGGATGGACAAAAGTCAATCCTTAGGAGTTTAGCTGATAAATATGGCAAGAAATTGAATACCTCTCTACTAAGAAGAGTTTAGGATTATCTCAAGAGCAAAGCTTAACCCTCTACCTAGATACCTATCCATTGAGAAGCATTTTAGGATTATCTCTAGAATGAAGCTTAAACCTTAGGAGTCTAGATAGAATACCTACATACCCATCCATAGAATAGAGTTTGGGATTATCTCCATAACATAGCTTAAATTTTAGATATCTAGCTAGAACACCTAGATACAATACCTATTCATTGATAAGAGTTTTATGATTATCTCCAAAATAAAACATAACCCTTAGGAGTCTAGATAGAAAACCTAGACACCTATCCATAGAAGATTGCAAGACCATTCATGACTTGTAGCCTCATCCCCAGAATGAAGCTTAAACCTTAGGAGTCTAGATAGAATACCTACATACCCATCCATAGAATAGAGTTTGGGATTATCTCCATAACATAGCTTAAATTTTAGATATCTAGCTAGAACACCTAGATACAATACCTATTCATTGATAAGAGTTTTATGATTATCTCCAAAATAAAACATAACCCTTAGGAGTCTAGATAGAAAACCTAGACACCTATCCATAGAAGATTGCAAGACCATTCATGACTTGTAGCCTCATCCCCAGAATGAAGCTTAAACCTTAGGAGTCTAGATAGAATACCTACATACCCATCCATAAAATAGAGTTTGGGATTATCTCTATAACATAGCTTAAATTTTAGATATCTAGCTAGAACACCTAGATATGATACCTATTCATTGATAAGAGTTTTATGATTATCTCCAGAATAAAACATAACCCTTAGGAGTCTAGATAGAAAACCTAGACACCTATCCATAGAAGATTACAAGACCATTCATGACTTGTAGGATCATCCCCAAAATAAACCTTAATCCTTAGGAGTCCAGGTAGAACACCATAGATACATATTCATTGAGAGGTGACAAGAATTGTCATGATCTAACCAAAATGATTGATACAAAGTCAATCGCCTTATCAATAGATAAGACAATACCGAATTGACGTGAGTTATGGGAATCTGATATGTCCCTAGATATTTGAGATAACCATGAGTAGGTCATGGGATACCCAATTTGGAATGAGATATGAGTAATTGAATATGTCCCTAATGATGAGATTCCCCTAGAAATGTGGAATTTGAACTTTGATCATATTGGTTTGAAGAAATATTTGATTGATGCAAGAGACACGTTCATCCTACCCTCTCAAGAGAAAAAATAGAAGATGACACACTAGAATGGTTATGTAGAGAAATTGATGTGATTTTAAGATGAAATTGAGCATTTAGAGTAGTGTAGAATGGATTGGAATAGATTGGGATTGATTTGGAGCAAATTTGGAGCTCATTTATTATATATTTGGTTATTTTTGACCAAGTTTGACCTTAATTGATGAAAGTTGAATTTTGTTGAAAAATTCAAACATGTCAAAAAAATGTTGGTATGATGAGATTTTGGTATGAAAATTACATCAGAAATATGGATTGCACAGTGGACGATCGTGTTGGTCCTAATTTTTTAATCATGTTTTAAAGCTATTTAGGGGTGTTAGATTTTGAATTTGATCCTGAAAATGGATACAAGAACATCAAATTAGGTAGGGGGTGATGAATTGATCACTTATGTAATCAAGAAGATTATGTGACATGTATAGGGAGTTTTCCATATCTTATATTATTAGAGACATATGTAGGGAGTTTTACATATCTCATGTTATCAGAACATGTGTAGAGAGTTTTCCATATCTCATGTTATCAGAGACATATGTAGGACATTTTCCATATCTCATGTTGTTGGATAGAAATGAATGAGCCATTATGAAAAACCAAAAAATACAATGCAAACCTTACTAGATGCAATCCTAGAACTTGGTCACTGAACTATTATGATATAGTTTTCATCACTAAGAAATTTTTAGTAAGGCCATAGAATGGCATACAACTCTCACTAATATTGCTATCATGAGAATATGAATATGACATTAGTCAAAGTTCTTGTTGGAATTTTATGTAAGCATTAAGGAACAAGAAGCCAAAATTCTCCTATTTATTTAGCAAGTGATCATAGCCATCAGGGCATAAGTGCCAAACTTACTAGAATGCTTCTTGCATACAAGAACACCAAATACATGAGAGTTCCTTCTTATGTTATGTAATTGTAAGCATTATGTCCACAGTGGCCCTTATCATTTGTGACCTAAGACATAAATTAGCCAAGTGTACCTGTAGTGAGCCTTACATTCACTTTACAGGATGCTTATCCATAATAGCAACAACATAAATAGTTCACTCAAATAGAAAAGGAAAATATCCAACCTCACTAAAGTGTCCATATAAAATAAGTTGAGGTACACATAGCCATTAAAAACCATTTGGAGGCTCTCATATTTGGACCTTTCAAATCATTGGAACTAAACCAATAGATAGAAGAAAAAGAAAAGATCATGCCCCTAGTCTTCACTCCTCTAGTTGAGATAGACATCTTGAAGTCTCTTGAAGGGAATGAAAAAGGAAAAAAGGAAAGAAAAAAATGAAAACGTCAACATAGGTCAAAAAAATTTAGTTTATAGTTGTCATTTCAATGGATTGATGTCAAGTTCAAAGTTTAAAGTGTATGTGAGGAATCCCTTCTATAGTAAGGTGATAATAGGAAAAACTCAGGTAGGACATCTAGTGAATGATGCACAAGAGACTCTCTAAAAGTATAGGACATATCCCCCTAGTATAGATAGGTTGCTTCTAGACTTATTACTGATTTAAATCTGTGAAGGTATGAGTCGCATCTCAAAGTAATTTTGGAGCTAATCCAAAAGTGAAAGCAAAAAATAAAAAAATGAAATTGTAGAAATAAAAGAATTCAAAGAAGGAAAGCAAAAGAAAAGAAAAACTCTGTAGGAGCTAGGAGGTGCATTGATAGATGGAGAATTTGAACAAGAGGCATTTGTTTACCAAGTTTTCACCATCTTGGTAGAGATTCTATTTAGCTACCATGACACTTCTTTTCCAAGTTTTCATCAATGACACTTTATTCTTCTTTTTATTTTATTTTTTATACTTTGTATTTTTCAATTTTTTTTGTATTATCAAGGCATATATTGCTAGATTTTCACCAGGATAATATATATTTTTTAGGACTTTTTCCAAATGTTAGTACTTAATTTAAGACATTTAGCTATGTATAAAGAGCATCAATAAGACATCAATTGAAGAATCTTTTCACATGAATGGTGTTGATCATCTCCTTGAGAAGTTCTCCTTTAGTAGTAGAGAGTTGATATGTGCATGATCCAAATACTATAGTGATGATGTATGGACCAAGCCATTTTGGGTCAAACATACCCTTCTGTACCTAGTAATTTTGGTTCTTTGGGTTCTCCCTCAAGATGAGATCAATTACTTGGAAGTCTTATGGTTTTACTTTCTTGTTGTAGATTTTGAACATCCCATTTTGGTAAGCTCTTTAGTTATTGAACGCCACTTGAAAATGTTCATACAATAGTTATAACTCTTGTAGCTAAGATATATGATAAGCATCATCAGAAATGAGGCATCTTAGAGTAAAATGTAGAGTGGGAATATTTAACTCAATAGGAAGCACAACATCCTCTTCATATACCAAAAAAAAAGGGCATGGCACCAATAGGTGTTCTAATTTTGATACGATAAGCCCATAGAGCCAGATTGATTTGATGGTGTCAGTTCCTTCTAAATTTGTTTACTGTGCAATGCAATATTTTTAGGATAGCCTTAGTGGATGCTTCTATTTGTCTATTACATTGGGGATAGTAAGGAAACTATTGTGTGATTTTTAATTTGGCATAGAGCTCTTTCACACCCTTGTTTTAAAATTTCCCTCCATTATTAGGTATTATTGAGGATGGTACACCATACCTATAGATGATGTAATTCAAAATGATCATAGCTATAGCTTTTTCACTAGCTTTAGTAAAGGGTATTACCTCTATATATTTTGTAAAGTTATTTGTAGTTGTAATGATGAACATATGTCCATTTGAAGAAGGATGAATCTATTCGACTAGATAAAAGACACATTATTGGAATGGCCACAATGTGATAAATAGAATCATCTCCCTCGCTAGAGCATGGATCGGATTACCATGAAGTTGGAACTTTTTGTAAGATTTAGCATATTAAATAGCTTCATTTTTCCTTTTTGACCAATATTAACCAGCTCTAATAAGTTCATTAGCTAGTTTCAAGCCATTCGATTGTGATCCACAAATTGTTGGAAATTTGGCTATGAAGATATGTAAGGCTAATATAGGGTTGTGATTTATGGAAACATATATCTTTTATGATGAAGAAGAAATTGTAGATTAAGGTTTGGATGAAATAAATTGGAAAATTATCTAAGCATAATTCAAGAAATCAAAGAACAATAATGCATTTTGGTTTAGCATGGTTTATACAAAAAATAGGCGAGGTTATGCATAGCTAAGGGAAGCAAGGTTATGATGTCCTAAGAAAATGTTTAAGAGACCTAAAGAATATTATATGTATGAACATAGTTTTGGAAAGTTTTATAGATATAGGTCATACAAGAAGAACATAGATGATGAGAAAGTAAAGGTATTTTATATAAGGGATCTTTTTTTTTGTTAAATCAATGACTAGACAAGGTAGGGATGATATCCTAGATGTTAAATCTAACCTACGAAAAATCAATATTGTGTTTTGGGACATGTGAAAAGACTTGAAGGTTGATAGGATAAAATTGAAGGGTGAAAAAGAAATATATGTATATACAAAGTTGTGTGATGACTATGTCATTGTATTGTGAATATTATATGATGTGAAATTTATATTAGAGAAGATAAAGGACAATTTATTTGAAGTTGTGTACGTAGAGCTAAAAAAGACAAATTAGATATTGAAGATATCAGCATTATCAAGAGGTTTTTGTATCTATACCTTTTCTGTATAGAATATATCATTGTATATGCATGTTTGAGCAATGGGCTCATCTTTTTACTTCTTTAATTGTAATACAAACTCCTAACAATGTTGATACTTCTAAAAAGGCCAAGTCCTCTAATAAGGAGAGAAACACTAAAAGAATGTAATAGACTCCTAACATGGTCAATCTCTTTCACAATATACTATTGATTAGTTAATCATTTTGTGGGTACTATCCCCACCAAGGTTTCCCTCATTAATAAATAATAGTGTTATGAGTTGCATTGTGTTACTATTATATTTATTTTTCAGGTTAATTAGATATGAATGTTTAAAGATTGTTAAAGATATCCGTAGTTGGGAATTTTTTTGTGAAATACTGATTCACCACCACACCACCACCCCACCCACACCCCCCCCCCCCCCAAAGATTGTTAAAGATATCCATAGTTGGGAATTTTTTTGTGAAATACTGATTCACCACCACACCACCACCCCACCCCCCAAAGACCCCCCCCCCCCCCCCCCTTCCCCAACCTACTAATTTCTATTTCTAATAATTGGTATTAGAGAAAAGATATCAGAGAAGGCCTAACTACTTCAATAGGATCTCCATGGATATAGATCACTTACATAAGAACCTAGAGGAAGCTCTTGAGGAACTTGATGTAATCATAGAAGAAAGTGATATGATAAAGATGAAACTTAGAGATGCACAAGATTGCATTCAAAAGTTGAAAGGGAAGATTCAATCAATAAAATTCAAGAAGAATGAGTCAAATGATCATGTCAGGGATATTAATTTAGTTTCTATGATAAAGAAGGAGAATTAGATTCTAAAGCATGAACTTGTAATTACCAATGTTAAGATGAGATTGATGGAAGATAAGAAGAAAACTCAATCAAATTTGAGATCTGAGAATGCAAATCTAAAATCAAAACTTATTGAGGTGACATCCAACCTTGAGATTACAAAGCTACAATTTATAGAACTTGAGAACTACAATACTATTGTGAAAGGAGAACTTACATAGGCAAAGACACATCTTGACAAGTTGTATTTTAGAATTGAAAAACTAGATGAGCATATAACAACACAAAGACCTAAAGGTCACATGAATGGTACTGACTACTATGAAGGATAATCATCTAATAAATTTGAAGTTATTGAGGAACTAGATCTACTGATCCAACAACCTAAAAAACAAAAAGAAGATTTGAACAAGGAAGTACATGATCAATCTAAAAAATCTAAAGAGGCAAGTGGACAATTTATTGGGAGATGCTATGCATGAAATTAAATTGATTACATGAAGAAGGAATACATGGGTAGGTATGCTAACCTTATTTATGGTTATTGTTATAATTGTTATGCTTATGGACATAAAGTGAATGAATGTAGAAAACCTAGAATTAATAATAATATTCATTGAAGTACTAACCTTTTAGCTAGTAGACCTATTAATGCAACTAATGTAAAAAGAAATATAGGTATGTGTTATAAGTGAAACAATTTTGAACATATTGCTATAGATTGTAGATTATAGATCAGTCAATAAGGACCTAGATATTGAAACAATGTGCTAGTATGTTAGATTTGCAATAATTTGGGACATACAACAATATTTTATAGGATGAACAACATGAGAACAAAAAATATGAGACCAAAAAATAGGAATTACAGAAGAAATACAAATAACATGAGAGTGAGTGTAAGCAGTAACAAAAGATAGAACAAAAATGTGAAAGAACTTGTAGAGAGCTTCAATGAAAAATTTGTTAAAGCTAAAACACCTACAAGAACACAAGTATGGGTTGAAAAAAAGAAAAAAATGGTACACACAAAAGAAGTTGAAGTTAGTTGTAATGGATGAAAAACCCCTATCAATATAAGTAATCAAATTTATTAGAAGAAACGCAAGTTACCACACCAATAAATCAGTAGACCCTTAATTGATGAGATAAAGTTTTACGCACTAAGATGGAGCATGGAAATATTGTCTTGAATCTTAAGTTAAGAGTGTATAAATTTATAAGATCACATGTGAGCTTGAGAAAGAAATCCAATCTATTGGCTATTGCATCATCTTTTTGAATTTTCATACTCACACGATTAATGTTGAATGTACTTGTAATGAATAAAAGGACTTGAATAATTATAAGGAGCCATCATTTGAGTATTGTGAGAAAATAAAAGCTTGTGGGGGATATTATAGAGTAATTTGAAGGGGAATTGAAGTATTGCAAGAAAGCAATTTAGAGGTTTTGTGGTAAAATGTTAGAAAGTGAAACACACCAAGATAACTGAGAGGTGGTGAATCAATTATGTAATTAAATAAATTCTTTCAATGTCCTTATTAATGGAAAAACATATAAATAGTAGATGAAATAACCACAAAAAGATCACAATACACAATAATACTAGATCTGTTAACTAAGGAAATCCTTGATTAGAGGATAAATGCTAGTGGGGATGGTAGCCACAAAATGATGTACCAATATAAAATTTCCTTGTGAAAGGATGGACCTTGTTAGGAGTCAATAAAATAAATTCAATACATATTACATATTAGTCCTTGTTAGGAGACTTTGAATCCCTATTAGGAGTTGATTGGGATTATAGATGAGCCCATTATCCAAACAACATCAATACTATCCTCACTTAATAATACAATGGTACATCAACATACATCAACACTTTTCAATAACAAATTCTTTTCTAGATACATTTCTTTGTCAGCTCACCATGCCTCAACTACACCAACCACTTCTCTGATCAAAAGATTTTCACATGTAAGTTCACATAATATAATATCACTCTCAATTTAGTATATTGTATAATATCCACACTAGATAATTACAAAAAAAGGAAATCATTTTTGAAAGGAGTTTCTTTAAATACAAAAGATTAATGAAACCTATAATGGAATAATCCTTATTTTTTCATTGATGTAAAACCTACTACTTGTTGGTAAGATAATTGTGTACTTTGGTTTGAATGTTATCAATTGATTGAATGATGAAGAGGATTGTAAAAAAAAGGATAACAAGAGAACCTAAAGAAAGGTTGAGTTATATAGTGTATAAAAGGAACACTAAGACCAAGCAAGACATTGATGATATAATGTATTCTTTATCTACTTAAGGCTATAATGAAAGGATACTTGAGCAAAGACTAGGACAAGTCTAAGTAAAGAAATGTGTCTACCAAGCCTGACCAAGAAAACAATGCAAGCTGAGCAAAAAATTAGTTGAAGCCAAGAAGTAAGTTAAGTATGTGTTAAGCAAGAGAAATCTAGTTAGTGTCAAGTGAAGTAAGTTTAGTATGAGCCAAGCAAGGAAAATATAGTCGGTGCCAAGTGAGGAAAGTTAGTATGTGTCAAGCACTAGTGAAGACTTAGGGGATACCAGGAAATCCAATGTTGGCCGAGCATCAGAAGATAGTGTTTGCCAAGAAAATAGAGTGTTATTATTGAGTGCTAGTAAAATGTGTTAGATTGAAGATTTAACAAATTTCAGCTGACAAAGTTGATTTCATGAATTGTATGAAAGATTACTATGATGAGATGGTGGCATAGAATTCAAGATGAACTATTTTGAGGAAAATTCAAAGAGGATCATAGAGGAAGTTTTTGTAAAGGGGTAAAATGCAAAAGTGGGTGGATTTAATGAATCTGACCTAACTATAGAATGGATGACTTTGGTTAAGTGGTAAAAGACCTAAATTCTCTATATAAGGAGATAGTAGGCCAGAAGCAATGTTGTCATGTGTGAGAATCTAAGAAACACACAAAGTCTAGGGTGTTTCTTAATAAGGTGGTCGAATATAAGAGTCTACAGTTGGAATACAAAGCAAGAAGGATTAAGGCGATGAAGGCTTGAAGGGTGAATAAGCTATCAAAGATGAAGAGGATGAATGCCAAGTAGAATGGAGGATTGAATGTGATATTTGTAATCTACAAGTGAGTTTTTATTATTATCAGATCAAGTCCTGTTGTTACTCTCTACAATTGTATCGGTGTCTACTAAGCCTGACCAAGAAAACAATGCAAGCCAAGAAAAGTCAGTGCAAGCCAAGTAGAAACTTAGTTGAAGCCAAGCATTAAGTTCAGTATGTGTCAAGCAAAAGAAATCTAGTTGGTTCCAAGTGAAGTAAGTTTAGTATGAGCTGAGAAAAGAAAATATAGTTGGTGTTGAGTGAAGAAAGTTATTATGTGTCGAGCACCAGTAAAGACTTAGTGGATGCCAAGAAACCCAATGTTGGTCAAGCATCAGAAGATGGTGTTTTCCAAGAAAATAGAGTGTTATTTCCAAGCACCATAAAATGAGTTATATCAAAGATTTAATGAATTTGAGCCAACAAAGTTGATTGCTTGAATTGTGTGAAGCATGTAGAAGATTACTATGATGAGATGATGGTACAGGATTCAAGATAAACCATTTTGAGGTAAATTCAAAGAGGGTTGTAGAGGAAGTTTCTAGAAAGGGCTAAAATGGAAAGGTTGGTAGATACAATAAATATGACCTAACCCTAGAATGGATGATTGTGGTTAAGTGGAAAAATACCTAAATTCTCTATACAAGGAGATAGTAGGCTAGAAGCAATGTTTTCATGTGTGAGAACCTAAGGAAGATAAGAAGTCTAGGGTGTTGCTTCATATGGTGGCCGAATATAAGAGTTTTTAGTTGGCATACAAAGCAAGAAGGCTTAAGGTGATGAAGGCTTGAAGGGTGAATAAGTTGTTAGAGATGAAGAGGATGAATGCCAAGTATAATGGAGGACTAAATGTGATATATGTAATCTACAAGTGAGTTGTTATTGTTATCAAATCATGTCCTTCTGTTACTCTCTAGCAATTGTATCAATATGGGTAAATCCTTTGGATTAAATTTGACCTAACAATCATTAGTAAATCCTTTAACTAGGTGATATTCTAATAGAATTTTAGAAAGTCCTCTAACAAGGCTCACTCCTAACATGGTGATTGAAATCCTTTAACTAGGTCACATCTAATAATGTGCATTGTAACCTTTGACAGGGTTGGCTCCTTATAGGACTCACTTCATAAGAGTAAAAATTGGTAGCATGTTACTAGTAGTTTTCCCCAAATTGGGTTTCCATGTAAAATACTTGTGTCAAAATGTGTGATTGATTTTTTTGTATTGCATGTTTACATTTCTACAAAGTTATTCTGACATAGGACATCAATATAAATATGCTTAAGATATTGAATGGTCAATGCAAGAATAAAAATAAGTTGTAGTACTGAAGTTTTTTATTTGTACATATGGACCTTGGCTAACTAATTCACCCCACCCCCCCCTCTCTTAGTTGTTTTAAAGTATTTCAACAATTGGTATTAGAGCACCAAGTGCTTGTGAAGAGAAAGTTTGAAGGTACCTAAAGCTAAAGATAAAGATGTACAGAAAGTAGGTGCTCAGGTTAAACAAGGAAAACTTTCCTACATGGAAAAGATTGATGAAGCTACATCTAGGAGGTCTTGGAGATTATGCATAGTCAACTATCACCACTAAGCATGTTGATCCAACTAGAGCCCCAAGTGTTGAACAATTGAAACTGAAGAATGAACACAATTAGGCAATGTTGGAGATTGCATATGCCCTAAGCTACTCAAATGTTGATGACATCAAAGGATGTGATTCTACTAAGAAGATGTGGGATTCTATGGATGAAAAAAGAATGTGCTAAGAGCCAAAGCCAAAAGCCTAAGAGGAAAATTTGATGAAATGAGAATACAAGATGGTAAGACTGTAGTCCAGTATTGTACAAGGATCAAAGATATTGTTAATGCAATTTGAGGATATGATGGATAGATTGAAAACAAGACTATGATCAAAAAAGTATTGAAAACCTTGTTGCCTATCTATAGTATTAGAGTCTCTACTATTCAAGAACTAAGGTATACCCTTTGGTAGTAAGCTAATCCTTGAAGGACTAGTTGGTAGACTCACTAATTTTGAACTTTCAAATATTGATAATTTCAAATATGATAATGTTGAATATGATTTCAAATAAAAGATGACACTAAAAGAATCTAAAGATAAGAAAAAGAAAAAGGTCAAACCTGCTACTAGTGAGAGTGATACAGATGATGAAGAGCTAGAACTGAAATCCTTGTTGGCTAGGAAATTTCACAGAGGCAAAGTTAAATACAAAGGTAAGTTACCCATCATATTCTTTAATTTTCATGAGGTTCATAATGTTGTAGAAAGATGTCCTGATAATCAAAAAACAAGAATGAAGACAAATTCAGAGTTATAAAAGATGATAGTAACAAAGGCTACAAGGACAAGGGAAAGAAGGATTGTTACATTGCCAAAGAAGAATCCAATGATGAATTTGAAGATCATGATGATGCAGTTGTCTATGTTGCTATGAAGGATGATTCTAATGAAGATGAGGCAACTGTATTGATATCTTATGTGAACAAAAGTGATAGATGGATCATTGAGAGTGGATGTTCACATTACATGGCTGGAGACAAAAGTAGTTCATTACCCTTGAGTATTACAATGGTAATAGTGTTAGATTTGGTAAGATGCACCCTATCCGATTAAAGGAAAAGGATCAATAAGATTGACATATAAGATCATTTGTGACAATGCTTACTATGTGGAAGGATTTAACTATAATCTATTGAGTGTGTCACAATTGAATATTTTAGGTTGTACAGTTGAATTTGACAACATAAAGGTTAAGATTTGTGACACTAATGGAAAACTAATTGGAAGTGGAGATTAGACTAGAGGTAATCCATTTTATCTTGATATGAATGATTTTACTTGCCTTTTTGTACAATTTATGATGTGTGGCTATGGAACAAGAGGTTATGTGATATAAATTTTGATAATTTGGTTAGTATCAATAAGATGAAAAGAATTAGAGGTTTTCCAAAATTGAAGAAACTAGATAATGTGATTTTCAAACAATGTCAGTTAGGAAAGATGAAAAAGTATAGTTTTAAATGTAAGACTCATACTTCAAAATAAATTATTTCATACTGATTTATGTGGACTAATTGATGTGCAAAGCTACAAAGATGACAAGTGAATTATCCTATTTTTTGATGATTACTCAAGAATGATGACAGTAATGTTCTTAAAAGAAAAACTTGATTCTTTTCAAATGTTTAAGTGGTATCTAGCAAGAGTTGAAAATGAAACCTATAAAAGATTGAAATGTTTGAGATCTGACAGAGGTGGAGAGTTTACATCAAATAAGTTTGAATTTTTTTGTAATGACAGAGAAATCAAGAGACAAACTTCTCCACCTAGGACCCATCCATAAAATGGGATTACTGAAAGGAGGAACATATATGTAATAGATTGTGCTAGAACATTGATGATGAAGAAGATTGTTTCTTTGAAATATTGGACATAAGTTGTCAGAATAGTTGTCTATACCTTGAACCGAGTACGAGTCAAGAAAGGTACAAATTCCACACCTTTTGAATTATGGTATGGATACTCATCCAATGCCAAATATTTTGAAGTTTTTGGAAGCAAGTTTTACATTCTTAAGGACAACAAAAATGGTAGAAATGATGCAAAAAGTGAAGAAGGTATATTCTTAGGCTATTTCACAAGAAGTAAAACATATAAGTGTTTAAATACTAACACTAACAAAGTTGTGGAAAGTGAAAATGTAAAACTTCATAAATATAAAGAAGTGCATGAAGATGAACCAAAGAAGGAACCTAACAATTAAAAAACCTTTATGTAGTACTATGAAGACATGTCTATTGATACTGATAATTTTACAAATCAAGTTGCTAATCAACAAGAATTGATGACTGTTGAGTCACATACAATGGATGTGTAGTTGTATTCAAGAGCTAAGATGCATGCAGGAGCTGAGATGCACTTAGGAGTCAAGTTGCATTCAAAAGTTGAGGTACATTATGATATTGAGATTAGTTTGCATGAAAGGAATGTTGAAAAACCTGATAGAGCAGTACATAGTGACTCTAAAGTTGAACTTCATGAAAGACCCAATGTAGAAAGAAGTGTTGAACCAAGGTTGTCAAAGTATGTTAGAAGACATCACCCTATTGAACAAATTATTGAAGATAAATAAGACAAACCAATGACAAGGAATAGGTTGAGAAATGAAACATGTTTGTTACGAATGCATGAGCCTAAGTCACTGAAGGATGCATTAGAAAATAAAGACTAGAGTAAATCCACAAAAGAAGAGATTGATCATATTGAAAAGAGAAAAACATGGACTTTAGTACCCAGACTAGAGAACAAGAATGTGATTAGAACCAAGTGGGTGTACAAAAAAAAATTGGATAAGATTGATGAATCTAAAAGGAATAAGGAAAGATTAGTTTGCAAAGGATATGCACAAGAATATGGAATTATCTATGGAGAGACATTTTCCCTAGTTGCAAGATTGGAAGGAGTAAGAACTTTGCTTTCTTACTCTACATACAAAGGATTTAAAGTTTATCAAATGGATTTTGAGTCAACATTTTTGAATGGTATACTAGAAGAGGAGGTTTACATAGAAAAACCTGAAGGATTTGTTGATCGAAACAACAAGGACATGATGTGTAGATTACAGAAAGATTTATATGGTTAGAAACAAGATCCTAGAGCATGGTATGAAAGATTTCACAACTATCTTATGAAGATTGGTTTTGAGAAGACTGATGACAACAACAATATGTACTTGAAGATAGAAGGAGGTAAAGAAATTTTACTAGCTGAAATATTTGTCGATGATATCATATTTGGAGGAAAAAATGCATTGTGTAAGGCATTTACAAATGAAAGGAAGAAAGATTTTGTGATGTCTATGTTTGGAGAGATAAATTTATTTGTTAGATTGCAAGTATATCAGATGAAATATAGTATTTACATCACTCAGTCCAAGTATGTGAAGGAAATATTGAAAAAAAATCGTATGGAGGATTCAAAAACTATTAGTACTCCCATGGTGATAGTACACTAACTATCCAAAATTGGTTATTTTGCTAAAGTAAATCAAACATTGTACAAGTCTATGATTGGAAAATTGTAGTAAGTAGTTCATAATAGACCTTACATTGCATTAGCTATTGGGATTGTTGCATGGTTTTTGGAAAATCCTAAGGAGAATTATTTAATGACTGTTAAAATGATCATGAGATACCTAAAAGGAACATAAGACTATGGTCTATACTACAAGAAAAAAGATAAGTTTGAATTGAGAGCCTATACAGATGTTGATTGAGATGGAAACATTGATGACATAAATAGTACAAGTGGTGGAGCATTTTTCCTAGGAAATATATTGGTCACCTAGACCAACAAGAAACAAAATTGTATATCACAATCTACTACTAAAGCTGAATATGTGGTTGTTGTAGTGAATCACACAAATGTGGAATGGATTAAACTATTACTCAAAGGAATGCAGGAGGAAATTACTGAACCTATGGTACTCTATTGTGATAATACAAGTGTTATAAACATATCAAAGAGCCCTATGATGCATACAAAGAAAAAGCACATTGCAATAAAGTATCATAAATTGAGAGAATTGGTTCAAGACAAAGAAGTGAGAATGAAATATGTGAATACAAAAGAACAAATTGCTGATATATTCACAAGGGCTTTACCTAAGGATGCACATGAATATCTTAGAGATAAACTAGGGGTGATAACCCTATCCAAAGATACTTAAGAAGAAACAATAATGCCTTGCATCAATTGAGTTGGATGACATATTTTACAATTTGATATAATGGATCTTACTTTAGGAATTTCTTGAAGTAAGGAAGGAGTTGAAAACAAAAGCTTTATAGTCACATGCAAGGTGACAGAGGGAGAACCTAAATTGATTATATGTACATGTGTAGATGACAAGTCTTTGGTATTGTTGTCAAAGAGGGAGATATAAGAGAAAAAGGGAGATATCAGATAAAGAGGGAGAATATAAATAGAGTTATACCTAAAACATATATTGAGAATGATAGAGATATCAGAGAGATCATAACAGAGAAGGAAGGAGAAATATTTTCAAAGAAGGAGAAGATGATATGAGGGAGAAATCAGAGGAAGAGATTAGAGTATATAGAGGAAGGATGAAATACTGATAGAGGGAGATATTTCAATAAAAGGTATTAAGCTTCTTTTTGGTATTGTTGTTGGTATTAGTTTAACATCAATACCAAAGAGGGAGATTGTTGAAATAAATAAGATTGATAAAATCTATCATGGAACAATCCTTATTTTGTCACTAATGTCAAACCTACTACTTGTTGGTAAGAAAATAACTTACTTTGGTCTGAATGTTATCAATTGATTGATTGATGAAGAGGATTTGAAAAGAAAAGATAACAAGAGAACCTAGAGAAATGTTGAGTTATATGGTGTATAAAAGGAGCACTAAGACCAAGTAAGGCATTGATGATATAGTGTATTTTTTATCTACTTAAGGCTATAATGAAAGGATGAATGAGCAAAGACGAGGAGAATGCTAAGTAAAGAAATGTGTTTTCCAAGCCTGACCAAGAAAACAATGCAAGCCAAGCAAAGTCAGTACAAGTTGAGAAAAAAATTAGTTGAAGCCAAGCAATAAGTTTAGTATGTGTCAAACAAGAGAAATCTAGTTGGTGCCGAGTGAAGTAAGTTGAGTATGAGGCAAGCAAGGGAAATATTGTTGGTGTCGAGTGAAGAAAGTTAGTATGTGTTGAGTACTAGTAAAGACTTAGTATATGTCGAGCAACCTAATGTTGGCCAAGCATCAGAAGATAGTATTTGCTAAGAAAGTAGAGTATTATTGCCAAGTGCTTGTACAACATGTTAGATCAAAGATTTAATGAATCTGAGCCAATAGAGTTGATTTCTTGAATTGTGTGAAATGTGTGGAAGATTACTATGATGAGCTGGTGGCATAGAATTCAAGTTAAACTATTTTGAGGAAAATTCAAAGAGGATGGTAGAGGAAGTTTCTATAAATGGATAAAATGGAAAAGTGGGTAGATTCATTCAATCTGACTTAACCTTGGAATGGATGATTGTGGTTAAGTAGTAAAAGACCTAAATTCTCTATATAAGGAGATAGCAAGCCAGAAGTAATGTTTTCATGTGTGAGAACCTAAGAAAGACAAGAAGTCTAGGGTGTTTCTTCATAAGGTAATCGAATAGAAGAGTTTGCAGTTGGCATACAAAGCAAGAAGGCTCAAGGTGATGAAGGCTTGAAGGGTGAACAAGTTGTTAGAGACAAAGATGATGAATGCTAAGAAGAATGGAGGACTAAATGTGAGTTGTTATTGTTATCAAATCAAGTCCTATTGTTACTCTCTAACAATTGTATCAGTGTGGATAAATCCTTTGGATTAAGGTTGACCTAATAGTCATTAGTAAATCCTTTAACAGGATGACACTCTAATAGAATAATCTAAAGTCCTCTAACAAGGCTAACTCCTAATAGGGTGATTGAAATCCTTTAACTAGGTCACATTTAATAGTGTGCATTGTAACCTTGAACGGGGTTGGCTCCTCATAGGGATCACTTCAGAAGAGTAAAAATTAGTAGCATTTTACTGATGGTTTTTCCCAAATTGGGTTTCTACGTAAAATCCTTTTGTCAAAATGTGTGATTTATTTTGTGGTATTGCATGTTTACATTTCTGCAATGTTATTTTGACATAGGACAACAATATGCATATGTTTAAGATATTAAATGGTCAGTGCATGCATAAGAATAAGTTGCAGTACTAAAAAGTTTTATTTGTACATTTGGATGTTAGATAACTAATTCACTCCCCTCTCAGTTATTCTAAAGTATTGCAACAATCATCCTCCATTTATACCAATTCCTAAAATAAATTACTAAGTCATCCTCGAGACTTTCCCAGTTTGCAATAATAATATAGGACCGAATCAAGATATTGGATTTATACATTACATTACAATATTACATCATTTCACAATTACACTCAAACTATCAACTCACAATCTTCATAACTCTTGATGCACTTCTCATTTGGATGTGCATGATTAGCACACAATCTTCGTCATCTCTTCTATGTATGTCAAAGTTTTCATAACCAAATTCTATCTTTGTTAGGAGACACAATCCAAATAATAGTAAGTACTACCCAAAAACTTTGTCTAAATGTTGCATTCACTAAACCCATCATATCCTTGTATGGTCTTCATATTTATGTATGCACTCATAATTTTAGCATATATAGGTCGTCAACTTCACGCAAGCCCATCTACTTTCATTGAACCTCACAAAACCAAACTCTATCTTTCGCATTGCCAAGTCTTCATAGAATAAATAGTATGTTGACATCAATGACCAACTCTATCATGAAAGTAACACACAAACCTCTGTCATCATGTCTCCAACAATTTTGGATACTCATCCTTAGGAATACCCAATAATTCACTCATAATAATAATTAAGTACAAAATATTGAATATTTTTTCAATTATGTATTTTACATTGAATATCTATTTTAAACCTAAATTCTAAAAATATAGTTAACTATTTTTAAAAATTTGATATTCAAACATTAAATATTTTAGCTAAATATTTTAATAAATATTATAATAAAGCTAATGTCTAATTCTGTGATTCTCACTTATAACCAATCAAATATAAAATTTATATAATAATCCACCATAACATATTCCTTGCTTTCCAAAATCAAGATAAAGATATAAATTATAAAATAACTATTAATATTTAATTATGATATAGATAATAACTTAATATTATACTTATAAAACATGATTTGACAAAAAATCAAATCATTCCAAAATGATACAAGAGAGGTGACAAAAGTCCCTATAAAAGCATGATTTGACTAAAGGCATGCAATTCTTATCTAGAATTGTCTATAACACACTTTTATGACCAATACATGTCTCACTATCAAATAAAATATTAAATTTAAATAATTTTTAAATTTCTTTTTGGATAACTTAAATTTTTTAATGATATAATCTTCAACAAAAATTTTAGTTATTTAATTTTTTTAATAATTATTTATTTTTTACATTTTTTTATTGGTAAAAGGCCGAGGTCATGTGAATTTTATTAAAATAGAACATATTACAACATTCCCCATTCAAACAAGCTCTGGTAGGAAAGAATGGAGAAGAAAACCTCCAGTCTTGCCCTAAATAATTATTTATTTTTACATATAGTATCCATTTTAGTGTATATTAAAAAATGTGATTTGGTCTGGTTTAAATGATAAATATGAAGAAAAACATAAACATTATATAGTCTATTTTTTATACTATAAGAATCAACAATTTTATATAATCTATAGTGTGTCTAGTAGACATTTCATCATGATCGATGATGATGGTGCAATATGCTCTCTAATGTCATAAGGACAAAGAGACTAAACCTTGTGACCTCCTTCCTAGAATAAGATACTTTAGCCAATTAAATTAGAACCCATGAACCAAACAATCATCTACTCCACTCTATATAGTATGATATTAATAGGATATATAGTAATATTAAAAGAAAGACTTTCATAAATAAATATATTGATAACAAGTAGATTTATAATTTACATATATAATAAACAAATAAAAAATCAAAATGACCTTATACATTTAAATATTTATGCAACAATAAAAAAAAAAAATTATAACCATTTCATTTATAGACATATTAAAAATAGATCTAAGATTAACTCATAAGAAATTTAAAGATACATGTTATAATTTTTCATATAATCTATCCATAAAATTATTTTCTAATATATTATAAAATCTCTTCAATATATTAATTATAAGAAATTATTCTATTTAAGATTGTTCATGTTGAACACTACATATCATTTTTAAATACAGATTCAAGGTTCAACATGTTTAATGTAGATATATAATAATTTTATTTTCTAATTAATTTGATAATTATGTTTCTCTTGTAGTTTTGAATATATAACTTATGATGTTGTTATTAGTATTTTAGATTCTTTGAATGCATTTATGATTTCTTTGATATTTTGCATTTATTTGCAAAAGGTTTTATGGATATTTCTGATGAGTAACTATTATTCTAAATTTCTTTGCATGACTTTTTAGTTTCTTTAATTTTTTTATGAATGCATTCTTTAATGTCATGAATTTGTAAAAATGTAGACATGTTACGAAAAATAATGGTACACAAGGTCAATTCTTAAAGTTACATGGATGGAAAGAAAAAGATTATAAGTTGCATGAATAATATAGAGATAAAGTAAGCATAAACAATAAGAATGTCACTAATGCAACAAGAGAAGCAACAAATATAGGTGGATGTGGATCTTAGTCATTAGATTTAATACATATATTCGTATATTCTAGTGTAATATTAGAAATAGGTCACTCCTCATTGGAAACAACTTCACCCTCCTCTTTATCTTTATCTCAATTACATACATGTGAGATAGATAGAGCCATTATGGGAAGATAATTAGAGGGGTTTGACCATTAACTATCCCCTCCAGAAGTAGGCTAACCAATGCTATCTCCAAAAGATGACCTTGCTCACCTACGAAGCCACTTAGAGTCAACTCTTTTTGTTGTGTTCACATAACAATATTTATATAATATTAAATACTTTTAATTTTTTTTTTAATAAAATAGTTTAACCAATTATATCAACTTAAAATAAACATAAGTACAAAGTAATCAAAACAATTGGGAGGAAAAAGTCACTCCTAAAGAATCACATCATCATAAGCCCATAAACGAGTGATCTCTTTAGTTTTTTTAAAATTTATTTTTTATTGCAAATGTAAGGATAAAACTATGCAATTTGTATTCTTTGAATGTATTTTATTATCTTTAAATAAAATAATTGTATGTTAAATTGATAAACGATTTAAATTTAATTTATCTATTTTATTTGTACTTTTTAAATTTTCTTTGTATTTGTGTAATATTATAGCTGCAAACAAGAATTTAATGTTTGGAATTTAAATATTATTTTTTATTTAAAATTGAATCATTTTCTATTAGTTGCAATTGTTAGAATAAATGTAAATTATATTAATTTTTGTGTTAGTGTTGTAAAAAATAATATAATTCATAAAGTGCATGCTTCTATCAAATATTTTTATTTGAACTAATTATGTCCAAGAAAACTACTCCTTCATATATGCATATTTAATAAAGTTATTTCATATGAAGAATGACTTACAAAGAACATGTATATGGTATTTTTTTATTAATAAAGCTTATTATGAAAGAAAGTGCTTATAACACTTATTAGGACTATAGGCCTTACTGCATTCAAAATTTGATGGGTGTGTCATATAGGTAATGTAGATATATAAAGATAATAACTCCTATAGATGTTCATAAACATGACATAGTTTCACATTTATAGATTAGATATATAGTTAAACAAATAAGATTCTTTTATGTGAAAACATACAAATTGAGTTTCAATATTAGTTTTTGAGTCTATGGACAAGTTATGAATATATTAGCACAAATATCGTTAATGTAGATGAGACTGACGTAGCAAAAGACATGATTTAAACTCTTCAGTTCCATGAATGTAATAAAATGTAGTAACAAGATATAATTATAAATTAATAAACAACACTTGTCAAAGATAAAAGCAATCTCATATTCAAAGTTAATCATATTTACTATATTTTATCAAATTTCATTATTATTTATTGACATGCTTATATAGTATAATAGTCCAACTCATCTCTATAAAAATAATTTGACTATCATACTTTTAAAATTATTTTATTTTACAAAATTTGTATAAAACTTTTAATTTAGTTTTCTCCCAAATTTCACCATTTTGTCTACTATATTATTATTTTGAAACATATACAAATAAAAGATGAAATTAGTGAGATATGATCTTTTAATGTTTAATATATTTTTTATGAAATACATTTATTATAATTTATACATATTTTTTATATGAAGAAGTAGATTGCATTGATATTTACTTCTCAAGTTTAAATAATGAATTTTAATAATATTAGGGAACATATATGTTTGTCAATTTAGGTTAAGTTATCATTAATAGATAATCTAGTCTATCATCACTTAAAATATTATTTGAAATGTACTTCAAACAAATTCAAGCCTAAAGCAAAATAGACTCAACATACACATTATCATCTTGATAGAATTCAAAGTTAGTGGTTTGGTTCGATAGTTCTTCTATAATGCTCCCACCCAGAAAACAATAGCCCCTACCTCAATTATTCTAGGTAGTTGCCACCCCCTCCCCCAGCCACTCAAACTAAACTATCAAGTTCTTTATATCTTTAAAATATTTCAATTCTAATAGTTGCAAAGTGTGAACATTAATTAAAAATGTGAAAAAAGGTGAAAAGATATTTAAAAAAAACAAGAGCATTGAATCAAATATAATATTAACACATAATAAAGTAAAATATCATCTCTTGGATTATTTTAAAAGGCTTGTCTAAATGATAACAATAGACATGGATGTAATAAGAAAGATACCCATAGTCCCAAAAATAGGCATAATTTGAAGAGCATTGAATCAAATATAATAATAACACATAATAAAGTAAAATATCATCTCTTGGATTATTTTAAAAGGCTCGTCCAAATGATAACAATAGACATGGATGTAATAAGAAATATACACATAGTCCCAAAAATAGGCATAATTCGAAGCTCTTACCACCCTTATGTGAACTAAATAATGAGTAATGTCTTAGTGTAATATTTCCTAAGGCATGCCTCAAAAATTATATCCATTCACTTGTGATGAGTGGATGATGACAACTAAGATTACCACTATTGTGGTGCTTGACTTGTAGATAGATAAGTCTATAACTAGTTCAATTCACTTTACAAAAGGAAGCAATTCCATTAATGTTTAGTATGGGCAGACAACAAAGCAGCATTCCTTGGTTTGATTTGGACCCCAACCACTATTAACAAAGTGTCTCCATCTTGATTGTCCAAAGAAAATCCATTAAAGAGTGATCATACATCACTTCAACAAACAAGAAGTGACAAATGTGATGCAACTTGTAGTAAGATGCTTTAAAGAATTTTCCGTAATATCACATTATTAAAATTATTTCGTTTTTCAAATATCCAAATTATGAAATTGTATTTAATTACTTTTTAGGAATTGTAAATTTATAATTGACATTAGGAAAGGAAAAAATAATAATTTAAAAGAATTTTGCCTCAATAAATTATGAATGGTGTGACACTTAGAAGGCTAAAAGCGCAATTAGTACACAAACTCCTTGCACTTTATTTGCAAAACAATAGCTTGCCTCGTCCAACGAACACTATTTTGTCTTGTTCAAAAAGTTGTGAATAAATTATTTTAAAATGCAAATAGTCTTCCGCATGAAAGAGATATTTTAAAAAAACTATTTGAGATGGTTTACTATTGAAAAAAGAATTAATAGTAAAATCATGTGGTTTAGAAATGAGTTGCAAGAAGTTAAATCCTAAGGAACATTTATGAAAAAAAACATGTAGACACGCTATTATTTTAAGAAAATTAATAGACAATGTCTAGTGTAAGGGCGAAAAACATCACTTACATCAATGTTGGTATCAATAAAGGAGTAGTTGATTTAGACTTATGAGAGTACAATGATATCCTATAATTGAAATAAATATTATTCTTTAATATTTTAAAAAGTATTAGTTAAAATAGACTATAATTTTTTAAGTAATATGACATGTAAATATTAAAATTTAGCAAAGATTAGATTCACATATAAAAATGTAGATATGGATGTTTGGGAAGTTGAATTATTTTTTCAAATATAGAAGTATCTTAAGAATGAACTAATATCAATTTTATTATTATTAATTAATTATTTATCTTTTTATTAATGATTAAATTGTTTGTCTTGTATTGGCAATAATCTATTTTTTAATTAAGTATATTTAATTTATTTAATCTTTACGATTATTCTAGTGTATTATAATGTGCCATATTTATTTTAGTCCGTCTAGCTAGATTAATTATTTCATTGATTTATTTACTTATTTAATAATATTATCAATTTTGTAAACATTGATCCCTACATGTCTTTAGAGAGATTCAACACAATAGGTAGAAATGAAAAGAATGTCCTAGATATTGTTGCAACTAGGTAACATAATAATGATGATTTGATGTTGATACTAGATGCTATTTGAGTCATCTCTAGGTGTTAGGTCATGGATAGATATTAGAAGTGTAAAATTAAATTAAGGTGTGTCCATAAACACAACTCCATGTGGAAAAAAATGAAATATTTCCCACTTTAGGTTAATATCGAATTAATAGATGAAAGAGTTGGATTAAACTCAAATTTATATTTTAAATTTTTATCATTTATTTCCTCTGATCAAAAGATAAAACTAGGTAAATTACACAAGTTCAAAATCTTAAGTTGGGCATGAAATGAATAAACTAAGGATGAAGATCAATATTCATGAATGAGTGCAAATGAAATCAAGTCACATTGAGCTTGAAATGAAGGGCAAATTTTAAAGCATCACTAATACTTTTTGACCCCAGGTTGGATGATGAATGGGCTATAATAAGAATGTGTGTTAAGAAAGAATTAATTACTTAACAAGAAAGTAATAAAAAAGATACTCATGCAACAATAAAAATGTAGATATGCATGGCATGCTTATATATATGCTCTAATATAAACATTAGTCACATTGGAAGCTATAAAAGATAGAAAAGTTCAATAAGCATTTAAAACAAGTGTGTTAGTTATGGATGAAAGAGAAATGTATAAAGAGATAGAGGTAGATAAGTATTCATCCTAGGGTTTAGTCATTGTAACCATACTTAAAGAAAGTGTTGTTGTTGATATTATATGCCCCTCTTTCAATTAGTTTTGTAAAGATAAAGAAGGGGATTTGAAATTGGACCATTAAATCTTTTATGACCAAATATATGTATAGCACAATAAACTAGGAAAACAACTAAATGAAGATTCAATTCTACAATAAAGTAGAAAAAAGCAACCAAATAATAGGGAATGAAAACAAAAATAGAATAAAGAATATAATTCCATAACTACCTTGCATTCATTCTTAAGAATCTCAAGCTATTTTTTCACAAACTCCACTTCTTGGTATTTAAAGACCATGATCTTCTCATAGTGTTATGTCATATATGTGTGAATGTAATTAAAATATTTGATATGTGTGTGATATGATTAATTGTGTCAGTTTATAACTATAGTTAATGTTATGTACAAAAGTAGATAATATTTGAGTGCTATAATTCAAATGTATTGTTACAATTTCAAGAAATTATCGATTTGATACTTGTACTAACTATCATAATTTGATATCAAAAGGTTTCGATCATTTACATTAAAAAAAAAAAAAACTATCATTGTTTGATCTTGTGAGAATAACAAGATCATAATCAACACTCTAATTAGAAGAGATAATCACTAGGATGAAGTGTCTAACCAGCTAAGACTGACTTGTGTGAAGACCTTTGCCACACAAGTACACTAATTCATTTAATATAAATTTAATTTGTATAATAATATATTGATTTACTAATATGAATATTGATTTTAATGTAAGAGTTAAATAAACTAAAGGAATATTTTACTCTAAAATAGGTTAATTTGTTAGTTTTTCACTCATATTAGACTAATTTAAACCTTTTTGAAATGGTTATTGTTGTACCTAGGAAGTTTAAGTTTTGATGTTACCTTTAATTATTGTTAGTGAATCTCCATGATGTAGATAGAATTGTCGAACCTCATAAGCATAATAATGTAAAAATTTACCTTGTTTTCTCTATAATTATTAAAATAATAGTTAAATAGTGATTTCAAGTAGAATCCTACAAACTATGAAATCTATTAGAATGTAACTATGTAGGGAAATTATGAATAGGGTCCTCATGATTTGTAGAATCTACTATGAAGCAAGATAAGAGGGATAATGCAATATAGTTATTATTATTGTATAGTCATAAAAAGTTAGCAACCATTAATTTGGAATATCTAGAATATCTAGGCCCCATTTTAGAGATCTCCTCAATTTGAATGCAATTATGATTGGTTTTCTTGCTTGCTTATCTTTTTTATTTTTCCCTAGAACTCTTAACACTTATCAAATCTTAGAAACTCCACCGAAAAAATTATCCTTTTAGGTATAGGTCAGATCTAGTTTGACCTATACTAGTCTAGGTCGAACCTATTTTTAACTTTGTAAATTGGAAGAACCTCAATTTAAAGATGATTTAGCACCCATTTAAATTGATTTCATCATAATTTACATTTTACCCATTTCATATTATTTCTTTTTATTCCTCTCAGATGGAATTAGGGTAAGATCTAAAGCAACCTCCTTGGTATTCCTATTATATGATGAAAAGATTGAGGTAAGACCTATTCCTTTGGTGTCCTCATTTTTCATCTTCTAATCACAAAAACACTTTTTACACTGAAATTGTGCTTTTCTCAAGATACACATCTAATTTGCTAAAATCGATGCCTATTTTGGGACCCCAGAGAAATCTTCAATCCTTTTGGGATATGGTTCACAAATGTAGTATTTATATACCTTGGTTCAAAGATATAGTGTACCCTACCCTGAGAACTATTTTGGGTCCCCTTCTTGGCCCTTGTGTCAGGGTTGGTACGAGGCATCATTTTATTCCCCTGTTAGATAGAAGGAGAAAGTTTATTTTAAATCCTTTAAAAGCACACCCAATTGCCTCATTTTCCATTCAAGATCTGCAAACATCCACATCAAGCACATGCATTCCACCATTCAACCAATTATCAAGTGCATTTGAAGAGAATCTTTTTCACGCCATTGGAGAGCATCTGAAGAGAACCTAAACTACAAACCATTGGAGAGGAGATCTCTTGCATTTAAGGTTCTTTCAAGGAGCTTCAAAGGAGTTAGTTTTGGGGCTTCATCAACTATATTCCATATTCATGTCATAACCTTTCAAGATTTAGCTTCCTCCTTTGGTGATAGTGGAGATTATCATCAAGAGAGGGTTCCAACATTAACCCTTCTACATTCACATATTATTTGTTAAAATTAAATTAGTAAAGTGAGATTATTGCATTTCATTAAGAAATCCTATTATTGTAGGATAATTTATTCATTTACTTTATATTTCTAGATTTACAAAAAAAAAAAATCAAGGCTAATTCATAAGCTAGGGTTTGACCAAGATAAAACCCCCATCAACAAAACATAACCCTTTTCTTGTAGGTTACAAATCTCAAAGCACAGAATAGAGAACATAATCATATATCCTTTTCACAAAACTTCAGAGATTGAAAATCAATTTCATGTTCAGAAATAGAAGGTTACATACACGTTGCATCCCCCACCTTTCTAGATTAACCTTGTCCGATGCCAACTCTATCCCCAAGCCAAATAATTTATGGGTTTCGTAGACCTTGTCGTTTCAAAGTCAGACCTAGGTTTGTTCATTGTCTAGAGTAGTACAAAGAGTAAAAATCCAGATGCACAATATTCCACTAACTTTACAAGGATAGTCACTTATTTTCTTTATTTATCTCAACGAATCTAATTTCCATATCTATAGTCTTTAATTCCACATTATAGCTTCCTTTAAAATTAGTTTTTTTTATGGATTTTGCATTCTTTATCTAATTCTATAATCATTAGATTTATGTTTGTATTACTACTCTTTCATCATTTGGATTGTATTGATCTACTTAGATCTAATAACCTTAGAGTTGAAACTAAAAGGATCAATCTCTTTAACTTCCCTTTGAGGTATAAGGTCATTCCACCCAAAAATGAAATGTGAAGTAATTGAGATCATTTATGGTTGCTTTACATTTTACCTTATACATTTTCGTGAACTTGTCATTGATAACTCTTTATTTTATGCTATTATATTCTTCTTTGTATTCTATTGTGTGTTAACCTTAAACATTTTAGTGAACTCACCTTTGAAAACTCCTTTTCTTTCAGTATTAGATTACCATTTGCATTATATTGTGTGTTCTCCTTATATAGTTTGGTAATATTTAATAACAATCATAATGAAGAGATAAATAAGTGGAATATTCACATTTTGGATACATTAGAAGATCGTGTTGATGATTAATATGATACTATTGATCTTGACAATTATTTTCCTAACATTCTTTCAAAACAACTTGCACTTACTATTGAGCATAGAGACTCTCATGAGGGTCCTTATTAGAACTAGTTATTGTTCCTATTGTGATGGGTGTTACTCCTCTTGTAATTTTTCTACCTTCACTGAGTTCTCTAGATTGATATTGTAGAGCTAAGTGATGCACTTGAGTGATTTATCTAGCACACTAGATTTTTTGTTTCTTCATGTTCTGATGAGATTCACCCATATTGTCTTGATATGTGTTTGTTTAGATTTCTTTAAATGACCCTTGTTGATTTGTTAGCAAAAGGTGATAAAGGAATCAAAATGTCAAATCATTCTTCTATGTGTATCTCACTTCCTCTCTATGTTGTTATATGATGTGTTCTACATGTGCCAATATTTATACACGTGTCTTTATGTTTCCTCATTTCAAATTGTGAAATGGTGGCACCATTTATTTTTGGTCTCAATGATGGTCATCCAAAAAGAATATTCTTCATAACTCTTATGTTTCATTATTACATTTTGTTTTAGTTTTACTTCCTTAAGGGAATGAAGAATTTAATTAAATGAAATAATATACATTTATTTTATTATAATCATACTTACCCCAAGGTTAGTAGATCCCTCTTGTGCACTCTATATGTTAAGTGTTTATTTCCCTTTCTCTTCTTCTCTTAGGGTTATTTCATATTGGAAACATCTCTAAGTGGATGGCTACATGAGAAACTAATGATCAACGTGCACAAAATCAAAGAAAATAATATGATACATCCATTAAATCATGGAGATATACTTGCATGCATATTTTTCTATTTTAAGAAGGAAATTTGAGGACACACATCAATCAATTGGTTAAGGAAGCCCCTATCACTAAACAAGTATACAAGTTGTATATGCGACTAGGAAATAGAAGAAATGACTTGTTTAGGACATATTTTAACACATCTTGGAAGGAAATGCACTAAAGATAAAGGATACCCTTAACCCTAGTTGAGGAATATAAAAATGAGCTATGTTTTCTAGCATGCATAAACTACTACATGATATAGTGTTAAGCCAAGAATAAACTAGCTAACAACATTCTAGTATGAAGTGTAAAGATTGACAAGACATAAATAAAAATCACATGCAATTCTATTCAACATCAAAAAATATTAATGCACATAGAAGAGAGCACAAGACAAAAATATTTAACATGGTTCACCCAGTCCTTGAGCTACATCCACCAAACATCGAGTCCAATATTTTTATTATCTAGTGATTGCAACCTAATTACAATCTAGAATCTCTTAGTTCTCAATAACACTACAAGAAGATGGTATCTCATCACACTCTATAAAAACCCTAACCCTAATCTATTTTTACAAGCTTATTGTCACTTATAAATTTAGGGTTACAATAATTACAACATGTCAACCCCAAAAAAAATAGATGATAAAATAGCCATGGAATTATGGAAATTTTATAACACTTCCTTGATCAATCACCACAAACTAAAAATCTCCCACTTGGGGACTGATCAGGCTCCACAATAGACAACAATCTCTAACTTGGAGACTGGTCCTATAGTAACACCGCTACTCCATGAGGCTCCCACTAGATTAAATCAAACTAGACTCAGTTGTTCCTTTATTCTATTCAGTCTAGAAGACCAACCAAAGTTAAAGAGGAGTTCAACTTCTCCCTTCTCATTACCTTTGTAAACATAATTGATAGATTATCATCTATATGTATCTTGTATAACTTCAACTATATATCATCCAAATTGATTGGATGAAATGGCATTGCAATTGTATGTGTTTTGTCTTTGAATGCAAAGAATAATTTTTGACAAGATGAATGACACTCCAACTATCTATAGACAAACAATTATCCCTTTGTGGATGTTCCAATTCTTCCATGAAGAAGTGAAGCCATATCATCTCATTGGAGGCCTCTATAGGATAAACATACTCTTCATCTATCATGGCTAAAGTGTTCACCTTCTATAACTAAGAATTCAAACTCGCTATTATCCCTCCAATAGTAAGTACATAACCTATAGTACTTTCCTAGTATCAAGATCCCTTGACAAATCTAATTCAACATTGTTAGATTTGGGTTGCCATTGCACCAAAAGACCAAACTTTCAATGCCCGATACAACCACTCAACTTATAGTACACAAGAGGTAGTTAAGCCCTTGTCACAAATCTTAAGGGGAACACTAAACAAGTTTCCAACAATCTCCCACTTAGCATTACCCAAGGATCTGAGTATTCAAAGCTATGGCCAAGCTTTGATACCACATGTTAGAGTGGAGTTTTTGTTGCACCAAAAGAATGGTCTATCAATGCATGATACAATCACTCAACTTATAGTATATAGGAGATGATTAAGCCCTTGTCATGAATCCCAAGGGGACCATTGAACAAATTTCCAACAAACATAGCCCTATAAATCAGTAGTAGAGCCTCTAGAATATAAATGTTTACTAGATGTTCCTCTTAAATATCTGAGAATCCATTTGACTATGATCCAATGCTCAATCCTACGATGGCTCATATACTTGCTAAAAACTCCCACTTCATGTGCAATATTAGGCTTAGTACAAACCATGACATACATTAATCTCAATAAAGTTAGAGCATAAGGTACCTTGGAAATTGTATCCTCCTCTTCTTGTCCCTTTGGACACATCTCCTTAGTCAATTTTAAATGACCAGGCAAAGACGTGCTAATAGATTTGGCATTCACCATAGAGAAACAATGAAAAACATTCACAATATAATCAGCCTGAGATAAAGTCAATTTTTTATTCTTTCTATTTCTAAAAAAATTTGTACCAAGGATTTTTTTTTTCTGCCCCCATATCCTTCATAGAAAATGAATGTGCTAACTATTGTTTTAAGATCCATCTACAAGCATATTATCAACATATTAAAAAAATGTAGATGTCATCATTCAAATTCTTATAATACACACAATGATTTGAATGACACCTAGTGTATCCATGCTCATGCATAAAACTATCAAATTTAAGATACCATTGTCGAGGTGTTTGATTCAGGCCATATAAATGTTTCTTCAATTTGCACACTAAATTCTCCTTACCTTTGACATCAAATTCCTATGGTTTTGTGATATATATATATATATATATATATATATATATATCTTCATCCAAATCACCATGATGAAAAGTTTTTTTAACATCAAGGTGCTCCAAATACAAATATCCACTAGACATGATACTTTAAATAGTACAAATAGAAGTCATTTTAACAACAGAAGAAAATATCTCATAAAAACCAATGTCCTTTTCTATGCAAAACCTTTTACAACAAATCTGGCTTTAAATATTTTCTTACCTTCATCCTCCTATTTTTACAAGTAAACCCATTTATTCTTTAAAGCCTTTTTATGTATAAGTAACTTACATAGATACCAAGCTTGATTTTTTAGCAAGGAATACATTTCTTTTATCATTAATGACTCCCACTGAATCTTTGTATCCACCTATACAACTTCATCATAAAAATTAGGTCCACCATCATTTGTTAATAAAATAAAATACAAAGTGGGGGAAAAAAAAATTGGAGGTCTACTTAGCCCTTTTGACTATCTAACACTCACTGAAGTGTGTGGTATTTACTGGTGTGGTTATTGTAGAGCATAAGGAACTACTAGAACATCATCCTTTTGAGTATCATCTAGCACTACATTTTAATTTTCTTTCTTCTCATGTTGCTGCAATAGATCTTTGTACAACACTTTATCATTGAGTATGACATCCCTACGTCTTACAATTTTATGATTCTAAATTTATCAATGTCATATCCAACAAATATACATTTTTTAGATTTAGATTCTAGCTTGGTCCTATTTTCAAAATCTATATGTACAAATGCTTCACAACTAAAGATTTTGAGAAACAAATAACTCACCTTCTTACTAGTCTATACTTCCTCTAGAATACCATAGCCCAAAGGAATATAGGGACCTCTATTAATAAAATATACAAAAGTACAGACAACCTTTTCTCACATGTTTAAGGGTAGCCCAATATGAAACCTCATATTTTTCCACACTCTATTATTTTTATATTCATGTGTTCAACCACTCCATTTTCTTGTAGAGTCCTTGGAATAGTTTTCTACCTATCAATATCATTAGTGAAATACTACTCTTCAAATTCATTTTTACAGTACTCACCACCATTATTAGATCTAAGATATTTTAATCTTTTGCTAGACTCATTTTCAACCAAGCATTTCCATTTCTTAAAAGTTATAAATACATCAAATTTCTATCTAAGAAATAAACCCATACTTTTCTAGTTGCATCATCTATAAATTTAACATAATAATGAGAGCCACCAAGGGAAGATACCTGAGTTGGTCCTCATACATCTATATGTACAAGTGCTAATTTATCAATTTTCTTTTCCTCCCCACTCTACAAAAAACTAACTTTCTTTTATTTTTTTTGGTGTAAATAAGTATTTACTTAGGTTAATGCATTATTTTATTTTTATTTTAGGTGAGACACTTAGGAGTTTGTGAACTCTCATTGAGTTACACAACTCTAATTATGCACATGGTGTCTACAACATAGGAGTATGCATCATTCACTGAGTTGTCATGATGACAACACAGTTATCTGCACTCTTCATTTAGCACATGTTGTCTACTCCACTGATTTGCATGCTACACCATTGTAGGCTTATCCTCACATCATCGCACCTAATCCCATGCTTAATGGAGGATAACCCATATCTGGTGGACATGTGCCTGGTTGTATGACATATCATGATGCTAACTTCTATGCATTCTAAAAGCTCTCCTGAGGCCTTTATATTCAGGCACTCCTAATGTACTCTGGAATCCAATTATTGAATGAATATCATCATTCTAATCATACTCTATCTATTTTGGTCTACTGTGTGCTTGTGTTGAGTTCTTTAGTTCTTGGGTGAATTCTAGCCTAAGCCAAATTCTTACATGGTATAAGAGCCAAGGGAGATTCTCATCACATAAGCCATTCGAGACCGTTCATGCTTCAGCACCTTGACACCTATCTGGAGGATCCGCAAAAATTGGGAGCGTCTAGAGCTAGATCTGACCTCACCGTTGCATCCAGAGCATCCATTCGATGAAGATTGACTATAAACTCGCATATATTGGGTGAAAGTTGATCGTGATACAAATTTTTTTTGCAAACTGACACTCGAAGGCACCGATTTGCAAATTGGGTATGATTATTTTCGGATCTAATTGATTTGTTTTTTGGATCCGAATTATTTAATCTCTGCAATTATTTTTTGATCTAAATATTTTCAAAAAAATTTATATAATAGAGCAGAGAAAATTATTTTGGCTGAACTGGGCCATCACACCCCAGCTTGGCTCTATTATTGGTTGGTGGAATTTTTATCATTTTTGTAGGGTTCTTTATTTAAACTTTGGGCATACATCCTGCGTCCGTACAATTAGATTCTCTGCGAGATCCATCGAATCCACAAATAATAGCGGCAAATAGTCTGGCATACCTTAGCCAACCATCCACCGGCGGCAAGAGATCTGACAGCTTTCCATCCTGCTGACATCTCACGCTTTGGTGAACTTTTCGTGGCAATTTCATTATATACAACGCTCAAAGCGTTGATCCCACGAATGTGGGACTAACACTACAGAATTTTGGCAATGAAAACTTTCTCACCTGCCGTTAAATGATTTTGCAGCAGTTAATGTTTTGAATATTGACGAAGCTCCCTCTGCGTCTGCCTGTGCCATGTGGCTTCTGAATTTTCCACCTCATTTGCCTGCAAGGATTTAAGACACACAGACCAATTACATGATACTTGGCGAACCATCAGCATTCACTGTACTGTCTAAAACACGTCAGTAGTCTGACTCATCAGTCGAGTCATCGCCACATTCTACCACCTAAGCAGTACAATCAGCAGACACATGAAATTTTTGTATAGTCCATGCATGGTGACATCATCCTGACGTCTCGCTGACATCATCTGAAGGCTTTGTAGATGCTGACATCATCTGCTCCTGATCTTAAATTTGACGCTCATTTGGACGTCATCATAGGAGAAATTTTAACTACTAGGAGAAATTTTAACTATTGAGACGGCCGTATGAACGTCAAATTTAACCCTCTCATTCACTAATGCAACCCCTCTCTAGATTGATTTTTGTTTTTGCAGTCCGACTTCAGGAAGCCATAACTTGCACATCTGAACTCCAAATTAGGTGCAATTTTTTTTGAAATTGGGTAGAATTTCCTAAATTTTTTAGTGGTGTAGCTATTTTTTGGTTTTTGTGCATGGATTGTTCAAAAATTGCATTTTTTGGCAACTGTACCTAGATAATCCTACTTTTTGCAACTTCAAACGCTCCGTACGGGCACATCTGGAGTCGAAAACAGGTTTCATTTTTTTTGAAAGTGCATATTTTTTTGTCTACTTTCTAGATCTGATATCAAATTGTAGTGTTGCATGGACAAAATTTTCACTTTCAGCAATAGGGCCTTTCTTTGTTTTGTAATGCTTCAGAATTGTAGCACATTGTAAAGTTTCAGATTTGTACTCTATTAAGAGGTTGTAACAAGAAAAATCAAAAGTCCACCAAGGCCAAAATTGGCAAGTGGCCCATTGTAATCGCACTACTGATAAAGTGCCCAAAGCATCTATTTTGGGGGGGTTTCTTGATTTAGTGAAAAGGGGGGGTGTTCTTGGTGTTGTGTTCTCTCTTTTCTACACATTTCTTTCATTTTCTGCATTATGGGCAACTTTAAGTTTCCTAAATTAACTCCTCATAACTATGCTTCGTGGTCAATCAAAATGTTGTATCACTTAATGCATAATGGAGTTTCACAATATGTAGATGGTACTCTTCCTAAACCAGTAGGTGATAATGTATCAATAAGTGAAATTTCAAATTGGGTAGCCATGGATAGGAAAGCCCTAGGTGATATATGTTTGGCGGTAGATGATAAAATCATGTATCAAATCAAAAAATGTACTACATCCAAGGAAGCTTGGGATACCCTCGAAAGCCTTTATGGTAAAGTGTCTAAAGATGATGTGTTCAAAATTGAAGATGAGCTTGTTTCCTTAGATCCTAAGTTGTATGACTCCATACAGGACTTCATCATTAAGGTGAATGAGTTAAGGACAAAGCTTACTAATTGTGGGAGTTCTATCAAAGATGACAGACTGATCTATTTCATCCATAACAAGCTACCATCAGAATATTCCACATTTGTATCTTCTTTTAACACCTCAAAGGCTACCTTAGGGTCAGCCTACAAGAAAGTCACTTTTGATGAATATGCTAAACTATTGGATGATGAAGAAAAGAAGTTGAAAAAAATGGGGATTCTCAAAACACCTTAGTCCAAAGCATTGGTGGCTAATAAGGGTTCTCAACATTCAGCTGCACAATCTTCAAATAAAGGAAAGGGTAAGAAGAAGTGGAAGAAAGACAAATCTAAGGATGCAGAAAAGACAACACCACAATCCAATCAACAAGGCAAGTCCTTGAATTCCAACAAGAAAGGGGACAACAATAAGGAGAAGACAAAGTGTGCTTATTGCAAAAAATTGGGTCACTAAGAGCATGAGTGTTATCTTAAAAAGATTGATGAATTAACCAACATCATGAAGAAACATAATATTCCATTGCCTAATGCTTACAAGGAGAAGGGATCTTTTTCAGATTCAAAGGGCAAAGGGCAAGCATTCATGGCAAATGCAAACTCTTCAAAGGATTGGATATTTGACTCAGGTGCCTCATATCATATGGTTTCTTCAAAGGAGGATTTTTCTTCATTGAATCACTCAAAGGTACCGCACATCTTCATGGGGAATGATAGAAAAATGGAAGTTGAAGGAAAAGGAAACGTGGAGATGGAAAATGGAGAGTTTCAAGAAGCTCTTTATGTTCCAAACCTAAGTTCAAATCTCATATCAATCTACCAAGTCACTCACTTTGGAGATGGACATAGAGTTGAGTTCCTTCCCGACTTAGTTCAAGTGCACAGTCTTAGAGACAATTCCTTGGTTGTAGTAGGGAAAGTGAATGATCACAAGAGGTTGTACTCTTTCTCACATTTTTTACCCAAGTCTCCTTCAAAATCCTTGTTAACTCAATCAAATTCAAACATGCAATTATGGCATGAGCGGTATCGTCATCTTGAAAACTGCTATCTTCAGCAACTTTGCACATACCACATGGTGAAAGGTCTACCTCAAATCAACTTTTATAAGGGTAAATGTTCAATAGATTCAATGGATATGCATCCAGAGGGGAAGTTAAAAAGAGGGAAGTCTTCTAGAGCAACAGGTGTTCTACAAATGGTTCACATGCTATTAGCTAGTCCTTTTGCATTCAGACAGGGTCGCTACATACTCACCTTTGTTGATGACGTTTCAAGGTTCACTTGGGTCTACTTTTTGCATAGTAAGAATGAAGTGTTAGACAAGTTTCTAGACTTCAAGACTCATGTAGAACAGAAATCCAAAAAGGCCATCAAAGTACTCCGTATGGACAATGGAAACATGGACGTGAACAGAAGACTTAAGGACTTTTGTAGACATGAGGGCATTGATCTTCAAACTCCTTCAACATTCAGTCCACATAAGACAGATGTTGCAGCTTTGAGGATTCACACTCTTAAGTCTATGGTAAGTTGCATGATTCATGCCAAGTCTCTAGATCCATCATTAGAAGTCGAAGCAATCTCAAGTGCCACTCACATTCTTAATCATTCTCCTCATCTACCCTTAGATGGAAAAACTCCTTTTGAGGCATGGTGCAGCAGAAAACCTATTGTGACACACTTCAAAGTCTTCAGTTGTCCTGCATGGGCAAAGAGATCTTCCAGGGGATGCAAGGCACAACCATCTCAGCTGTGTACCTTCATTGGTTACGAAGACAGTGTGAAGGCATATAGACTTCTAGATCTTGAGACACATCAAATATTTGTGGAGAAGGATGTAAATTTTGAGGAAAGTTCACCAAGCTTGTCCTCTACTCCTCTTCACACATCTTACAATGTGGAAACTGATAGTGATTTCAGTGATAGTGCTTCAACAGATTCACATACCTGGAGTTCTATTGATAGATATAGTGAGAGGTCACTTCATCAGTTTAGTCCACATGCATACATCGCCATAGTGATAGGTCTAGAACAGCAGGGTACTTTCTATTTTCCAGATACAGGTTCAGTGACAGATTTGGGGGATAGTATTGATGATCTGCCTCTTCTTCTTGATGTAGAATTGCCTTCTTTAGTTGTCACAAGGGTTTCAGACTCTCTTGTTCATTATCTACATGATCAATCCTCACAGGTTGAAGTGATTGTGGATACTTATGATCAGCAGTTACAGCAAGGTTCTTCATTAGTTGCAGAGATAGATAGTTCTTTGGGAGAGGTTCTTCAACTAGATGAGCAGGTTTTAGAGACATCACTTATCCATGGGATTCTTTCTACGCACAATGGAAGTATCTCATTTGTACCCTTGGCATTGTTTCTTCCTAAGGGGAGGAACACCATTCTACAGTCTTGGATCAACTTCTTCATTGGAGCAGTCAATATTCAGCATTCTTCTTTGGGGGGGGGAGCCCATCCTATCTCTCTTCCTCTTCTCATCATTCTCTTATGTATATATTGGATGTATGTCGTAATGGGGGGTTCCTGATTACTCCATCCATCGATGCATCCTTCTTTATCTCTCTTTTTGGGGGAGGGTTTTTCCCATGAGGTTTTCCCTCTTTCCTTGCTTTATGGGAGATTGCACATCATTATGTACATGGGTACCTAACATAGCCTAGTAGCCGAGACCCATATTTCATTTCATCCTATATTTTGTAAGCTTAAGGGAATTCCCCTAAGTTGCACTTAAGGGGGGGTGTTGGTGTAAATAAGTATTTACTTATTACACTTACTTAAGTTTTACTTAGGTTAATGCATTATTTTATAATTATTTTAGGTGAGACACTTAGGAGTTTGTGAACTCTCATTGAGTTATGCAACTCTAATTATGCACATGGTGTCTACAACACAGGAGTATGCATCATTCACTGAGTTGTCATGATGACAACACAGTTATCTGCACTCTTCATTTAGCACATGTTGTCTACTCCACTGATTTGCATGTTACACCATTGTAGGCTTATCCTCACATCATCGCACTTAATCCCATGCTTAATCGAGGATAACCCATATCTGGTGGACATGTGCCTAGTTGTATGACATATCATGATGCTAACTTCTATGCATTCTAGAAGTTCTCCTGAGGCCTTTATATTCAGGCACTACTAGTGTACTCTGGAATCCAATTATTGAATGAATATCATCATTCTGATCATACTCTATCTATTTTGGTCTACTGTGTACTTTTTTTGAGTTCTTTAGTTCTTGGGTGAATTCTGGCCTAAGCCAAATTCTTACAGTTTTCCATGTACACAACTTTGACAAAGATTCATATTGACACATTTTAGACTTAGTAAAAAAAAAATTGAATGAAAAAATTTCATACCTTTGTCAATAATTTTCCCAAGTCTATTGTTCCACAGTGTTGTATGTTGGAATTCTTTAGAATAACTAAGGGGGGGGTGAATCAATTATTCAAGGTCCAGATGTCCAAATAAAACTTTTACAATTCAATGAACCTATAAAACTTTCTTAACCATGCATGCATTCATTGTGTGCAAATCAAAACTAATATGTCACTGTTAGACTAATCATGTATAAATGTAAAGCATAAAACACAACACATCCTTCAGTACACATGATATAATGATTTAATGTGGAAACCTAATTTGGGAAAAACAACAGTAACATGCTACTCCTTTCTCACTCTTCTGAAGTGATGTCCTATTAAAGGCCAACCCTATTAAAGGTTACAACACACACTGTTAAATGTGATGTTAAGGGATTTCAATCACCCTATTAAAAGTGAGCCTTGTTAGAGGACTTTAGGCCATTCACTTGGAATTCCACCTTGCTAAAGGATTTTCCAATGATTGTTAAGTCAACCTTTCTCCAAAGGATTTTATCCTAATTTGATACAATTGTTAGAGAGTAACAGTAGAGTTTGATCTAATACAACTTACAACCTTACTTGCAGATTACATATCACTATTTAGTCCTCATCTCTACCTGGCTTCCAATCTTTGCAGTTCTAACAACTTGTTCACCCTTCAAGCATTCATTTTCATTAAGCCTTCTTGCTTAGTTTGTCATTGTAGACTTCTCCACTTAGGTCACTTGATGAAGCAAACCCTTCTCCTTCACTTTGTTAGATTTTTGCATCCAAAAACTTTTTGACCTTCTCTCCCTTTGCTTCATGACCAGGCATCCCTAGATATAGGGAATTAGAACTCTTTTTCTTGCTCATTATCCATCTCAAAAATTAGGGTTTTCAATAGATTAGGTAGGATACAATGTATCTACCTTATATCTTGTCTTCTCTAGAAATTTCTCCTAGAATCCATTTGAATTTGCCTCCAAAATGGTTTACATAAGATTCTGTGCCTCCAACACATCAATCTTATCTTCCTCCTGATTCACAAGTTCTAAGAAAATAATCTTGTTGGCTTTTATTTGGAAAATCTTCGATCTTATTCATAATGTAGTAGCTCAGCATTATCAATTTATTGATGCTCAACACATACTGTGTTACTTGACATCTATTGTAAAATCACTTGGCATCAACTAGATTTTATTGGTGCTCAACACATACTAAAAATCACTTGGCATCTCCTAACTTTCTTGGCACCTATTCATTTTCTCAGCATCCACTAGAAATTGTTTTCACTCAGCTCCAACTAAGTTTTTTCTCGGCTTGCACTAACTTTTCTCAGCACCTATCAACTTGGTCAAGCTTAGCAAATGAACTTTGTTCAACATTTTTCATCTGAACTTTCTAAGTGTAGCCAAACATTTTGTAACCCCAAGTAAATCATCAATACATTATGTTATCGCTATCTTAGCTGATTCTTTCACTTCAATACATAATCATAACTCAACCTTTCCTCTAGGTACTTTTGTTAGATCTTTTTGATCAAATCCTCTTCATCAATCAACCAAGTAATAGTGCTTGAAAAATATAAGCAATTGTCTTACCAACATATAGCAGGTTTGACATCAGTGACAAAACAATAATTGAAAACACTTCTTACATCAATGTTCTAACTCAAATGATCTTTTCAATCATATATCAAAAATCTCCCTCTTTGGCATTAATGGTAAACCAAACTGATCAACCAATCAAACATCAAACTAACTAGGTTAAATAGTAAGGCAATACCAAAAAAAAAATTGTGAATAAATCTTCTCCCTTTTTCGTGCTTCCAATCTTCTAATCTTCTAATGAAGTACCTTTACTTCATTTCTCTTCTTTTACATTGTACTTTCATCCAATGTACTTTCTCCTTCTGACTTGATCTTCTACTTTGATCATCTCCCTCTTGATCAATATGCACTTGATCAGTTTACTATACGTTCTCCCTCTTTGACAACAATGTCAAAAACATGTACTTCAACACTTGGCCTCTTAATATATGCAAACATAGACTTTTGCAAGCTCTTCAATTTTCTCCCTCTGTCACCTCGTTTGTGACTATTTTGAAATTCCAACTCTGTAATTACTTTAGACAACTTGCTAAAGTAAGATTCATTGCATCAATTTGTATGAAATGAATGTCTATTTGTTTGATGCAGGATACTCCCTCTATCTTTTATATAGCGTTTGATAGGGGTATCACCCCTAATTTACCTCTCAAATACTCATGAACATCCTTAGGTAATACTTTGGTGAAGATATCAACAATTTTCTCCTTTGTGTTGATATGTTCCATATTCACCTCTTTGTCTTGAACCAACTCCCTTACATAATGATACTTTATTGCAATGTACTTTCTCTTTGTATGCATAGAGGATTTTTTGATATATTTATAGCACTCGTGTTATTACAATAAAGTTCCACTAGTTCAGTGATTTCTTCCTTCATTCCCTTTAGCTACTGTTTGATCCATACAATATTTGTGCAATTGATAGCAGCAACAACATACTCTGCTTCAGCAGTAGATTGGGAAGTACAACTCTACTTCTTTCTTGTCCATGTAACAAGTCTTCTACCTAAGAAGAATGCTCCTCCATTGGTGCTCTTTCTGTCATCAATATTTCTAGCCCAATCAGCATCAATGTAGGCTTTCAATTCAAACTTTTCATTCTTCTTATAGTATAAACCATACTCTTCTATTCATTTCCGTTATCTCATTATCCTTTTCACTGCCATCAAGTGACTCTAGGATTAGTAGAGAATCTAGCAACTATCCCCACAGCTAATGCAATATCAAGTCTATTGTGTACTACATATTGCAATTTTCCAATCATGGATCTATACAATGTTTGATTGACCTCAGTTGATTCATCATTCTTTGATAGGTTGAGTGTTGTTATTATAGGTGTACTTACTGGTTTTGAGTCCTCAATTCCAAAAGTCTTCAATATCTCTTTGAAATATTTTGATTGAGTAATATATACACCATACTTCATTTGATATACCTTTAATCCCACAAAGAATTTGATCTCACCAAACATTGACATTTCAAACTCTTGCTTCATCTGATTTGCAAAATCTTTATACAAAGCATCTTGTCCTCCAAATATAATGTCATCAACAAATTTTGGATAGTATTATACCTCTTTCTTTATTTGTCTTCATGTACAAATTGTTGTTATCATCTTTCCTTTCAAATCCAATCTTGACAAGATAAGTATGAAGTCTCATACCATGCTCTTGGTGCTGGTTTCAATCCATACAGGGCTTTGTGCAATCTACATACCATGTTTTTATTGTTTTTATCCACAAATCCTTCTAGCTATTCTATTTAGACCTCCTCTTCTAATATTCCATTCAAAAATGTAAACTTGACATCCATTTGGTAAACTTTGAAACCTTTGTAAGCAACATAAGCAAGAAAAATTCTTACTCCTTCCATTCTTGCAACAAGGGCAAATGTTTTGCCATAGTCAATTTCTTCTTCTTGTGCATACCCTTCGCAAACTAGTCTTTCTTTATTTCTTGTTACTTCACCATTCTCATCTAGCTTGTTCCTAAATACCCATTTTGTGCTAATCACATTCTTGTCTTCTGGTCTAGGAACTAGGCTCCAAGTCTTGTTCTTTTCTATCTGTTGAATTTCCTCTTCCATAGCCTTGTACCAATCATCATCTTCCAATGCATCTCTTATTTTCTTAGGTTCCTTCATACTTATTAAGCATGATTCAT
The DNA here is from genome assembly GCA_028749045.1 of Cupressus sempervirens. Taxonomy (NCBI): domain Eukaryota; kingdom Viridiplantae; phylum Streptophyta; class Pinopsida; order Cupressales; family Cupressaceae; genus Cupressus; species Cupressus sempervirens. The sequence continues at coordinate 179,565,565 of CM053785.1, read as the reverse complement.
CTCTCAATCTATTTCTTATCATTGTCCTTACATCCTTGTCACCAATGATTTGATCTATAGGATGGTGTCTTTTGACATATTTGGATAGTCTAGGCTCAATTCTTGTGGCTGCATTCTATCTCTTAGCTTCAGTATCACTATGTGCATCTTTGTTAGGTATTTTAGCATCTCTTTTATGTGTGCTAATCTCAAAGTCAAATTGTGCATTTTCTTTATTCTGTAACTCGGCATCTGAATGCAACTTGGCATTCACAGGATATAACTCGGCAATTTTTGAAACTTGTTAATATTTGTGACATCTTCTTCAGTAGGCATTCCTTCATAGTAGTATTCAAATGTCCTGTAATCTTCTGGTTCTTTTGTAGGTTCAACTTCATGTGCTTCTGTAAACTCATCAAAATTCACATTTGCACTTTCCACAATTTTGTTAGTGTTAGTAATTAAACACTTGTAAGCTTTACTTCTTGTGGAGTAACCAAGGAATATACCTTCTTCACTCTTTGCATCAAAGTTTCCACTCCTAACATCTTTGAGAATGTAGCATTTTTTTCCAAATACCTTAAAATATTTTACATTAGGTGGATGACTATACCATAGTTCAAAAGGTGTTGAGTGAGTACCTTTCTTTACTTGAACATGGTTTAGAGTGTATATTGTAGTACTTACAGCTTCTCTCTAGTATTTTAGGGCAACATTTTTCTCCATTATTAATATTCTGGCATAGTCCATTATAGATTTGTTTCTTCTTTCAACAATTCTATTTTGTGGGGGAGTTCTTGGTGTTGATGCCTATTATTTAATTCCTCTATAATTGCAGAACACTTCAAATTCATGTGAAGTGAATTCACCTCCTCTGTCTGATCTCAAGCATTTCAAGCTCTTACCTGTTTCTTTCTCAACTCTTGCCAAGTATCATTTAAACATTTGAAAAGCATCTAATTTTTTTCTTAGAAACATGACATTCATCATTCTAGAGTAATCATCAACAAGTAGCATTATATACCTATCTCCTTTGTAGCTTTTCAGTTCAATAGGTCCACACAAGTCAGTATGAACAATTTCAAGTATTTCCTTAGAGGTATAAGCTTTACTTTTAAAACTTGACTTTGTCATCTTTCCTTGCTAACATTGTTTGTACATTATATTTTCTAGTTTCTTCAATTTAGGCAAACCTCTAACTCTTTTCATGTCACTTATACTAATCAGATTATCAAAGTTAACATGACATAACCTCTTGTGCCAAAGCCATACATCATCAAATTTTGCAATAAGATAAGTAGCATCTTCTATATCCAAATAGAATAGATTACTCCTAGTTTGATCACCTTTTCTAATCAAGTTTCCATTTGTATCATACATCTTGGCTAAATTTTTTTCAAACTCAACTTTGCACCCCAAATTGTTCAATTGTGATAGACTTAACAAATTATAATTCAATCCTTCAACATAATAAGCATTGTCACATGAGATATTGTCTATAAGCTTGAGAGACCCTTTTCCTTTTATTTAACACGGTGCATCATTACCAAATCTTATAGTATTTCCATCATAAGAAGTTAATGTAATGAACTTACTTTTGTCTCCAGTCGTGGTGTGAGCATCTAATGTCAATGATCCATTTATCATTCTTGTTCACACAAGTCATAAGTTCAATAGCCTCATCCTCATTTGATTCATTTTTCATTGCAACATATACCACTTCATCATCATTTTCATCAGAGTTGTTCCTTTTAAAGCACTAACAACCTCTTTTATTCTAGCAACATATTGAGCATTTTTTCACCTTCCTCCATTCTCATGTCATCAAACTTACCTTTGAGGCTCTCTGACTTGGCTCTTTGAACATTTTTGTATCCTCCATAGATGGTTTTTATGGAATCCCACATCTTCTTCACACTTTTGAGGTCTTTGATATCATCAAATGTAGCATAGCTCAGGGTAGAGGCAATCTCCAACATCTCCTAATTGTGCTCTTTATTTTTCTTCAAATCTTCAGTAGTTAGGGCTCCTATTGGATCAACATGTTCTGCTATAATGCAGGTTTGTGCATAGCCTTCAAGTCCTCCAAGGTGTAGCTTCATCAAACATTTTCATGTAGGAAAGTTATCTCTATTTAGCTTGGGTACCTCTCTCTTTGACATCTTGATCTTTATGCTTTTAGTACCTTGAAACTAATCCTCTTAAGCAATCACGCTCTAATACCAATTGTTGGAATTCTTTAGAATAAATAAGAGGGGGGGGGGGTGAATCAGTTATTCAAGGTCCAAATGTCCAAATAAAAATTTTACAACTCAGTGAAATAAAACTTTCTTAACCATGCATTCATTCATTGTGTGTAAATCAAAACTAATATGCCACTGTTAGACTAATCATATAGAAATGTAAAGCATAAAACACAACACATACATCAGTACACATGACACAATGATTTAATGTGGAAACCTAATTTGGGAAAAACCACTAGTAACATGCTACTCCTTTCTCACTCTTCTGAAGTGATGCCATGTTAAAGGCAAACCCTGTTACAAGTTACAACACACATTGTTAAATGTGACCCAGTTAAGGGATTTCAATCACCCTATTAAAAGTGAGCCTTGTTAGAGGACTTTAGGACATTCACTTGGAATGCCACCTTGTTAAAGGATTTTTCAATGACTATTAAGTCAACCTTTCTCCAAAGGATTTTACCCTAATCTAATACAATTGTTAGAGAGTAACAATAGAGTTTGATATGATACAACTTACAACCTTACTTGTAGATTACAGATTATTATTCAGTCCTCATCTCTACTTGGCTTCCAATCTTTGCAGTTCTGATAGCTTGTTCACCCTTCAAGCATTCATCTTCATTAAGCCTTCTTGCTTAGTTTGCCATTACAAACTTCTCCACTTAGGTCACTTGATGAAGAAAACCCTTCTCCTTCACTTTGTCAAATTTTTGCATCCAAAAACTTTTTGACCTTCTCTCCCTTTTCTTTATGTCCAGGCATCCCTAGATAGATGGAATTAGACACACAGGTGAAGCATTGGGACTTACCATGTGGTCACTCATCCTAGTATTACTCCATCTTGAGTGCCCTTAACTACAGAGTTTCCTCCATGGTTAAACCCACTATGCTTTTAAACCCATTTGAAAAAAAATTCACTAAGTTTTTTTTCCTTATGAACCAGTCATTAGAAATCCCCTTTATCCCATCAAGTGATAAGTATGAGATATTTCCACAACAAGTCAAATTGTGATATTTCTATCAAGATTTAGCTATGTAGTTTCTGGGTCAAAATCATTAACCCATGTTGTAAGATTTTTCTTTAGGTCAGAATTCACCCAAGACCAAGGAAATCAAACACAAGGACAATAGTAGACCAAAGAGAGTATGAACATAATGATGATATATTCATTCAATGTTCAATATGAAACTACACTAGGAGTGCTTGTATATAAAGGCCTTTAGAAAGCTTCTAGAATGCATAGAAGTTAGCAACATGATAAGTCATACAACCAAGCACATGTCCACCAGATATGGGTTATCCTCCATTAAGCATGCAAATTAATATGGTTTAGCATGCAAATTAATATTGTAGACAACATGTGCTAAAATGGGAGTGTGAATAACTATGTTGTCTACATGACAACTTAGTGAATGATGTGAACTCTAGTGTTGTAGACACCATGTGTTGAATTAGAGTTGCGTACTCCAGTGTTGTCAATATGAAAACTCATGAGAGTACACATTCTCCTAAGTGTCTCACCTAAATAAATAATAAAATAATGTAGTAACCTAAGTAAACTTAAGTAAAGTGTAAATAGTATATACTTATTTACATGAACACCCCCCCTTTAGTGAAACTTATGAGAATGCACTTAAGTTCACAAAATCTAAGATGCAATGCATGATGGGTCCTAGCTAATAGGCCATTTTAGGTACCCATGTACATAATGAAATGCAATCTCTCATAAAGTGAAGAAAGAGGGAAAACCTCATGGGAAAAACCCTCCCCGAAAAAGATAGATGAAAAAATTAGATGCATGGATGGATGGAGTAATCAAGACCCCCTCATTACGACATACATCAAGTATATACAATAGAGAAAAATGAGAAGAGGAAGAGAGAAAGGATAGGCTCCCCCCCCCCGAAGAAGAATTAGGACCAATGACTGCTCTAATGTAGAAGCTAGTCCAAGACTACAGAATGGTGTTCCTCCCTTTTGGAAGAAGCAATACCATAGGTACAAGTGAGATGCTTCCACTATGTGTGGAAAGAAGCTCGATGATCACTGATGCCTCTAAAACCTATCTCTGATACCATCTAAGAATTTTCCTTAGGGAAAAACTCACCCAAGACCAAGAAACTCAAACACAAGCACAACAATAAAACAAAGAGAGTATGATCAAAATGATGATATATTCATTCAATATTCAATTAGAAAGTACACTAGGAGTGCCTGTATATAAAGGCCTCTGGAGAGCTTCTAGAATGCATAGAAGTTAGCAACATGATAAGTCATACAACTAGGCACATGTCTACTAGATATGGGTTATCCTTCATTAAGCATGGAATCAAGTGTGATGATGTGAGGATAAGCCTACAATGGTTTAGCATGCAAATTAATGTTGTAGACAACATGTGCTAAAATGGGAGTGCGAATAACTATGTTGTCTACATGACAACTTAGTGAATGATGCAAACTCCAATGTTGTAGACAACATGTGCTGAGTTAGAGTTGCATACTCTAGTGTTTTCAACATGACAACTCATGAGATTACAAAAACTCCTAAGTGTCTCACCTAAATAAATAATAAAATAATGCAATATAATAAAATAATGCATCAACCTAAGTAAACTTAAGTAAAGTGTAAATAGTAAATACTTATTTGCATCAACACATGTTTCATGAGTACTGATTCATAAATAAAACCATATCTCATTAGAATAAATGGAACACTTAGAACTCATTAGAACTAGGTGATGCTCAGAGAGGTGAAGCACCAGAACCTCTCGGGAGGTCACCCATCCAAATACTACTTTGGCTTGAGCATGCTTCACTACTAAGTTTCCTCCATGGTTAAAACCACTCTTCTTAAAAACCCATTTTAAAAACCTTCACCAATTGTTGTTCCTTATGAACCATTAATTAGAAATCCCCTTTATCTCATCAAGTGATAAGTATGAGATATTTCCACAAGTCAATTTTTGATATTGCAATTGGAATTTAACTGTGTAGTTTTTGAATCCAACTCATTCACCCATTTTTTATGATTAGTGATTTACAAATGAATCCATATCTAATGAGAATAAATGTAACACTTGTAACTCATTATATCTAGGTGTTGCTCACAGAGGTGAAGCATTGAGACTTCCTGAGAGGTCACCCATTCTAGTACTACTTCGTCTCAAGCGCACTTAACTACAAAGTTTCCTCCATGGTTAAACCAAATCTTCTTGCAACCCCATTTGAAAAACCTTCACCAAGTGTTTTTCCTTATGAAAAATTAATTAGAAATCCCTTTTATCTCATCAAGTGATAAGTAGGATATATTTCCATAGCAAGTCAAATTGTTATATTGCTATTAGGATTTAACTGTGTAGTTTTTGAGTCAAAACTCATTGACCAATGTTTCATGAGTAGTTATTCACACACGAATCCATCTCTCATGAGAATAAATGGAAAACTTAGAACTTATTGGATCTATGTTATTCTCACAAAGGAGATGCACCAGGACTTCCTAGGAAGTCACCTATCCCAGTACTACTCTAGCTTGAGCGCACTTAACTACAATGCTTCCTCTATGGTTAAACCCACTATACTTGCAACTCCATTTGAAAAACTTTCAACAAGTGTTGTGCTTTATGAACCATTAATTATAAACACCCTTTATCTCATCAAGTGATAAGTAGGAGATATTTCCATAGCAAGTCAAATTGTGATTTTAATATCACGATTTAACTGTGTAGTTTAGTCAAACTCATTGACCCATGTTTGATGACTATTAATTCACACATGAATCAATCTCTAATGATAATAAATAGAACACTTAGCACTCATTGGATCTAGGTGATGCTCACAAAGGTGAAGCACTAAGACTTCCTAGGAGGTCACCCATCCTAATACTACTCTAACTCAAACACACTTAACTGCAAAGTTTCCTCCATGGTTAAACCCACTATTCTTGCAACCCCATTTGAAAAACCTTCACCAAGTCTTGTGCCTTATTAACCATTCATTATAAATCCTCTTTATCTCATTGAGTGATAAAAATGAGATATTTCCATAGCAATTCAAATTGTGATATTGATATCAAGATTTAACTATGTAGTTTTTGAGTCAAAATCATTAACCCATATTTCATGAGTAGTGATTCACATGTGAATCCATATCTCATGAGAATAAATGGAACACTTAGCACCCATTAGATCTAGGTGATGCTCATAGAAGTGAAGCACTAAGACTTCCCATGATGTCACCTATCTCAGTATGTCTCCCTCTTCTTTGATAGCATCCTTATTAGTCGTTTACTCTTCTTTTATAAAAATAGAGAATATTTACTCATCATTGTTATCTCTATGTATTACATATTAATTTTCTTTATCCACTACCATGTAACATGCTTATTTTTCTTTTTTCCCAAAGTTTTGTACTTTTTATATATCTTCACCTTGTCTTTATTATGCTCTTTCTTTGATTTGTTAGGGCACCTATGTGCGGAATGACCGATCTATCTACAATGCTAGAATATTTAGAATAATTGAGAGGGTAGGAGGGGTGAATCAATTATCCTTAGGCCTAGAACCACTCAGTCCATATAGAAACTCATCATAAACTTAACATCATGTTAACTATATGTCGACTAATAGTAAATAAAACAACAGTAAATAGTATGCATCACACATATAACATTCACACATATATGACACTAGGATTTAACGTGGAAATCCAATTTGGAAACAACCACCAAGTAACATGCTACCACTTTTCACTATTCTAAAGTAAGCTCAGTTAAGAGCCAACCCTATTAAAGGTTACAAAATACACTATTAGGTGTAATCTTCCTAAAGGATTTAACTACCTTGTTAACAGTGGCTTGGTTATAAGACTTTCGATCATTTCATTAGAATGTCACCTTGATTAAAGGGTTTTAAAAATAACTCTTATGTCAACTAGTATTAAAGTATTTTCATGTCAACAATATAACAATAGGTTTGATATGTTTAGATATAACTCACTTTAAAAATTCATATCTCCATTCTACTCATTTGATGGTTCCTTGTCTAGACTTCATTAACATCTCCTTCTATGATCTACTTAGAAACCCTTCAAGAAATCACCCTTCATCAATCTTCTCACTTTGCCTCTGCTAGTATATTCTTCATGGGTTCTTCACAAAATCACCAATCACCAATGAACTAAACTTGGAAAACATCTCTTATGCCTCCTTAACTAGGTAGCTCCAATCTTTTATTTCTTAAACATCACTATAGATCTTAGGTTTTTATTAGATTCATTGAATCTATCCATTATTTTCTCCTTCTATTCATTTTTGATACTTCTATAAACTTCTCCTTAAACCATTTCCTTTTATCACATAAGAAACTCTATTTGTACACTAAATATACCAACTCATCAATCCTTATCATCTACACATTTTGACTAAAGTTCAACTATGTCAGCCTCAAACTTGATGCTTTCACAAACTCTTATTTTGTTGACACTTGGTCATCACTATGCTTTTCTTCTCGTTCAACACTGTGTAGTGTGATCTCTACTATTCTCTCTTGCTCAACTTTCACTGGCTTTCTTAGTCTTCACTAACACTCGGTTGATACTATTTACTTGGCTAACTTTTAAGTTCCTTAATCTTTTTCTTCATTACCCTTGTAAAACTATCACTCAATCAAGCTTAGAGATTTACTCAATTTATTGTCTTCTCTTCTAAACATCAACTCAACTATCATCTTTATGTCATACAGTGATTAAACAAAACATTATTTTTCCAAAGACTAATTGATCAACTCCCCATTGTAATTCCAATATACTTGTTCCTCATCACTCAAAAACTTCTCTAGTTCATCTAGTCATCTCTTTTTTTAAATCTTCTTCATCAATCAAGAGATATAACACTCTACATTATTAGTAAATGTCTCTCTAGTAGATTTGACATTAGTAACAACATAAAAATTGTTCCAATTGTAGTTTCCAATAATCTCACTCTTTACCATTGATAAAAACACCTCTAGTTACCATGCAAATGCAAAAGACGTTCTCGTGATTTATCATTATCACCTCCCTCTATGATTTGATGTAGGTCTTTATCAATATCCTTAGTTTCATTCTCATTCTCATTTATATAGCCTCTTACACTTCTCCCTCTATGAGACCAATTGTAGATTTAATCTTGATATCAACTGTAATACCAACTATATTAGCTCTCTCTTTGACATACACTTCCAACTTAGTAACATATGTTCCCTCTTGGAAAACAATTCCAAAGACATCATACATCAAATTTCTTTGGTTTCATCATAAATATCATCTTCTTGATCATTTTTAAGTTGAATCCTCGTAGTCTCATTTGTTCATGCTTCAATCCATCTCTCCAGAATCTTTAGGAAGCTCCTAAAGTGTGACTTTCTACATCAATGTGTAAGATATTATGTTCATTACATTTGATGCAATGTTGAATCTCTCCTCAACTTTCCTAAGATAGGGGAATGACCCCTAACTTTCCTCTTAGATACTCATAAGAATCCTTAGGTAATTCCTTGGTGAATATATCATCTATCTACTGATTTGTGTTCACATACTACAATCTTACTTCTTTGTCTTATACAAACTCTCTCAAGTAATAATACTTGATAGAAATGTGTTTTTTCTTTGTCTGCATCACATGATTCTTAGATATATTTATGAAACTTGTTTTATCACAATATATCACAATAGGTTCAGTAATCTCTTCCTTTATATCTTTCAATGATTTTTCAATCCACACAATATTAGAACAATTGACTGCTGCAACAACATACTCAACCTCCACTATGGAGTGAGAAATATAGTTTTGTTTTTTAATTGTCCATGAAATCAATCTCCTATCTAGAAAGAAAGTGCCTCCACTTGTACTCTTTATGTCATCAATTTTTCCTCCCTAATTAGTATCTATATAAACCTTCAGTTAAAACTTGTCACTTTTCTTGTACCATAATCCATAGTCTTATGTGTTAAGAAGGAGATTGTTCAAAATAGACTGATACAAGTATGATAAATGTATTTCAATCATTGATTTTTCATTAATGTTAAACCTACTATTTTTTTGGTAAGACCAATTGCTTATATTATTTAAGTACTATCACTTGTTTGATTGATGAAGTGGATTTGATCAAAAGATGTAACAGAAACACATACAAGAAAGGTTGAGTTACAATATAAAAAGGAGTACAAGAATCAGCTAAGATAGTGATATCATAGTGCATTGATAATCTACTAAAGGTTGCAAAGGTTGGTTACACTAAGCAAGTTCACAAGAACAAGTTAAACAAAGTTTGTTTTACAAGCTTGACCGAATGGATAGTAGGTGTTAAGCAGACAATTAGTTGGAGCCAAGTAAATGTCTAATTTATTGTATGCTAAGAAAATAAGTGGATGCTAAGTAAAGTTTATTTGATGCCGAGCACCAGTAAACTTTAGTTCATGCCGAGTGATTTTACAGAGGATGTTGAGCAATGTAGTATGTGCCAAGCATAAGAAGCAAGTTAATGTCAAGTGACAACATTATTAGAAAGATTGTAAATTTGATGGATCTGAGCCAATAAGTTTTTTTTCTTGGATTGTGTGAACCAATTGGAAAATAAGATTGATGAGTTGGTGGCACAAAATTCATGGTAAACCATTTTGAGGTGAATTCAAAGAGGATAGAAAGAGAAGTTTCTAGAAGTGATATAGAATGAGGGGTAGATTCATTGAATCCTACCTAATATGTCCTAAACCTAAATTGGATGATGGAGAATGAATGACAAAAGATATTTATTCTCTATTTATAGGGATGGTTGGTTAGAAGCAAGGGTTTCCATGTGCGAGAACCTAAGAAAGACAAGGAATCAAGGGTATTGCTTTATTCAATGACCTAATTGAGAGTTTGCATTGACACGATAAGTAAGAAGGCTTAAGGGTATGAATACTTGAAGGGTGAACAAGATATCAAAGCTAAAATGTGTGAAAGCCAAGCAGATTGGAGGACTAAAATAGAGATGTATAATCTACAAATGAAGTTGTAAGTTGTAATTAGATCAAACCTTAATGTTACTCTCTAATAATTGTATCAATCTAGGGTAAATCCTTTGGATTAAGGTTGACCTAATAGTCATTTGTAAATTCTTTAAATAGGTGGCATTCCAAGTGAATGGTCTAAAGTCCTCTAACAAAGCTCACTCCTAATAGGGTGATTGAAATCCTTTAACAGGGTCGGCCTTTCACAAGGAATCACTTTAGAAGAGTGAAAAAGAGTAGCATGTTAGTAGTGGTTTTTCCCATATTGGGTTTCCATGTAAATCATTTTGTCAAATGTGTTTTTGAATATGTTATGTTTCATGTTTATATTTCTAAAAATTGATTTGACAATAACCTACAAGTTTAAGTGATTGCATAATCTTATGGATGCATGCATGATGATAAATGTTTTATGGGTTCACTAAGCTATGAAAAGTTTTATTTATACATCTAGACCTTGGATAACTAATTCATCCCCCTTCTCAATTATTCTAAAGAATTCCATCAATTGGTATCAGAACCATCTTCTCAAGAGGACTAGTTTGAAGGTACTAGAAGCACAAAGATCAATATCTCAAAAAGAGATGTACCCAAGCTTAATAGAGATAAGTTATCTACATGGAAAAGTTTGATGAAGCTACACCTTGGAGGACTTGGAGATCATGAACAATCTACCATTACTATTGAGCCTGTTGATCCTGCTGGAGCACTAACTACTAAGGATTTGAAAAAGATGAAAGAACACAACTAGAAAATGATGGAGATTGCCTCTACCCTAATCTATGCTGAATTTGATGATATCAAAAGCCTTGATAGTGTGAAGAAAATTTGGGATGCTTTAAACACCATCTATGGAGAATACAAGGAAAAAGTCTCAGAGGTAAGTTTGACGAAATGAGAATGTAAGAAGGTGAAAATGTTGCTCAATATTGCTCAAGGATAAAAGATGTTGTTAATGAAATAAGAGGAGCTATTGGTACAATAGATGATGATATTGTACTAAGAAAATTTTTAAGAACATTGATGCCCCTATATGCTATTAGAGTTTCTGCAATACAAGAAATGAGATGTATACTAGTGAATACTCTATCTCTTGAAGGTTTGGTAGGTAGAATCACTACTTTTGAGCTATCTAACTTTGATAATTACAAACCTAAAAATATTGAATCCGCTTTCAAAGCTAAACTATCATTAAAGGAACCTGATGAGAAGAAGAAGAAGGAAAAGGCAAAGTATGTGTCCAATGATAGTAACACAGATGAGGAGGATGTAGATCAACTTGTAGCACTATTGGCAAGGAGATTTCACAGAGTTAAAGGCAAGTTTAATGGTAAGTTATAATTATTTTAATTTCAATGAGGTTGGTAATATTGTTGCTAGATATCTAGAGAAGAACTACAGAGGTGGTGACAAGTACAAAAGTAGAAGAGATGGAGACAACAAGGATTACAAAGACAAAGGAAAGAACCCATGCTACATTGCTAAAGAGGAAACAAAAGATGAATTTGATGAACATGGTGATGAAGTGGTGTATGTTTTAATGAAGGATGAATTTGATGAAGATGAGGCAACTGTAGTTGTGTCTTCTGTGAACAAGAATGATAGATGGATCATTGACAATGGGTGTTCACATCACATGATTGGGGGTAAAAGTAAGTTCATTGCCTTTAATTGTTGTGATGGAAATAGTGTAACATTTGGTAATGATGTAGATAAAAGGAAAAGGTTCTATCAAACTGAAAAAAAAGATTTTATGTGACAATGCATACTATGTTGAAGGACTTAACTATAATCTATTGAGTGTGTCACAATTGAATAATTTAGGATGCAAGGTTGAGTTTGAAAACACGATTGCTAAGATATATGATGTTGATGCAAAATAGAGGTAAGAGCTTTTCATGGACTGGCTACATTTTATAGAAAGTTCATAAGAGGTTTTAGTAGTATTTGTGGACCCTTAACTAAAACAATGAGAGGAGATAGGAAAGAGTTTAAGTGGACTGCAAGAGCAGATAAGAGTTTTAATTCGTTGAAATAGAAAGTTACTGAGCAGCCTATTTTTGCACTTCCTAATTTTAACAAGGTGTTTCAAGTAGACTGTGATGCTAGTGGTACTACAATAGGAGCTATTTTAAGCCAAGAAGGTAGACCTATTGTTTATTTCAATGAGAAGTTAAATTATGCAAAAATAAAATATTTTGTTTATGATCAAGAATTTTATGCTATAGTTCAAGCATTGAAGAAGTGGGGACACTATCTTCTTCCTAAGGAGTTTTTTTTGTATATTGATCATCAAGCTTCACAATATTTGAATAGTCAAGGAAAATTAAACCGAAGGCACTTAAAGTGGGTTGATTTTTTGTAGAGTTATACATTTGTTTTGAAACACAAGAATGGGAAGTCTAACAAAGTTGTAGATACTCTTAGTAGAAGACAACTTTTGCTAAAAGAAATGTAGATAGAGGTGGTTGGGTTCAACGAATTTAGTACTTTGTATCTAGATGATCCTAATTTTGGTGAAGTGTGGAAGGCTTGTATAGAACCTGTTACACTTGACAGGACAAAGTGGTTGGATTTTATGATCTAGGATAGTATGTTGTACAAAGGAAGCTAGTTGTGTATTCCTAGAAGTTCAATAAGAGAGAATCTTATCAAGGAGAAGCATAGTGGAGGATTGACTGGACATTTTGGCAGAGATAAAACCATAGCTTTGGTTGCTAAAAATTATTACTAGCCATAGTTGTAGAAAAATGTGATAAAATTTTTACAAAGTTGCAGAGTATGTCAAATGGTGAAAGGAGTGAAGTAGAATATTGGGTTGTATCAGCCATTACCTATACCAAAGGAATTGTGGGAGGATGTCAGCATGGAATTTGTTCTTGGATTACCGAGCACACAATGTAGGCATGATTATAATTTTGTGGTGGTTGATAGGTTTTCAAAGATGGCACATTTTATTCCTTGCAAGAAGACTAGTGATGTTTTTCATGTAGCAGAGTTATTTTTTCAGACAAGTGGTGAGATTACATAGTCTGCCAAAGAGTATAGTTTCAAATAGAGATACCAAATTTGTTGGGTATTTGTGGCATAAATTGTGGAAGAACTTGAGGACAGATTTGAAGTTCAGTTCATCACATCATCCACAGACTGATGGACAAATAGCAACTATGAATCACAGTTTGGGAAACTTGTTGAGATGCTTGGTTGGAGATAAACCAAAAGGATGAGATATGATTTTACCACGGGTAGAATTTGCATATAATAATTCTATCAATAGGAGTACTGGTAAATCACCATTCTAGATTATATATGGGAGTAGTCCTAGAAATGCTTCTGAATTGAGGTAGTTGGATAAAAGAGAGATAAGTAGGGTTGAAGCAGAAGATTTTGTTCAACATTTGAAGAACATCCATGAGGAGGTGAGGAAGCACATTATAAAGATGAATACATAGTATAAGGCTAAGGTAGATGTGAAAAGAGGATATAAGGAATTTTAGATCGGAGGTGAAGTCATGGTTCATTTGAGAAAGGAGCATTTTCCATTGGGTACATATAATAAGTTGAAGATGAAGAAGTTTGGACTATGCAAGATAGTGAAAAGGCATGATTTTGGAAATGTGTATGAAGTGGAGTTTCCTACTGAATTGGATATTTCACCAGTATTTAATATTTTAGATTTGATAGAGTATTATGAATGAGGTGATGGAGATGAAGTTGCAGAAGTGCAGTGGAGCATTCCAATAACTAGTTCAACTAAAAAGGAGAATGAGGAGATACTGGATAGTTGTGTTGGCAAAAATACTAGAAATAGAACTTATGAGGAATATCTAGTCAAATAGAAAGGGAGGCTAGTTGAGGATTCATCATGGCTAGCAAAGAAAGAGGTTAACCATCTTGGTTTTCCTCTAAACACCTAAGATGTGATGGGATCACTTCTCAAATTACCTTGGGTGTCTAATGTAGGAGCATCCTAGGTATAAGGGCAATCTTGCATCACCCAAAAATATTTTATTTTTAGTCTTTTCTATTTTAATAAAGACTAGCAAATAGGGTGCTTACTATTGATGGAAACTTGCTATTTTTATTAAGTTTTTCATATGAGCTCGAAATGTTCTCATTTTCTACAAGAAGGTTCATTTTAGAGATATAAGGCTACCATAAAAATCTCATTGCTCCAACTTAAGTATCAGAGAAGTTATTGTAGATATTTGGTGGATAAATTTGGAAAAAAATATTCAGGCTCATTGTTGGAGGCCTTAGAGTGCCTAAATAAGGTTTGAAAACTTGATGGAAGGGTGCTAGTATGGTTCTAATACTGTAGATCAGGAGCTGGCATTTCTGAAAAGTGGTTATAATAGTTGATCAGAGCAACAATTCATGAGTTATGGCCTTCCAAAGTTGGGCTACTCAAAATTTCTAAAATAATTGTCAAAGATTTATTTGGCTGACTCTATATGTTTTATTAGGGTCTATCGGCCCTAGGTATTAATTTTGAGCATCTAGAACCTTCTCGGGTGGCATAAAACTGCCTATTTAAGAAAGGCTCGAACATTGTCCAAAACAACTCTGGGTAATAGTTCACAGCTTGTCTTGCAAATTATTGTACTAAAGGTGCCCATGTGGGTTATCATATTATACTTATGAATTTTGTAATTTTGCATTTGTGGCACAAATAAGAAGTCCATATTTTGTTCTCGCATTTGTTGTTATTTCTTTGTTTTTGTTATGAGTTTATGGTATTAAGGGGAGCACCTTGCATCACTTTCATGTTGGATCAGATTAGGGAACAGGAAGGATTA
Organism: Cupressus sempervirens; assembly: GCA_028749045.1. Taxonomy (NCBI): domain Eukaryota; kingdom Viridiplantae; phylum Streptophyta; class Pinopsida; order Cupressales; family Cupressaceae; genus Cupressus; species Cupressus sempervirens. The sequence continues at coordinate 179,550,509 of CM053785.1, read as the reverse complement.
CTCTCTTTTGAAGAGACTAATATCACTGGTGCATTGGTGAGATGCAAGGCTCTGGATTTATTATAGATATCAAAACAAAGGCAATATGGAGTATGGCTGCAGATGATAATAAACCAACTCCCATAGAAATAAAAGAGTCCCCCTAGGGAAATGTAATTTTCCACGGTATCGAATGACCAAATCCACAATTTGGTGAATACAACATCATTAATGGGGAAGAACAAGATGGATACATTGCAAGAACAACCTTACATAACTTATAGCATATCCATTGATGCTAGGCAAAAATATGAAGAATAGTGAAGAGGACTTATATCCTAGAGAAGAAGATAGCTAACATGGAAGAAGAAATAAGGAGCTTAAAGGTTGTCACTAGACTTGTTACTGAGGTGAAGGACCATGAAACTCAAACTAAAGATGAGATTGCAATTGTGGAGGAGGCCCAACATATGGATATTCATGAGTGGGATGGTGCTAAGGAGGTGGAAATAAAGAAAATGCACAATTTCCTTTTTCAAAAAATTGGTGCTCTATAGATTCTTTCACAAATTGTGCACAACCGTTACATTAGCCTACAAGGAGTTGAATACAAGTGCTTAGAGGCATAAGACCTTTTATCCCCTGTATTCACAGCTTGGGGGCTCTATGCTCAATTTTTTGATCATTTGGTCCCTCTACTACCCTAGAAAAAGGATTTACCCAAGCTTGTAATCATTAATACTAGAAAAATGATAAATAGGATAAGGGAGCTACATGGTTTCTTCATAGGAAAGTTGTAATTGATCCAAGGAAAAATGAAGATGATTGTTGTAGGGATACCAAATTTCATTCCCGGTATTACAGATAGTAATGGAAATCTTAAGGAATGGTAGGAATGGTCTTCTCCATTTGAAGATATTTTGAGACATCCGAGGTTTTTGGCATATTGTATTAATGAAACAGATATAAGTGTTATCTATGATTTAATTTATTTTCTTTTTAGGATATAATTAGATATGAGTAAAGTCTCAAGAGAAGTAAAAGCTATTACTGATTCTAACTGGAATAAATGTGTAGAGGAATTAAATACAGGCAAAGATGCCACTTGGCCAGAAATAGAATCAGATGTGGTCATATGGGAATTAATAGTAGACATCAAGGCTCTGCCATCCCAAGAGGATGATTAGATAGAGATAACAAGGAGGCTGCTATGAGAAGGCATAAGAAGATGAAAGAGGATGAAATAGTTAAAGAAAAGGCTCTTTTCATAAATGTAATCTACTTTTTGCACCCACTTTCCTATCTACTTTCCAACTACAGATGAATGTATTAATATAATCTTTCAAAGGCTTTTGCCTTTTTACTTTTGACCATAGAGTTTTTGACACCTATCCTCCCATCTAAAGCTTTTTGCAATCCTCTATATAAGGATTCCCAAGATGTTGAGTGGTGATCAGTAGTCTATAGAATTTTCATGTTTTGTACCTTTTTATAGTCCATTTAGTTTTGGTAATTATATGAATGTAATCAGTTCTGTATACTTCATAATACAATGAATATCAAGTATCAGTTGTCTAGTTCTCATTTATACTTTAAGTTTTATCAATATTGTATTCATTTTTAAAAGTAAATCAATACAAAAAGAAAAATCTTGCATATCTATGTATTTGAGTTTTATCGCCTTTATATATCTATGATCCTGAGATTGAAATGAACAAGTTTATTTCAGTTTAATTCAATTTGGATGAATTGTGTATCTCTTACTAATTACTGTTAATTCAAAGAATTGAAATAATTTCTTTTTGTAAGTGAAAGGGTTTAGGGTTTATGAGGAGGATATGATAAGAATAAAATTCAAAGCTCATTGTTGATATATTTAGTTACAAGTTGATTAAATAGGTCTGAGCTGCTAATTTTGACTCTATAAAATAATAGATTCTTAAGACATTGGTCACTATTTTTCAGTTGTAAATTGATTGTTCATATAGTTGTTGAACACACAAAATTCAAACAACCAATTTACCATTTTATGTAATGAAGAGTTAAATTTGCTAGTTGTTACTTATTTGCAATATCTTCTTAGTTATCGTTAGCTACTATGATAGATAAGTTATAGGCAAATCATAGAAGAATATTGACCACTTTCTGCTATAGGGGATTGTCTTGAAGAGAAGAATATCATAGAAGTAATCATGTCAATCCCTAAGGTTTTCCCACCTTGGCCTTGGAAAGCCTAAAGTGAAGGGATTCATAGTGATTCTATTGAAGTTGGTCTAGAACTAGAATAAACCTAGCTGAATATAGGTTTTAGTTATTCCTTAGGCTTGGTCTTTGTCTTGTGCACCATGGTATTAGGTTCAAAGAAACGTAGTATGTTCCCTACTAGTTTAGAACTCCTGCATGATCAATGTGAACCAAGCACTAATGTCAACCAAGTGTTAGAGCTTGTCGAGCTGACAGTGTTACTGAGTGTCAAAATATCACCCGAGTGGTCTTTAGAACCCAAGTTAAAGCATTGAGTTGACTTAGTGAAGATTATTGAATTTGGTATTCTAGTTGACTCCAAAAGGTAATTATTTGGATTGATATATATCTAAGACATCTTTTCATCTCCAAATGTGTGAGTAAGAGTAATATAAAATAAGTATGAAAGGGAATTGAAGAGTAAAGGATACAAAAAGGAGAAGGAAAAGTAGAGTCTCATCTATCACAACAAGGTGATCATTTCTACATCAAAGGAATCTCAATCAGCAAATCAAGTTGTAGATCAGAGATCAACTATTGGTTCATCCTAATAGTGGACTTAACAGTCTTATGTTAAATCTCCTAAGTTCATTTTATTCTATAAATCCTTTTACAAAGTGGACCTAGCAGTCCTTATTGCTCCTAATAGGGAAGATTACAAGAAGTGATCATTTGTAATCCTTAATCGACCAACTTTATACTACAATACTAAAGCTTGTGGGTATCATCCCCACCCTAGTTTCACTTTCTATTTGGAAGGTTTCTATTGTTATGAATATTTTATTTTTTTTAGTCTTCAATGCATGCAATTATATCAGATTAGCTTAAAGAGGATTAATTGGTGAATTGAAATTAAAGTTTTATTATTCCTGATTCACCCCCCAACTCAGCCACCTAGCCCACCATACATTTCCAAAAATTGGTATCAGAGCATTTGGTTCTCACATCATAATTTTAGTGTCTTGAGAAAAGATCAAAGGCAATGAAAGTGTATAGAGTTGAGAAAGCTATTAAAAATGAAAACTTAGAGTTGTAGATGGACATGGAAATTTTCAAGAAAATAAAGAAGCAACTCTCACAATCCTTGATAATAATAAAATACATAGTAGTACTAATGAATGGAAACATGAAGAAATAATTGAAAACATTTTCCAAGATAGAAGTTCAAATGAAGCTGATGTAGTAATCAAAGACCTACTTGAGAAGAATCTTACTCTTCATGAAGAAGTCAGAAAGCTAAAAAGAGAACAAGAAATTTAGTCAGTCAGAATGTGTGAAGGCATGGAACAAAAGGACAAAGCAAATGAAGAGAAGACATTGCTAACTAAATAGATAGAAGACAAGGACAATGAAATTCAACACCTATCTCTTGAGCAAGCAAAATTGATAAGTCAACTCAATTGTGCAAATCAAGAGCTTATCAATTTGAGAACAGACAATGAAAGATTGCAAAATGATCTCATCAAAGAAAGGAAAACCAATGAAAGGATGATGAAATATCAAGAAATCATGAATTAGTTGAATGAGAAAACTCAATCCAGACACAAAGGTAATATAGGATTAGGCTTTACAAATGAAGGTGAATCATCTCAGCAAAGAGCTCAAAAGAAGAAAAGACCTACTTGTAAATATTGTGGAAAGATAGGGCATACATCAAACAAGTGTTAGAGCAATGGTAAAGAAAAAATTAGTGGAAAATGCTATATTTGTAACAAGCAAGGTCATAAAGAAAGTGAATGCATAGAGAAAACCAAGTTTGGAGGAATATGTTTCAATTACAACAAACAAGGGCACAAATCTTCAGAATGTAAGACCAAGAAGTGGAATCTAGTAGAATAGATTGTGAAAGCTATATTTGGTTGGGATTATAACACATGGTGCGAATTTCACTTATGTGGTGAGCATGGACATATTGGAGAAAATTGCATAAGAACTCACATGAGGAAGAGAGATCCTACAAAGAGATGTTTTGTATGCACAAAACATGGACATCTGGCTAGAAACTATATGAACCAAGGTAAAGTTGAAGATGGAAGGAAAGAAAAGGATGACAATATAAAAAGTCAAAAGAGGCAACAATGGATAAAGAAATCTCTAGAGAATGCAAGTCAAAGTTCTCAAAAATGTTGACACCCAAGTCAATGAGTTGGGTGATTCAACCATCTCAAATTGATTAGCCATGGAGATCACTGGAACTATGATTCAAAAGGAGACATTACATATCAGTTCTAGTTAGTAAACAAGAACAACCAAATTAACATTTAAGATGCATTAAGATCATTGAGTTAGATAATAGTTGAATTAATTTCTAAAACCTTACCAAGCAAGGTTGGGTTGCAAGACCTAACTAAGCTTGGATAAAAATGGATAGTTCAGAGTTCTAACCAAGCAAAAGGTTTCTACTGAGTTGAAGAATTAGCTAAGCTAGATAGGTTGACATCGAGCTATCTTGTGTATGATGCATTAATCACAACTTGAAGACAATTTTTTGGTTAAAAGGCAAAAATCAAAGGTTTTATTTTTCACTATGAATTTCAAAGAAAATAGAGAAGAGCATTCCTGAGCCCCTGAGCAATTCAAAATAGGTTTGTAGAAGAATTATCTTTGCATCACCAATCATAATGACATCTTCATCCAGTAGCAATGTTAAGAAGGGTTCCAAGATGCTAATAAGAAATGTAGCATCCACTGACCCAAAGTTCAAACTTTGTCTAGTGATAGTAGAGGCACTGGACCTAGTTAGAAAAAATTTGCAAATTCCTCCAAAAGTACTCTTAATACATGATATTAGGTCATTTTATCAATGTTTGATTCAAGAATTGTGTGCTTTTGAGATTAATCAAGCATATGAGGCATTATGTGTGGATGAAAATTTGAAACCTGAGCATAAGTATCTGGAAACAAAGGGTCTAACCCACATTCTACATATGTCAAGGGATTTTCAAGGAAAATGAATTAGTTTTATCCTCAATCATGTCCATGACATGAAATTTTGGCTTGAACAACCTATCCAAATAATAAAGAAGATGATTTATAGGGTTACCGGGTTTCCTATTCTAGACATACCTAAAACCACAAAAACCCTAGGTGGAGTTGAGCTAGTAAAGAAGACTTTTTCTAAATGGGATGATAGAGGAATTAAGCTTAATGACATCATAGATATGGAGATTAAGTTCAGAATACATGTAATTTATCAAAAAAATTGTAGTTCCAACTGACTTAACATTATTTTGTGGGAAGCTGTAGACCTAGAATTCAGTGTGGAGAAGGAAAATCTATCCTTTGACCTTGTCAAGTTGTAGATGAGCCAGCTAAGAAAGAATATGGAGAGGATCTGAGCATCCAAGAGTAATCCATGTAAGTTTGGATCACTCCTTGTATGTTTATAGCTGAAATGGGAAATAATTTTGAGGGCATCATGGATGCATACTTTGAGACCTTTAAGGAAAGGATATAGAGTAGATTTAGAATGCCCAAAAAAACTATTTGATGATTATGAACAAGATATATGTCTCCTTATGGATTGTGACAAGGTACATATTTAGGTAGTTAGGGAAAGACTGGCATGGGTAGAACCTTTTGGTAATGAGGTAAACATTGATGACACAAGAGATATCATTGAGACTCTTGTCAATGAGCCTGTAGATCCAAAGGCACCAAATTTTGACAAATATGAAGAGGAAAAGAGAAAGATTTCTTTGGAAATCAAGATTCCTCAAGCCCTGAATAGAGGAACAAAGATAGTTGAAAAGATTCAAAAGGAAAGAAAGAAATACATATCCCCTCTTTTGCTCATCAATAGGATAATGTTGTAGTAGTTTCTAGGGATATCAGGGAGAAAACCTTGAGGAAGGTTATGCCAAATCTTTTAAACAAGGAAGTGAAGGAAGAATTGGCCAAGCATGAACAAAACCTAACTCCTGAGTTCAATGTATTCCTAATTTTGTCTAAAGATATTTAATTTTTTGTGCAATCAAATACAAATGTATGGAAGAACATTTATGGATTACATTTTGTAAATCCCATTAAGGAGGTTGTACCAGTAGATGATGCTGATGATGAGGAAGATGATGATGAGAAAGATGATGAAGAATATGTGAATGATCATATAGTCAGTGGAGATCTACCTAAGATTCAAGATATCCAAGATTCTAACCCTGAAAAAGATAGAAATAGAGGTAATGGCCTCCCTTCCTAATTCTATGATAAAAATGTTGATCATATCAAGTCCAGAGAAGGTTGCTACCGAGTCATAGATAGTTGAGTTAAACATTGTTCCACCGAGCACTCAATTGATTGTAGGATCTATTCTACTGAGTAAAAGGATGAGTGTTATTACTACCACTTCATCTACTAAAAAAAATTTGATCTCAGATTGGTTTTGACAAGTGATTGTAAACACACTTGAGCCATTTACTCAGTTCATGCTAAACTAGTAATACATGCCAAGCACAACATTTAAATATTAGACTATGTTGAGTTGCAATGAGTGCTGAGTCACTCATGTGCTAAGTCACTTATACCATGCCGAGTTATTTAGGAACCGAGTAAATAGTGGATTCTGAGTAATGTAGGTGACGAGTCATAGTATATAGAATAGTGCATGTTGACCATCAGAGACTTTTTATGCCGAGTGACATAGTTTTGACATATTTGTTTGTAATGGCACAAACAACTATGTAAACCATTTTTGAGCTGACTTAAAGATAGATTTTGATATTTTGGAGATAAGGATGAATCTCTATTTGGATTCCCTATGCAATTACATGCAAGCAATCAAAAAATGGGAAGTTTTAAGTGGCAAAATGGATGAATCTCGACCACAGATTCATACCTAACCCTAAGTCATCAAAGTCTTCTTAAGGAGGAAAAATCCCTAAAATCTATATGGGTGAGTGATTGAATTGGAGGAGTGCATAAGATAGTTTGCATGCAGAGCATTCAAGGTGACTTGGAAGTGAGAGTGAATTGTAGAATTAGTTAGAGAAGAATAGATGATAAAGAAAAGGATACAACATTGATACATCTAACAGTGAAGGATCAATACGATTATTGTGTAGAGGTGATCAAGGACCAATCACAAGATCTATGCTGAGACATTTTAACAGGTGATTTTAGTTAAATCTCTTAACAAAGTAGTCCTAACATGCTATATGAAATCCTTCACTAGGGTCCTTACCTAGTTGTAAGTTGAAGTCCTCTCATAAGTTGAAGTCCTCTATCAAGGCACACTTCTAATAGGGTTTTGAAATCCTCTAACAAGGTGAGACCTAATAGTCTTTGTAAGCCTTTAACAGGGCAGACCTTTCACAAGGTAGATCATGTTTCATGGTCAAAACATTGTAACCTTTATTAGATATACTTTATTACTGTAGTAGTGAATATTTATGGATGTCATCCCTACCCCAATTTGACCTTCTCACTTGGAGGGTTTCTAGGTAATCATATCTGGTGTTATGTGTGTGTATGCTTACATGATTACATGATTTAGATGCATATGATTTACATGTTATTTTAGTATATTAATGCATGTGATGAATGAATGGTGAAAGTTTTATGGGTCCAAGGTTAAACTACTAATTCAACCCCCCCCACCTCAGAAGTTTAGTCTTTCCATTTGTAATTCCAACAATTGGTATCAGAACCTTGATCTTGAAATGGAAGTCTACAAGTTGGAAAAAACTATTGAAAACTAGGAGATTGAAATACATCTCATACTACATCAACTGAATGAGGCAAGAGAGGAACTAAAGATATCCTTGAAGAGAAGGAAAGCAATTGCTATTGTAGAGAATGACACACTATATAAAGAGATAGACACTACCAAGCTATTTGCAGATGGTGACTCCAATCACAAGCTATACTAGTATGTGAGGTGACTGAACAAAAGAAGAAGGCTATGGAAGACAAAGCCATGATTGAAGAAGACAAAAGAATTTTGGCCAATAGATTAAAAGAGAAGTCAATAGAGTTAACCAAGATTTACAACATGCAATTGGATACTCTAAGTCAAATAATGAATGCCAACTATGAACTGAATGTCAAGGGCATTGAAATAACTACATTGAAGTTGCAGAATGAACAATTGCAAAGTGACCTAATGAGAGAAAAGGAATTTGTTGAAAGTTTCAACAAGCCAAATGAAGCCATCAAATACTTTGAGAAATTATTGAGATCCCCTAGATCGAACAATGATACACTAGTATTGGGCTATACAAGCATTGAAAAAGGAGAATCATCCAAAGTTGCAGAAGAAAGGAACATCAAAGGTAAGAACTCCAAACCTACTTGTCATAATTGTGGTAAGAAAGGACATCTTTCTAATATGTGTAGGAGCAAAAGTAAAAATCAAAATATAAAACCTATGGACATGACTCATTGTCATAAGTGCAACAAACAAGGTCATTAGGCACATGAATGTCGAACTAGGACCATGCATAAACAAATATTTGAAGGATATTGCTATAACTATTAGAAGTATGGACATAGAGCTTTTTAATGTAGATCCAAATCCATATGGTCATCAAACAAGCCAACAAAGGTAGGAAACAATGGGAACTCTTACAATTGGGATTATAATACAAGATATAGTTGTCATTACTATCAAGAATATGGACATGTTCTTGAGAATTGTATTAGAACACACTTCAGTGGTAACTACAAAACATGGTTGAGTCAAACTATATATTTTAGCTATTTTAAAAATGGTCACATCAGTAAGTATTGTCCAACTAGGTCAAAGGCACCAAGTTGTGAATTTGACAAAGGTAAAGGCAAGGAAGATGTTGAACACATCATAGATGAGATGAACAAGACATGGAAAAAGAAATATGTTTGCAGCACATCAAATGGAGAAGGGATCACTTCACCCAATGGGTCAAGTGATCACACATCATCAAATTAGGTAAACAAGAGGTATGTGGGACTGATATTTAAAGTTTGTATCATACATCAGTCCCAAAAGGATATAGTACTAAAAATACTAAATTAGCATGAATATAGACACAAGATGTTGTTCGAAATCCAAGGCAAATCTTTAAATTTTTTATGTTGTTGCCAAGTATGAAACATTTCCTATGTATGTGGAGTGGAATGTTAGTTGATGCTGAGTGAACTTGAAATTGGTTATTACTGAGCTTATAGTTGTGTAAGAACTTAGCATTAAATGCAAGGTTTTTGAAGGGTATATGATCGATTTGAGCTCATTTTTCATCATTTTGAAATCAAGAAAGAACAAGAAGAGCTAGTAGCAACCTCAAATTTGTCAGAAGTGATTATAGAAGATTTGTGTAGAGATTCATAATCAGTTCAATAGATTTTTAAAGGTATTTATTAGAAGTTGACCTATGCAATTTCAATTTTCACAAACCCTAGTTTGACAAGATGGCATCTAGTTTGAAAAATGTTGAAGGGAAAGAAGTTTTAAATGTTCAGCTAGTCAGTAATGAAATTAAGCAGCCTATATTTAAGGCTATTCTTGACATTGCCTATAAACAAGATCCTTCTAGTGCATTGTCAATGATCCTACCAAATGTGATAATGGTGCAAGATGTGATAAAATGCTACAATTAAAAGATATGAAGCATAAGAAACATGGAGATAAGAGGTGTGTATAATAGATTGTGTGAAAATGGTGTCTTGAAAGAGGAATACAAAATTGTTGAGAAAAAGGGTTTGACATGAGCCCTATATTTTCTAAATGTATTTAAGACTGAGTGGATAAGAATTGTGCTAAGTTGAATTCATGATGGTTCCTTGTGGCTGGAAGGAGGACCAATCAAAATAACCAAGGCAACAATTCATAGGGTTACTAGCTACCCAACCCTAGATCGGCCAAAGACACTCATAAGTGATTCAAAGAAGTAATTAAGAAGAATACTATAGTAGTTTGGAATGAGAGAGGTATGACTATAGATACCATCACTGATCCATTGCTAAACTTTGTTATAAGGGTAATCTCACATAAATTCTATCAATCTAGTAGATTGAATAGTGTACCCTACATAGCACCTGATGTTGGTTATAAAATTGTCAAGAAATATTATACATATGATCTAGTAGAACTTCAGCTACAACAACTTATGGAGAACCTTGCAGCTATAAGGAAAACTAAGAGTGCATAGTGCAAGTTTAGTTCTATGTTGGTTTGTATATTCTTAAATGTAAAGAATACATTCCCCTCCTTTGGTGTAGTAGGAAGGAAGACAAATAGATCAATTGTAGTGCAAATTAATGAGTACATTGAGAAACAAGGAGAAAAATTTGAAACCATAATGACTAGTTACTTTGAAGATTTTAAGAAGTCAATGAAGCAAAGACTCAGGATTCTAGTTTCCTTAGTAGAGAAACATTATAATGATGTATGTTTTCTTGTTGATGCTAACTAGACATTTGTGCAAGCTGCCACACCAAGGGTAAGATGGTTAAGACCCTTACGTTATGAGGTAAATGTAGATGAAGTCTCAAAAACCATAACAACCCTACTTGCAGAGGAAGTAAATAAGATTGCTAAAGTTTTTGAAAATTATGAGATGATGAAATCAAATATTGCCATGGAACTAAAAACTACCTCCACAATCAAGAAGAAGGGTACATTGGTTAAGAAGCTAAAAAAAAAGTTTGCAAAGCTTGTAGAAGAGGAATAGGAAGAAGAAGAAGAGGATGAAGAAGAAGAAAAAACACAAGCACAAGAACCTCTAGCTCTGACTCAAGGCATGGGAGAAGATAAGGAAGAAGAGGAGACTGTAGGTGTCAAGGGAGAAGAAGATGAGGAAGCACCTACTACTATTGAGTCAAAGAAAAGAAAGGCAAAGGCACAACCAATGGAAAAGGAAAACAAAGTTGTAAAACCTAGCCATCCAAAGCCTACTGCACCTACCACTAGAACTAGTACACATGGTACTACCCAAATGCCAAAGAAAAGTCAAAGCAGATAGAGCAAGGAGGCTAGGAATAGAAAAGACAGAGAAGGAAGTAGGTGGCACAACCAGATTTTGATGAAGAAAAGATAGAATAAGATGATAATAGTCAATTCAAGGTGGTAATTCATAATCCTCTCTCTGATCTTGAGAACTTATGTGAAAATGTCAACTGCAATGCATATTTATCTAGTTTTAATCATATTTATTTTGATAAATTGGGAAAAGAAGAGAAAAACCAAGTAGAAGAGGCATTATATGCCATGATGTCAAAGTTTAAGAACACTCCACTAGAATTTATCAATGGCCTATATGATATTACTAAGCAAAAATGACATCATTGTTTGAAAGTGGAAAGAAAAAATTAGAGAAACAACATTAGCACAAGTAATGCTAGAGTTGACAAAGGGACAGATTGCTAAGGCTATCAAGAAATATGTAGTTAGGTTCACACCTAAATATAGAGCCTTTAGCATTCTTCAAAATAATGTTGAAGATGTGGTCAAGAAATCAACTCAAATATAGAAACTTATCTATGGGTTGACCACTATGAAGCAAGGAGAAGTTGATCCTTTAGAGGGAACACATGATGATAATGTTGATGACAAGGAAAATGATGATAAGGAAGATCATAACAAAGAGAATACAGTTGGGAAGAAATAGAGAATCAAAAGTATGATAAGTTAATAGCTGTGTAGCAGCAAGATGAATAGAGTGTGCAAGACACACAAGTGTCAAGCATCATTCCTCCCCATGATGCAACCAAAACCATTGAAACTATAACTGTTAAGGATTTTTTTGATGCATTTTCTCAGAACATCAATCCACTTACTATAGAAGATCTAAAGAAGCTATTGGATCAGTCTACACTTGAAGCTAAACTTTGTGAAAATCTAGTTTTGGTTAGTGTGGAGGAATTGTAGAAGGCAGTGATTGAAGTCACAAGGGAGAAGGTGAATCCACAAGAACCATCTTCAATCATTCATTTAGTTATTCTTGTACAACCTTTAATTCAAAAAAAGTAGACACATCCACCAAGGTTGATACAAGTGTTAAAATTGATACAATTGAGAAGAAGGCAGAAGAGGAAGACACCACTATAGGTCAACAACAAGAAATAGGACAAGTAGATTCATCTGTACCTACAACATAGGAACAAGGTGTTAGCCAAGTCATAGTGATAGACCAGGGAAAACTTGAAGAGAGTGAGCAAACACCCAAGGTGAAGGAACAAGTGGCCATCTAAGCACCGGTAGCCTTACTAGCATCTACCACTCCTTCTACTCAAACTCTTCAAAGGCCAAGCATAGAATCCATTCCATTGCAAATTTCAGTGCCAAGCCCCAACTCATCAAAGGTAGAAAAGGTAATCCATTATGAAGACATAAGCCTTGATGAACAAATTATTAGTCCAAAGTATGACTATGATACTATGACATTGGAGAAAATAGGCATTTTACAACAAGCCTTAGAAAAGAAAAAGCATCAAGAGATGCTTAGGAGAGAACACAAGCAGAAGCAAGCACTTCAAGATATAAAGGACATCTTTTTAGATGCATTCAGTCTGCCAACTCCTAAAGAGACCAAGACACTCATAGAACAACTAACTGATATAGTGGAAAATGTCACTAATGAAAACCTTGATACAAATGAAAAACTCTTAGAATGGTATGAAAAGAAGTTTCAAGGCAAGGTAAATGAGAAAATATCTAGTGAGATAGCACTACAACAAGTTGCATTGGCAAAAAAGGTTTAGGATGTGAAGAAGGTACTTGAGAATATATTCTCACTATACACAAAATTATGTAATCCTGCATTCTTCACCCAAGAGACTAGAAGTCACATTCTAAGTCTAGAGAGTCAAATATTTACATCAGGTGCAAGACCATGATCAAATCTAGCTCAGAGTGAGAAGCATTTTAGAAAATTGATTTAGACACAAAGTTAGTTATTTGTCTTAATTGTAGATGAGGCTAATATTAGAACCAAACTAACAAGTATTCGTGCTACCCTCACCCCACATATGGAGATAATGACAAGGAGCTAGGCTATGCTGAAACTCTATTGAAGAAAGACCCCAATCTTTCTACTTTAGATGGTCTAGTACACCTTGCTGTTGAGCTTGCAATCCAAATTAAATCATTGGATTTTTGCATGTGATAACTGGAATGCAACTCTAAGGATAATAATGGATGTCCATCAATATATGTTGGACAAACACACCATAGGTGTATAACCCATTTGACATAATTGTCAAAAAGGGGGACATAAATAAAGACAAAAAGGGGGAGATAAAGACAAGGTTGGGGGGGGATAGAGAATATGGAGATGATAGAGAATATAAGGGAGATAAAGAACAAAGGAGATGTATGAACAAAAAAAAGTAATAAATAAGAAAGGGGGAGCATAATAGCAAAATTATATCATTGAGGTCATATACATTTTTGAGAAAAAGCAAGCAAACAAGGATATATATTAGCTAAGAGAGATCATATCAAATGAAAGAGTATAAGATGTTGCACATTCAAAGGGAGCATAGATTTTGAATACATGAAAGATCTAATAACTTAGGGGGAGTTATCAAATTTTAAGGTATACAAGTTAGTGCAAATTTTTGAAATTTTGAAGTTTTTTATATATGTCAAGTTATGGATATGTTATGCTTGAGGGATTAAGGTTGATCATGAATATTCAAGTGTTTTTGACACTCATGTCAAAGGGGGAGATTGTTGATCTTAGATTGGTTTTGACAAGTGAGTGTCAACACACTTAAGCCATTTACTCAGCTCATGTTGAACTAGTAATACATACCAAGCACAACATGTAAATATTAGACCATGCCAAGTGATTCAAGAGCTGAGTAAATAGGGGATGCCGAGTAATGTAGGTTTTGAGTCATAGAATATAGAACAATGCATGCCGAGCATTAGAGACTTCATATGTCAAGTGACATAGTTTTGACATATTTGTTTGTAATGGCACAAACAACTATGTAAACCATTTTTGAGCCAACTTAAAGATAGATTTCAATATTTTGGAGATAAGGAAAAATCTCTATTTGGATTCCCTATGCAATTACATGCAACCAATCAAAACATGGGAAGGTTTAATGGAAAAATGGATGAATCTCAACCGTAGATTCATACCTAACCCTAAGCCATCAAAGTCTTCTTAAGGAAGACAAAGCCCTAAGCTCTATATGGGTGAGTGATTGAATTGGAGGAGCAAACAAGATAGTTTTCGTATAGAGCATTCAAGGTGACTTAGAAGTGAGAATGAATTGTAGAATCAGTTAGAGAAGAACATAGGATAAAGAAAAGGATATAGCATTGATACATATGATCACGAAGGATCAAGAAGATTATTATGTAGAGGTGATCTATTATCAGGCAAGAAAGTTCCAATCATTGGATCTATGCTGAGACATTTTAACAGGTAATTTTAGTTAAATCTCTTAACAGAGTAGTCCTAACAAGTTGTATGGAATCTTTTAACAGGATGCTTACTTAGTTGTATGTTAAAGTCCTCTAATAAGGCTCACTTCTAACAGGGTGTTGAAATCCTCTAACAAGGTGAGACCTAACAGTCATTGTAAGTCTTTAACAAGGTAGACCTTTCATAGGGTCATGGTCAAAACATTGTAACCTTCATTGGATACACTTTATTACTATAGTAGAAAAGATTTGTTGATGCCATCCCCACCCCAGTTTTTCCTTCTCACTTGGAGAGTTTCTCGGTAATCATATCTGGTGTTATGTGTGTGAATGCTTACATGGTTATATGATTTAGATGCATATTCTTTACATGTTATTTCAGTATATTAATGCATTTGATGTATGAATGGTAAAAATTTTATGGGTCCAAGGTTAAACTACTAATTCACTCCCCCCATTGCCCCCCCCCACCCTCCATAGAAGTTTACTCTTTCCACTTGTAATTCCAACAAAAACATGCTCCACTCCTCATAGAAAGAGACCAAACCAAGTCTCAACAAGGTATTATAAAAATATTCTAGCTATTATTAGTAATATTATTTCTACTACTAGTGTAAGCACAATGACAGTTCAGGTCAAGCCTCAATAGAGCACTGAGGATTTGAGCAAAGGAAAAGAAATTATTTCTTCCTTTGTTTCAAAAGAAAAGGGTAAAGAGGTAGAAGCCTCCATTTATGAGATTGACCTGGATGAGGATATAGTTATTACAAATTGGGATACCTCTAATCTCACTCCTAAAGAGATGGACACCCTTGGCAAGCTTTTGAAGAAAAGAGAAAAAGAGCAGAAGCTAGGAGAAGAAAGGAAGAAGAGAAATCAAGTACTAGAAGCCATAAAAGGTATATTTGTTGAAACACTTAGTATTCAAGTTGATGATAAGAAACCTATATTGGATCAATTTGTTGACATAGTTCACAAGTTTAATGAAGATCTAAGTGGAAAAGAAAAACTACTATAGAGGGCAAAAATAAAATTTGATAATAAAGTTTTGGAGAAAGTGGCCACTCAAAAGATTGCTATTGATCAAGTGGAATTGTCCACTATTCTAGTTAATTTTGAAAATTTTGTAAATAATATTATCTCCTTATCTATAAAGTTAAGTGATACAATCAATTTTATCAAGGAAATAAATGAAAAGTTATCTAAGATAGATAGTGATCTAAAGGAAGCACATTAGTTGCCACTTGACCCGAGTACTAGTTATGCACATTTCATCAAGATCAAGTATTTGACAGACTTGCATGCCAAATTATTGATAGAAGAAGCCAGAATTAGTGGTACACTGATAGATATTCAAATTTTTGGTAATTCCCAACATGGATGTAATGCAGAAACATATTGTTCATGCTAAAAAACTAATCCATGAAAACAACTTTTCAATTGCTAATCATGTGATGGAATTATCAACTAAAGTACAAATAGCTTTGCATAGTTCCAAAGTTTTGTAAGATAATTGGGATAAAACCATGTGCACAATTTTGAAGGTGCATAGTGATTTCCTTTCACATTTTGGTGTCACCTTGTAAATATGCAAAAAAAATTGGCATTTGTGTCAAAAAGGGGGAAGTAGTTATATCATACAAAAAGGAAGATACATGTATATAAGGAAGAAGATGTCATCAAAGGGGAAATATAGAAAGGGGGAAATATATGTGTAATAAAGCTACAAAAAAAAATTGAAAAAGAAAAAATAGAGTTAGTGTCAGTCGAGTATCAACACAATAGTCAAAATTGAGTTACAAACCCAAGCACATTAATAAGGGGAGTTTTGACTAATATTTTTTGAAGTATTCATAATTTTGGTATGATAAGTGTTTTTCATTAATGCTAAAGAGGGAGATTGTTGACCTGATGGTCAAACCATTTGTCAAATTGTGCTAAAAAACTTAATCATTTGGTTGGTTACATTGCTACTAAGCTTCAAAAAGTCTACCAAGCTTCACAAGTAGAAAGTAGTATAGGCCGAGCTAACAATGTCTACTAAGTTGTGTTAGCCAAGTAGAAGGAAAGTATTGTTGAAAAAATTGTAGTGTCAACCAAGCCCTTTAGCATCAATCAAGTTTTCCAATGTTCACTAAGTCATTAGTGCTTACTAAGATCATGCCTACTCAAAGTGATCGATGTGGACTAGGCACCAATGTCAACCAACTGCTAGAGCTTTTCGAGTTGACAGTGTTGTTGAGTGTTAGAATATCACCCAATTGGTCTCTAGAACTTGAGTTACAACATTGAGTTGACTTAGTGAAGATTATTTAATTTGGTATTGTAGCCAACTTTAGAAGGTGCTTATTTTGATTAGTGTATATGTATTACATCTTTTTATATCCAAATGTGTGAGTAAGAGTAATATAAAATAAATATGAAAGAGAATTGAAGAGTAAAGGCTACAAGAAGTATAAGGAAAAGAAGAGTCTCATCTATCAAAACAAGGTTGTCATTTCTACATCAAAGGAACCTCAGTAAATAAACCAAGTTACAAAGCAAAGATCAGCTACTAGTTCATCCTAATAGGTGCATCAATCAAATCCTCAAACAAGGTGGACTTAGTAGTGTTATGCTAAATCTCCTAACTAAGTGCATACTTCATTGTATTGTATAAATCCTTTTGCAAGGTGGGCCTAATAGTCCTTATTGCTCCTAATAGGGCAGATCACCAAAAGTGATCATTTGTAAGCCTTAACCGACCAACTTTATACTACAATACTAAAGCTTGTGGGTATCATCCCCACCCCAGTTTTACTTTCTATTTGGAAGGTTTTTTGGTTACCAAATATTATGTCAATTATTATGAATGTTTTATTGTTTTTAGTCTTTCATGCATAAAATTAGATCATATTAGCTTAAAGAGGATTAATTGGTGAATTGAAGTTAAAGTTTTTTTGGTTCCTGATTCACCCCCCTAGTCACTTAGCCCACCATACATTTCCAACACAACCTAAGTATCTAATTGAAAAAACACCCTTGGGTTGAGGAGAAGGAAAGGTGGATATGATGCGAGGTATATGATAGATGATATTAGATACTCAATTGTTCTCCTTAGCAATGCCATAGGCCTTCCCCCAGAAAGTTACATAGAGACATGGATGTTATAGTTCATCAACCATCGATTCATCCTAATAGGTGCATCAATAAAATCCTCTAACAAGGTGGACTTTTTAGCCTCAAGCTAAATCTCCTAACTGAGTGCATACTTTATTGTATTGTATAAATCCTTTTGCAAGCAGGCCTAATAGTCCTTATTTCTCCTAAAAGGGTAGATCACTAGAAGTGATCATTTCTAAGCCTTAACCAACCAACTTTATACTACAATACTAAAGCTTGTGGGTATCATCCCCACCCCAATTTTACTTTCTATTTGGAAGGTTTTTTGGTTACCAAATATTATGTCAATTTTTATGAATGTTTTATTGTTTTTAGTCTTTCATGCATAGAATTAGATCATATTAGCTTAAAGAGGATTAATTGGTGAATTGAAGTTAAAGTTTTTTTGGTTCATGATTCACCCCCCTAGTCACTTAGCCCACCATACATTTCCAACACAATATAAGTATCTAATTGACAAAACACCCTTGGGTTGAGGAGAAGGAAAGGTGGATATGATGCGAGGTATATAATAGATGATATTAGATACTCAATTGTTCTCCTTAGCAAAGCCATAGGCCTTCCCCCAAAAAGTTAAATAGAGACATGGATGGTACAATTCATCAGCCACTAGTTCATCCTAATAGGTGCATCAGTCAAATCCTCTAACAAGGTGGACTTAGTAGTCTCATGCCAAATCTCCTAACTGAGTGCATACTTTATTGTATTGTATAAATCCTTTTGCAAGTGGGCCTAATAGTCCTTATTTCTCCTAACAAGGCAGATCACTAGAAGTGATCATTTGTAAGAGTTAACCAACCAACTTTATACTACAATACTAAAGCTTGTGGGTATCATCCCCACCCCAATTTTACTTTCTATTTGGAAGGTCTCTAGGTTACCAAATATTATGTCAACTATTATGAATTTTTTATTACTTTTAGTCTTTCATGCATATAATTAGATCAGATTAGCTTAAAGAGGATTAATTGGTGAATTGAAGTTAAAGTTTTATTGGTTCCTGATTCACCCCCCTAGTCACTTAGCCCATCATACATTTCCAACACAATCTAAGTATCTAATTGAAAAAAAACCCTTGGGTTGAAGAGAAGGAAAGGTAGATATGATGCAATGTATATGATAGATGATATTAGATACTCAATTGTTCTCCTTAGCAAAGCCATAGGCCTTCCCCCAAAAAGTTAAATAGAGACATGGATGGTACAGTTCATCAAAACAAAAAATATGTCTATTGATTGGGCTACTATCCTTTGTGAAAATTTGGACAAGAAACTGATCGTGGTGAAGAATGAACCCAACTTTTACATGACTTCTTATATGGTGTATCTACTAGTAGCAAGGACCATAGACTACCCAGGGTTGTCCAAGAAGGGAAGCATGCAAGACTCAAATTCTTGACCTGATGTAGTATATCCAAAGCTTGTGAAGAAGAATCTCCCACTACAAAGTGTGGAATACAAGGTGGTAAATGATGGTTCCATATCTGCCATCATTAGGTTCATCGAGGGTGATAATGAAAATAAGTATGTCAGTAGAAGCTACAATGTGGATAATAGAAGTCGGGGCTTACTACATCCAGTTTTACACCTTTACTTATCTCCAAGTATCTAGTACTCTTCTGTGTCCAAAAAAGATCCTACCATATCCATCCAACAGGCTCATACTATTGGAGATAGCTCATGTACTCACTTCTGCATATGACAGGGTGATAAAACAACATAAGAAAATGTCGGTATGGCCAATCACCATTAGAGCATTCAAAGTAAAGAAGAAGAAAGATGTTACTACATTCAACTTAGAATGGGATCAATATCCCCTAGAGGATTATCAAGCTCCACACCCATATTTTTGTAAATTTGGGATGGTGCAACATCTAGTAGGGAAGAAATTTGTACATGAATAAACACTAGAATATCATTGGATCAATGGAGTAGATGATTATGGTATCTATATTAGGGACTATTATAGAATGAGTCTATACCTAGAAGAAAATGTACTAAACATGGAGATAAACCTAAAGGCTTGGGGGGGAAATGTCCTTGAGACAATCGATCCCTTATACAACAAGGATAAGATCTATGATAGGCCCGTCATGAATGTAGAGATTGGTCATGAGGAAAATGATGATATGGATCATCAGGGTTAATATGCAATCAAAATTACAAGGGAATGGATCAATAAACAATTTTGGATGGATCAAATTCCCTAGACCATATCTCTTCAGGCTATATCTCAACCGAAGAGAGGAAAAGGAACAAAGGTCACTATACCAACCTACCCTACTCAGTGAGGCTAGGAATGGTACACCAACATGAGTGGGAGGTCAATTATTATAAGATACAGAAACAAAAGGGTAAGAAGAGAAAGATAGCCCCTAGGGAAAGAAAGCAAGTGGCCAAGGCCCAAGTAGAACCAATTCCCTAGCAAGAAGAAACTCATCAAGAATTGGAACAAGATCAACAGGAGAAAAAATAGGTGCAACTAGAAGAGAAAGGAGTCCCACCACCTAGAGCATTAGAGGAAGAATCCTCCCCATTGGTGCCCAAGAGTTTTGACAATATGACTAGATAGATGAATAAGTGTTGTTGTCTATGGAAACATATGTAATCAAAGTTAGAAATTTGTGTGAATGTTGGATACTTTGCAACAAATAGAGATAATTATTGTATGTATGGATGATAGACTTTAAACTAGGCCTTTTGTAGTTGATGATTGATAATCGATAGTGTCATGATGATGTATGTTAGTGCATAGATCTGTACAAACTGTATGACATAAGTTACAAAGGAATTATTAGTACATGTAATTAACAAAGTAGAACAGAGGATGTTAGTAAATTGAATTGTATGTCTTAAGGAATTATTTTGGTAAGAAAATAATTACTTAATCATGATGAGCCAACATCCTAAGTTATAATCAATTAAGCATGTGTAAACATTAAGGCCGACTAAGTATAGTTCTGATAATCTACAAGGTATAAGTAAGGAAGGATCATAACTTATGCAATAAGTGTGAAGTATGTATGTGATGAAAACTATTGTGAAGAAAGTACAAGTGATATGTGAGCCTTATGTGATACAAAATCCAATGTATAATCAAAGCAAGTGTGAGCTAGAGTAGTGAGACAAGTAATGTATGTATATCTATTCTTGTGAAGAAACTTATTTGTCTATTGCACGTTAGCATAGTGGGCTTTTCTTGCATTCATTTTAATTGCTCTATCAACTCTTGATAGGGTTGAAGCAGCTCCTAAAAGGGTGGAGGCTTTTAACAGGACCTAGTCCTTTAACAAGGACTCAAGAAACTATATGTAATTCATAGACTCATAACAAGGTCAATATCCTTAACATGATTCTTTTTTTTAGTGGGTCATCTCACGGGTATCACCCCCACTAGGTTTTCTCTTGGCCGGGGTTTTTCTAGTTAACCAATGAAGGTGTTATGAATTCTCTTTGTGTATGGTTATATTTACTATTCGGTATTGTTGGATTACTTTCATATGCAAGTCATAAAGTAATTAACAATGTATAGTTGTGGGAAAAAATTTGTCGAATGCTGATTCACCCCCCTCTTAGTATTATATATTTCTAACAATTGATATTAGAGCTCAATTACTCAAAAGAGGATTAATAGATTGAGTAAGATCCCTATGGATATGGAATATTTGAAAAGAAGCCTTGAAGAAGCTCTTGAGAAAAATGATCTTCTTACTGAAGAAAGAGATAACTTGAAAGATAGGTATGAGGATGTTAAAGTTTGCATTAGAAAACTAAAAGGCAAGATTGTTGATCCAAGATCTAAAATGGAATCAAAAGAGAAGTCTAGTGACAATGATGAAGTAGGAAATCTCAAGAAATAAAATGATATTTTGAAGCATGAGTTGAAAATTGTTGAACTTAAGTTTAAGTCTTAAGAAAGATGATAGCAAAATAGAACTAGATCTGAAATCTGGGAATATATACCTTAGATCCTAGTTAAATCAAGTAACATCTAAACTAGATTCTATTAAGATAGAACATGCAGAATTAGAATACTACAACACTATTATGAAAGGAGAATTGAAACAAGCTAAACAATAGTTAGAGAAGCTTTATACTAGTTGTGAGAAAATTGATGAATAAATATTTCACCAAAAACCCTCTTATGAAAAGACAGGCCTTAGATATCTTATTCAAGAAAAATCAACCAAGAAAGTTGAAATTAGAAAAGAACCAGAGTTAGTTGTTGAGTCCCCTAAAGAATTTGATCAGAGTAAGATTGAATCAAGCATAACTACAAAAGTATCTAAAGAAGTTGAACTAGTTTATTTATCTGTGAAACATTATGAACCAAAGAAAATAGAGCAATTTGATGAACCTAAGCATGTTGAATCATCTAAGGAAGTTAGACATGAATTCAGAGGAAAATTTTTCATATGCAATAAAATTGGTCATATGAAGAGAGATTTCACAGGTAAGTCTTTTTAAACATATTACTAATTTCTATTGTTATAATTATCATGGTTATGGACATAAAGCAGTAGATTGTAAGAAACATAAGTTTGATAGTAGTAATGAAAATAGTAGAATGTTTAGGAATACTAACCTTGTAGATAATGAGAGAGGAAGATCACAAGAAAGATCTAATGGTGGAGAGAAATATAATGGTGAAAGGAAATGAGTTGTATATTAAAAATGTAACAATCCTGGACATATTGCAAGGAATTGCAGAGCACCTGAAAGTTAGAATGGAACCAATCAGAGAAGGAATGCACCTATATGTCATTTATGCAATAACTTTGGACACACAACAAGATTTTGTAGAATGGAAAGAAGGAACTTCAACATGAATCCTAATTACAAAAGGAACAATAACAAAAATGATAAAAGAAATGATAGTGGCAGTGACAAAAGTTAGAAGGAAGCAATTAAAGAACATGTTGGTGAATTCAAGGAAGCATTTGTGAAAGCTATTAATCTAGAAAGTTCTTATACAATTTTGAAAGAGTAGTATTTTGATGCACCTGATGGAAGGTTGAAATCAATAGTTTTTTGTGACTCATCTTATTTAAATTGAGTATTTCAGTAAAATTAGAGTGTTAGTTAATTAGAATTGATATTAGAGAGAGAATTAGAAGTTTCATAGTCACCAGAAGGTAGAGGATAGAGTGAGAAATCTATGGTCAAGTGCACAAGAATTTTTATGGTCATAGTAACTCTCATGGAAGAAAACAAGGTTACTATTAATCAATGATAGGTTTTTTAAGGCAAAGTAGATATGCATACAATGTGGAGTTAAATCTGAAATGATTTAAGGATTGCAATAAAAATCGTGAGTACCATTTTATCATGTAAAGAATTTGGAGCAATTTATGAGCGATTTGATGGCAACCTGAAGTGCAAAGTGAAGCATTTGAAGTGTGAAGTTGTAAAAGCCCTAATATGTGTTATTCAAAGTATTTTATGAAGCTTGAATTTAATTTATAGTATAAATAGTTAAGCATTATGGTAAGCCAGTCAGTATGTGATGTTAGTTAGAGACCTAGTTAAAAATTCAAGAAGCACATGTTTGTCTCTCTCATCGATGATCTGTTAGGAGAATTTTCTCAAATCTTGCCAAATGCACTTCATGTAGAAGATGTTAGAAGTTACATTCACTGCAAATTTGAGAGTACTAGTGATGAAGAAATTGATTTAGGAGTTATGCGCAATGGAGACCTAACCTTATAAGCCAAGTACGTATACCTAAATGAACTAAACCTAATTAAGTATCTATTTTATACAAAATTCAACAATCATGAATGGAGTAGAATTATTCTAAGAAGATTCCATGAAGAAATATTTTGAATAGGTGATGTACCTATTGTAATTGAAAATGGCCTAATTCATAAGGTCATGTTTTTAAGAAATGAAGGTTGTAATTTCGTAATTGACAGAAATGTAAGAAAGACCGTTGAAACAAACTTAAAGACTAAATTTGATGCAAGAAACATGAGATTAGACCTTATTTAGGATATTGGAGTTAGAGTATTGAGCAAGATTTTAGGATACAAGCTAAATTATAGCTCTAGAGTAAACTCAATTCTAGTAGGATTTTTACATGTAGCCTATGTTATGGCAATTGAGAGAAAGAAAGTAAACATGTGCGAGATTATCAAATTGTAATTATTGGACAACATCAAAGTTAAATAATACTAAGAATGTAGTTTTTAGATTTCAATCTCTTTTAACATATTTTTTTTTCCATACAACAAAGCAGTTTCCTGGAATGACAAATTGGGGTAGTAAAAAATGTTTTGTTATGATAATCACCCAATGTTACAGGGAAAGATTTGAAGATGTCAAAGATAGAGACATAGATAGGATGATGAAGAGTTTCCAATCAGAAATGAAGCCAAGATATAGATTACCTCCTTCTATGGTAGAGAAGTACAAAGATGAAATATGCTTTATGGTAAAGACTGACACAAATTGTATGGAGGTAGTCAAACCTAGAGTGAAATTTATTGAACGTATGGACTATGAAATAAGTGAGGAATTCATTGAAGGATATGCAAAGATTATATTGTAATATGAAAGGGATATTGAATGTCCAAGATTTTGAACATATGAAGAGAAGATAAGGGAATTTCATTCTAAACTTCATAGCAAGGAAAAATAAAGGAATGTAGAGAAAATGATAGAATCCATCCTTAAAGAGTCAGGCATGACTAGACAAGAATTTGATGAAATCAGAGGGATGGCCTTGTAGATGAAGTCCAGTGGGCAATCTAAAGTGTTAGCAACTACACCATTAGAAGGAGTGATAGTAGTAGGACCTACTACACCTTATGTAGCAATTACACAAGATCAACCAGTCAAGGAACAACTTGATCAACTATAGAAGATGAAACCCAAAGTTGATGTAATAATTGCACAAAGGAAATAAGAGAGATTGGTGAAGGTTAAGCAAGAATCGACACCATCCCTTAAGAAAATGGTCAAGAAAACCACCAATGGACCCAGAAAAAGGAGAAAGACATTGTAGATCAGTGAATATGAAGAGTTTGATGAAGAGACTATAGAAAAAGTAGTGGACCAGGTAGTTGGAGAAGGAAGGACACCAACTAGTAAGAAAGCCTAGAATCCCAAAGTTGAAAATCTGAATATGCAGATTATAAATAATGATAATCTCTCTAAGTTAAATAAGTATTATAGTAAATGCTAGTGAGGATTAAAATTTTGAGAAATAAAGGTTTGACAACATTTAGAATAAGATACCCGAAGATCTGTGTAATAGACTAATAAACAGAAAGGAAAGGATAGTAGAGGAAGATACAAAATTGAGAGAGAATATGATTCAAAAATTATGTGACATTAGCAACAAGGAGGACATTAAAAGTATTTTGTAAGGCATTGAGCCTTTGTTGAGAAATAAAAGAAGAGTAATTATTCTAATGGGAGACAACTATGAATAAGTAAAGAAGGAGACTGAAGAGGTTATATTGAAGTACATGACTTCCATGCCAAAGATCACTAAAGGAAGTGTGTAGTTAGATACATCAAATCTAGTATATGTTGAGGCTAGTACTCCTACTAAAAATAAAGAAGAGATTGAGGAAATTGAAGTTTAGAAAGAAAACTCACATCCTCACATAGTTATTGGTACTGAATTCATACAAGTCGATAGTACTAATATAACCGTTGATGCTATAGAGAATCCTTTTACAAGATATCCAACTTAGATGAAGAGGATGATAAAGCTAAGAAGAGGAAAGTTGAAGAAGAAAAGGTGAAAGAAACAATAGGAGAAGAAAGAAAGAAATAAAGAAGAAATGAAGGAAACTTTTGAACTACAGCAAAAATGGAAGATTGCGATGCAAGAATTTGCATTCTTGCCCAAGATGAAACATTTGATAACTAAATCTGGATAGTTAGTCTATCAACATGAAGTTAGCATACGTTATGTTACACCAATCGTTATACCTATTACAACAGCTACTCTAGCAATAGTAGTTCAGCTATATGTTAGAATATATAGTTCACCAATAGACCTGAGAGATGGGGGGATGAATCAGTTACACAACTAATATCAAAATTATCAACCTTATTAAACTTTAACCATATGAGCAATATAATCAGAAACCACAACAAGATAATCATGCACAATAACACTAGATATGTTAACTAGGAAAACCCTTGATTAGAGGGAAAACCCCAATGGGGATGGTACCCACAAGATGATGTACTAATATAAATATTCCTTGTTAGAGGATGGATCCTGTTAGGAGTCTATAACAACATTCAATACATATCAGTCCCTGTTAGGAGACTATGAATCCCAGTTAGGAGATTCCAACCTTTTAAGAGTTGTGCCAACCCTATTAGGAGTTGTACCCTATTAGGAGTTGTAGAAGATAGATGAACCCACTGACTTAATAGCTTCAGGGAAAGACCAATCAACCAATTGTCAAAATGATATCTATATTATTCCTTATAGAATAATAGAAATGAATAGTACTGCTCCTTCCTTTTTGTCTATCCTATCAACCAGACTTATGCTCCTTCTGATCTTGTAACTAGATCACAAATCTCACATCAATTATGGAATCAACATAACTAATTATGGAATCAACATAACTGATGATATTTAATCTAAGATCTATAATGATGATACTTTTCCTTTGGATACTTTTGTGTTCAGCCACAAGCTAATCAAAACACTCAAAAATTTATATAATGATGATATTTAATCTGAGATCTATAAAAGGTTATTTTTAGTTTTTTCTTTTCTTTTTAAATTGAGTTTTGATAGAGAAATGAGATTTGACCAAAATAGGTTTTGGTATCCTAAACGATGACATGGGAAGTTCTTTGTCTCAAGATATTATTCGTACTCTCATTCCTTAGCAAGCTGATATGCCTCGTCCTAAGAATTATAATTGTAAGGGAGATCCTGTTCATCATGTTAAAATATTTCAAATCCTTTATATTTATTATGCTCATGATCATAGGATTTTAGCTAAGTTGTTTGCTCAAAATTTTCATGACAAGGCCTTACAATGGTTTTGTTCTTTGACTCCTTATTCTATTCATTCATTTCCTCAACTTGCTAATGTTTTTATTCAATAATTTCAAAACAACATTGGCCCACAAGTGTCTTTGACTGATTTGATGCATTATAAACAAAATTCTAAGGAAAATTTGACTGAATTTATTGGTAGATTTAATAATTTGCATGCTCAAATTTTCTATCATGTTCTTGGTATTGATATTCAACATATGTTTATTTCAAGTTTGTAAAAGGATATTAGATATAAGATTATGCTTACTGAATTTACTTCTTTTCAACAACTTTGTGCGACGCTTCATTATTATCAATTACAAGTGAGTCAATTTGATAGCACCACTCCAATGGCTCATATTCTTGTTGATAAAGGTGATGTTGCTCCTAATCCAAATAAAGATTTAAAAAAATTAACAACTATGTCAAGATAAATAAACAAAAAAATGTAGTTGCTGATCAAGTTGTTGTTTCATCTCACAATGCCACTTCTGCATCCACTAATTTTTGATTGAATCTTATGTTTACTCCTCTTTCTAAATCTTTAAATTATATTATGAATAGGTTGTTAACTGCTAATATGAATACTTTACCTCCTATTCAACCTCTTTTACCTACTACAATGGTGGATAAATCTTTTGATCTAAAAGCTTTTTGTCACTATCATCGCCGGAATGGTCATGATACTAAGAAGTGTTATTCTTTAAAACATAAGGTTCAAGACATAATTGATTCTAATACTTTAATTGTTGATAATTTTGATGGTAGTGAGAATAAATTTGTTTCTCCTCCTAATCAAAATTTTCAAATCTATACGAATCATTTACCTACACATAATACTAATATTATTGCTCAGCCATCTTCTATGGATATTATGTATGATTCAAAGATGGATGATCTTAATCATGTTGTTAATCAAGTGGAGCAAGTGGAGCATGTGGTTCAATCTTCCTCTCCATCTCAACCTCAACCTCAGCTTCAATCTGAAGTTTCAGCTCCATCTCAACTAAAGCTTAAACCTAAATTGAAGCCTCAATCTAAACCTCGATAAAAACCTAAGAAAAAATGACCGCAAGAACTTTTGATTACCTTTTATGATTCTAAGACTATTAAATCTCTTGATGGCCCCCTTTATATTTATGCTAATATTTATGAGATACCCACATGTGGTTGTCTTGTTGATCCTACCTCCTTAGCTAATGTTATTAGAGAAGAAAACATTTTTATGAAAAGTTTGCAATGTGATTCTTATGATACATTGAATGTATGGATTCAAACTTGTAATGGTTTTCTTTATCCATCATTTGGTTCTATTGATTTACTAGTTAAACTATGTGGAAAATGTTGTGAACACCACCATTGTTATTGTTCCTAATTCTTATCAGTTTGAAGTTAAGCTTCATTTACCATGGTTAAATGTCATGTATGATGTTGCTTCACCAATTCATAAATGTATTAAGTTTTTTTATGATGATGAAGTGAAGATGGTTAATCATAGTTTATATCATACCTCTAGGCCCAAGGATTCTACTACCATTGACTTCATTTGGCCTTCATTACCTAATGCATGTCCTTTTCAAACTAGTCATCTTTTTTGCTCACATCAAGTCTATAAGCATCATAATATTCTTGAGTTAAGTTTACCTCCTAGAGATCTTAATTAGGGTATTTTTCCTACACCTGCCATGCCTCCTTTATCTATGGCTTCTACATCTATTAATCAAGCTCCTCTTGTTGATTGTCAGTCTCGTATTAATCCTCCTATAGAACGTGTGAAGGATCCTATAATTTTTCCTCCTAGTTCTCAACAAATTTCAAGAAAGGAAAAATGTAATCGATCTACTAATGACCACTATAAAAAGCTTCATGTTCAAGGTAAAGCTCATAATTCTATTCTTCAAAAAAATTTACATTCTTTGGATACAATTATGCATGATGTATTAGAAGAATTTTTTGCTACTAATGTTGTTAAGTTGCACGATTCTGATGATTCTATTCATATCTTAGATCATATTTTGATTAATCTAGATGAATAAGATACTCTTAATAATGTTGATTATTTTAATGATGAATATGAAACTATTGACATTGATGTTGATTTATCTAATATGCTTTCCTCACAATTGATACTTACACGAAGTATTGAACATTGTGATTCTGAAGAGGATCCTTGTTTGAAAAAGGCTATCATTCCTATTGTGTATGATATAGTCCCTCTTGTGAGTTACCCACCTTCTCTAAATGATATAAAATGAGATGGGGAGAGTAGGTGGCATGCTTGATTTGCTTGTTCTTCATGGTATCCTTTTTTGTGTGTTTGTCTATTGTATTGTATTTCTCTTGTAAGGTATTTGCTAAATGTTGTTAGATTCTTTTATACAATATTTGTTACTCTGTTAGTGCAAGGTGATAATAGAATCAAACCTATTGTACTATTCCTCTATATGTAATTATCTTCTTCCATATGTTCTTTCATGTTATGTTGTATTTTTTTTATTGTTGATACATGTTTCCTTGTGTAATCTACTTGGATCCACAACTTGGTAGCACTAATTCTTTTTGGCCTCTATGTCATGGTCTAAAAAGATTCTCCTTTGTATCTCTTATGTGATCTTTCCTCCTTTGTGATTGTAGTTCTACTTTATTTGGGGAATTATGTAAATTCATTTTCAATAATATCATATATATATATATATATATATTATCATATGATCATACTGACCCCACAATAGGTAGATCCCTTATGTGTTTTTTGTATGTTTATGTATTATTTCCCTTGAGTTGTCTTTGTCTAGGGTCATCTCATAGTGGAAACATAATCAATGGAGTTGTTTATATTTTTTTCAAATTCATTGCTCTTGTTAAAGTGCTAGAAATGACTTTAACATGGGGGCATATACTCTACTCACTTATTGCGCACACACACTTTTTAAAATACATATAGTATTTTTCAAGATATGTTTTCTCCCTATTAACCCTTAAAGCATGGATTTATATTTTAGGATCTCTTGATCCCTTTGTTGGACTAACCTCCAATGTTCCCCTTCAGGATTCATGATATGGCTTATCCACCTCCTTTGTTAAATAAGTATAGTGGTTGTACTAGGCATTGGCAGGTCAATCTTTTGGTACAACAACAACTCTAGCTTGTAACAGGTGATATTAGATCTTGGTCACAGGTTAAAATCTCCTTGGGTAAAGCTAAGGGGGTGATTATTGGACTAACTGCCAACATTCCCCTATGAGATTCATGACATGGCTTAACTACCTCCTATGTTCTATAAGTCTAGTGGTTGTATCTGGCATTGACAAGTTGATCTTTTGGTGCAACGAAAAATCTAGCTTGTAACACTCTCTAGTTTCAAATATTTTTTGATCCCTTAAGGTTGAAGGTGTTCTTAAGATTGGATCTCTTTTTTGGTTTTACTCTTATATAATAGAATATTCTCAAGAGTCAATCATTGATGGGTTGACTAGTGAGTAGCTACATTCACTAGGTGGTTCAATTCCATCTTTCTAGTTGTGTAGATTCCTTGTGTGGTTCACAATCAGACATAAGTTCTCATTGGGCGAGATAATCACACTCTTTTTTCTTTTTCTTTTTTCTAGATATGTCTCTCTTATTGTGATCTTAGAGTTTATGAAGACTTAAGTCTTTAAGGGCTTTAGGATCTCTTTGTCTCTTTGATTTTAATAAGATTATCATTTTCATTACAATCTATTTTACCAAGAGTTTGCATCAAGTCCATACTCTTGCTAAAGTGGGGGCTAAATGTCTCATCTTAAAATGGAAGAACTTCTATGTTAAGAGTGTTTATCCCTCTAAGTAAGTGGTATGGGGTCATGTCAAGCGCCTTGAATTGGTCTTTGCATGGATCTAGTTGTTTTCCCCCTATTATGTTTCTCTCTCTATTTCAAACCTATTTATGACAACCTACTCCATGAAACTGAGGAATTTAACTTTTAGGTCAAGGATGACCTTTTAGGTCAAGTTCGACCTCAACCTTAACCTAGGTAAGGGTTGACCTTGTCCATGATCCTAGGTTCATTTTTTAAATTTTAGAAGTTTTGGGATCTTGGGCTTCGAAAAGTTTCTTTTCCCGCTTCCAAGTTCTTTGTTTCAGGCTTCAAAATGGTGGACTTTTAAATTAAATTTAATCTAGGTCTATTCCTAGGGGTTAAGGTTAAATTGGATTTAATGCTCCTATGTCAGCCTTCTCTAGGAGTTAGTGCCCTAGATCTCTATATAAGGAAGCCTCCTTCCCTCATTTTGATATCTACTTACTATGAAATATTATCTTGTGCATACATCATCCACTATCTAGGAGAAAAGTTATTCTATGAAGTGAAGATCTATTACCTATCAATCATTCAAGCATTCAAGTGTTCAAGCATCCAATTCATCAAGGAGATCCATTGTTAGCCATTGAAGGATTCAATCTCTATGGAGAACTCTTGTTGAAGGTTTTTCCATCCACATTCATCCAAACCTTTTCCTATGCCAAGATACATTTAATATTGGTGTTGAGGATCTAATGTCATTGATTTGAGACATCCTACATACATTTGGAGCATTTATATTTGTGCAGTTAAGGATTCGAATCCTCCACAAGGATTTTAATATAAGAAAGGTGAATTGTTTCATTTACTTTGTTTATTTATATTACAATTTCAATTCAATTTCAAGATTAATTCCAAATTGGGATTTGACTAAGGCAAAAACCCCATCCAAACAAACAAACCATTTTTCTTACAGATATAGGTGTTGAACAATGAATTGAAGAGAATATTCAGATACGCTTTTTGTCAAACATTCAAGATCTATGAAAAAGAATTTCATTGGAGCAATGCAAGTCAAGGTCAAATTTTTGGGGTACAATTATGTCGTGGGGTAAGATTGTCCCCTGCTATTAGGTCAAGGTCTACCTCCCTTCAAAAAGACAAAATATTTCTTAGTTTTATCTATCTCGACATTTCCAGTCCAAAACAGGTTGCAAAATTTTCTGAAACTATGTACAAACATCAAAAATTAGCATTTTCTAGATTCAAGGTTAGCATTCATCTTTTATCTATTTTAGGATTTAAGCACATACCCCTCACAATAGAAAGACCATTAAACCTCATTTCTCCCTATTCTCGATCACATGATCCATTTCTACATTGATCACTTTCTTGTACTTAATCAATTTGGATCATTCCTTTTGGAAATTAGGGTTAAGGGGAACCTTATTTACTATTTTCTTTCTATTCACTAGAATTGGAAGAAATTATCACCATCAGGCTTGGATAAGTGAAAATAAGTGGCCTCTTTACATATGGTGATAACATATGGGTCACTCTGCATACCATCAAACTTGGAGTGTCATCCTAATTTAGCTCTATATGCATCCCACTTGAGAACAAGGTCTCCTTCCTTAAAGATTCTAGCTATAGCCTTCTTGTCAAAGATTCTTTTGACTTGTTGTTGACATACCTCAAGTATATGCATGGCTTGTTGTCTTTTTTCTTCTAGCTCAATCAACCCTACTAGCCTGACTATCATAGCATCATTCTTAGCTAGCTACAATTGATGAGCTAGCTCAAGAGAGGGGAATTCAAGAGAAATAGGAAGCCTTTCTTCCTGTCCATATACCAACATAAAGGGTGAGTTCCCAATTTCTCTCTTGGGTGTAATTCTATCAGCCCAAGGGGAAATCCTCAACTTGGTATGCCAACATCTCTTATTATCTTCAATTATTGTCTTTATTATTCTAATGAGGTCCTTGTTGGAGGATTCAACCAAGCCATTCCCTTGGGGATAATAATTTGAGGAAGTGCTCAAATATACTCCATGTTCAATAGTCCAAGAGCATATATGAGTTCCAACAAAAGATTTTCCATTATCTGATATATAAGTTAAAGGAACACCAAATCTAGTCACTATTCCATCAAGGAATTCCACCACTAAAACCTATGTTGCATGCTTCAAAGCTACTGCTTTTGTCCACCTTGTGAAGCAATATGTGGCTTCCAAGATCTATTTGTGAGCAGAACTAGAGGGTGGGTTTATTGGACCAATGAAATCCAAACCCCATTATGAAAAAGGTTGATCTACTTGAATAGGATGAAGAGGGAGACCATCCAATCTTTGTTTTCCTGAGAAGAATGCACATTTCTCACATTTACTCAACTGCTTATGAGAATCATTGAATAAGGTAGGCCAATAATAACCAAACCTCATTATCTTCATCTCTGTAATCCTAGCTGAGAAATGACCACCAGTAGGGTCATCATGGAACACTTTTAATAACTTGTTAATCTGATCAGTTTTGATACACCTCAATAGGACTCCATCAATATCCTTCTTGAACAATATTCCATCCATCAAGGCATAAGGATTAGACTATAATTTGAATTGTCTTCTCTTGGCTCTCTTTAGACCTTGGGGATATCTTCCTTCCACCAAGAAGGTAGCCATTTCATGCAACCAATCATTATGATTTTCATTCTCTATTGGTTTCTCACCTTGGATTAAGAGGGTAACCTCCTCAAGTGTCTCAAAAGATGAAGCCATTTTCTCACGCAATCCTTTGCCTCTCACAAGCTTGGTGGCTTTGATATCAATGTCATACTCCATGACCTTGGTAATCCATCCAACTCTCTTTTCATTGATATCCTTGTTTAGAAGGAACTCCTTTACACTTGCATGTGGGACCAAGAGTTGGACCTTTTTATGGGATAGAAGGTGTTTGAAACTTTTGAGAGAGCTTACAATAGCAAGGACTTGCTTTTCTATATAGCTATATCTCCTCTCGTAATCTTTAAGCCCCTCACTAAAGAAAGCATTGGGTTGTTCCAAATTCTCTTCATTTAACTGTGTTAGAACAAGTGATATACTTGAATCTCCTCCAAGAGAGTAAAGGATAAAATCTCTATCAAAGTTGGGATTGACAAGAGTGGGGGCTAATGTAATT
The DNA here is from genome assembly GCA_028749045.1 of Cupressus sempervirens. Classification (NCBI taxonomy): domain Eukaryota; kingdom Viridiplantae; phylum Streptophyta; class Pinopsida; order Cupressales; family Cupressaceae; genus Cupressus; species Cupressus sempervirens. The sequence continues at coordinate 179,516,798 of CM053785.1, read as the reverse complement.
AATTTCTTGATCTCCTCAAAACTAGCTATTCCTTGTAATGCCCTGCCAATGGATCCAAAAGAATTAACCTAAAGTTTCACTAAGTTTGGTAGCATTTTTTTTTTTTTAAACATGAAAGTTAAACCATTCACAACATACACATATTAGTGGAAGTAGTAACAACATTTAACTCAAATTATACATAAACATACATAATAGGTTACATTCCTTAAGGATCCCTTAATGTTGAATCACATTTAAACTAACTAATATTGATTCCATCTAACACCACATCCACATGAAATAATAATGAAAAGTCCAAAATTCTTAAATAATATACTTTGTTCCAAATGTCCCTTACTAAATTAGTTTTCAGAATGCTCAATCATCCACTGTACATGTCATAGGGTATGAAAGACATGAAAGAATATACATACGTGAAAATAAAGTACATCATCCTATTCTTATCCATGATGCAAGTGCAATAAAGTAAATGAAATCACATTTTATACATGATACATCATCATCAAAGATATAAACATCCATCGTAAATTATAACCATACATCATAAACACAACTATCTAAGTGCATGTTTCCTCCCAACTGTAAAAAGCATCATTAGACCATCGTGGGCCTTAGCCATCCCTCCATGCGTAACATCCCAAGTCACCAAAGAGATCATCAATATTATCATAGTAGGAATGTCACTCCTAAAACATACTACATCATATGCAGAAGGAAATCTAATCATGCAAAATAAGGCATAAGATAAGTAAATAAGATCATCTATCATCCACTAATCATCAATATAAGGATACATGCTCATCATCATAATCCAAGAACAGAATGAAGATAAGTGCCAACAAAGAATGCTTTAGCCATGGTGTCTCAGAAAAATCTCAAATGGTAAGAGTGAAGAAGCACTACCACCTGACCGTGTGGGACCTAAATGGCCCACTCCCACCACACTGAGGAGATAATCTCAAGTCCCAAATAGGATATCAAATCAAATAACAAAAATACTCTCTAAGTCTAGGAATCCTAAAAGTATACTAACTCAAAGGTTCCAACATAAACCGACATCTATACCTAAAGGCACACAAGACACATAGGAACCTACTATGTAAGTGGGAAGGTGTCATCGCATGAATCACGCTAGAGTTACCCTAGTAGTCTCTCAATAGACCCCAGCCCCCTAGTGATCCCTATGCAGCCACTAGTATCCTCTCGTACTAACGAGGCATACTATGGAATGCAAGGTTGCAACCAAGCATTCTCTCTACTCCCATCCTAGTCTGTACTACCACTTGAGGCATGGGAAAGAACATACAATTATCTTATTAGGTTCATTTAAGCTAGTATTTAGTGTAATGTTTTCACTTATTAAACAACTTACAATGAGTTACCCTAGCAGCCACTTAGGGCCGTGGCCCCCATTGCAAGCCACTTCCCAACACTACATGTAAATAACCTACCCTAAGCTCATGAAATCATAAAATCATAGAATTACCTCAGTCCTATACAAGCGACTGGAAGGCATCATAAAGATCATAATAACATATCAGTTCTCTACGAGCAACTAAAAAGCCCCAATGACAAATCACAGTGTCCATCAGTTTTCATCGAGCAACTGGAAAATATTTCAAAATAACACAGTTCAAAGACTTCCAAAATGGTCAATTCATACATATCTCATCATGACATCATCAAGATTAGATAAACAATTCAGTCCCATCAAGGCGACTGGAAAGTAATCCAAATACAACTGATTGAAAACTCATAAATGGTTACATAAATCACAGCTTACACAAGAAGACTGGAACAATATCAATCAGTAAACCACACACACCATAGACCATGCCATATCATAACCATGGTTGGGTTTTAAAAGACCAAGATCAAAAGATATCATCATGACATCACAAATCATAATTCCCTAAGCCTCTAGTAGATGTCCTATAACTGGTCAACAATCTAGTTAACCCAAAAAACCCAGAATAGATAGCATAGAGAAAACACAAAATGCAAGCACATGTTTGGGTTTGCTAAAATATCATAGTTGAATTAAGTATGGGGTGTCAGTTTTCATTTTTAGATTTAGACATCAAGTGAAGAAACATTGCTCGTCATCCTTTTAACTAACTCGTGTATTAGTTAAAGTTTTTTCCCCATAACACTATTGAAAACAATTCTCTAAGGTGATCCAAGGATTCATTATATATACGTTATTTTGAAAATGACCCCCATTGTGTTTCAATGGATCAATTGAAAACCTAATGCTATATAATCTTTATTTACAAATAAATTAAATTTATTTAATGTCAATAATTAAACACTTTAATTCACTATATTATAGTTAATATTATTAAAAATTTAATTAATAACAATTTATATTAAATTACAAATGTTATATACTTATACTTATAAAATTAAAATAAATTAAAAACAAACCTGGTACCATCGTATCGCAAGTTATTTATGTAGGTGCAGGTTTCGGGGTCTATACCCCCCTACGATTGTACCTTCCCTATGACTATTGTCGATGTTTTAAATGTGGTCATGCCACGGTTGTCTACTGATGCAGGCCTGCGATGGCACTGTTGTCGCAGTGCCTGCGACAGCAGAGCCGTCAGCATCACACAATATAAAGGGGGGTGGGGGTATGGGTATGTCCCTCACCACCCTCTTAATTATTGTTATATTTTATTTTATTTTATAACTTTTTCAATAAACATTTTTCGAATAAATGCTTCAGAATTTTTATAAATAATTTTCATAAAAACGTTTCTCCACTGTGTTGTTTTTATATATACAATTTTTTTATAAACATTTTTAGATTGTAAGTATGTATATATTTTTTCTTAAAAACATTTCCACTAATGCCTGCGAATATATACATAATTTTTAAATGAAAAGGATTTTCCAATTTTTTTGTAAATAAAAATTCCCCTATAATAATCGTTCTTTAGATTCACCTATTTAATCCTTCTAATAGGTTTGTCCATAAGCATTTAAACCCTAGTCCCATAAATTCCTCAGATCTATGCATGTGGGGGTTTCTCATACAAAAATTTAAATATCCATGACAAGATTAAATACAACTAGAACATTCACGCATGGAATCCTTAGAAAGCATTCAGAAAACATGAAGAAGATAGGAAGTGCAAGAAGCGAAATATCATATGAAAAATCACGAGTGTCTACCTGGACACTGATGCTAATTCACTTCTCCTTAGAATCTATAGAGCAAGCTCCTTCCTTCTCCAACATTCGCAGATCCACCCAAAAATGCTCCCTGGGCTACTAAGAGTGCCTGAATATAAGGACCTCTCAGGAAGCACCTAGAATGTCTCTAGAAACAACCAAAAGATAAGATAAGCGTTGACAACTAAGCACGAGCCTTTTCCAACCTTCTAGATGAGTCACAAGGTTGTAGACACCATGTGCTTAGTTTGTGTGCTAACTCCTGCGTTGTAGACACATGTGCAATCAAGAGGTGCGCTTACTCCTAGGTAGACTTATAACTTTTATTTTAATTCTTTTATTATTTTTATTATTATTATTTATTTATTATTTTATTATTATTATTTAATTTCTTTTATTTAATTAATTAAAATCAAAATATCATAATATCATAATATTATATTAATTTTTCCAAAATAATTAAATCTTTTAATTTTAGACTTAATTAATATAAAATTCACCATAGACTTCCAAAATAAAATATGAAAACCCATCATAGAACAATCCATTCAAAATCAGTGTAAGGGGTTAAAATCATGAATTATGTCATCTGATGCATTTGGTAGGTAAAACATCTCAGATACTTGTCCTACCTTTCTAGGACAAATGGTTTAAGGGTTTAGGATTTTGACTTGAGAATTTATCTCCCCTCTCTTACCATTGAGATAGTGTGATAGGGTACACTCATCCTGGCAATTCAGGGAAGTTGATACCTAGTACCTGCAACCTACATAAAATCCATGCATGTACATACAATATATATATATATATATATATGCTAAGCTAAATAGGCAATGGCAAGAAGTGGTGCATCATGTAGATCTTGACTAGCAGGTGACTACGACTCCCTTCCTTAACCACATCAGAAATGCCACACATAAGGACAACAAACATGCACACCATACACATGCAGTATGGGGTAAGTATCCATAAGACAACACACATATATAATAATCCATTTCGCTAAACATCATAAAAAATTGAGAATAATGTAACAACCATCATGCATACATAAAATCTAGAGTCTAAGTAATCACATCATATATCAACTAAACATGTAACACAATATCTAATAGTCTCAAAAAAATGCTGCTAAACCTGTAACACAATATCTGACAGTCTCAAAAAAATGCTACTAACCATCAACATAAAACTAGACTAACAGAGTTCAACAATTATAGCAACAATGTATCCAGAAAAACATAAACTAGGGCAAGCACTACATTCCTTCTTTGGTCCAAGTGAACATCATATTCTTCTTCAACATGGTTGTGAGAGGTTTCACCATGGAAGAAAGATCAAGGATGAACCTTCTCATGAAATTGATCCTACCAAGAAAACTTTGCAATCCTTTATTGTGACTAGGAAGTGGGAGGGAGAGAATTGCTTCCACCCTTTCTAGATCTATTACTATTGAATCTCTTGATATAATGTGTCCTAGGAGCTCTCCTTGATTAGTGGTGAACACACACTTTTTTGGGTTTTGGGACACACCATACTCTCTGCATCTGATGAACACCTGCTTCAAATGATCAAAGTGATTTGTTGCATGCTTTGAAAATATAGTTATACCATCAAGAAATACCAACACAAAATTATCCAGTATGCCCTTGAAGGCCATCTCTATTTCCTTTCAAAATGTAGCACCTACATTGGTTAGTCCAAATGGAATTTTATAATAGGCATACATACCCCATTTGGTGTTGAAGGTTGTCTTGTATTAGTCTGACTCTTGGACTAACACTTGGTTATAACCTAAAAAACCATCTAAGAAAGAAAAACTCTCTAAACCACTAACCTGAGATAGAATTTTCTCCATAGAAGGAAGGGGGTGGTGATCTTTAAGAGAAGCCTTATTAAGGTCCCTAAAATCTACACATAATCTGATTTCTCCATTCTTCTTTCTAAAAGGAACAAGATTGGCTACTCAAGAAGAGTGCTTAATAGGGGAAATGATATTAGCCTCTATAATCTTGGACAACTCTTTTCTCATTAACTGTTCAATCTTGGAGTTGACTGGCCTTTATTTTTATCTAGCGAACTTTGCATCATGGTTTAAATCTATAGTACGATGGAACAAGATTGGGTCAAAACCCTTTAAGTCTTCATATGTCCAAGCAATTACATCATGGAACTCTTGAGATAAATTAATGAAAACTTCTTGTTTAGTCTGAGTGCATACTTTTCCCAAGTTAAGATTCTTTCCATCAGCAATAGTGATAGGCATGTAGCCATCCCTCCTTGCAGTCAGGTTCAAACCCTTTCTTCTTTCTTGGTCATCAGAGTCTGATATTTTGTTCCTTTACAACAGCAACATGTTCTGGTATATCATGATGAGCACTAATTGTTTCAATCATATCAGCATTTTTTTTTTTAAATTCTTGGAAACACTCTAAATATTTAATGCTTGGAATCCTTCAATTAGATCCCAAACTTTGTGTTTGTATGACTTGAGAAGGTTGTTCTTCATGACATTCTAATTTCTTATTTGATTGACAACTAATTCACTATCCCTAAATACTTTTAAGAGCTTGCTGCCTCTTCTTTGTGCAAGTTGGTGACCATGAATCAAGGCTTCATACTCGGCCACATTATTAGTGTAGCTGAATTGGTTTCTATATGAAAAGTAATACTTTTCCAAACTAGGGGAAACAAGAATTACACTAGCACCTAAACCATTTCTATTCCTTGAGCCATCAAAGAACATATTCTACAATCCATTTGTATCTTCTTTTTCTTTAATAAGATTGGGAGTAGGAGTGCCCTCCCCAAATATACAATAAGTCCCAAGACTTGTCTCTTCAACTTCTTATATTGGGTTAGGCTAGAAAGCATTACACCATTCATATAAAATATAGTCAAGAATCCCTATTAAGAGTGTAGCATGTTCATGAGTTATGCATTCCTCATCCTCTTCTTAGATTGTGCAATTCATATTTATGGGGCTGGAAGTATAAGTTTCTATGTGATTAAGGGCCAATGGTTCAGACTTTATGGAAGCCTCCATTCTATATCTTGTCCTAAAGAACATGTAGGAACAATAAAATGCAATATAACCACCAATTTGTGTGGTAAAGTCCCTAGATAGGCAAATAGAAAAATGTGGAGGGATCTCAACAATTGATATGTCTTGTATGACAATACAACTAGGACATTCATGTAATTTCATCTTCATATTTTTAAACACTCTAACTATTGTGACAGAACTACCATCCAACTAAAGAACCCCTTTAGCTATTAGCTCATACTACATACCAAGGCTATCAGCCACACACTTTGGCATAAATGAGTTGCTAGCTCCAGAGTCAATCATGTAATTGTGGACTAATTCATCTCCTATACTCAAAGAAAGAGAAAAAGGGGAATGATTACCCTTCTTACCTATTCCTTCTTCCCTTGTAGTTTGCACAAAGCTCATTGCTCCTTCCATGATGGCTGCTCTATCCTACACCTTGACAATCATTAATTCTTGTTGCAACAATTCCAATTGAGATGGCATTACAAGAACATCTCACATAGGAACATTGATATTAGTCCTTTTCATTTGATCTTAATGTTGAGAGGAGTGTATATTGACTTGGCTAGAACCTTGCTGACTATAGGGTTTGATATATGAATACGAGAAGCATGTGGCTCTTTAGTCTTCCCATTGTTCTGATTTTGCAATAGAGCAACAACATTATGTTGTATAGTTGTACTTGCAACATGCAAAATAGTCTCCAAATTTATATCTTGAGTTAATGAAGAGGATAAAGCCTCCTCAATAACTCTCCTTTTTCTTCTAGTGTTATAAGTTATTCCAACATTACCATCATGTGGTAGTAATCTTCAAGCTGATAATTCATGAAAGTGCAATCCGCTAGTTGTTGGGATTAGAAACCAGTAGTGGGCTAATTAGCATCATATTGATACCCTCTTTTTTTTTTCTTGTGTAGCCAAGGTTTGAGAAGGTTTCACTCTATGGAATATACCTTTCTCATAAGAAAAGTTACAAAATGAACAATGTCCTTCTTCCTAGGCTAAATTATTTTGAGGAACTACCACACTTATTGGATTTGCACTCTCATTTGTAGGGGTTGTATTTCCCATGAGTCTATTTTGGTTGTATGGGGCTTGATCAAGATTTAGCTGCCTGTTGAATGAATTATTATGATAGTTGGGCTGAAAAGGCCTTCTACCTTTAGCTTTTTGTCTCTCCCAAGTCACTAGCTTGTTGCTCAGTTTTTGCATTGTTGTATTTTGATCCTAAAATATCTTATCCATATCTTGCCTCATTACCTTACTACTTCTTGAGAGAAAAATGGAGAAGGAAATGTATGAGAATCAAACTATCTAATCTAATTTAGAGGGGTGATACACCAAATAGTATGTTGATCTACCTCTTTTTGATAACTGTACTAAAATCCAATAGACCTCACAAGACATACCACTATCTATATTCTTTCAACCTTACCACCATGGAATAGTCAAGATCTAACATAACCATGCAAGGAAAACAACAAATTCACTTAATAGACTAGCAAATCATAATGAACATGAGCACACAATGTTGTAATTGCCAAAATACATCCAAAAAAATGAGGTATAATCAAGTTACACAAATTCAACTAGCTAAGAATTGATATGGCAACAATGGTTTCTATTGAATAAGAGGTAGAGCATTTACAAAGAATATCCGTAGAAGATCAGAAAAGAGAGATCCTTTGAAAAAAAAAACTTGCCTTTGTAGGGTGCAGACATAACCTCGATACAACCTTTAGTTTAAATTCAATGACCATGAGGTTAGATTTCAGATGAGAGCAATAACTGAGAATCATAAGAAAATCTGATCATGAAGTGCAACTACCTGCAAGGAATGATAGAATGAGCTAGGAAAAGAGTGTGCTCAACTGCAAGAGATCAAATCAAATAGAATTGATCATGATATGCATTTAAGGAGCATGGGATGCAATGGCATTGAGGACATCAAAAGTGGTTGCAGGTGAACAAGTGATTTATCTTGAATCTCTCCAATTGTTGCTTAAGATAGTATTCATGGCATGCCAAGTCATCCATGTCGTCAAGTCAATTAAATTCAACTTTCCAACCTACCATATGGCACTATATTCTTTAAGCATTCTACCACTTCACACAACATGCTATCTATTATGGTGACCTATGTCTACATCTATTTGAGGCTTTGCAACTCAAAATCTTCATTAACCTCATGGCCCTATGAAACCACAACCTCCTCGTTTTATGCTCTATTGTTGCTTTGTAGCTTGAAAATATTTTGGTTCACTAACTGTAGTGACCTTGCGAAAAACATAAAACTGATTGCTCGCACCTTCATAGCAATCGATGACTTGACAATTCTTCTCCCTATGATGTTGCAAATCCTTCTATTTTACATTTGTCACCCCTTCACAACCACCAAACATAAAGCATTTCTTATTTGTGGGATATTTTGAATGTGGTTTAGATTGAGCACCATCATTCTTTCACAACTTCACAACCATTTAACTTGACTACAACATTAACTCTATGAATGAGAAAACAAAGTATTTTGTAACTTCACAAGGTTAACTTCAGGTTACCTTTGACTACTTGCAATGGAGCAACAACATTGAAATTGACATTTTTGTTGACCTTCTCACTATCAAAACTTAAAACTCCAAAGCTTATCGATGGAGTGATATCTATTGAAGTTTTTCTACATTTATCGAAAAGACACTCCTTCAAAACTAATTATATTAACCTGCCTCACAACCTTGCGATGATGTGATGAAGGATTTCACAACCTCACCATTTTGATCTTGGGTTAAACTTAACTACATGAGAAGATGAAAAAACCATTTAATTTAACTGCTACTCTCCATCACAACTTCACAACTTAAAATCCCTTAAGGCATAAATTCTCCACGATCATGTGATCTATAGCTTTTGCTTCTTCACAACCTAAACTAGAATGTTAGCCCAAATAGTTGTGAAGTTACGCTAATGGTGATTTTGACTATGTCACACTTTCGCAACCAATCTGATGTTTAAGTCACAAACTAGAGCAACATTGTGATGAAGGGGAATTGCATTGATGCAACTTGAAGTGCTTATAGGATGGTGATACGATGCAAAAAATATAAGACTTAGGGATATAAAAAGGAATGAACAAGGTGTTTATGTATCCCTTATATGTTTTCATGGAAAATATGAATAATTCAATGAAAGTGAGACATGGTCATCACCCTAGGAGCTTCATGAGGCTAACAACATTGGAATTTTAGAAGGGGGGCTAAAATGACTAATAGTTACAAAACACACTGTTAGGATTAACTATGTCAAAGGATTTAATCACCCTATTAGGAGTGGTTTCATTAGAGGACTTTGGATCATTCCATTAGAATGTCACCTTGATTAAAGAATTTACAAAATGACTCTTAGGTCAACCTTGACTAAAGGATTTTCACTTCCATAATGGTTAGAAAGTAACAAGTATAGATTTGATCTGTTAAGATACAACTCACTTTGCAAATTTAGATCTTCATTCTTCTCATTTTCTAGTTCATTGACTGGACTTCATGAACATCTCCTTCTTTGATCTTTTTGGAAACCATTCACATAATCACCCTTCACCAATCTTCTCACTTTTCCTCTACTACTCTAATTTTCACAAGTTCTTTACAAAATTGTCAACCAACAATGAACCAACCTTAGAAAACATCTCTTATGCCTCCTTAAATAGGTAGCTTTGATCTTTAGTCTCTTAAACATCACTGTAGATCTTAGGGTTTTATTAGATTTATTGAATCTATCCATCATTTTGTCCTTCTACTCCTTTCTTGATACTTCTAGAAACTTCTACTTAAATCATTTCCTTTGATCACATAAAAAACTATACTCATGCATTAAATATGCCAACTCATCAATCCTTGTCATCCACATGCTTGATTAATCTGAAAATTCAACTATGTCGGCCTCAAACTTGATTCTTTCACAAACTATTATTTTGTTGACACTCAGTCATCATTGTGTTCTTCTACTCAGTCAACATTGTATAGCTTGGTCTCCACTATTTTATCTCACTTGACTTTCACTGGCTTTCTCAATATTTATGAATACTTGGTTGATACTATTTACTTGAATATAAGCTCCTTAATCTTATACTTCATTAAGCTTGTAAAACTATCACTTCATCAAGATTAGAGATTTATTCAATTGTGTGTCTTCTCTTCTAAACATCAACTCAATTGTCTTCTTTGCTTCATATACTGATTAAACAATACATTATTTTTCCAAAGACTAACTAATCAAATTCCCATTGTAATTCCAAAATACCTGCTCCTCATCACTCAATAACTTTACTAATTCATCTAGTCATCTCTCTTTTCAAATCATCTTCATCAATCAACAGATTTGGCACTCTACACTATTAGTAAATGTCTCTTCGGTAGGTTTGAAATTAATGACAACATAAAATGTGTTACAATTGTAATTTCCAACATACAATTCCAGCATGCAATAGGAATTTGTCCTTTATATAACTTTGCCTTTAGGGATCCATTTTTTGATCAGAGCTTCAAGATCTTTGAGTATTTTCTCTTCCATTATTATGTCTTCATACTCATCATTATCAACAGATTTCCTTATTTTGTGTTGTTCATCACTTACCAAATCTTGAAAAGTAATTTCACTACTCAATTGATTATTTTCATAATTAGTTGGTTAAAAAAAGTTATTCTATTGATAAGAAAATCAATAATAATCTTATATTTATCAATTATCCTTAACTCTTGTATAGAAGAAACTCTAATTGCATATCTATTAGGTAAGGTTCTCAGTATTTTAGTCACAACTTTTGTTTCTCTAATTCTTCCTCTAGCTCCTTTGATAGCTACAACGATCTCTTTGATTTGTGTCCTAGACTAAGTAATGGTGTCATGATCATGCATCTTCATAGCATCTAACTTTCCTTTTAGTCCTTTGTCTTTTGGTTCCATAATATGTTTATCTCCACCATGTTAATAGTTTATCTCACATCTACTTAGTTGTTAGTAGATTCTAAATATTAGCATACTCATAGTTCTTCAAAGTACTAGCCAACTCTATCATCACAGTTTTGTGGTTCAACTTCTCATTTTTTTGTGACTCATCAAGTGGACCAGTTGGCTCTACATGTTATGCGGTGAGTTACTCCTTTACACTTTATGAGAGTCCTAATAGGTGTAATTTCATCCTATTATCCCACATTCCAAATTCATCCTCATCTTTATTAAAATTTGGTGCATACTTCCTATATATCTTGAGATATTTTCCTTAAGTAATTAAGATTCCAAGTTATAGACCTAAGCTTTGATACTAGTTATAGGTATAGGATTGATTACTAAGAGGGGGGGTGAATCAGTAATCACCAGTTTAACAACTTAAAAACTTTCAGTATTGTTACCGATAAGATTTAGTTCTACCTATAAGTCCAATATTTATAAGTCCAATATTTACCTCATGGAAACTAGATTTGGGTGAAAACCATGGTATGATATCAATTCTCACAAATGTTTGTACTCTTCTAAAATATGCTTTGTTAAGGGCTTGTGTCATTAAAGGTTCCAAAAACACTGTTAGGTGTACCTTGTCAAAGTATTTTCCTCTAGACTTATTAGAACCTTTACTCTATTGGGAAAAACCTTCTTAAAGTATTTCAACACTCTAATATAAGAATGTCACCCTATTAATAGTTTTACATAGACACATTAGGGTCACCCTTTTAAGGGATTTCAAGTGTCGCAGTGGTAAGAAAGTAACAACAACAAAATGATATGTAGTTTGCACTGACTTTATATATCAAATCCATTACAGCTCCATACAATAATTAAATACCATTATCTATCTTTTCTTCTCAAATACAATCACAACCCGCTTACTATTACTATGCTATGATAGCTCTATCTAATACATCTACTCTCTATCCTTCTCAGCCACAATACCCTTGGTCACAACACCTAACTCTTGATCTTTCTTTCCTTATGTAGATGCTCATCAAAATATAAAATGTAAACCTAGGTCCAAAAAACACAATTTCATCATCTTATTTTATTGTCAATGTATCACTCCCTTGTTTTGTGTCTTGTAGAAACTTTTTGAACATTCTTCTTTGTCTCATTCATTGTTCCTTTTTTTTCTATTTCCTTCATGTGTCAATATTCTATAATTTTCATCCTCAAATATTGTCTTTTACTTTCTTATTCTTTTATTTTTAACTCCAATAAGATCTTCTTTATTTTGATAAGGTGCCTGATCCCATCCATTGATACTCCGATAAGATATATCATTTAATAAGAAATCCAATCACTAAACTACTTCCCATTCTTTATTCCAACTGTTACCTGATAAGTCTCTTACTATTATCCCTATGTGCCCTTTTGTCAACTTCCTTGTATAACATACTTCTAATAATATGGTAACAAGTTAAAATAATATTTCAAAAACAAGTTTTGGTCGCTTTATATTTCAAAAACAAGTTAAAATAATATGCCAAATAGTTTGACATTTATGAAAAATAGTATAACTAATTATCATGCAATACATAAGTTCTCTTCATCAACAACTTGTATGATTAGTTATACCAACAATTTTCTAGCAACATTAAATTATAGTCAACATCATTTATACTTACTTTATTGCACTTGCATTCTAAGGTTTGAGGCTTGATTACCTCCTAGTAATAATGGCGTCAAACAGACAAATTACATGTATATTATATCTTATTATGTATTGTGACATTCTAATGAGAGAGGTCACAAATTTATGTGTAATTTGTAATTATGATTCATAACTATGATCTTGATAAAATGAATAGAAGAGTTCTGAACTTATGGATAACATTGATGTAATAGCTAGGATACTTTAGTATATGCCATTATATTATATGATATAATGTATATATTATTCACTTTATGGTTATTGTGTTTTTCATTATGTCAATGAGAATTCCTAAGAGTATTTGAATTTGTATTTAAATTTTAAAAATACCTTAAACCATATGAGTGTGTCTTTTATAATAAAAGTAGCAAGAGGGTGTTGGACCATTAAACAAACAAAACTAGCACATTAAAAACACAATAACCACAGCTAGCTCAATCATAACATATGGTACCAACCCTATTCTTACATCTTTCAAAAATATAGTATGAACCATAGTGTAAAGTATTTAAACTAGTAGCATACAATTCTTTAAACTATAAATTATATTTATCACTTTTCCACAAAGGATGGATAGTAAAATTTTCTTCTTCTTTTTTTTTTCAAATTAAAAACACATAGGTTGTTACAAACTAGAAGAAAAAATAACAAAAAAAAAGAAAGGTTTAGCATTTACTCCTAACTACTTGGATAGTAGATTAGTGGTCCATTCTTCCTTGAGGAGCTCAAATAGTTCATTGTAGTCATCATCACTCTTGACCTTAGTGTTAGTAGTCCTCTCCAACATCATGAAGAGGGTGATAGAGCATGTATGCATGTCCTTAATGAAAAACTTGTTGGAGTTCTCAATGCACTTTTCAAACCCGTCCACCTCTTTCTTCAACTACTGAGCAACACCCTCGAGCATCACCAGCTAGATTTTTATGTTTTCCAACATCCTACCCATCTTAGGGTGGGAGTGTCCATATTTTGAATCCCCTCGAAAGAAACGTGTAGGGGAGTGGGATTAGGGGTCAAAATTTGCATAGGGCCAATGGGGAGGGGGACTCACAAGTCTTGCTAGAATAGTTGGTGGAGGACTCAACAGTGATCATATGTGTATGTTATTAATTAACTTATTAAAGTAACTAATTTTGTTTATATAGAGACATCATGGAGACACTAGAGATGTTAGATTAAGTCTATAGTTGCATTATTAAATGAGACAATCATAATAATGATGTCAAGGCCTAACATTATATTTAAATTTCTTCTGCATGCATTATTATTTTTATTTAAATATTTAGTTGTACTTTTATCCTATATATTTCATTTAAAAAGACATATGCATCATCTTTAGGTCTAGTGTAGACTATTTTCTAATGGGTTCTTGGGTGGGATGTTATAATGCACACAACTAGAAATAAATATCACATAAATGATAGCTATCTAATAATTACCTCAAAGGTATCTAAGCATTAGTAAAAACACATTCTAGTAATATATCCAACATATAAATTTCATGCATAAGCTCCACATGTCAAATCATTCGATGAAGAAAACATGCATCCAAGAAGTCCCATTAGAGGATTGTTGTCAAACTAAAAAATAGATCATGGAACACCAAGTTTGCAAATAAGAAATTGTGTGGTTGGTAAATAAACCATGTACTAACAAAAATCAATCACAATGGTTAATACATGCAGCCTAAGATGCTAATTATCACTAAGAGCATAGACAAATAAACTAAAAATACTAGGAAAACTTACTTTTGATTATCCTTGATAAAATTAAATTAAAACATTTAAACAATAACATGTTATAACCACATGAGTATTTTCATTACATTATTCTATAATCCAGAGTCAGTGTTTCAACTACATGAATGGACTTATGTAACCTATGTCCATTGTCTTCACATGGAATGCATAGTTATCCTAGAAATGTTCTAGAAGGTGAAATCCTCTAGTTTTAGTGTGTCGAACCCTAGTTGGCTTATTTTTTATTTGAGAAAATATTTAATTGGATTTTGAGTAATCAAAATTTTGGGAGCCATAACTTTTAATCTATTTGTCACATCTTTATTTACTATATGTTGATGCAAAGCTTGTGAGGCAACCTACAACAATGACATGTGTACAAGTAACCTCTACTCAACTTTTTAGCACATGTGACTTCTAAGGCTTTCAAATTGACATTCATGGTTTTATTGAAGAGATTTCTTAGAGAGAAAAAATCATCTAAATGACATAAGATATTGGGGTTATTCTTTCATCATTATCATTATTTGGCCATTTAGGAGATATTTGTAAGATTTTGTGCAAGATTGACAACGTGCTAACCTTGCCAAAATAGCTCTTATTGAAAACTAAAAAATATTTTTGGTAATGCAAGATTGCTCTTCCACCCTAGGGTCTAGATCGTCCAACATCACATTTAAGTTTTTGAATATTGAATGGTTTTAGATTATATAAAATTGATTATATACTATGAAATTACTCTTTAACATGAAATCGAAAGAATATATAAAAATAGATACATTACTATATTTAATAAATAAATAAAGTATATATATATATATAATAATAATAAAATCAACAAATGAATATAATTTTATTTTAGAATATATTATGTGTTGATATATAATTACATTTAACTACTCTCTTATCATAAATCTTATACAAAATAAGAAGTAATATACACACAAATAAAAATCAACACCGTAATTTTAAAGCTATAAATATTCAAAACAATATTTTTAATGTTTATTTTTTTATTGAAACAAAACAAATTTACAAAGAATAACAGCTACACGAGAGGCTTGCTTCCATAGCGAAAACCAACAATATTTTTAATTGAAAAAGAAGAAGATTGAAACTTTTCTCTGACCCTTAGACTAAATTTCCTTTATAATGTGTAAAAGTAGTGAGAAATAAAGACTTCACAATGTAAAGTAGTGAGGCATAAATTCACGTGGAGTCCTATTATGACTAAAAGAAATTGGTACCATTTGAGATCTTTGTAACAAGATCATGTGCTACATTCTTCATCATTATTCATCATAAGTAGGTCCGTGTGGATCTTTCTTCATCATTATGTTAATGAAATTTAGCAATCTTTAGGAAAGATTAAATCTAAAAATAATAGATATGAACTCGTACATAATCTTTTTTATTATTCCTAATGCCCTCCATATTTCAATTTGTGATTTTCATTTGGGTTTGGAGTAAAAAAAATTCTTTTCTTTTTTAAACATGAAATCGAGGAAGATTTGGATTTGGAATAGTTTTTGCAAAGCTCATTTAAAGTAGCATAAAGTTGTCACAAGGAGACGATTTATGGCACACAAGACTAAGGAGAAAAACAAAACAGCGTTAACATGTATTAAAATTTTAATTATAAAGGTGTATATTAAACTTTTAAAGAGAATTATGTTTTAAAACTTTATGGTTTATTTTCTTATAATGAGTTACAAAATGTATAGTTGTACAAGATGAGGATCATTTGGTCTATTTTGTATTATTTAAATTATTTTCATTTTGTAGATTTTGTTTATTTTTTAGGTATTTTTTTGCCTTCTAAATTTCTACTTGTAAAAATTGGAAAAAACTTGATTATTGGATTACCAAGCCTCTTTTTTTAGTTGGTAAATATCAAATTTGTTCCATAGTTCTTTTTGTTATTCATGTCTATTGTTCTTCATGTTGGGCCCCTTCTAAAGCCTCATATATTGAGCCGATACACCTTCTCAACGATTTCATCTTGGCTTCTGGAGACCATCATGGCTTTCAAAAATCTATTGGGAGTTTTGTTGTCTCACAAAGGAATCAAGAAGTCATGGGATCTTTCTACCCATAAGAAAGGCCTTGCTTTATGTGTCAAGTGGGTCATGTGAGCCTTAACTGGTAGTGAGGCTTGGAAAATCCTTATTCACCATTGTATTCCTTCAAAATAATTTGACAATAGACCTCCTTGGAAGGGGAATAGTTCTCAAACCCTTCTTGTTATGAAAGACCCAGTTCATATCCAAGGTACTTTCATAATGAAAAGTATTTGGAGATCTTGGGAGGCGGTTAAGCCTTGTATTTAGTAGGCTAGTGATGGTTTCCAGGATGGGTTTTCCATGTGATAAAGGATGCTCCCCTTAATACCAAAAAAACATATCATAAACAAAGACAAAATAACAATTGGCGAGAACAAAATATGGGCTTCTTCTTATCGTCGCAAATACAAAATTATAGAGTTTTCAAATACAATATGCAAGCCCACATGGGGAATTTCTTTGTAGTACTCTTCAACATAGAGCCAAAAACTACCACCCAAAACTACCTAAACATCACTACAAGCCTTACTTATATAGGCAAATTTTCACCACTCAGGAAGGTTCTAGACATTAACCCTAGCCTCTGAGGCTAAGAAAAATCCAAATAGAAATTATTTCTTAATTTATTACACAGGGTTATCCCTAATTATGTTTTTAGGTACCTGAACTTTTGGAGGCCATAACTTTCAAACCAGAAATCCTATTTTCAACTATAAATACTTTTCAAAATCGTCAGCTCCTGAGCTACAATGCTTAAAATGCATAAGCACGAGTCAACCCAAGCATGACTGCATTCAGAAGCCTCTAAGGCCTTCAAATCTGAGCTCAAAGGTTTTGTACCCAAAAACCTTAATAAATTCTACAATACATATGGTATGATGATGCAACTCCACTGGCAAATTGATATGACTAAGATGAACCTCCACCTATGAAATCAGAACATTCTGAGATCATATGAACCACTTACTAAAGATAGTAGGTTTCCATAAATAGAAACTCTATACTGAAATGGCCCTTATTGAAAATGACAATATATAAATATTTTTGGGTGATGCAAGATTTCCCTTAAACTGAGGATGCTCCTACATCAAACACCTGGGGTAATTGGAGAAGTGACCCTATCACGTCTTAGGTGGTCAGAGGAAAATCAAGGTTGTAACCTCCTCCCTTATCATTCATGATGAATCCTCGACAAATCATCCTTTCAATTTGGCTAGATATTCTTCATACTCCTTGTTCTCTATACTTCTACCAGCTCAGATGTCTAGTATGTCCTCAATCTCCTTTGTAGTTGAAGTAGTTGCTAGAATGCGCTTTTGTGACTGCATCTCCATCACCTCCTTCTTGAACTCTCCTAGATCTGAAATGTTAAATACTAGTAAAATATTCAATTCAATGGGTAACTCTACTTCATACACATTTCCAGAATCATGTCTTTTCACTATCTTGCATGATCCAAACTTCTTCATTTTCAATTTTTTATATGTACCCAATATAAATCTCTCCTTCCTCAAATTAACCATGACTTCATCTCGAACCTGAAATTACTTATACATCCTTTTCTCATATTCCTTAGCCTTATACTATGTATCCATCATTTTAATGTGTGTCCTCACCTCCTCATGGATGTTTTGATGATAAGTCAGTAGAACTCTTCGGTATACTCTTGAACAAATCTTCCCACTTGCTTCAGCCCTTGCATCTTCTTCAGCTGATCAAGCTCATAATCCATGGGAATGAATTGTTGCTTCAATTTATCTATAATATGGTCCCATCTTGTGATTTTGTCCTTCCCTTTTCTATTTTGATCCAACTAAATCTCCTACCACCAGATCTTTGCATGACCCTTCAATTTGGCCTTCGCAAACTTGACCCTATCATGATCCTCAATATCTTCATACCCAAAGTATTCCTCCAATTCATTGATCCAATCAATCAACTCCTCCAGGTTAAGATTTCCTAATAATGTGGGAACCTCAAAATTATGTTTTTAGGTAACCCAACTTCCGAAGGCCATAACTTTCAAAACACATGTCCAATTTTCAAATATAATTACAATTTAGAATTATTGGTGCTTGAACTACATTGCCTAACATGTGCAAGCACTAGTAAGCCCAAACACGACCTTGTTCTGGATTCTCTAAGGCCTTCAAATTTAAGCTCTAAGGTTTTTTACTCAAAAACCTCAATAAGTTTTACAAATCATATGGTAGGACAGTACAACTCCACTAGCAAGATGATATGACTAAGATGAACCTCCAACTATGAAATTAGAACATTCCAAGATCATATGATCCACTTTTTAAAAATAGTAAGTTTTCATAAATAATATACTAAAATAGCCCTTATTAAAAATGACAAAACAAAAATATTTTTTGGTGATGTAAACTTGCCCTTACTGTTGGAAATGATTGAAATGATCATAAGAAAAGTTGTTGGAATAATATATGGAACTGGTAAAGAATGTCCTCAATCATTGTTTTGTCATTGATGTCGAACTTGCTACTTGCAGGAATGACAATTGCTTTAGTGATCCAAATACTATCAATTAGTTGATTGTCAAGGAGGAAGCAATCAATAAGATGTAACTAGAACACCTAGAGAAAGGTTGAAGTTATGATGTTGTAATGAAGTACAAGGATCAGCTAAGCCATTGATGAAAAAGTGTATTTGATGACATATTACAAAGAATGGGCACACTGAAACATATCAAAGATTTAAGGTTTTAGCTAAGTCTTTTGTAAAGCTCAAACTAAGTTCATTAGAGAGAAGGAGCCGAGCAAGCTAGTAAGAGTCGAGCAAATTCCTAGTTAATGCCGAGTGGAACCAAGTGCCAAGTATTATCAAGTGCCAAGCAGAACCAAGTACTGAGCAGAACCAAGTACCAAGCAGAACCAAGTGTCGAGCAGAACCAAGTGCCAAGTAGAACCAAGTGCTGAGCAGAATCAAGTGCCGAGCAAAACCAAGTGTTGAGCAAAACCAAGTGCCAAGCAGGTATAGGTGCCGAGTAACACAGAGGTGCCGAGCACGAGTAACTCAATAATGCCAAGTTGCTGCATTATTTTGGAAATCGAAGATTTGCCAAATCCAAGCCGACAAGGTTGTTATCTAGAAGTTTGTGAATTAAAAGGAAGATAATAATGATGAGTTGGTGGCATAGAACACCATGTAGAATGTTTTTCTTTTAGAAAAACAACTGGCAAAGTCTCTAGAAGAAAACAAGATATGGGGCAGATATATTGTATCCTACCTAATCCATCTTGAAACCCTAAAATTGGAAAGGGAGAATTGAGCGGCAAAAGGCAAATCAGATTTCTATATAAGAAGACATAAGTTAATGAAGAAGTAGACCGAAAACAGGAATAAGGAGAGAGAGGTGGTCAAGCATAAAAGCATGAAGTGTTGTAGAATGTGCTAAGGAGAAGAAAGCACAGGAACTCTGTTTGAATAGATGACCACAAGAATGATTGCATTGGCAGAATGAGTAAGAAGACTCAAGGAGACAAAGCTTGAAAGAGAGACAAGCAGTCAGAGCTGAAGTGATTGAAGCCAAGCATAAGGATTGAATTGAAAGTGTGATATGAAATCTGCAAAGTATGTTGTAAGTCATATCATATCAAAAGACTATTATCATTACTTTCTAGCAATTGTAACAGTAAGTCTAAATCCTATGGACTTAGTTTGGTTTAATAGCCATAAGATAAATCCTTTAACAGGGTGACATTCCAAGTGAATGTTCTAAAGACCTTTTACCAGGCCCATTCCTAACAGTTTGGTGAAATCCTCTAACAGGGTCACATTTAACAGTGTGTTGTAAGCCTTTAACAAGGCAAGCTTTTAATAGGGCATCACTTCAGAAGAGTGAAAATCAAATAGCATGTTACTAGTGGTTTTTCCCAAATTGGGTTTCCATGTAAATCATTGTGTCATGTGTTGATTTTGGATGTTTTGTCATTGCATATTGATTTACTATAACTTGCTTATATGATTGATTTAAGTATTGGATGGATGAAAAGTATATGGATTCATTAAAAGTAATAGGGAATTTTGGACTTTGAATAACTAATTCACCCCCCCTCTCAGTTATTCTAAAGAATTCTAACACTTACACCCAGGATGCTCTTGGATAAAGATCTTATTAGACCAGCAATGAACTAAGCCAAATAATAGATTTATTTCTTAATAAATCTACAATCATAATATAACTAAGGAAGAGGGTAGTCCATAAGTGATGCAAAGCATAAATTCATAGTGCTTTAAGAATGGGTGCAAGATTTTCTTAGACAACAAAAGTGACACTTCATTGAGCATTGTGAAGATACTTCGACTAGCCCAATTTATAGATAAGGAAAAAATTACCCAATGTTTGTAGAAGGAAAGCTTGAAAAATGCAAAGGAGGAATTTTATAAGGTAATAACACTCCAACATCTATATTCCCATGTCTTGGTAATTGAATGAATACTATAAAAAATACTTCCAAAACATGGATGGGTTGAGGATATAGGGAAAATAGATAGATTACAAGAGTTCATACAAGTAACAAATGAAATGGTTGATGAACTAGTAATAAAAGAAGATAATATTAATAGTTAATAAAAGTATTGATAATTTTAACCCTTCCACTAAATCATTTTACAAAATGCCTATCTATATAGGACTTCCTAACCTTCCTCTTTATTTTAGGCACAATTTTGTTCTTAAGGAAGTTGGAGAGGTTTTAAGTGATTTCTTAATGGTGGATTCAAATTTGTCTTATATGTTTCATTCTACCTATGCACAAATTCTTGTTGATATAGATTCTTTTAAAGGCCTTTCGACTGAGATTTAACTTTGTAATGAAAATGGGTCTTGGCTCCATTTTTTAGATTATGAAGGTCTTCCATATAGATGTAGAAAATGTTTTAAAACTGGGCATATTGTGGTAATGTGTGAGATTGAAAGAATCAGAGCCAAGAAACCTTCTTCATGGTTGAAGGGTGCTTTATCACAACATTATATAGTGGTCAAAAAGTTTTGTCTTGTGTTAGTTTCCTTCAAATGCTACTAGTTTTGATTAGGGATTGGAATAGGATACAAGACCTTCTTTTGTTCCTATGTTGGAAGACATTATTCCTACAAGTTACCATGAGAAGGATGTGGAGGTTACAATTTATAATGGCTTTGTGTCGAACATATTTTCTATTTTAATAAGGGAGGGTCCTTAGTAGGTTGTTGGTGGTTCTCATGTGGCTAGATCTATTGATTCCATTCATTTGGTGGTTGCAGTGCCTATTAGTTTTGTTGGCTTATCCAAATTATAGTTTCCTCTAAGGGTTCTTCCCCTTCCTATGTTGTTTCTAATCCATTAAATTATGGTGAGATGGTTGGTTTGGCTAAAAACAACTCATCTTATTATATTCCTCCTAAGGTGTCTTCTATTCTTTCTACATTGAGAAATTGTGTTCCCACTAGTGGTGTTTGGTTCTACTCTCCTTACTGAGCCTATTATCCCTATTATAGTTGGTGATGTCTCTTCTCCCCTAGGAAAGCCTAAATCAATTGTCTTTCATTGTTATGTGGATTCATTAGCATGTCATTTTGAGGCAGCTAAGGTTGAAGAAGGATGAATTATAGTAAAAGGAAAACATTCAAAGGAGACCTCTCCTTCTTTTTAAATGACCCTTAGATCCCATAAGATGGGATCTGAAAGGAAATGTTAATCTTGTAAATTTCCTTTTCTGGGTAGTTTGACGATTTAGTGTATTTATTTTTCTTGATCGCTAGCGATTGTTTGTGGGGGATGAGAGGCTATTGGATCCCTGCTCTTTGTCTTTGTCGCATTCTATCCTTGTTATGTTATTTATTTGTGTAGCTTATCACATATTTATTGATTTGGGTTTTACATTCTTTTGTTTAAAACCTAGCTTGTATCAAGTTTCAGGGGCCCATATAAACCTATTTTTTCTTCATAAAGAATAGAAGAAATGATGGTTGACTTAATAGAATATGTGATTCAAGGCAATGAAAATGAGGTTTTCAATGGTTAATAGAAGTATTAATGATTGATCCAATATAATATGAAATCTAAGGTAATGAAAATGAAGTTTTCAATAGATTTGTAAAATATTGGTATACCAAGATAATAAAAATTCACTCATAGATTGACCACTAAGCTAATAAAAGATATTGCAATAATAAAGAACACAATGGAATACTATGGAAAAAATTTGTCAAAGTGATTAATAAGTGACCAAGATAGAGAATCGCTAAAAAATGTAGATTTTTAATGTTTACTTGGTTGAATTATTTTTTAAATAGTAAGTGATGGTACCTTTTTCTTCCTTGGAAAAACATAGAGAAAAAACAAGTCTCTTGCATAAGTTAAAAGATATGGGGATAGTGAGTAGTAATTAGAAAAAAATTGTATCTAGTAGGAATTTCATCAAAGGGGATTTATATTGAGAATATCCACTAAAGCATTCAAGAAAGAAACAATTGTGATGAAGCCAAACACTTCACAATAATAACTTAGAAAATCACACAACATAGAAATTACAAAATTCTAGATTGTTCATTAAAATCTTCCAACTCTACTCTGCCTCTATAATGAAAGAAAATGATTACTTATTACAATTTTGAAAATTAACATATTTGGCAGATTTTTAGGAAAAACATTTTTTTCCATTTTTGGTAATTTTCAAAACCCATCCTACAAATCCCAATTTTTCCCAAGAAAAGCCCCCAACTAAGGTAAGATGAATTGCTAACTAATTGACAAAATCAAGAATATGATTTGAAATTTGTTTTAAAAAAAACTTTCTAAAAAACTAAAAAAACACAAAAATTTGAATTCGGAGGTCAAGACAAAATTTTAGGCTCCTAAAAAAATGTCAAAACAACCATCTAGCAAGTTGAGCTAAATTGACAATCCAAATAACTCCTCCTCATGCAACTACTTGTCAAATTTAAATCAAAAACCACATCTGAGTCAAAAGTTATGACCCTCAGATGCTCCTGCATCATTCTCCCCTACTTGAAAAGAACGCAGCTCCTACAAGTTCTAGTTCTCAAACTACTTCCATTTAGGCTCATCTAGTTTCTGCAAATCCCATTCTGTAATCTAGGTGCTATCTGTCACTACCAACCCTTCCCATTACACAAGGTATTTTTTGTGGTCACCCTAGTGAGTCTGAACAATCTTCTTGTCTAGAATATGTGCAACATTTTCCCTTTTCTTGATGGGGATGGTGTGTTTCCAGTCTACCACATCCTCCTTTTCAATAGAGGCATCATCACCATGGAAAGTATATAAATTAGAAATATTAAATACAAGAGATATATCAAGACCACTAGGGAGCTCTACCTCATAAGCATTGTCATTAATCTTCTTCAGAATCTTGCAAGTTCCAATTTTCTTATATTTCAATTTATGATAGGTCTTGATAGGAAGCCTCTCCTTTCTTAGATAAACCATCACTAGATTACCTACACTAAACACTTGATACCTTCAAGTAGCATATGTGGAAGCTTTGTGTTGCTCGTTGTTGTCCTACAACTTCTATCTCACATCTTCTTGCAACTGGTAGAGCTTCTCTACAAAGGATTCTCCATCATCACTAACTCTATCACCCAAGGGAAGTTTCACAAAATTGAGAACAGCTTGAGGATTATGACCATAAATAACTTGAAATGGTGACTTACCGATTGACCTGTTCACTAAGTTGTTATAAGAAAATTATTCCTAGGGCAATGCCAAATCCCATTGTTTGGGCTTCTCTCCAAAAATACATTGCAACAAATTACCTAAACTATGATTGATAACTTCTTTTTGTCCATCAGTTTATGGATGATAAGCACTGGTAAATTGTAACTTTGTCCCCATCTTCTTCCATAAGGTCCTCTAGAAATGACTCAAGAACTTAGTATCTCGATCAGAGGTGATCATTTTTGGAACCCCATGCAATCTAACTATTTCAGAAAAGAATAACTCAACCACCCTAATGACATCACTAGTTTTCTTACAAGCAATGAAATGAACCATTTTTTAGAATCTATCCACAACTACAAAGATAGAGTCATTACCTCATTGTGTATGTGGCAGTCCCAATACAAAGTCCATACTCAAGTCTGTCCATAGTCCTATTTGTGCTGGTAATGGCATGTACACTTTGGTGTTCTGGGAGTGCCCTTTGGCTACTTGACAAATATGACACCTTTCTACCAACCTGGTGATATCTCACTTCATCTCTGACTAGTAGTACTTATCTACTACCAATGCTATTGTTTTATCCTTCCCAAAATGCCCAGCCATAGCACTGCTATGAAATTCTCTAATAATGTTTTCCCGCATTGAGCCTCCAGGAACACACAACTACTTCTCCTTGAATAAATAATCATCTTGCATAAGATACTCACCTTGAATAGTGCATGTGTACCCAAGTACTGGATTCTTCAATTGATCAATAATTCCCAAAAGTCACTATCAAATTCATACAAGTCTTTGATTACATCAAAGTCAAACACTTTTGTTTCCATGATGGTCAGAAGAACAACTTGCCTACTCAAGGCATCTACAACTTGATTATGTTTCCCTATTTTATGCTTTATAACAAAAGTAAACCCCTATAGGAAATAGACCCATTTTGCATGTTTAGTGTTCAATTTCTTTTGCGTGTTCTAGTATTTCAGAGAAATATGGTTTGTAAACAACACAAATTCTTTGGCTACTAGATAATTCTTCTAGTGTCTCAAAGCTTGCATAATTGCATGGAATTCTATATCATTTGTAGAATATTTCTTTTGCACATCATTCAATTTTTCACTAAAAATTAAAATGGGTTCACCTTCTTGACTGAGTACAACACCAATACCCACATGTGAGGCATCATAGTCCACTTCAAACACTTTATCAAAAATTGCTAGGACTTGTATTGGAGCTTTAGTGACCTTCTTCTTTAGGTATTGGAAAGTCTCTTTGGCCTCTTTGGTCCATGAAAACTCCCGACCCTTAGTGCAATCTATCATAGGTGCTACCATGTTGTTGAAATTATGAATAAAATTTCTATAGAAAGTAGCCAAGCCATCAAAACCTCTCACCTTGGTGATACTATGTGGGCTACACCATTCAAGAATGGCTCAAACTTTTTTTGGATCCATCTTGACACCATCCATAGAAATGACAAACCTTAGAAAAACCAAGCTTTCTTGCATGAACCTACACTTCTTGAAATTAGCATAGAGTTTTTCTCTTCTCAATACCCCCAATATGATCCTCAGATATTGCAGATGTTCTTCCCTTCCCTTACTAAAAATCAGTATATCATCAATATAAACTACTACAAACTTACCAATGCAAGTACACAACACAATGTTCATGAGTCTCATAAAATTATTAGGTGCATTGGATAAACCAAAACCCATAACCTTCCATTCATACAAACCATCCCTAGTTTTGAAAGTAGTTTTCCACTCATCCCCCTCTTTGATGTGGATCTAGTGGTATCCACTTCACAGATCAATCTTAGAGAAATGTGTATCTTCAACAAGAACATCCATCATGTCATCCAAATGTGGAAAATGATACCTAATGGTTATCCTATTGATGGCTCAACTATTTGTGCACATCCTCCACATTTCATCTTTCTTTGGGGTTAATAATGTTGTGATAGCACAAGGGCTCATGCTTTCCTATACCAAACCCTTTTGTATGAGCTCAGTCACCTATTTGTCTAGTTTTGCATGTTGTGTTGGACTCATTTTGTATGCCACTTGATTGGGAAGATTTTCTCCTAGAATAAGGGCAATATGATGTTGGATATCTCATTTTGAGGGAAGTCCATTAGGTAGCTCCTCTAGAATAACATGTAAATATTTATCCAACACTGTAGTTGCTTCTGGCAGTATGGTCAAGTCTTTCTCTTTCACCTTTTGTACTACCAATGCATAAGAACACCCTATTACTTTCATCTCCTTAACAGGTTATTTTTCAGATAGCATACTTTTATTTTTTCCATCACCCTTGAGAGGTAATAAGATTACCTTAGATCCATCCTTCCAGAAGTTGTAAATATTCTTTTCCCCATTATGAATAACCTTTCTATAATATTGCCAGAGATGACCCAAGACAACATGGCACGTGTCCATTGGAATTGCATCACACCATAGCTCATCCTTGTAGATTTTTCCTATGGAAATTTTTAAAAGGAACCTCTTATCTACTGTGACTTCACTTCCCTTTTCAAACAATGCAATCTGATAAGGATGAGGGTGCTTTTCATACTAGAGATTTAGCTTCTCCACCATTTCTTTAGAAACCATATTCTCACAATTGCCTCCATCAATAATTACTTGACATACCTTTCCTCCTGAGGTGCACCTTGTTTGAAATATTTTGGTTCTAAGCCATGAACCATCAATTCCTTTCTCCTCTACATCCTCCTTGGCTGGAATAATCATTGTCCTCCTCATCATGAGGCTTTCTCTTATATCTAGAGACACTTCTTGTTTGGATCCTTCATTGTCAGTTTGGGCTAGGTTCACTCTGGATGGCCCTCCTTGATTTTTATCTTGCATGCTGAAATTGGAACACTCAAAGGCCTTTTGTCCTTCTTCTCCACACCTAAAACAAGTGAAAGGCCTTCTCTAGTTTTCCCAGCCTCTCCCACTTCCGTAGCCTCAACCTCTTTGAAACCCCCCTTCCTCTTTCTTGATTTGGAGGATCTTGCCTTGTGTTGATTTTTTTTAGATCCTTAAAAAGACTCTCCCTGACCATTATTAGAACCTCCCCAAAATGGAGTTGAGGTACCCCTTTGACCACGTCTATTCCTCTAGATGTATTGCCTATTCTACTTTTCTTTAGCCTTTAGAGCTAATTGGTAAGCTTCCACCATACTGTCAACACGATGCATGCTTAGTTCATCATGGATAGAGAATTTTAAGCTATTCATATATCTAACAACCATTTTCTCATTATTTTCTTGATGCTCTATGCACATGGATAGCTTGTAGAATTCATTTGTATAGTCTTGCACTGAAGACAAGTTTTGCTTCAAATTTTTGAAACTACGAAATAGGGTCTATGAATAATCCATGGGTAAGAATTTTTGTTTTAGTTTTTTCTCCATCTTGCTCCATGTCTTAATATTTTCCTTTTCCTTTCTAACTAGTTCCTTTTGGAGGTGATCCCACCATATCATTACATGTCCTTTTAATTTTGTATATCCAAACTTCATCTTCTTTTCTTCTGTTATAGGCTTCCATTTGAAAAATCTCCCCATCTCATTTAGCTAGTCTATTAGTTCTTCTGGCTTAAGACTACCTGCATAGTCTGAAACATCAATCTTTATTACTTCACTTCTTCCTTTTAAAGCCTTGAGAACTCTATCTTCTTAGCTCATTTCTTCCAACCTTTCACTGATCATCATCTCATCAGTTTTCCTCTTCATCAAATTCATTCCCTCTCGGTATTCCTTGACTATCTAGTTACTCATTGAGTCGTTCAATCTCCCTCTACATATCCAACACCAATCTTTGCATCAATGTGACACCTCCTCTTCCTCTTCCTCTCCTAGCCATCTTCCTACTCTAATACCAAATAATGTAGCCAAACCCTTTACAATAATAACTTAGAAAATCACACAACACAAAAATTACAAAATTCTAGATTGTTCATTAAAATTTTCCAACTCTACTTTGCCTCTACAATGAAAGAAAATGACTACTTATTACAATTTCAAAAATTACCATATTTGACATATTTTTGGAAAAATAGATTTTTCCATTTTTGGTAATTTTCAAAACCCATCCTATGAAAACTGATTTTTCCCAAGAAAAGCCCCCAACTAAGGCAAGATGAATTGCCAACTAATCAACGAAATCAATAATACGATTTCGGATTTATTAAAAAAAAACTTTCTAAAAAAATGATAAAAAACACAAATATCCAAATTCAGAGGTCAAGATGAAATTTCAGGCTCCCGAAAAAATGTTGAAATGACCACCTATCAAACTAAGCTAAATTGACAATCTAAATAACTCCTCCTCATGCGACTGCCTGTAAAATTTCAGCCAAAACCCACATCCAAGTCAAAAGTAATGGCCCCCAGATGCTCCTGCATCACATTGTAGGCGAACATTGATTCAATTAATTCTCCCCAAAATCCAAAATGTTCCTAATTACTAACTAATATTTTTTTGTCATTTAAATCCAACTTGTAAGGCCTTGTGTCTATAAAAGGCTAGAACCTATTTATTTTCAAGGATTACAAATTGGAAAACGGGTGTTGAACATAAATCTCTAAGATTTTGAGTTCAATTTCTTCATTTATTTTCATTCAAATTTTATCTCTACATATTCTTTCCAAAATACTCCAAATAGGAAAATAATTTAAATCTCTTGATGTTATAGATATATGAAGATCATATTTTAATTGATTTTGAGGACTACAAAACTATTGTATGGGTAATTTTGTGAATTTCATCCTTTTATTTTTCTTATGAATGCATATTTATTTTAAAGAATGCATTTGAGTCCATTGAGTTATGAATTGTGTTATGTTTCAATTCTTTTTTTATGTTCTGGTTTTTATATTATTAAGGTATTTTTATATATACTTATGATAAATTTGGTGGTAAATATTGCCTTGTCTTCTTAAAAGTCAAAATATTTTGAATTTTCTTTCAAAGTTTGTAATTTTTAAAGATCTTTCCTATATGTGATGAAATATAGTGATTTACTTCCATAGTAAAAGTGTAACCAACTAAGAATAAATATATTAGTTATCATCATGAAACAACTTAAACATCAAAGCCTAAGCTATATTAGTAATATCAAGAATTAATCATCAAGAGTGTTGGAATTAGCTCATAAGTTTGTAAGAAAGATAGTCTCAAAAGCTTGGTATTGTATTTGGTTTTAAGTGTGATATTCATCCACCTTAATAGCCCCCTATCACCCTCTCCCCTCCCCCTTAATATTAAATTAGAGATCATATAAGAAGCTAAATACGAATATATGAATGGATTGGGTCATAGAAACAAGGCTTAATCAGGTACCATGCACAAACCAATGTAATCTCTCACAAGTAATACAAGGGAGAAAAACCCAATGGTGGAAAAATCATCTCCAAAATACATAAATAAAATAATTGTGCTAATGAAACAAGGAAAGGAGGACTCAATCTAAGCCCACAAGAAATCTTATAAAAAAGTACAAAAATTCTTGTGTTTGTGTGTGTGTGTGTGTGTGTGTGTGTGTGTGTGTGTGTGTGTGAGAGAGAGAGAGAGAGAGAGAGAGAGAGTCCCTAGTGAAGTAGGTCATGTTCTAATGATGATATTTTCAAGATAGAACATGATCCACTACCTATGAAGGGAATTTTTCATTAGAGATATTAGAATCTACACCCCTCAAATGAAAGAATAGGAATCCAAAACCAAATACTATGTGCCTTTAGAAATTTCACAAATCTTGATATGTACATGAAGGATGATTATGCCATAAACCAATCAAGTACATGCCTAATCAATATAGAGAGAGAATCTAATTCTCTATGAAAATTGATTTAAGGAGAAGATGATTTGACAATACTAATGAATTCAACAAAGAGGATGTGGAAGTTCACTAGAAAATCCTCCAAATCCATAATATGAGACCCAACAAGTAATGAAGAAATTATTATCAAATAAGAATATTGATTAAGAAGACAATAAAACACTTGTTGTAATGAATCATGTACAACTTAATGAATAACCAAAAAAAGGTGGATTGTCAAGCTTAATAGGAAAATAGTCTCAAGAAATAAAGATACACCATTTGTCATTAGAGGTGGAGGACTATAAACTTTATATTTTGAAGTGGTACCAGATTATGGACCAAATGCACTCTGAAGAAGCATTTGAATAACATTATGTGAGACAATAAGATACCACTCGTGGCCATTTTTATTACTTACACAATATTTACATATAAGACCCTTATACATGACTTACTCCTTATGATTGAATAAATAGACTTCAAAAATTGCAATATATGTAACTCATATAAAATAAAACCTCGTCCCTTAAAAAAAAAATCAAGTGCCAAAACTTCCAAGTAATCAACCATATGTGAAGTGAAAACACATAAAGAAATAGAGTAGATTTGGGGAAAATAATAAAAATATGTATGTATAGATGTGAAGATCTTTAAATCAACTTTAAATGTCAAAATAATTGTAAAATATAAGATACTAGTTAAAACAATTCAGATTGGAAGTTGAAACTATAGATCTAACTTTCACTAAGTATAAAAAAAAATTGGAGCAAGACCTACAGATGGTACAACTAAAACTAGAAATCTATCATAAATACTTTTCCAAATCTTAACACCATAGGCAAAAGTTATGTGAAAAAAGAATTTATTTCAAATTTAGTCACAATCATGGCCTTTTCTCACATGATTTCAATAGAAATAACTCATTGCATGCAAAATTATATAAACACCTAGATGGACTTCTAAGGCTATGAAAAGATGTAAAAATTTGATACCATGGTGAAGATATTTGTTCAAGTAAGCAATCCCATGAATTAGCTACACATAACATGCCTATCAACTTCTCTCAATGTTGAACAACATTAATTATGGATTCTTCTCTTTAGATGTGATAAGTTTGTTTCTTGTAGGTAATAGATGTTATGAGGTAACTTGGTATAAACTTTTGTAATATATATTGGTATTTAAAATGTATTAGCATGCAACTATTATTTAACTATAAAGTGAAATTAATAGAGAAAACTTTTATTATATAAGGAACACAATAATATGATCTACTAAAGTAGGGCATTTTCATGTTCAATTTTGTTTCCTTTAAAACTCCACTTTAAGTCTTGAATCTAGATTAGCTAATGGTTTGAATGAGGATATCGTCACCCTAACTATGTATCAAATTCTATAAAGGTGTCTCTAAAACCTACAATTGTTTCAATCTTATCAACACAAATAAGTTTTTTAACTCTATTTTCTACCACCTTTTATCCATGTATTTGAGTTTAATTCTATGGTAGTTAGGATAAAACTTACAATGCTTGAGATTAAAATTCTAGATTTCCTATGTTACTTGTAATTTTGATTAAATGATATAATGAAGAAAAAAATTCAAGATATTAGTGAATTAACATGCCATGACTAATATTACTTAATATTAATACTTACTCTTTGCATTTATTTTGTTGCTAAATCAAATTTACAAAGCTCAATATTAAAATTCAATATTTTTTATGTTAATTATAACATTTACAAAACCATCATATTTAAGACATAAGATTTTGACATAATAGTAATTCAATTCTACATGATATCAATAATGTTATTCCATGATCAACTAGATAACTAAACAATCCTAAACGCTTTTCAAAATTTTAAATACCTGTTTAAATTTTCGAACTTAGACTAAGAAGATATTGATTACATTTATTTACTTGATAGATTTATGTGGAATTTTATTCCTTAAACATTGAAAAAAAATCTATATCATGGTGAATTAAGGATTATGACCCAATGGAATTTAATAAGTGATGTGTTCTTTAAACATCAAATAAAACTAATATTTTGGGGGATTGGTTTGGAAAGGGAGCATGCCCATGTGTTGAATCATGTGAACTTTTAGACATAAGAATATACTTAATCTAACTCTTGACATCTTTAGGGCAATGTTGTTGGTTGTTCCTTTTCCAAGGCTAGATTCATAACATGAGTATGATCCGTACTTAGCCAATTATTCAACTTGGGCTAGATTCATGGTTTTGATGTCATTATACTTCTTTGTCCAATCTATGGATAACAAGTGTCATGTAATTATATATAAATATCATAACAAGTGTCTTGTAATTATATATAAATACCAATGTGGTGTTCAATTTTGACCCAACTCTTCATCCATGATTGTATGATTCATGGTTTTGTTGTTACAACTTTGGAATGATTGCCTTTATGAAAACACTCACTTGGAACCTACTTTATATTTAAGGAATACTTATTTTATCTATCACATGCCCCCTCGAATTTTAAGAGATTAGTGGGAGGCACATGTGTGGCGGGCTTGCTAAAAAGACATTTTTAATGACAATGTAAAGGGAATGCCACAATTTTTTTTTGCTTCACCGGCTATGTTGAGACATAAACATAGTTAGTGCTATATGGCTAGTATTTGGATTTTAAAGGTGTCATAGAAGACATTTCATTATATATTTTAAGATTTTATTTTTTATTTTTATGTTTAATCATATGTATGTATGTATGCAATATTTTAATGATTACTATTTGATTATCACACTTTTCTTAAATCTTTAAGCTGATATTAATCAACAATATAAATGTTAACAATTAACTTGAAAACAAACTTTTTAAATTGTACTTTTAGTATTGTATATTCATTGAAAATGATTTTGTTTATACTATTCATAACCAAAAAAAAAAATAGAAAGTGGAACTAATAGAATATATCTCCATTACTATTTTTAATCAATTGAATGAACATGTTATTAAGATATCTAAATTAGATCGTCAATTAAAATATTTCATCATCCTTGATGCTATAATTATATAATGCTTATTTGCCAATTATTATAATTAATAATAAAATATTACATTTTAATATTTATAATATAATAATATTATAAAAAAAATAACTTTTCCCTTGTGTTCAATTCCAAATTAGTTTGATAGAATGTGCATGGATAGGAATAAATCAATCTAGAATAGTTATTTTTAGTGATGTGAATGATTATTAAGTAATCAAATTAAACTAATAGAGTAGTGTATACAAAAATAGGCCAATGTGGTTGAATAGCTCTAATATAGCATGTAGACTAATGTTCTAATATATGAGAGCTAGTTTTCATGCTCTTGAATTGCATAGAACTTAATTTAGAATTGAAACTATTTTTTTAATCAATTCTATTGTTCTAGTAAACTTTAATAGGAACATATAATTTTTATATCTTATGATATAATTTAATGGATTTTAAATTCATATTATTTAATTTTTAATGTTTTCTCATTTATTTGACTTTATGAGAGATGATCAAAGACCCTTTGTGTATGAAAAAAAACTTAACTTTTATAAAGATTTTAGAATATCTAATTTTAAATAAAATAACAGAAAACCAAAACACATGTAATAATACAAGTAGAAAAGACTGAATTGAAATAGACTTAAAACAATTCTGTTATACAAAAGAATAATTGAAAATCTAAAGACATAGCATAAGAATTTTAAACTTCCTAACTCCTCGTAGATCTCATTATATATATAAAAACAATATATCGGAAGGAGAGACAAAGTTGTATGTGAGGTATGAGAAATAAAAACATGTAGAATTTTAAATAAATTTATAATTTTGAAATAAGTTTCCTACCCAATATCATTGTTCATTCCAAAGTAAAGTTAATAGATTGTAGAAATCCAACCAAGGATTTTATCTCAATGCAAATGATGAAAAACAAGTGAATAAGATTTTGTTTAGGACATAGAAAAGATGTCTTCAATATCAAAAATTTCACTATTAGCATTGTAATCCTTGGGAAAATATCTAGAGACCAAGCATTGCTATTCATCAATTAAACATAGCTTTTAGCACCATATTTCATACTATTTGTGTCACAATAATAATCATTATGTATTGCACATAGATTGAAATGACATATGTAAAGGAGAGAGAACAATAGTGATCATAAACAATAGACTTATTAATGAACACTATGATTACATGTTCAACCAACTTGCATATGTGGGAATATAATGTATCTCAAACATAGGGAGAGAACTTCACGCTTTAATCCACTAGCACTTGCACCAGGGTAGGGTGCAAGTGTATAGCCGATAGATTTGGAGGTTACATTACTTTTACACATTGTGAACATTTTGCATATTCTTTAACATGATAAACATATTTGTAAGATCTTCACATTGCTATTTTTTGACTATCTTCATGTTTCGCTTAGTCCATCTTAAATGAGTTAGTTGTCGTTGTAATGGATTAGAAAACTACTTCTTTTTTTGTAAGCAAACATACGCAATAAATATAGAAAGCAGCCTTTGAAAGGCAACACACTGAATATCATTGATATTCACTTGAAATCTATATAGAAAATATAAGATAAGTTTTCAAGAAATATATAGACCAACCTTTAAAGAACATTGAATATCATTAGTATTCACTTGAAATTTATTTAGAAAATATTCAAGCTACAACATATGTCTCCATAAAGATGACATACTTCTAAGCTAAATATAACCTAACACCTAATATTCAAAGCTATAGAATTAATTACAAAAAAGAGAGATGAGATGAATGTTATATTTCTATATATTAGCATATCAATATATTAAAAATTCTCAATTCTCCTTCAAATGTAGCATTAGATTAAAATTGACTTAGATAAAAATAATTTTATCATTTATCTTTATAATTACAATAAATCTACCAACTAAGCTTTCCATTCAACTTAAGGAATATTGTGTTAGAAATAGATAATACTAGGAGGGGGGGTCAATCAGTATTCTACAAAATTCTGCTCACAACTGAATATTGTTAATTATTTATAACTTGCATATGAAAGTAAACCAACAATGTTGAACAGTAAATATAACTAGGCACATAGATAACTCATAACACCATTATTTGTTAACTAGGGAAATGTTGGCCAAGGGAAAACCCCGGTGGGGATGATACCCACTAGATGATTCACTAAACAATAGGATCTTGTTAAGGATACTAACCTCATTAGGAGTCTATGAAGTACATATAGTGTCTCGAGTCCCTATTAGCAGACTAGGCCTTCTTAGAAGCCTCAACCCTGTTAGGAATTGGTAGAACAAATACAATGCATGCAAGAAGAGCCCATTG
Organism: Cupressus sempervirens; assembly: GCA_028749045.1. Taxonomy (NCBI): domain Eukaryota; kingdom Viridiplantae; phylum Streptophyta; class Pinopsida; order Cupressales; family Cupressaceae; genus Cupressus; species Cupressus sempervirens. The sequence continues at coordinate 179,481,240 of CM053785.1, read as the reverse complement.
CCCTAACATGCAATTATACAATTTAGTTCTTCACAAGAATAGATATACATACAATACTTGTTGTCTATTGTACTTCGCACTTTTTCTAATCATACATTAGAATTTGCATCACATAAGGCTCATAATTATTTCAAGCTCTATGTACAATATTTTGCATCATATAATACTTTCTCATCTATCATGGATAACACACTTATCTTTGCAAGATAAGATGTTTACTTATACCTTGCATAGTTACAAAACTATGCTTAGTTGGCCTTCATGTGTTCACACACTTGGCATATTATAAAATAACTTATGGAATAATATCCACAAAGTCAGCTCATCATAACTTAGTAATTATTTCATAAGCAGAATAATTCCTAAGGTCATATAATCTAATTATCTGCTATGCTCTATTCTACACGGTTAAATACCTACACTAGTATTTTAACCATATCTCGTGTCTTACTATCTGTACGCACTTGTGCACTAGTACACATCATGGTGATACTGTCATGAAGCTTCTATCAACTGCACACGAGCTCACTCTCAACGAGTCATCTGTACACTTAACATATGTTCACTGTGTTGTTGCAAACTATCTAACACTTTTCTAACTTTAAATGCATAAATGAAATGATGAATGTATGTTGTCATAAATGAAAACCAACAAGACATCTATCTGACCATATTGCGAATATATTGTTGCTTATCTTCTTCAATAACATGCCATTTTTTAGATTTTCAAACAAGCATACAATGAATTCTCTTTGATTAGTCATCATAGTAAATAACATTCTTTTAGTTTTCTATTTGTAATAAGCACTAAAATTTTTGATTCAAGCTCACTGAAGAAAAACTAAAATGATGAGCTTATTTTATTTAGATAAACTTTTAAAATATTTTCACATGACTATAGTCACTATACCAACCAAAACTGGCAGAATTTTCTTGTTAGATATATGTAATTTTTTGTTTAATAGTTTTAAACAAAATCTTTTATACTTAATAGATGGAAGTATTTACATTTTCTACATGCTCCATTGAATACTCTTTTAGAGCTTACATAAACCATGATCATTATAATCCAAAGCAATTTTATGCTTAAAACTGACAATTTTTCTATAAGATCCATACATACATATGTTTTTCTCGACTGTGATATTAAAATAACTGATTTGAATATCTCTTTTATTATTAGCATCAATATAATCTCACCTATAATTGTTGCTTGATATAATTTTCTCTAGGAAGAACCCATCTCCAATCATGTATATGCTCGCTTGGCTCCCAATATTCATCGATGATGGTGTTGATGTCCACAAAAAATAAATATATTGTACCAAAATCTGAACAATCAAATCAACAACAAAATAGAATGCATATGAAATTTAAAATCCTTGTAATTTATCTTCTTCAAACGCCCTTTATATTTTAGCTAGATCAATGTAAAAACCATATATAGAAAGTTACAGAATCAATCTGTAACAACTTTATAATTATTATGTCTAAGTACCTCCAAACTATGGTTGAATGGTATACTTAAGTATGAAGGATATTTCACAATACCATTTTGGGTCTCTATTTCTCATAATGGGGCTCAGATGTGCCAAAACATCTCCCTTGTGTTCATGGTTTCTTTGCATTGTTCACAATATAAATTCAAAAAAATTATACGCTTTTAGATTTTGATTTACCAAAACCAAAATTATTGATAATCTATATGTTATAATAGATAAATCAGCTCCTCTCCTAATCTTCCCATCCACAATAGATACAAAGCCACTTTTGCCATTTTAATCAAGCCTATTAAATCTTTTATCAAAAATAATTATTGTTCTTACTATACAATATAATTCATTCTTTCTTTCTTTCTTTCTTTTTTTTTATGAATAAATTTATTCTTATTTTTACAGAAATAATATAACAAATGATGAAAAGAAATTTGCGGGCATTTACAAAATGTAATGATTTAGTAAAAAACATAAAAAGTTATGTAATGCACAAACATAATAGAAGAATGTGGATTAATGCATTGTATTGTACAAACACAATAGAAGAAAGTGGGCAACATTAATATTTTTACAATAACTTTACCTGGATGAAGAGGGTTTTGCTAATACACAAAAATGAATGACTCCAGAGGATAGACCACACAATGTTGAACTAATGGATAGATTTTTCCCCAAAGTACCCTACTTGGAAACTAAATCATAGAGAAAATATATGGATTGGAGAATGGAAAAGAAAAAGAAAAAAAAAACACTCTTACCTTTCTTGAAGTTGGGGCTGTTGGGACTAAAAATTGCATGATTCATTTTTAGTCACATTTCAAAAATTTGAGAAATTAAGCCCCATAAGTGCATTTGTACCTAGCTATACCTATGAGGCCCCTAAGGTGTTTAATGTTTCTAACACCTTCCATTCAGTGTGTCTACCTGTTCCATGAAGTTAAATCATCATTCTGAGCTATTTGGCAAAGTGTTCTTTTGAACATCCATCAAATCTGCATTTTATCCAGTGTCAAAAAGCAACAGGAGGCAGTGTTTTCCATTGAATATCCTGCACCCAGAAATGTTTTGTGACTTGCTGCTTTGGGAATGTTTACTGTCCATACTTGAGAACCTATGTTTCAGATTTCAAGTCGTTTTGAGTCCGTTTGACTAGGTTTTGAATCCCTCAAAATTAGCAATTTAATGTTTTCATGCTTTTGCAATTTGCACATAATTCTGGGAAGCCCTGTTTGACATGCTGTAACTTTTGACCAGTGGACCAAAATGCTAAATTTCCTTTTGTGTTGTATTGTATATGTCAGAGACTTGTTATGTTTCAAGTTTTAGCTCATGACGAATCCATTTTATCAGTTTTCAAACGTGATTCCAAACGCAATTTCTATCTTATACTGGGGTCAGCATTTGCAGATTTGTCAGTACCCTTGTTCATAATGTTATAACTCCTAACCCATGATTGGTGAGATCAAATGGTTTGTTTCTCTGTGTTCTGTACTAAAAATACTACAAGTGTGCCAATTTTCAAATCTTGACAAATCCATTTGCACACTTTTCCAGGGTCATTCCATTTGTAAAAATCGTTATCTTGTCATTGTTTCCTATCCTGCAAATCCAAGTAGCCAACTTTAGACACTTGCCAAATTCTCCCTGTTATTCATCATGAGCCCAAATCGTAGATCCATAATGTCCTCATGACAGAGAACCAATGCCCTCATTTTTGTCCTTCCATGTGTTAGTTTACCCAGATTTTTTGAAGCCGATTTTGAACCCAATTTAGTGTTTTCTGACATGTTTATCTGCAAGTGTTTTTAAGTGGTCAACTTTGACGGTCAATATCTTTTGACCCCAATGTCTTCATGCTATGAGATTTTGCAAACCTGTTGAATGTGTTAGAGAGAACAAGGATCCTGAGTTTCAGAGCTTTGCCAGGTGTTTTCGTCAATTTTTAAAGCCAGGCAATAGGCCTCAAGGAAGAGATTTCATAGTGGTGCGAGCAGTGATAAAATGAGTTTTTAATGATGATCCAGTAGTCGATTTGGCTTCCAGTTAATCTAAGAAGGTTGGTGGATCATTTGGATGAATCAGGTGTTTGAAAACGAAAAAAAATTTAGCCGGACCCTCTTTGGGGCCCGACTGATTCCATCATATTAATCAATACCATGGATATCAAGGTTGTGTTAGTGGTCCTCATGTTTGCATTTGTTAAACATCTTGATATGTTTATGTCTAATAAAAGTGTGAGAATCATGCAAGTGTGAGGATTGTGGGTAAAAAATAAGGAAGAAGACTTGACTCCACGTGGTCAAGAATGGAGCAAACAAGATTGGAAGGAAAAGAGATAAATGAGTAGGGACGTTGTAGATGAAGCTCGCAGATTGCAAGGAGAATCCACCAAAGCAATGCCATGAAACAACAAATCTGCTAGTTTGAAGGAAGACAGGGGCAAGCAAGTGAGTACACACCCACATTAAAAAAGAAGGAATAGGGGGCGGCATATATAGAAGCAGACGCCATAAAAGATGGGAAAATCTACAATAAAACACCCACACTAGTCAAAAAATGCAGCTAGAGCTTGAAGCAAGGCATCCCCAAAGCAGGGCAGGGCTTTTGGAGGAAGTCAACCCTGCAATAAGAACATAAAAGCATAAATAAGCAGCTCCACACAAGGGAAGAGCCTCATCATTAATGATAGGAAGACGTTAGAACAAAATAGCTAACACATTTTAAACAGGAGATCCCCACGTCCAAGCTGAGAAAATGCAGTTAAAGGGGCAGTACATAAAATGAAGCCTACGAATTTCAAACTACAAAGGAGCTTAGAAGTCCACATGATTGAGTAGGGGACTATGGTGTTAAAGTAGCCCTTGTCCAAGCGTAGAAAGATGCCAACATCCAAGAGAAGACCCACGTTGACTGGAGAAGTCATAGCAAATAGAGCAGGATTAAAAAACACAAACTCCACGCCATATCAGAGCAGCTCCAAGTGCATGTAAAATGAAATCCAATGCATGAGAAGGGTGCCAATGATAAAAGGAATGATCCACGCCAAATTTTTCACACCCACGCCTCTTAACAGACCACTCCACATGTAGTTAGCGTTAGGCAGCAAGCAGATGAAGAGCCCATGAAACAAAAGGAGGAAAAGCTATGGCAACGCCGAAAGTCATAGAGATAACATAATCCCACATGGCCCATGGGAGGACTTTTTAAAGTCTTTATATGCTATACCACACACGCTATAGACTATGTTTAAAGAAAGGAGCCTCTTGTAAAGGCAATGGACGCTTGGTAGGTCCAACCCTGTTGGCATGCTAGAAAGAAGGATGACGTCAGTGTGACAAAGCAAAATTTTGACCAAACTCACGCAAGAGCTGATGTGGCACCAAAGGACAGAGATTGAACAAGATCGCAACAAATGTCCAAATCCGATGGTACCCCGCTTCTCTACATTGTCAAGATGCGAGGAAGTTAAATAATTTAGGAAAGCAGGATTGCACAACGTGGTGGTAGCTCCCTGTTGTTGATGAGGTGGCACAAATGAGCAGTTGTAGATGGAGGCATGGGATGTTGCCACATGGCAGATCCTACGGTGCCTGCATTCCTACAAAAATGAGATGCACATTAATTAAAAAATGCGGGAAAGTGGGATTTCGCCATGTGTCATTGGGCCCAGAATAGATGGTGACGTGGTAGATGAAGTAGAGGTGGGTGAATCAAACAGCGCCATGTGGCATCGGTCAAATAGAGGGTTGACCATGGATTGGAAGGATGAGAAAAAGTTTCAAGAGTAAAAAATAATAATATTTTATTATTTTCTCAGAGAAATGAAGTCACATTCAAAATTTTAAATTTTAAAAGGGCTTTATAATAAAGTTTCAACTTTAGAAATTTTGTTTTTTGAATTTTCAAAGGTGCATCAAACCTTAACTTTTATAGCCAGAAGAGTGTTTTCCAAATTGAGATTCTGGGCATTTTCGGAAGGCTAGATATGCACTCCAATATATTTTTGGAACCAACAAGAGCTGAATTTTCCATTTTTGGAGTCAGATTCTACACAAGTGTTCACCAATTTGTGTTATAGGTCATTTTGTGGAATCTGGGGTATTGGCAGCAGAATATGAAAAACTCTTCATTGATCATTAAGAGTGGTTAAAAGATAGATGTGGAGGCTTGTTGAATCTTGGGTATGGAGGAAAACTAATCCGAATTTTTATTTTGCCTCTGAGGTCTTATAACTGATTTTCACCTTTCACTTTGAGTTAAATTTCGATATCAGAAGTCAGTTACCTTTCCAAATCAAAATATCTAAGATTCTTTGTGCCTCTAAGAGCAAAAATGACGAGATTTGATTTTCAATTAGAAGGAGAAGTTAGAGAGAGGTTTTTGATCTTCTTGGGAAGGATTTCTAAAGGAACAGATGTCAGTCATAATTTTAATCCAGGAATTGTCTTCTCCATATTTATTCTTTCTTCTTCTTTGAAAAGGGGTTGTTGGTTGGTTTTCTATTTTCCAGTTCTTGGAGCTCTGCTCAGGCTGTGAAAGCCACACACCTAACATTTCTCTATTGTATTGAATAGCATTTCATGTTTTATGCAGATAGTTCTAGTCTGTTAGATGATCTATGAGTTAGTTTATGTACATCTCTCATGTATTTGTTTTCAAGGAGAATGAATAAATCAAGTAAAGGTTTCCAAATTCAATTTGAATCTTGTCTCATGTTTATGGATTTGTATGGTTTTCTAGTATGTGATCAAAGACCATAGATTAGGTTGCATTCCATTTAGGAATGTATTTGATTGAAATATCTTGCTGATGGAACAAAGACCCATGTAATTTCTTGGTGTTTATCAAAGGTTTTACAGATTTCATGAAAGGATTGTCTGAGTATGAGATTCATTTTTAATGCAAATTGTCTATTCACAAGGTGAAAGATAGATTAGGGATCTTGATGTAGGGATTATGTCATAGATTTCAATGAGATGTACGGTTGCAATTCATTTAATTACCCAATAGATAAGGCACTGATCATAGATAGGATCATTAAATTTTGTTGCTCATACCTGGGTCTTGTTGTCATCAATCTTTTAAATCATTTTAATTTTATGTTGAAAGGTATTCAAAGTAAAACTTGCACTTAGCTTTCCAGTTTCATGAGTCATGTTCTTAGCTATTTCATGCTTGTGATCTACTAGCTAAGCATAGAAGAATTAGGGGTTTCATCTGCTATCATAGATCCTGATTATGTTTATTACACTGGTTCCATATGTTAGATGTAAAGAGGTTCACCCGCTTAGGTTTTGCAGAGCCTGAAGTGAAGAAGGGTCATGCCTTATAGTTGGCCTATTATCAGAAATGGCATCTTTAAAAGGGAGTTAGCTACCCCTAGACATGTCAATTTCTCAGTGGGATAATTGAAAACCCTCCAGCATTTTCAAACACCAACAAAATGGTGACTCTGCTAGGGATTGCATTGAATTTGTACAATGGACAAACCTTGAGAATTTAAAAATAAGATTCAATACATTAGGAAAGTGTTGCTACAGCAGCAGGTTTGTGAGGTGTTGTTCATACCCTTGTTGATTTTCATGTTCCCCAGTAAGCTTTATTCTCTTACAGCAGTAATTCTGAAATTGAATGTAAACTATATTGAGAAACGACTATACCTTCTATTAGTTCAATTTTGTGAGTTTCTGTTGTAAAAATTAGAGTCCAACATCTAAAAATGAAGAGTATCTTGTTCTCTTTTCAAAATGTTTGAGGATCTACAAGTTATTTCATGCTGAGAGTCTGGTTCAAAATTAGATCAGTAATAATCTGTGTTTCAAAATCTTTTCTCACAATTGTGAGTGGCGACTCTATCTCTGCAACCAGTGGTTTGTAATTATTGGTGTATTTTGATGAGGGCTTTCAGTACATTATTGGATAGATCTGGATTTGTTGTTAAATTTTGGTTTGACAACAGAAGTGTAGTTAAGATCTGAAAGTGTGGAAGAGTTATGTTTCAGCTTTGTTTAGAGATTTCAAATTTGAGATAAATCTAAAGAGATTTCTTCTACCTATTGTTGTTTCAAATCAGTTTATAGTTCTGTTCAAATATAATGCAATTCATGTCTCACTTAGTGTGAGTGGTGACTCAAAATTAATCTCTGTACCAGTGCAATTCTATGCATGAATTGTGGTTAGTTGCTACAGGAGAAGAGCAAAGTAGTTGAAACATTTTTTAGCGATTGCAAGATTTGTGGTGTGTTGATTCAAAAGGTTCGGTAAGGATTCGATAAAATTTTGGGTCTGCTATTGTAAAAGGTGGACAGAGAACTTTCAGCCATCCAGATCTTGAGGTATTCTCATTTTCATGCATTTTCTTTTCATGAAAATCAATTGTAAAAAGTGTATTCTCCATCAAGTGAAATTTAGCACTAAGTAGAGGAGAATAGTTTTTTAAAGGTTTCATACACTTCATCAGGTTGAGTTTTAGTTATTGTTGTTTTAAAGTTGTGAAGTGTATTCAAAGCATTAATTTGGTAGAAAGTTGTGTAAGCCTACTGCAAGTTACAGATTAGAATTTATTATGGGTGAATAAGTTTCATATGTTTGAAGAATGTCGACTTTTATTTCACCTAGTATGCAGCTGGTCAGTAAAGTTTCCAGATCCATCTCTACCAAGCGGTATATGTCATTGAATTTTAATGGTATTCATGGTTTCCCGAATACAATGCCTTGTAACCTCAGAAAGTATTTGCCTAAGTTTAGTGGGAACCATGAAAATTCAGCTAATCATCATGTTCAGTTGTTTAGTGACTTGGTTGGTGATTTTGAAATTTCTCATGAAGATTTTCAGATGAAGTTGTTTGTTCAGACTTTAGAAGATGATGCTAGGGACTAGTTTTTATTTTTACCAGCATGTTCAATTTCATCTTGGGATGAGTTACTGTCAGCCTTCATGATGCAGTTCAAGGAAAGAATAAGCATCTCTGATTATTTTAATAAGTTTTTGAATATCCAAGTCAGGAATGGTGAGTTAGTTCCTGAATTTAATATTAGATTTGCTAAGGTTGTAAATAAAATTCTTGAAAGTTACAAGCTGGATGATTAGATGTGTTTAGTGGTTTATCTTGGTGCATTTGATAAGAAGATGAGCTATCTGTTGAGAGATAAGGAACCTAAGACATTGCATCAAGCATTCATGATAGCGATAGAGATTGAGAATAACATAAGATATGGCTTAACTCGAAGTGACTTCTCTAGAAATGTTTGCCGACAAGGTGAGGTGCAAAGCACAAGTCAATGTCAAAAGGAGTGTTTGATTTCAGATCAGCAAATAGGCATCCCTACTATTGTAAATAGTTTTGTTGAAGATTCAGAAATAAAAACATGTGAACGTGAAATCTCTTTGTTGCAAAAAAGAAATGATTCCATTCATGCTGAATTGAATGCACATGTTTATGGTATTACAATAGTAGAACATAAAGATAGTTCACTTGATGAATTGTACATGCAAGAAATAAATTCAGTTGTTTTTCCTCCTATTGATAATATGCCTTTGGTTGAGAATGTCATAAACTTTGAAGTTGAAGGATATTCATCTCAGTATGAGGAGGAAGAAACCAGGGGTGATCTATCAAGTGATAAAGGTGAAATTGTTGATCCGACATGCCATGAAGAGATGACACAGGATAAAGAATGTAAATCACATGTATCTCAGTCACAGTCAGAAGAGCATAGTGCATATGTTTATAATGTTTCAGCAATGGATGATAAGATAGATTCAGTTGATCAATCGGATATGCAAGAAATGAATTATCTTATTGAGAGATTACATCATGTTGAAAGCATTATTAGATCTAAAGTTAATAGACAATCATATCAATGTGAGTATGATAAAGATGAAGGTCATCTTTCAAGTGATAATGAAGTTGTTGATCCAATGTATTGTAAAGAAGCATCATATGAAGCTGGTGATGAGAGTTATTACTCGAGTCAAGGAGAGGAAAATGCTAGTACATATTCATCTTCATGTGAATCAGATGTTGATTGGGAAGAGGAAAGCAATGAGGAAAGTGAGTACTCGTTTGCTAGTAAAGGTATGAGTACTATTTCTAAATCTGAAAGTGAGTTTCCATTTTAGAATTGTGTAAATCAGTTTGAGATTGAAAGTTATGAAGAAAATGTGTCTACACAATATGAAGAAAAAGAGGTTATCCATAAGGATGTAGTACCTAATTGTGTAGAAGAGTGTCTTGAGGATGAGTGCAGTGATGATCAGTATATGATTGATCCTGAGATTAATGCATCAGCACCTGTTGGTAAGATAAATGATGATTTTCTTGCAAGACATTTGAATCACCTATGTGAAGACAATGAAAGTAACTTTGATTTATATTCTAAATGCTTCGTTGACGGAGTGGATGTTGAGTCTTCATATGATTCTGATTTTTCTTCTTCATATGTTGAAAGCGCCTATGACAGTGATGTTAGAAATGGCTTTAAAGTTTTCACTAATCTGTTATATGGTGAGGAGTTTGATGTTGATCAACACATCACTTGTCCTAATGTCTACAAAGGTGCTTTGCATGGAATTATCAATCCTCTTTTTGAAGAACACATGGACAATTCAGATTTAGTTGAGAATGAGTTTAATGATGATACTTTATCCTACTACTATGAGAAATCAAATTGTTCTTCTTTCGAGTATGATAGTGAAACTGATGATTATTTTGCATTTGATGAGACAGATGACAAGGTGTTTGACAAAGTTGTTCTTGAAAATCAGCATGCACCTTGTACTAAGTTTTATGATGAATATTTTAATGCAAAGACTAGACTGTTTGCTGACTGTGAAGAACCATCTGAAGATAATGGATTAGTTTCAGATTCTAATATGGATGACATATGTGAGTATCAGTCAAATTGTTCATTTGATTTCTATCTGATTATGCTTAAGGATACACATTTTCAAGGTATCTGTGATCTTTTTCCCCAAGTTGAATATGAAGCCTTCATATTTGAGAATGATAGCATGCATGAGCCATTAAATGAAGAGAGTTTTCAATTTTAGTCTGATATGTTTAAGCATGCTAATCAGTATTTTCATAACGAGCTAATGGTTGAGAATGAAGCAAGTTTTTATATGCATTATGAAAATGAAGTTGCAAATTCAGTTTTGCTAAGTAATTTGTTTCATGATGATAATCTGATTGGTGAGACTGATATGAGTGGAAATTTCAGTTTAACTCATCAAATTTCAGATGAGAATTATGTTTATGATAGAGGTAAACAGTTTTGTTGAGGTTCAGTGGCCCAGGGCCATCGTGTGTACATAATCTTGGTAGTTGTAGTTGTTTCCCTATTTTCAATAAAGTTGTTCAAGAGAAGTTTTTGCTGTCAAGTGTGTGGTTTGCTTCCCCCAGAGTTTTGAAATCTTTCCATGCCCACAAGGGGCATGCATCCACAGACGGAGCCACTGTTGGGACTAAAAATTGCTTGATTCATTTTTAGTCACATTTCAAAAATTTGAGAGATTAAGCCCCATAAGTGCATTTGTACCTGGTTGTACCTATGAGGCCCCTAAGGTGTTTAATGTCTCTAACACCTTCCATTCAGTGTGTCTACATGTTCCATGAAGTTAAATCATCATTCCGAGCTATTTGGCGAAGTCTTGTTTTGAGCATCCATCAAATTTGCATTTTATCCTAAGTGTCAAAAAGCGACAGGAGGCAGCATTTTCCATTGAATATCCTGCACCCAAAAATGTTTTTTGACTTGCTGCTTTGGGAATATCTATTTTCCATACCTAAGAACCTAAGTTTCATATTTTGAGTTGTTTCGAGTCCGTTTGACTAGGTTTTGAATCCCTCAAAGTTAGCAATTTAATGTTTTCATGTTTTTGCAATTTGCACATAATTCTAGGAAGCCCTGTTTGACATGCTGTAACTTTTGACCAGTGGACCAAAATGCTAAATTTCCTTTTACATTGTATTTTATATGTCAAAGACTTGTTATGTTTCAAGTTTCAACTCATGATGAATCCATTTGATCAGTTTTCAAATGTGATTCCAAACGCAATTTCTATCTTCTACTAGTGTCAGCATTTGCAGATTTGTCAATACCCCTGTTCATGATGTTATAACTCCTAACCTATGATTGTTGAGATCAAATGATTTGTTTCTCTGTGTTCTATACTAAAAATACTACAAGTGTGCCAAATTTCAAATCTTGACGAATCCATTTGCACACTTTTCCAAGGTCATTCCATTTGTAAAAATCGTTATCTTGTCATTGTTTCCTATCCTGCAAATCCAGGTAACCAACTTCAGATGCTTACCAAATTCACCCTGTTATTCTTCATGAGCCCAAATCGTAGATCCATTATGTCCTCATGACAGAGAACCAATGCCCCAATTTTTGTCCTTCCATGTGTCAGTTTACCCATTTTTTTAAAGCCAATTCTGAACCCAATTTAGTGTTTTCTGACATGTTTATCTATAGGTGTTTTTAAGTGGTCAACTTTGACGGTTAATATCTTTTGACCCCAATGTCTTCATGCTATGAGATTTTGCAAACCTGTTGAATGTGTTAGAGAGAACAAGGATCCTGAGTTTCAGAGTTGTGCTAGGTGTTTTCATCAATTTTTAAAGCCAAGCAATAGGCCTCAAGGAAGAGATTTCATAGTGGTGCGAGCAGTGATAAAATGAGTTTTTAATGATGATCCAGTAGTCGATTTGGCTTCCAGTTAATCTAAGAAGGTTGGTGGATCAGTTGGATGAATCAGGTGTTTGAAAACAAAAAAAAATTTAGTCGGACCCTCTTTGGGCCCTGACTGATTCCATCAAATTAATCAATACCATGGATATCAAGGTTGTGTTAGTGGTCCTCATGTTTTCATTTGTTAAACATCTTGATATGTTTATGTCTAATAAAAGTGTGAGAATCACGCAAGTGTGAGGATTGTGGGTAAAAAATAAGGAAGAAGATTTGACTCCACGTGGTCAAGAATGGAGAAAACAAGATTGGAAGGAAAAGAGATAAATGAGCAGGGACGTTATAGATGAAGCTCACAGATTGCAAGGAGAATCCACCAAAGCAACGCCATGAAACAACGAATCCACTAGTTTGAAGGAAGACAGTGGCAAGAAAGTGAGTACACACCCACATTAAGAAAGAAGGAATAGGGGGCGGCATATATAGAAGGAGATGCCATAAAAGATGGGAAAATCTACAATAAAATGCCCACACTAGTCAAAAAATGTAGCTAGAGCTTGAAGGAAGGCATCCCCAAAGCAGGGCAGGGCATTTGGAGGAAGTCAACCCTGTAATAAGAACATAAAAGCAAAAATAAGCAGCTCCACACAAGGGAAGAGCCTCATCATTAATGATAGGAAGATGTCAAAACAAAATAGCTGACACATTTTAAATAGGAGATCCCCACGTCCAAGCTGAGAAAATGCAATTAAAGGGGCAATACATAAAATGAAGCCTACGCATTTCAAACCACAAAGGAGCTTAGAAGTCCACATGATTGAGTAGGGGACTATGGTGTTAAAGCAGCCCTTGTCCAAGTGTAGAAAGATGCCAACATCCAAGAGAAGACCCACGTTGACTAGAGAAGTCATAGCAAATAGAGCAGGATTAAAAAACACAGACTCCACACCATATCAGAGCAGCTCTAAGTGCATGTAAAATGAAACCCAATGCATGAGAAGGGTGCCAATGATAAAAGGAATGATCCACACCAAAGTTTTCACACCCACGTCTCTTAACAAACCACTCCACATGCAATCAGCATTAGGCAGTAAGCAGATGAAGAGCCCATGACATAAAAGGAGGAAAAGCTATGGCAATGCCGAAAGCCATAGAGATAACATAATCCCACATGGCCCGTGGGAGGAGTTTTTAAAGTCTTTATATGCTGTACTACACACGTTATAGACTGTGTTTAAAGAAAGGAGCCTCTTGTAAAGGCAATGGCCACTTGGTAGGCCCGACCCTGTTGGCATGCTAGAAAGAAGGATGATGTCAGCATGACAGAGAAAATTTTTGACCAAACTTGCACAGGAGCTGATGTGGTGCCAAAGGACAAAGATTGAACGAGATCGTGACAAGTGTTCGGATCTGACAGTGCCCGCTACCCCGCATTATCAAGATGCGAGGAAGTTAAATAATTTGGGAAAGCAGGATTGCACCACATGGTGGCGGCTCCCAGCTGTTGATGAGGTGGCACAAACAAGCAGTTGCAGACAGAGGCATAGGATGCTGCCACATGGAAGATCCTGCGGTACCCACATTCCTACAAAAATAAGATGCACATTAATTAAAAAATGTGAGAAAGTGGGATTTCACCACGTGTCACTAGGCCCAGAATAGATGGTGACGTGGTAGATGAAGTAGAGGTGGGTGAATCAAACAGTGCCACGTGGCATCGGTCAAACAAAGGGTTGGCCACAGATTGGAAGGATGAGAAAAAGGTTGAAGAGTAAAAAATAATAATATTTTATTATTTTCTCAGAGAAATGAAGTCACGTTCAAAATTTTAAATTTTAAAAGAGCTTTATCATAAAGTTTCAACTTTAGAAATTTTATTTTTTGAATTTTCAAAGGTGCATCAAACCTGAACTTTATAGCCAGAAGAGCGTTTTCCAAATTGAGATTTTTTGCATTATGGAAGGCTAGATATGTGCTCCAATATACCGTCGAAACCGGGAAGAGCTGAATTTTCCATTTATGGAGTTAGATTCTACACAGGTGTTCACCAATTTGTGTTATTGCTCATTTTGTGGAATCTTGGGTATTGGTAGCAGAATATGCAAAACTCTTCATTGATCATTAAGAGTGGTTAAAAGACAGATGTGGAGGCTTGTTGAATCTTGGGTATGAAGGAAAACTAATCCAAAACTTTTATTTTTCCTTTTAGGTCTTATAACTGATTTTCACCTTTCACTTTGAGTTAAATTTTGACATCAGAAGTCAGTTACTTTTCCAAATCAAAATATCTGAGCTTCTTTGTGCCTCTGAGAGAAAAAATGATGAGATTTTATTTTCAATTAGAAGGAGAAGTTAGAGAGAGGTTTTTGATCTTCTTGAGAAGGATTTCCAAAGGGATAGATGTCAGTCGTAATTTCAATCTAGGAATTGTCTTCTCCATATTTATTCTTTCTTCTTCTCTGAAAAGGGGTTGTTGGTTGGTTTTCTATTTTCCAATTCTTGGAGCTCTACTCAGGCTATGAAAGCCACACACCCAGCATTTCTCTATTATATTGAACATCATTTCATGTTTTATGCAGATAGTTCTAGTTTGTTAGATGATTTATGAGTTAGTTTCTGTACATCTCTCATGTATTCATTTTCAAGGAGAATGAATAAATCAAGTAAAGGTTTCCAAATTCAATTTGAATCTTGTCTCCTGTTTATGGATCTGTATGGTTTTCTAGTCTGTGATCAAAGACCATAGATTAGGTTGCATTCCATTTAGGAATGTATTTGATTGAAATATCTTGCTGATGGAATAAAGACCCGTGTAATTGCTTGGTGTTTATCAAAGGTTTTACAAATTTCATGAAAGGATTGTCTGAGTATGAGATTCATTTTTTATGCAGATTATCTATTCACAAGGTGAAAGATAGATTAGGGATCTTGATGTAGGGATTATGTCATATATTTCAATGAGATGTACATGGTTGTAATTCATTTAATTACCCAATAGATAAGGCACTAATCACAGATAGGATCATTAAATTTTGTTGCTCATACCTGGGTCTTGCTATCATCAATCTTTTAAATAATTTTCATTTTATGTTGAAAGGTATTCAAAGTAAAACCCGCACTTAGCTTTCTAGCTTCATGAGTCATGTTCTTAGCTATTTCATGCTTGTGATCTCCTGGCTAAGCATAGAAGAATTAGGGGTTTCATCTGCTATCATAGAACTTGTTTATGTTTATTACACTAGTTCCATATGTCAGATCTAAAGAGGTTCACCGGCCTAGGTTTCGTAGAGCCTAAAGTGAAGAAGGGTCATGCCTTATAGTTGGCCTATTATCAGAAATGGCATCTTTAAAATGGGAGTTAGCTACCCCTAGACATGTCAATTTCTCAATGGGATAATTGAAAACCCTTCAGCATTTTCAAACACCAACAGGGGCATTGATTTTGGATTTGGATTCACATTATATTTCCTCTTACTCTCCCTTTGTCTCTCCTGCTTTAGGAATCATATATCTCTTCTTGTCTACCAGAGAATACTCAGATTAAAAACTTTACAAGAATATGCACAAACAAAGATAAGGTTAAAAATGTTCAGGATACTCCAATGCTCCGAATACTCCCCCAATATAGTATCATCAGCATTCATGTTAACAATCTACCCCTTTGGCATTGATGGAAACATAGATGAAAAACATCTAACTTCCAAGAATACCATGTAATACTCTACTACCCCATAACTTAGGATTTCTTTTCATACATACTCTCCCCCATGCCTTAGGAGATTTTTTTCATCCATATTCTCCCCTATTGACATCAATGTCAAAGACCACAATCTCAATGTACCAATTGTTAAATAATAATTGCTAATATGTTGCACAAAATCTTCAATCAACTCGAATGTCCAAATACATTGTTCAATACCAAATACCAAGAGTCCTCAATGACTCAGTACATTATAGATACTCCCCCATACAGGAAGCATCAACATTTAGTCTAGTCAAACAATAGTGCTCTATACCACTGGACTGATGCACTCTCTGCATCATCTCCTTAGAAGTGGGTAGTAGAATAACCCCAAGCATACCTCTCAAGTACTCAAATGTATCTTTAGGAAAAGGCTTTGTAAAGATATCTACAGTATGATCTTTAGTACTTACATACTCCAATATGATCTTCTGTTTTGTTGCCTTCTCTCTAAACACATGATACTAAATAGATATTTTATTAGTCTTAGAATACAATACAGGATTCCTAGACATACTCATTTTACTTGTGTTATCAAAGTAATTGATAATAAGTTCTTCAATCTCAATTTTGACATCCTTCAGCATTTTCTTCATCCACATAACTTGATTATAGTTATTTGTTGTTGCAACATACTTAGCCTCAGTAGTACTCTATGAAATACAATCTTGCTTCTTGCTTAACCAAGAAACCAATCTTCCTCTAAGAAAGAATTGTCCACCACTAGTGCTCTTTTTTTCATCCATACTACCTACCTAATCCCCATCAGTATATTCATATAGAGTGAAATCATTTGATCTGTTATACCAAATTCTATAGTCAGATGTCTCTTTAAAATATCTGAATATCCTCTTAACTGCTATAAAATGATATCCCTTAGGATCATCTTGAATTCTAGCTATAATCCCAACTGCATTTTCTATATCTCGTCTAGTGTGAGTCAGATATTGCAAACCTCCAATCATGGATCTATACTTCTTCTACTTAATTGTAAGTATATCATCTTTGTTGGATAACTTGTGACAGGTTATCATAGGTGTGCCAATAGGTTTACAACTTTCCAAACTAAACCTTTTCAACAAATCTTGTAGGTACTTATCTTGTAAAACAAATATACCATTAGTATTCTATAGAATCTTTTATCCTAGGAAAAACTTCAGTTCTCCTATCATGCTCCTTTCAAATTCATTCTTTGTCTCTTTAACAAATTTATCACTAGCTTCATCATTACCTCCAAAAATGATGTCATCAAAAAATATTAAACCATTTTCAAATTCCTTTAGATGCAAGTTAATGTATGTCATACCTTTAGCAAATCCAAGCTTTTCCAAGTAACTATCTAACCTTGCATACCAGGTTCTCAATGCTTTCATTAGACCATATAAAGCTTTCTTTAATCTGCATACCATGTCATTGTCTTCTGAGAAAGAAAAATCTTCAAGCTAGTCAACATATACCTCTTCTTCAAGTTCTCCATTAAGAAAGGTTGATTTAACATCCATTTGATAAACCTTGAACTTCTTGTTCACTGCATAAGCCAAGAACATCCTTATTGCTTCCATTCTGGCTATAGGTGCATATGTTTCCTCATAATCTATGCCTTCTTACTGTGAATAACCCTTACATATAAGTCTAGCTTTATTTCTCACAACTTTTCCTTGCTCATTCATCTTATTTTTGAATACCTACTTTGTTCCTATCGCATTCTTGTCTTTAGGTCTAGGAACTAATTCCCATGTATCATTCTTCACTATTTGATCCAATTCTTCCTACATTGCTTGGATCCAGTGATTATCTTTAGCTACTTCATCTGCACTTTTAGGCTCAACTTGAGGTATCAGACATATCTCCTCATTAATTTTATTCCTTGTCATCATACTTTTATCTTTACTTCCAATTATTTGCTCAAGAGGGTGATTCTTTGTCAGATTCTTGTTAGGGGTAAATGTTGACATCTCAACTCTTATATCTTCTCTAGGTTTAGAACTTTGTTCTCCTCTATGCTCAAAAGTTTGTACATCATTCTTAAAGTCATTGTTAGTCTTAAACAAAACTTCAGCATTCTATCTAACAATTTCAAAGTTATTCTCTTCTTCATCTGAATTATAATCTACCATATTTTCTTTAGTTCCAAACTTTTCATCAATCTTTACATTTTTGCATTTAGCTATTGTCTTAGTTCTATAGTTGAAACATCTATAATCCTTTTTTTTTAGTGAATAGCCAAGAAACATGCCTTCATCACTTCTTGGATAAAACTTACCAATGTATCATCTCACTTAATATAAAATTTCTCCCAAAAATTCTGAAATACTTGACTAATGGTGAATGTCCAAACCATAGTTCATAAGGTTTTTTGTCCATAACTTTTATGATCTGTGATATGTTCAGAGTATATATTGTTGTATTAACTGCTTCTCTCTAGAATGTCTTAGAAACATCATTCTCAAACAACATTTCTCTTGTTGCTTCTACTACTAACTTATTTCTTCTTTCAACAATCCCATTTTGCTCAGGTGTTCTAGGTGTAGATAGCTATCTTTTTATTCCATTTTGTTCATAGAATATGTTAAACTCTCTAGAGGTTAATTCTCCTCCTCTATCAGATCTGAAACACATTATCTTAACACCAAATTCATTCTCAACTCTATTCTTAAATATCTTAAACTTCTCAAAAGCTTCAGATTTCTCTTTAAGAAATGCTACCCACATCATTCTAGTGAAATCAGCAACAAAAATCATAAAATACCTTTCACCATAGAATCCTCGTGTTCTAGAAGGACCACTTAGATCTATGTGAACAATCTCCAACTTCTCTGTGGTAGTGAACTTCTTGCTAGCGAATGAAACTTTCTTCTGCTTAGCCAAAATACATTCCTTGCACACAACATTAGTAGGCTTAGCAATCTTAGGAAAGTCTCTGACTACAAAACTACTACTAACCTTCACAATATTATGAAAGTTTATGTGTTAGAATCTTCTATTCCACAACCAACTGTTATCCACTTTAGCTACCAAACATTTCATCTCAGTAGGATTCAACTGAAATACATTACCTCTAAATCTAATGCTAGTTCCAATCATTTTACCATCTATATCTTTGATAATGCAAGTCTTCTCATTGAATTTCAATAGATAACCCTTGTCCACTAACTTTCCAACACTCAACAAGTAATGCTTCAATCCATCAAAAAATAGACATCATCACTGTTATTTTTACCATCAAGAGTAATTGATCCAATTCTTGTTATATGATAGGTTGCATTGTTACCAAATCTAACAAACCTCCATCATGATTCTTCAATTTAACAAATTTCTTCACATCACTAGTCATGTGATCTGAACAACCACTGTCAATTATCTAATCAGACTTCTTTTCTACTTGGGTAACTAGAGCTTTTTCTTCTCTAATTTCTCTATCAAGATCATCTTCCTTGATAGCCACAAATCCTAATTCATTATCACGTTCACTTTGACCTTTCTCATTAGATTCTTCATCTTTACTTGTATACAAATGATTTCTATCTCTATCTCTTCTAGGGTTAAATTTCCCTTATACTTTTTCTCTCTTTTAGGACATTTAGATGCATAATGACCAAATTCATTACAAGTCCAACATTTAAATATTTTCTTACCATCTTTTTCTCTTCTTACCAAAAGGGTTATTCCTTCCTCAATCTTCTTATTTTTATCAACTCTACTACTACTAGCAAAATCTCCATGTGTGTTTTCACTCTTTATCAAATTAGGTCGAATGTTCAGGGCATTGAAAGTTGTTTTGACTCTTGCAAGTTCTCCAGACTATCTTAGATCTACTTCTACTGATTTTAATCTTCCAAGCAATGTTTCCTTTGTGAAATCCTTAGTTTAGGGCATTACTAGCTAAATCATTTGAGCTATCAGCTTGAATGGTGGTGTTAAACTTTTCAAGATCTTCCATACGACTTCATGATCTTCCTTGGTTCAACCATGAGACTGAATTCCTATGACCATTTATGCTATTCTACCAATATAACTTCTTATAGATTCATCTTCCATCATTCTAGCATCTTGAAATGCACATATCCAAGTCTACAATCTCATTCTTTTTGCATGATCGTCACCTTCAAAAGTATATTTTAATGGTTTCCAAGTTTCATGATATGTTACAAGTGACTTTACCTAATTTTATTCATTCTATGCAAGAACTATCAATAGAGCTTCTCTTTCTTTGATACTGATTGTTAGAATATGGGTGGGGTGAATTAGTTATACAACTAATATCATAATTAACAATCTTAACTATATCAATAATATAAACTAAAACCATGAAAAGATAGTCATACACAATAACACTAGATATGTTAACTAGGGAAACCCTTGATTAGAGGGAAAACTCCTGTGGGGATGGTTTCCAAAAGATGATGTACTAATATAAATATTCCTTGTTAGAGGATAGACCCTATTAGTTGTTTGTTACAACATTTAGTACATATGAGTCCCTATTAGGAGAATCTTAGTCCTTGTTAGGAGATTCCAACCCTGTTAGGAGTTGTGGAAGATAGTTGGACCCACTACCCAAACAACTTCAAGGGAAAGACCAATGAACCCATTGTCCAAATGATTTATGTATTATTCCTTGCAGAATAATAGAATGGTACTATATTGTTCCTTCCTCTTTCTTTGTCCTATCAACTGGGCTATGCTCCTTCAAATCTTGTAACCAGATCTTGAATCTCACATATAATAATCCCTTAGATCACTTACATGCATTCAGTAAGCATTCTTCTTCTTTTTTCACTTCACACTTCAACAACAATCTCAATACACATCATACATCCTTTTAATCAAGGAAAACATCTTTCCTTTATACCATATCTTCATAATAATTTTTTGGGTTGACCTTGAGGCTTTCCCAATTAATTAAGATATGATAATTAATTAATTACAATTAAAATAGCATTGTTAGCTCACAATCTATACAAAAATTCACACATGCAATACTAAGGTTTGCACACTCACTAACATCATCTATAGATTGTCCTCTGTCATTGCCTGATTGTGCATCTCTTTATTACATCTCAGATGTAAGATAGCCAACAATAATTAAGAACTGCTTTCCCAATACTCTGTCTCTAAAGTACTCTCTGTAAATTTGGTACAACTTATGTAATTCTTTGACTCAGACATTGTGTACTTGGCCACGTCATCAAGACATTGTGTTGAACAAGTCCATAACTATGCATGACCAGATAATCAAGCCATTGTCCATACTATCAAGATCTTTATTTGCTACTCAGCCAGTCTCTATAGAAACCATGCGATATTGACATCAATGATAAACAAAGTCATGAATGCAACATATCAATACTCTCCAATTCTTAGGATACTCCCCAAATATAGTATAATCATCATTTGTGCTAACATAGCTGCTACAATAACATGTTTTTGTAATTGCAGAATTCATTTAATGATTTGCAAAAGTGAGCTTATATGAGTCAAGAAACAGAATTTCTTTAAACACTTTGAGAATGCATATAGTCTAATTACCATAATAGATAAGGTGAGGGCTTCAAAACCCTCTCCTTTTGTTGATCAAAACCATAGGCTCCAACACTCCAACAAAACTTCCATGGATGCTTATCTTAAATCTTGCACAACATCTTCCATGAGAAATCATACATCCCTAATGAAAAAATCATGTTTTTTGAAGAATCGCCTTGATTCTTCCACATCAAAGGAAAGATTAGGTAGTTTAAGTGTTTGTGGTATCACCACACTAGAACTCAAAGTCATGGAATTTCTTCACTACAAAGTGGTCAATCATGGTATTGTGGCAAACGAAGTTCTTGAATCCCACTAGCCGGAAATCTCCTTCTTCCTTTCCCATGGCTCTTGATCAATTTCTCTTCCCTTCACCCAAATTGTAGAGTTTTTCCATAGGACTTCTAGAATTAAATAATATATTATTTAGGGGTGTTAATTCCATAGGCAGTGTAGAGAAATCAAACTCCTAAATGAAAGACTCCTAGTTGCTCCCTTTGATAGAAAAGAAGCTCTTTGTCCAATGCTAGATACTTTTCCATTCGACCCCCAATAAGAAAGTTAGTGTAATACAAATGTCAAAGGCAGGAAATTAAGGCCACAAACCAAACTTTCCTTCTGGCACAAACAACAGCATGAGGAATTCTGAGTGGGCTATCACCGAGGTGAAATCCTATCAACTAATAAGTGACATTAACATTCTAGAAATGCCAAATGGAGTCAAAAATGGCCAAGAAATAGGGAAATCATGAGAAAATTCTCATGATCTACTTACATAAGTAATGAGTCATAGAAACTTTAGAGATACATCATGGTATAGTATTGATTTTAATGAATTAATCAAATAAGTTGACTAAGAAGGATAAGTTCTATCTATACTAACTCATGGATAACTTTAAGAAACTTTAATTAGAGTAAAAGTGTGTTTTTTTAGTCCCTATCATTAAGGCATAAGACTATAGTTTTGAATAAAATTTCTAACATATTGGTTAAAAGTTTGAGTCCCTTAACTTTTTGGTTTATACCTTGGCTCTTAAACTAACCAATGGCTTATGGAGGACAAAGAAGTTAACAACAGAATGGGTCAATGTAGTAATCTATCAAAGACCCCTAAATTGAAAGGTATAACTCCCTTTCAAATGCATGATTTGCAATGAATTTTTTTATATATTTTTTGTGAGTTAGCTCTTAACCAGAGAGTAGAAGAGGCAAATACTAGATTGCTCAACACTTTAAACAACCTAGGCAAGTGAAAATGGGTACTAACTCACAACATGCAATCTATTCTAACTTTAATGCAAGAGATGGAAAAATGCATAACCAAATATGACAAAAGGAGAAAAAAAAAGATGCCTAAATGGGTAATTCTTGGATTATAAAGCTAACTGATGTTTTGACAATACCAGATTGTCTATCTCTTAGCCACTCCTTCGACCAATTTTTGGCCTTTCTATGCAATGAACTACACTAAACACATAAACTATGACATATAGTAGAAAGAACAAAGGGAAACTTATGTTGAACAAAGTAATGCATAAAATCTATTGAATGAAGGAAATAATGTTGGAAATATAAGAGGAGTAACTGACAGGCAAGGGGTGAGTCAATTACCACTAAAATATATCTCCTTAATCCCTTTTGATGTCAATACAAAATAAACTCTGAAAAGTGAATATTTTTGATGCTCGACAAACACACATAAAATGTTGTAACTCAATAAATATTGAATATGCTCAATAAGTACTTACCATTCAAATCTTAGATGTTATCTATGATTACCATTATTTTAACTTAGATGAAAACACATAAAAGAAAAATAGCATGAACACGATTGGCACTAGGATTTAGCATGGAAACCCAATTTGAGAAAACCACCAATTGCAACTAGTTATTGTTTTCACTCTTCTAAAGTGGGCTATGTTAGGAGCCAACCCTGTTAAAGGTTACAAAACACACTATAAGGTGTGACCCTATTAGGAGTGGCCTTGTTAGAGGTCTTTAGATACTTTAATAAAAATGTCACCTTGTTAAAGGATTTACAAATAGTTGTTAAGCCAACTTTGTTAAGAGATTTAGATCACTGCTACAATGGTTAGAGAGTAACAATGAGATGACCTAATTTTTGATGCAACTAAATTGCTGATTACAGATCTCTGTTCTGGCTTATACTTGATCCTTCTTGATCAAATATATCTTTTCAATCTTCACAAGGATATTTTTCTTATCCTTCTAATTCACTTCCTTGCTACACCATTAGATCTTCAAAATCTTCCATGCATCCATATTCTTACACACTTTCAAATTCACAACTTGACCTTATATCATTCATATTGTCAAGTTGGCTCATATACACCTTAGAATAACTAATATTTATCACCTCAATCAGCCAGAACCAATAGATTAATTAATTAAACTCAATATGCCAAAATAAGAAAATTCTTTGTTAGCCAACCCTGCTCGATAGATACTAACTCAGAAATGATTTTCCTGTGTTAACCGAGTGAATTTGGTTAACACTATATATTTGCAAAGATCCTTTGGCAACCAAGTGAACTTGGTAATCACTATTTCCATCCAACATTTCCTCATTAACCGAGTGAGCTCAGTTAACACTCATCTTTTGTAAGCTTTCCTTTAATGCCTGAGTTAACTCGGTAGACACTTCCTTCTAAACTAGGCAAATGTAGGAATTCTTGGTAGATATAGAAAACTATTTTCACTGCCCGAGTGAGCTCAACATGCACTGAATGATAATGATATGACAATTGTGTAGCATCAAAGACAATACACAATTAATCAATTGTATCCAACAATCTCCTTCTTTGGCATTGATGGCAACACAACATGTCATAACACAATGAAATTTTTGGAACAAGAATAAAGTAAGGAACATATCCTTAGTTTTATTCTGATTCATATCTATGAGAAATTTCTCTATCAATATGAACTCTTTCTATCTTCATTTTCTTTCTCTATCAGAGAACTTATGTCAATAACTTCTACCAAGTTCATTCTCCCTCTTAGACATCTTTATGATAGCATACTTCTCCCTCTTACAAAAAACTTATCCTTCTAATTAAATTTTCTTATGAGATGTGACAGTAAACTTCTCCCTCTTTGACAACACATGCCAAAAACACCAACTCTATTAATATCAATGTACCTTAAGTACTAATTCATTTGCAATATGAAATTTTCAATATTGCACCAACTAATTGATCTTCAATAGGTTATGGTTGATGCATCACTAGAATTCATTTAGAGAGCTTCAAATAAAGGAATGACCCCTAGCTTACCTCTTAGATATAGAAATGAATCCGTAGTTAATGACTTGGTGAATATGTCTAAAATCTATTCTTTTGTGTTCACATATTCCAATCTAACTTCCTTATCTTGCACTAATTATCTTAAGAAGTGATATTTTATTGCAATGTATTTTTTTTGGTATGCATTATTGGATTCTTTGATATATAGATTGCATTGGTGTTATCACAGTATATGACTACTAGATCTTTGATCTCTATCTTCATTCCTTCCAACAATTGTTTGAACCAAACAATGTTAGAACAATTTACTACTGCTACCACATATTCTACCTCTATTGTGGATTGAGAGATGTAATTTTGTTTCTTGCTTGTCCAAGACACTAGTCTTTTACCAGGAAAAAATGCTCAGCACTAGTGTTCTTCCTGTCATCAATACTTCCTACCAAATTAGCATCAATGAATACCTTTAAGTCTAAATTGCCTCCAAGTTTGTACCATAAGTCGTAGTTTTCAGTACCTTCCATATATCTCATGATTCTCTTGATTGCCATCATATGATTTTCTTTGGGATTTGCTAAGAATCTTGCCACCATACCAAATGCTAATGCAATGTTAGGCCTTGTATTCACTACATACTACAATTTATAAATCATTGATCTATATGTGGTCTGATCTACCTCTTTTGAATCATCATTTTTGGAAAGCTTATGTCCAGTAGACATATGGGTTCCAACTGGTCTTGAATCTTCCATTCCAAATTTCTTTAGTATCTCTCTGATATATTTGGATTGAGTAATGTATATACCATTTTTGTTCTGTTGAGTCTGCAATCCAACAAAGAATTTTATCTCTCCAAACATAGGCATCTCAAATTCTTTACTCATTTCCTTTGAAAATGCCTTGTGTAAGTCGTCATTTCCTATGAATAAGGTATCATCAACAAATATTTCTGCTAGCACAATCTTCTTGTCTTGTCCTTCTTTGATATATAGACTATTGTTATCATTTGTTCTTTGAAAGCCAATTTGTATTCAAGTAATTATGAAGTCTTTCATACCAACATTTGGGAGCTTACTTGAGACCATATAATTCTTTGTGTAATTTTTAGATCATGTCTCTTTTGTTAAGATCTATGAAACCTTTTGGTTGTTCAATGTAGACTTCCTCATCAAGAATTTCATTCAAGAATGCAAATTTAAAATCCATTTGATACACTTTAAATCATTTGTGTGTTGCATATACTAGAGTTATAACTCCTTCTAATCTTGCAACAAGAGAAAAAGTTTCACCACAATCAACACTTTCTTCTTGAGAATAGCCATTACACATCAATCTTGCTTTGTTTTTGGAAAATTTTCCATCTTCATTCAGCTTATTTCTAAACATCCATTTTGTGCCAATTACATTTTTATCCTTGGGTCTAGGAACGAGGGTCTAGGTTTTTTTCTTCTTAATTTGTTCTATTTCTTCATTCATTACTTCAACCCAACTTCCACTATCTAGATCATCTTTAACATTTCAAGGTTCAAGTCCAGCAAGTAAACATGTCCCTTTTAATTTTCTTCTTGTCATTGTTCCATCATATTTGTCTCCAATGATCTGGTCAGGTGCATGATGCCTTCTGACATATCTTGCTAACAGAAGTTCTTTGGATTTGGAATGAGTTCTGCTATTTTCATCATGAACTTTGGTATCAAGCTCAAGTTCCACTTTCTATGACTCGAGTCCATCAGAATTGGTTTGAACTAGCTTGGTAGCTTCTGACTGTGACTTGGGTCCTTCAGACTATGACTCAATTATCATTTTCTACAACTTGATAATTGTTGGAGATTTTGGGGACTCAGGGAGTGAAACTTCCTTTCTCTCAAATAGATTTGGTAGTGTATCATGTTCATAGTAAACAAATCTTTTGTAATCCTCTGGCTTTTTGCTACTTTCTTCTTCACTCTTTTTTGCAAACTCATCAATTCTCGCATGTGCACTTTCTATAATTTTATGAGTAGAAATTCAAACATTTGTATGCTTTACTTGTATAGTAGTATCCCAAGAATATCCCTTCATCACCGTTGACATGACATTTTCCTTTTCTAGATTCTTTCAAGATATAACATTTGCTACCAAATACTTTCAAGTAACTTACATTAAGTTTGTAGCCATACCATAGTTGATAAGGAGTTTGATTTGAATCTTTCTTTAATTGTACTTTGTACAAGGTATGAACTGTAGTGCTAATATCTTCCTTCTAGTATTTGATTGCAACATTCTTTTCAATCATTAGTGTTCTTGCACAGTCTGTTGGGACTCAAAATATAAGCCCTAATTTTGAGTATCATCCTAAAAGTCAAGCCCCATAAGCACTTTTAAATGCATGTGTACTCAGTTGTCTGTTTGAGGCCTAAGAGGTGTATAATGCTTCTAACACATTACATTCAGTATGTCCATGCATCCCATAAAGAAAATTTTTCATTTTGATCCATTCTGTGAAGTTTCATTTTGAGAAATGCCAAAATTTGCATTTTTGCCTGTGTCAAACAGTGCTAGGAGGCCTTGTTTGCAATTTAATATCTCACACCTAGTTATGTTTCATGACTCACCAATTTGGGATTATTTAATGTCCATACCAAAGAAACTATGTTTTAGATTTTAGGTCATTTTGATATGTTTTGACTAGGTTTTGAATCCCTCAAAGTTGGTCATTTATTATTGTCATGCTGATGCAAACTGTTCAGAATTCTAGGAGGCCCTGTTTGACTTGTTATAACTTTGACCTAGTTTACTAAAATGAGAAAATTTCTTTTGCCTTATATTTTAGAGGTCAAATACTTGTTATGTTTTAATTTTGAGCTTAAGAAAAATTTGTTTGATCAATTTTTGAATGAGAATCCAAATGCAATTTATGAAGTTTTACTGGTGTCAGTAACTGCAGATTAGTTGGTACCCCTATTCGTGATGTCATATATCTTAATCTATTGTAGCATTAAATGGATTGTAGCATGTCATATTAGGTGAGATCAAATGGACTGTAGCATTGTGTTCTACTCTAAAAATACTTTAAATGGATTGTACCACTGTGTTCTACTCTGAAAATACTTTAAGTGTGCCAATTTTCAAATCTTGGCAAATCTGTTTGCACATTTTCCTAGGTCCATTCTGTTTGCAAAAAACACTTTTATGCCATTGTTCCCAACTCTACAAATCTGAGTAGCCCACTTTGAACACTTTCCATTTCCACCCTGTTATTCATAATAGCCCTAATCAAAAATTCATATTGTCGTCATGACAATGAACCAACGCCCTAGATTTCATCTCCCCAAATGTCAGTTTGACCTGATTTCAAAGCCAAATTTGAACGTGATTTATGGTTTTCTAACATGTTTTCTTGCAGGAAATTCTAAGAGGGAAAATTTGATAGTCAATATCTTTTGACTACTAATTTGTCATGAGACGAGATTTGATTGGGTAAGAGTGTGCGGAACATAGAATCAGTATGATTCATTTTAGAGCTTAATCAAGTGTTTTTGTCAATTTTTAGGGCTACTCAAAGGACCTCTTGGCACGAAGTTGACAATTTGTAGAAAGAGGTGAAAATGAGTATTTAAATGTTGAATCAATGATTTATGTCAGAGTCAAGTGTTTAGTATATCAATTTGATACATCAATTGTTTGAAAACAAAACAAAATTAGTCAGACCTACTTGGGGCCCAACTGATTTCATCATATTAATGCAAATGTGTGTGGAATAAAGATTCTCAAAGGGTTTTAAAAGGGAATAAGATATAAATGGGATCTTAAGGATTACCAAAGCCTCCATTGGGTATAGGCTAAGCATTAGAAGTTTCACTCAAAGGCTAGAGATATTATATGTGCAAGGGAAGTGGAACATGAAGGATTTGTAGGGTACCTGTGAGATTTTTAATATAACTGTACCAAACATATATGCATGAAATCTCAAGGGTTCTAAGAAGTCTCAAATGCATAGGAACCCATTTTCTAGCTAGAAATAAAGTTTTCAACTACTTCATATCATACGAATGTAAGTGCTTCTACAGTTATCCCGAGATTGAATGGTAGTTTAACAACATCACAACAAATTGCATATTGATGAAGTGGGAGAATCAATGCATTGCACATTAATGAGAATTGATATATTGATGAATTATTCTCAATGTTCATGGAGGCAGAATTTTTCAGCAAGAATGTGGTCTTTTAGTTAGAGATTCCCATCACTTGTCAAATGATTTGAATCTTTGGCACCCAAATCTGCAAGAAAGAGGACATTGCATGAGTATCAAAGAAATAAGTTCCCTCTACATTAAAAGAAATCATTTTACCATTTCCTTAGCCATCAATCTAAAGAGACATCAGTCTTCTCTAAGGATTCAACATCAACATGCTACACAAGCAAGGGAAGAAGTATGGCAGCATGTCCATGATAGAAGCAACCTTAGGAAGTTTTCTTTCACACAACCTATGTATTATTAACAACTTCCATAATCTACACTAATTCAATGCTCTAGTAGCCGAAAGGAATTTTAGTGCCCCTTTGGCTAGGTCTTGTGAGTACAAAACAAAGTGTTTGCCTACCATTGAATAGAGCCTCTTACATAGATGGTTGCTGCATTGATGGTGACATTGGAGGAATCTACAGGAGCAAGTGAGCTTTTTTATGTAAATACATGGAGTGATAGCCATTGTTGGGGTGAATTATGTGTCTCATTAATTTCCTTCAGAAATTAGGCCCAAAGAATCATGAAAAGGCAATTGAAAATTGAGTTGTTACAACAATACCATCGTGATCGTTGGGAACTCCTTAGTTTCATTCTTTCGACAAGTATTATTAAGGAGGTTTTGACCCATCTTGGTATTGTTTCACTGGATAATGTACACTTGGACAAATTGATTGTAGATTATATTGTTGAGTGTGCAAAGAAAGGTGGGACATTGGATCTTTCAAAAGTAGTCAAGAAATATTACAATGAAATAAATAATCCCCTTATGATTGATTCTAAGCTCGGAAGAACATATCTTTTGGTTTCTATTCCAGACTCATCTAGACCACCACCTAGGTTGTCACCACCTCCAATTCTTATTAGTTTGTCAACATGCTTGACAAAAAACCATATAAAACCACATCCTTTTTACTCTACACCTTCACAGCAATCATCTATTGAGGAGGAGATTGACAATTTGGAGGGTGAAGAAGATCATGATGAATCACTAAATGAATACATTCCAAGATGTTATTCGAATGATGCTAATGAACTTCTTTTGGAGATGCCACCTTTCAAGTTAGGTTTATCCAATGATGATCTTTGAGAAATAGCTAATGAGGTCCTATTAGCTTCTATAGGAGATGTTTTTGGATTGGCAGTGGAAAAAAAAGAAAATAAAAAGGACAAGAAACCCAAGTTTATGAATAAAACTTCCCAGCTAATGAGAAGCAAGAGACACACATATGTTGAAATGCAGGGATGAGCATTAGAATGATATGTTAAATTTTAATCCCACATGCATTGTGGTGGTGTTCCTTTTAGTCTTTAAAATTCCATCACACAATATGCTAATGTCTACAAGACACAACCCTTTTGAACATCATTGACCCATGTGGATGGCCCCAGCACAGACGATGAAGATAGCTGGGTGCGAAGAGTGAAGAAATTTTGTACAAGCATGAAAATCAAGCAAATGACATGGAATCTATGGACAACAAGATGGTGACACATGGCCCATCAAATGGTGGTATCTATGTCACTAAAGAAAGATGCTCGACCATTAATTATAGTGACATGGTGACCAGCTGAGGTGGCACAGTGACATGGCAACCAACTGATGTGATGATGATGTGGACCAGCTAATGTGGTAGGCTAAGGTGGTGTGATGATTGGATGGTAAGGTGGAGGGAGATGACATGTGTCATGTGGTCACTATGTCATGATGACATGGCATGATGATGACTCATCATGTGACATGGTGACCAATGATATGGCAGTGATATAGCACCTAGGTGGATGCGTCAGCTGATTATGCAAAAAAATGGCCAATCAAAACATGACATGTGGCAAGGTTGGTCAACCAAGTTTGATCCAGATATATTTTTGGAGGGAAAATCAAACATGGATTACAAAATTATCTTTTTAATGTTTTCTCTCAAAAAAACCATGTGCAAGAAGTATTAAATAAATTTGAATTTAAAGCTATAGTTTAGACTTTAGAAATTATTAAATATTTGCAAATTTGCAGTCTGAAGCCATAATTGGAGCCTGAAACTTTGAATGGCCATTAGGGGGCATTTTTTGACTAAAATATGGATTCCAATATATCATTGGAATTGGTAGAATATGAACTTTTTGATTCTGCAGAGTTGTTTTTTACACAGGTGGTCGCTGGTGCATGCTACAGGGGGATTTGTAATTCTTATGAAACCATGGTTTTTGATAGGTGTTTCAGTTGCAAATATCAATTGAGGTGACACTTGGCATGTTTGGTTGCTCTAGTATGTGGTATTTTGATCCTCGTTGACGTATTTGGCTTCTAATTAGCAATTTGATGTATATTTGGTCAAAAAATTGGTAATTGTTGTTTCCTTCCAAATCAATTATATTTTCCATCAAGTGTTGAAGATATTTTCAACTTTGAAGGCAAAATGAGTGAGGATTTGATTTACCAGTTGTTGGGAGAGATTAGAGAGATGTTTCTAACTTCTTGGGGAAGTTTTCCAAGTCGACACATGGTAGTTGCAAAGCAAATCCAGAAATTTATTCTTTGTCTATATCTTTCTTTTTCTCATCCATTGTAAGGGTTCCAATTTTGGAGAAATTTCTCACTGTTGTGATAGTATGGTTGTTGGTTGGTTTTATTTCCTATCTATTGAGCAGAGCTCTAGCTGTGAAGGCCACATATCCATTCTTGTGTAGGTTTCAGGGTTCATTTCATGTATTGTTCTTTGAGATAATGAAAAGTGATGATAGATTATGTAATATATCCTGAGTTTCATTTAGTGTTACTAGTTAATGTATTCAGTCTTTCCAAGGATAAATACAAAAGGGGATTTACAATGAATTATTTGTGTTCTCTTATTCTGTCTCCTAATTCTTCATATGGTTGTTAACTTGGTGATTGAATGAATAAGGTTCATTTGATTTAAGATAGCTTGGATGAGTTGTGTGTTAAATATGTTATTTCTTTTAATTCAATGAGTTAAGTAAATCCTTCAATGATTTGATAGGGTTTTTGGGTGTATGGAGGGGATGCTATTAAAAATGGAGTGTGGGGATTTTAGTTGATAAACTTAATTGTAAGGCAATCAAGTTAGGTCATATTGCTGGTGGTGACTCTATGTTGCAATGGATAAGGCATTGATCACTAAATCAAATGCAAGCTGAGATGAAGGCCATTTGCACAAATCATTTCAATCAAATTAGTTCAATTTTCCATGTTTTGTAGTGGGCTGAATGGAATTAACCCTCACTTTTCTTATGGGTTCATAGGTTCTAATTTGTAGCTATTTCATTCCTATGTTATTGCATAAGTATCAGAAGATACAAAGGTTTAACTTGTTTTTAATAGGTTCAGATTATATGTTTATTTACACTGGTACCACATATTAGAACCTCAAGGTACACCCGCCTAGGTTTTGTAGAGCCTAAAGAGAAAGAATGGTCTAGCCTTACAGTTGACCCAAGAATTGCAGTCAAGTGCATCCATCACAGGTTTCTTGGTTATTTTTTAAATCTATTAAATCAAGAGCCAACACAATCCACGATGGATTTGTTTCTTCTTTTAGCTATACCATCTACTGTGGAGTACCAAGGGCTGATACTTGTCTTTTGATCCCTCTTTCAATGTAGAAATTACTAAATTCATTGAAGATGAATTCACCACCTCTATCTGATCTTAAACATTTTACTCTCTTTCTAGTTTCTTTTCCTACTCTATCCAGATACCGCTTGAATTTTTGAAAAGCTTTGGATTTTTCTTTTAGATACATTATAGTCATCATTCTAGAAAAATCATCAACAAAAAGAATCAAAAACTTTTCTCCACTATAACACTCTATTCCAATAGGTCCACATAAGTCTATATGCACAAGTTCTAAGATTTCTTCCGACTGATAGTTCTTGCTTTTAAAACTAGTCTTTCCTATCTTACCAATTTGGCAATTTTTACATAGACCCATATCAGGTTTCTTCAAACTAGGAATAAATTTTACTCTTTTATATTTGCTTATCTTAACTAGATTATAAAGTTTACATGACATAATCTTTTGTGTCATAACTGGCTTTCTTCTACTTGAGCAATAAAACATGAACTTTCATTGAGATCAAGATAAAATATATTACCTTTTGTTTGCTTACCAGATCCAACCAGATTTCCTTTTCCATCATTTAGTTTGGCATGTCCATCCATGAATTCTACCTTGAATCCAATTTTATTCAATTGTGCCACACTCATTAGATTATGCTTTAGTCCTTCAACACAATAAGCATTGTCACATACAAGTTCCTTTTCAAATAAATGCATCCTTTTCCTTTTATCTTACAAGGTTCATTATTTCCAAATCTCACACTACCTCCATCATAATATTCCATGTACTCCTTTTTTTTTGGTCTTCAGTCCTATGATGTGAATAGCTACTATCAATAATCAATGTATCATATTTTCTAGCATGAGAGATAAGTTTCATTTTATCTCCTTCATCATTAGATTCATCTTTTACTGCAATATATATGATTTCATCTTCACTATTATCAAAATTGTTAGCCATAAAACATGATTTCTTACCTTTGTCCTTATAGTTCTTGTAGTTCTTGGAATCCTTCTTACC
Source organism: Cupressus sempervirens (assembly GCA_028749045.1). NCBI lineage: Eukaryota > Viridiplantae > Streptophyta > Pinopsida > Cupressales > Cupressaceae > Cupressus > Cupressus sempervirens. Next base: position 179,447,694 of record CM053785.1, on the reverse strand, counting down.
TTTGTGCTTATTGCTTTCATTTTCATCCCTTTTCTCTCTATTTGGACACCTTCTAGTAATGTGACCAACTTCTTCACAAGAAAAGTAGATCAGAGGAACTTTATCTTTGTACTTTCCTCTGCCTTTGGAATACTTTCTTGCAAGTAGGACTTCAAGATCACTATCTAAGATTTATTTTATTTCTTCTTCTTCACTTTCTAATTGACTGGGCTTTGATTTCTTAATCTTTTTCTTGAGTGAGAGTTTAGCTTCAAATGTAGACTCAATACCTTTTGAGCTAGGAACATAGTTATCAAAGTTATCTAACTCAAAAGTTGCCAGTCTTCCAACTAGAGCATCCAAGGATATTTTATTATTTGGATCACATCTCATCTCTTGAATTGCTGACACTCTAACTACAAAAATAGGAAGAATAGTTCTAAGTACCTTTCTTACAACTATTTTTTCTTGAATGTCTCATCCAAATGCTTTGATTGTGCTCACACTTGCTTTGATTTTTTCAACATATTTTGCAATGTTATCATCTTTTCTCATTTTCATCTGACCAAAATGACCTCTAAGACTTTTATCCTTGGCTCTTATTACATTTTCATCTCCTCCATAAATGTATTTTAGTTTGGTCCACATTTCATGAGCAATTTTACAATCTTTTACTTCATCAAATTCAACATAACTAAGACCAGATGCAATATCAATCATCATGATGTTATGATTTTTCTTTTCAACAATATCTTCAACTAATAATGTTTTAGTAGGACTCTTGTATTCAATATCAAGATATTTATAACTTGAATCACCAATGGTAGCCAAATGTAACCTTATAAGTCCTTGCCATGCTGCAAAATTATCTCTATTCAACTTGGGACTCTCTATTCTGTAAGACATCCTGATCTTTAGCTTTGGTCCTTGAAATCTTCTCTGTAAGCACCAAAAGCTCTAATAACAATTGTTGGAAATATAAGAGGAGTAACTAAGAGGGGAGGGGTGAACTAGTTACCACTAAAATATATCTCCCTGATCCCTTTTGATCTCAGTACAAAATAAACTTTGGAAACTAAATACTACTAATACTTAGTAAACACGCATAAAATGATGTAACTCAGTAAATACTGAATATGTTGGGTAAATATTTAACATGAAAATCTTAGATTTTATCTATGATTACCATTATTTTAACTTAGATGCAAACACATAAAAGAAAAATAGCATGAACACAATTAACACCAGGATTTAACGTGTAAACCCAATTTGGAAAAACCACCAATTACAACTAGTTACTATTTTCACTCTTTTGAAGTGATCCCTAGTAGGAGCCAACCCTGTTAAAGGTTACAAAAAACACTATTAGGTGTGAACCTATTAGAGGATTTAATCACCTTATTAGGAGTGGCCTTGTTAGAGGTCTTTAGACACTTCAATAGAAATGTCACCTTGTTAGAGGATTTACAAATAGTTGTGAAGCCAACTTTGTTAAGAGATTTAGATCACTGCTACAATGGTTAGAGAGTAACAATAAGATGACTTGATTTCTGATACAATTGAATTGTTGATTACAAATCTCTATTCTAGCTTGTTCTTGATCTTTCTTGATCGAATATATATTTTCAGCTTCACAAGGATATTTTGCTTATCCTTCTGATTCACTTCCTTGATGCACCATTAGATCTTCAAAATCTTCCATGCATTCACATCCTTACACACTTTAAAATTCACAACTTGACCTTATACTTATATCATTCATATTGTCAAGTTGGCTCATATACAACTTAGCATAACTAATATTCATTACCTTAGATGGCTAGGACCAATAGATAAATTAATTAAGCTTAATATGCCAAAACAAGAAAAATCCTTTGTTAGCCAACCCTGCTCAGTAAATACTAACTCAAAAATGATTTTCCTATGTTAACCAAGTGAATTTGGTTAAAACTGCATATTCATGAAGATCCTTTGGTAACCGAGTGAACTTGGTAATCACTGGTTCCATCCAACATTCCCTTCATTAACCGAGTGAGCTTAGTTAACACTCATCTTCTATAAGCTTTCCTTTGACACCCAAGTTAACTCAATAGACACTACCTTCTAAAATAGGCAAACACAAGAACACTCGGTAGACATAGAAAACTATCTTCACTACCCAAGTGAACTTGGCATGCATTGACTGATAATGATATGACATGTGTGTAGCGTCAAAGACAATACATAATTAATCAATTGTATCCAACAAATAAAACTTAGTTCATTAGCATTCATTCAATTTTCAACAAAAATTAGTTTGTTCTAAATACTACACTATAACTAGATGAACAACAAAATTAAAATTCAACTTAGAGTCACACATAGTAGTCCTAGCTATAGGGGTTTGTCCAAGATTAATTTTTCTAATCATATTAACTTCCCAAAAAGTCAAATATAGAGCCTTCTAGCAAATGACCAGTTACAATAGATCATTGCATCATAGAGTATCTCTGAATAGAATAAGTTAAAAATAGGACAAGATTGAATCATTGTTCATTATAGAGATTTTCAAAATACCATGAATGGCTACAAAAAGAAAGAAGAGATAGAATGACAGATGTCTAAAAGAGCATCAAAACATCATGCCTTCTTAGAAGTAATTGCTTTGTCTCTATAAACTTTCATAGCATCAGTTAATTTATCCAGCTCCTTGACATTTGGAATGATGATGTTGTTAACTTGGATCATCCAGTAGTCATGCATCTCAGTCAATTCATCAATTTTGGTGACCCTTGACTAGAACTTCTCTAATTGTCTCCTTATGATTGAGATTGTTGCTGAGAGTTCTTTGATCTTTGACATTTGGAAGTTGAGTAGATCAATAGCTTCATCAACAAAGGCCAAGAACTTTGTCTTCATCTTCTCAATATCCACAATCTTTCCATTAGCAGACACAAAGGACTATGTATGCAATATATTTAGATATTGAAATAATTTCTTAATGACCTTCTACACTAGGTCATGTACATCCTTGAACTCATTTGCAAACCTCATAGAGATATCTATAATAAACTCCAAGAATTGTTTCCAGTGAAACAATGACTCATTTCCCATCTTAAGGATCCCATGGTTAATGGAAACATTGGTCTTCATGTCAATAAGTTCTTGTAGTAGGTCCAACTTCTTAGTCAATTTGTTTGTTGCCTTTTGTATGGTGGTCTGATGATTGGAAGTTTTCTCTCTTAGATTATGAGCATCTAACACTAGACTCCCCAAATTTTCAATTAATGGGGGACCTTGAGCCTTCATCTGATCTACCCATGTTTAACCAACCTACCTGAATTGCCTCTATTGTTAAAGCTTTAGGAGTAGATTTTTGTTCTCCTTTGCATTCAGGTCAAATTGACTTGATGAAGTGCTCCTAAGTACAAACCTAATGTATTCCATCAATTCTTTGTTCAAGGCCTTCAGGACCTCCTTTTCTTCACTAAGCTCTTCCAACTTATCTTCAATCTTCTCATTGATGGACTTCCATATGTTCACCATGGAGTTGTGAATAGGGATACCAAGATCCACCATTTTAATCTGGAATTCATCTTTAGAAAGCTCATGGTATTTTCTTTTTATTTTTGGTTTGGAAATCTCTACCAACATGTGGCCAGTAGTTGAATCAGTGAACGATGCAGCAATTGGTTTTTGCTTCTTCATTTTCTTGGATGGTTGACAAGAGGTGGCTTGTGTGATCAAGTCCTTTCATGGAGCCACTTATTCATATCTTCTCTTCTTCCTATCAATGGTCTCCTCAAGCCATGACTTAGTAGAGAGTACATTGAGAGAAAACTACAAGGTAGTAGGATGAAATAGCTTCCTTGATACTAGGAGAGTTTACTTGCTCAGGAAAGGCAGCAACCCTAGTCACCGAGAGGGCCAAGGTATTCCCTTGCTAAGATGCATCTTGTTCTTGGACATCTATAGGGTTTGTGTCACCATCCAAATTTATGACTTGGATAGGGGAAGAAGATTTGGCCAATTGATCACTCTTGTTCCTTCTCCTTGTCGTTATCCCCTTCCATCTCCCCAACTTTCTTGGTGTCTAGAAGAGAGCCAACTCTACAAGTAGGAGTGATTGGCACATTCTTCTCTGGAGCATGGTCTCCACCTTGATCAATAATGGGTCTACAAATGTTGAAGTAGCAACTATGGTGGTGGTTTCTTTTTGGTTAACAATTTGTCCCTCTTGCTATTTTTGCTTTACCTTGACTCTAGATGCCCAAAAATGTGAGGAAATAAAAGGATGTTATCAACAAATGGGTCAGTGTATGTGTTATATCACTGCCCTCCAAATTGTAAGGTATAACCCCCTTATATGAAATATATGCAATGAATTGTGTTTTTAATAGATCATTAGAATATGGGGTATGCTCTTAACCTAAGAGAAGAAAAGGATAAACTAGGATGTTCATAACTATAAGCACCCTAGGCAGAAACAGATTTGGTCAACTTATAACATGCAGTAGAATGGATATCACAAGCTACCTTGAATTTCTTCTAATATCTACTCCTACTTCTAAGTGTAGATTTACCATCTAAATGCAAAAGAGGAAAGAAGACATATGCACATGACGGAAAATCAATTGCTTTCACTATCAGCCTTGAATGAAATGAAATCCAACCAAAAACTAATAGATTCATATACATTTATCTTTCATTTCCCAATGAAACTATCTAACAAGATATGAAATGAACAAGAGAGGAAGAAGAATCATTTATGAGGAAAGTAAATGGAATCACTTTCATTGCAAACATCAAAATGGAATGAAATCCACCTGATTATCAAAGGTTCACATACAATTTTCCTTCAACTCTTTATGCAGAACTAATTTAAGAATGGGCAACAAAACATGACTAGTAAACAAAAATTAAATGGAACATTTGATCATGGAATTAGAGTTTCTCAAAGGGTTGTAGAAATATTTTCATTAGGGGTTGCTATAAAAAATTTTCTTACACATGATTGGTAAAAAGGAACATATGAATCTTTAGAGCCCTTATACCTTCTTCTCATCAAGAAAAGCATGAAAAAACCCTCCCAAAACCCTAATCACCTATCTTTGGACTAATGCATTGCACATATGATTCTCACATTAGGTTAAATCCAAGGAATGATGAGAAGAAAGATCATCCTATAGGAAATCTAGACTCAAACTCAAGACTTTGACACTTGACTTGAATTAAAACCTTAAGGCAAAAGATATAGACTAAAACTTAGGAAATAGGTGGCTCTATCCAAGGATTTCAGCATGCTAATGCTTGAAAGGATTCTAGCAATCTCTGGTTCTGCAAAAAAGGTGATAACTTGACAACAAAATAACAAGCTAAACTAGGAAAAAAACAACAACCTAGAAAGCAACAACTAAGCTAAAACAAACAACAAGGAAGGAAAATCTACCTATCTAACTACTATGCAGGTGTTACCTACTTTCAATTTTTCACTTGATACAACTTCAGATCATACCCATTACAAGAACATGGTAGGGTTTCTCCAGTTGGATATGCCCATTTGAAATAATTATTTTGATTTTCTTGTGTGATCTGAAAAGGTCCTTTCCACAAAGACTAAAGCTTGGAATGCATGCCTCTTGGCTCATGTCTCTTATCCCATAAATTTACCAAGTCACCTTCCATAAATTTTCTAGGTCTTTCTCTTCTATCAAATAGTTTATTTATCCTTCCTTGATGTTCAATGGTCTTGTCAACCATCTCTTTTCTCTCTTCTTGCAGTCTAGTAAGATACAAGATCCTCTTCTCTAACCCATTTGTGAAGATGTCATCTTCAATTGTAGTTTTTAATTTACAAGTAGCTAGTTATAATGGCTGTAGCAAATTAGCTTCTACTCCATAGACTAATTCAAATGGTTAAATACCTATAGCTCTTTTAGGTGTAGTCCTATCAGCCCATAAAGCATCATGAATTTTCTTATGCCAACCTTTCTGATTATCTGAGATCAATTTCTTCAAAATATTAATCAAATTTTTATTACTAGACTTAGCTTGTCCATTTCCTTGAGGGAAATAATCAAAGGAATGTCCAACTTGAATACCATTATTGTAGCAAAACTCAATGATTTCTAAGGAGGAAAAGTAAGATGCATTATCCATTACTAATTTCATAGGAACTACAAACCTTACTAAAATATGTTCTTTGAAAAATTCACATACAACCTGTGAGGAAGTTTTCTTCATTGGCTTTGCCTCTACCCATTTTCTAAAATAATCTGTGGTAGTGACTATGTATGAATGTTCTTGACTAGAGGGAGGATTAATTGGGCCTATAAAATCTAAACCCCATTGATGGAAAGGAGCTTCAATTACTAGTGGCCTAAGAGGTAAGGCAGCTAGTTGAGGTTTACCAATAAACATCTTGCATTTTTCATAATTAGCCACCCACTTATATGTATCTTTAAACATACCAGGCTGATAATAACATTGTCTCAAAATTTTAATGTAGTGATAGTACTAGAAAAATGTCCTCTACATGCTTCATTATGAAAAGATCTTAACAACTTCACCTAATGTTCTTTATCTGCACATCTCAGAAATGTTCCATCAATAGCTCTCTTATACAAGAAATCATCATGAATTACATATTTCAAGGCATTAGTTTTTAGATCTCTCCTTTGCTTAGTGGTCAATTCATTAGGGCATTCACCATATGTCAAAAAATAAGCAATGTTTGAGAACCAAGGATCTTGAAGACTTACCATAAGAACCTTTGGATTATATTCTTCTTTTCTTTGTTGATCTTCTACTAAGGCTTTACAGAGTGCATTTCCTCTTACAAGTTTGATTAGTTTTATTTGTATATCATATTCTTTAACTTTGACTATCCACACTCCTCTATTATTGCAACCAACATCTTGTTGTGTCAAAATACTTTTCACTGTAGGATTTGGCAAATACATTATTGAATGAGAATGCAACACATAAAATCTAAAATTCTTGAGGGCTCTCACCACTACATATGCATGTTTTTCCATTTGAGAATATCTCAATTTTTTATTTTTCAATGGTATACTCATGAAAGCTATTGGGGCTTGTATTCTCTCTTTATTTTCTTGCATCAGTATGGTTGACATAGTATGTTTTGAGGCATACTAGTAAATGTTGAACTCTTTGGTGTAGTTAGGATGAACAAGCATAGGGGCTTTACAAATGGCATCCTTGATATCTTGTTGAATTGCTTTCACTCTGTCTAGATCAATCTTTACTCCTTCTTGGAATACAATATGACCAAGCAACCTACCTTTTATAAAACAAAATACTAATTTCTTAAGGTTTAGAGAGATACCATGCTCTCTGCATTTTTGTAACACCTTTTCTAAATTTCTAATATAATATGTTCTCTTCTTGGAAAAGACTATCAAATCATCAATATATATGACAATAATTTTATCTTTCAAACCTTCAAATGCCAAATTTACTCCACATTGAAAATTTGATCCTACATTAATTAAGCCAAAAGGATTCTATTGTATGAAAATGTACCCCATGGTGTGGTAAATCTAGTCTTGAACTGTTCTACTTCATTTACCTAGATTTGATTATAAAGTAAAAATTGATCCAACATGGACATCATCTCTGATTCTGCAACAGTCTATAAAAGATTATCCATATTAGGAAGAGAAAAAATTTCCTTCAGTGAGGCTTGATTTATGTTTCTAAAATCTACACAAATTCTTATTTCTCCATCCTTTTTCCTCATTGGTACAATATTTTCCACCCAAGTGGAATGATGAATAGGGTATATAATCTTTGCCTATAGCATTTTGTCAATTTCCTTGAAGATTTCCCCTTCAACTATAGGATTATAATTTCTCTACTTCTACCTGAATGGTGTTGCATTTGGTTTAAGATGAATTTCATGTTTGAACTTCCCACCCATGAAATTCTTTTGGTCTTTATAACTTCAATAAAATACATCTTGAAATTCAATAAGTAATTTCTTGATTTCCACTCTTTCTTTTGGTGTGCAACACTTGGCTATGTTTATCATCTTGGGGTTGACTTTCATCCTTATGTTGATTCCATTCACCACATGTCTTTCCCTTCTTATCTCTTTCTCTCTTTATATATGCATCATGCCTATCAAAGAGTTTCTTGAAAGAGATTAAATAAGGTGGAATCTTATTACCTTTCAATTGAAACACATTAGATCATGTCTTCTTTTCATCTCTTGCCACTGAATCACCACCTTTCACATTAGTGTTTCCTTCAATATACAAACATTCAAAAGGATATTCCCTTTCAATGAATTTGAGTATCTATTTATCATCTTCAAATACTTTTCATGACTCCTCATTATTAGGGACATTAGGCTTGAATAGAACTTTTACTTTATAGATTTGATTTTTGAAATCAGGGTGTGGTAAGAGCAATGATGTAGAGACTACCAAAGAATCAGCTCTTGAATTGAATTCTCTAAGTACTAATGTAATTGAGAAGGCATTAAAACCCTCAATTTCATCCCACACCTTACTACAGTAATTTCTCAATCTTGAATTCTTCACTACATATTGATTCCTGACTTGTCTTACTACCAACTCTACATGTCCTTGTGCTTTAAGAATCTTGACTCCCTTTTGTTTTTTTTTCCATTGTACCAAGAAGGAGAGCTTCATATTCTTCACTATTATTATTATTTTTGAAATCCAAATTATAAGAGAAACAAGTTGTTTCTCCATTAGGTGATATCAACACCACACCTACACCTAAGCTAGCATTTGCATAATTGTCATCAAATTCTAGAGTCCATAATTGATCACTTTTATTGGGTTCTAATTGTTCTACAATCTTAGGGGTACCAAAGAACAACATATAATTGCAAAATTGCATTTAATGATACAAGATTTGAGATCTAGGATCATTTGATTTCAAAATAGTGAATTTTGCTTTCTCTTTGTGTTGTAGCTTCACCTTTTTGTCTCCAACTTGTATAGTGGCACTAGACCAATCTAATTTTATGTCTCCCCCCATATCTTCACAAAAACTTCTACTCAAGAGCATTCCATAGCTTGCAAGGATATCTACTACTAGAATAGTAAGTTTCAATCTCTTGGAAGGGTAAGCATCAAGGGCAACTTCAGCAGATTTAATATGTCCTAGGAATGGCATTTTTTTTTGCATCCATTGAGTGGCATTTACCAAAAAAATTTATTCAATGGAAGATCTAGATCTTTGGCCACTGAGGAAGGCATCACATTATTAGAGACTCTTGAATCTATGATGCAATTACACAATCTATTTCCATTGATGAACAAAGAAATATAAAAAGGATCTGGCTTTTGACTTGGGCAAGTAGCTAAAATAGTAGATTATTCTTCTTGAAATAGTCTAGGAATTGCAAAATCTTCATTATCAAAAGAAGCTCCACTAGTGCTAGCCTTATTATGATGTTAAACATTAGCATTAATATTAGCATGATTTGTCTCTTGACTATTGCAATGCTCAACTATTTTCAATTAATCAGGATTAGATTTCAAATCACTTAATGGAGGTATCTAAATTCTTGTTTCTTCACAATATTGCACTATGTCAAAGGAATTAGCAAACTTACATTTATACTCCTTTTGTGAAGCTGAAGTTACTATGTCATTGTCTTTATCAACTTTATTTGATGGTGCATTATTCTTGATAGGAACTGAATTATTCTTTTGATTTCTATTCTTCTAAACTTTGGTCATTACTGTTAGCTAAGGTCCTTCTAGACTAGAGCAACAATCTCCTCCTACTTCTAAATTTGACTCATACTCCAAGAAATAATTTTCAAAGTCACCACAAGGAGCATGATCATCCTCATTTTTAGGATATTCAATTGTTTGTTCTTTGTTATCCACCATCTATCTATATCTAATCATATTAGCACATGTATCTCCATCATGATCTACTTTTAGGTGAAAATCACACATATTTTGTCTTTCTATAGTAGGTTTAGTTGCTAGTCTCTATTGAATAGGTGGTATTTGCAATGCTTTACCTCTATTTGTATTTCTGTGACCTCCCTGATGTGGTTGATATGTAGGTCTATTTATTTGTTTCTTTGATGAAATGAGCTCATTAGACAATTTTTGAAGCATGGCTTCTGTAGTATTGGAAGTACTAGTTGTATTGCCCATAGTTCCAAATTGAAACTCTCTTTTCCACTCAATAGATGCTATCATGTCATACTCCATCTCCAGAGCTAGTGTTTGAGCAGCTTGCAAGTTAGCTATATTTTCTCTTCTAATATGGTATCCTAAATCAGGTGGCATTAAGCTAATGTAGCATATTTTATTATTATCATCAGTAGGTGCCCTTACAACAGAAATTCTTTTGAGAAGTTTATTAAATTTTTCATTGAAATCTCTCATAGAAACTAAGGTTTCTTTCTTTATTTGTGCCAATTGTAAAAACAAGGTTTGTGCATCTTTTGTAGTTTCATAACATTACTCAAACCTTTGTTTCATCATGTTCCAATTTGTGATGCATCTTGTAGGTAGGTCTTGGAACCAATCAACAGCATTCTCCACCAATGTATTCACAAACATCCTGACTGCCACATCCTCATGTTGAGGATTTACTACACCACAAGCCTTATGGAAAGCACTCAAGTGTTGTTCTACAAAAGTAGAGCCATCTCCATTAAATCTTGGAAATTTTTTCCTTGATGCTCTTGGCAGATCATTATTAGCCCCAAGGGCAAGAGGACCAATATAATTTCCCCATGGTTGTGCCATAAGTGCTGGTACAATATTCTAATTTTCTTGAAAGGTAACAAAAAGTGGAAGTGTTGCACTAATCAACAACAAAGCATCAAAATTAGGAGGAATGGAAATGCTAACAACTAAAGGAGTAGAAGATTTACTTCTCTATGTTCTATTAGGAGGAAAAACTATAGATAAAAGAGTATCTTGAATTTGTTTGGTTATAAATTCCCTTGCACGTGTTCTTCCTCTTCTGCAAAGGTCTTCTAGGATAGGAAAGTTAATCTTCTTGAGTTCTTCGTATATTGGGTCAATCTTTCCTTTCTCCTTGGAACTCTTGGTGTATTTGAAATCCAAAGTGTATCAAATGGTGTTTTTCAAATTTATCTTACCATTCTTTGAATTTAAAAAATTTCTACACTTCATCAATACGTTGAGGTTGTCAACTGGTATCAAGTTCTTATGGCAAACACATGAATACCACAAGTCATTTTTTTGCAACTCAGATATATATTTAGAGTGTAACTAATTATGACAGGAAATTCTTCTGAAGTTTCATTTGAATTCTCCCCAGTAGAGCTGCCAAAAATTGATGGTTAATAGCTTGTCCCTCTTGCTCTCTTGGCTTTACCTTGACTCTAGATGCCCAAAAATGTGAGGAAACAAAAGGATGTTACCAATAAATGGTTCAGTGCATGCTTTATATCATTTCCCTCTAAATTGTAAGGTACAACTCCCTTATATGCAATATATGCAATGAATTATGTTTTTAATAGATCATTGGAATATGGGGTATGCTCTTAACCTAAGAGCAAAAAAGGACAAACCAAGATGTTCATAACTACAAGCACCTCAGGCAAAAATAGATTTGGGAAACTTATAACAACCAGTCAAATGGATATCAAAAGCTACCTTGAAGTTCTTCTAACAGCTACTCCTACTTCTAAGTGCATATTTACCATCTAAATGCAAAAGAGGAGAGAAGAGATATGCACAAAAGGTAAAATGGAATTACTTTCACTATCAGCCTTGAATGAAATGGAATCCAACCAATAACTAATAGATTCATATACATTTATCTTTCATTTCCCAATGAAACTATCTAACAAGATATGAAATGAACAAAAGAGGAAGAAGAATCATATATGAGGAAAGTAAATAGAATCACTTTCACTGCAAACATCAAAATGGAATGGAATCCATTTGATTATCATATGTTCACATACAATTTTCCTTCAACTCTTTATGCAAAACTAATCCAAGAATGGGCAAGAAAATATGACCATTAAATAGAAAGTAAATGGAATTATAGACTCATTCACCATCAAGTTTTCCTACCTTTGTATTATCAAATGAGGTTACATTTATAGGCCCCCTCTTAGGGTTTTGGCCAGTTACAAATTCATCAATTACATTGATAGAGCATTTGAATATCTCAAAAACTCAACAATCATTCAAAACTAATAAGAACAACACATGAAAAATATCTAATCTTTAACATGATCATGCTCCCTCGGTGCCTCTGAGAACACCTAGTGAGCTTTCAACTTCCTATGATTCCAAAAATACTACAAAAAATCATTTTTTTCTTCATGTTTCATCTTTTCATGCCAAATATGCATGATTCATATTTCAACGTTCACTACTAGTTAAAACTTCCATCATTGATCTTAGAACCTACGATTAGGATTATATCATAAGAAACCTCTTTATGTCTTTCCTTTATATTTCCTCAGTGGGTCCCTCTTGTCACTTTGCCACATAGAATAATGATCGAGCAACTTTACATAATGAGAAAGTGACGTGCATAGATCTTATTCCAATCTCATGGTGGTAACAAAATGATGTCAGTCTCTTTGTTTTATAGTGTGGGCCCACTTTCTCTAGCTAGGCACATCGTGGCTGATAGGTGACATCACTTCATTGCATGAAGGATCTAACATAGCCTTGTTTTGGTTTGTGGCTGAGTTCTGACTATACCTTATGAAAGGTGATGACCCACTGGATACATGTTGATCCATCGCTATGTTGCTATAAATAATGATCGAGCAACTTTACATTGTAACATAACGATGATCGTCAATCTTCTTTTGATCTTACGGTCAACAATATGCATCATTATACAATTTATAATTTGATCTTAAAACATTATCCATTGATCTCAAAACATCCAATAATCATGACTTATTTTCAATATGACTTGACTATTCAACTCGATGATGTGGAAGATCAGACATATTTTGATTCATCAATTCGATTTCAACTTTGGTCTTTGCCACCTTTGACCTATTTTCTTTCACCAATTCTGATGATTTACTTGCTTCTCCTATATTTGAATTCAATTGATTCTCTTGCTATCTCATTCTCACAATTTGTGTTTTATTTTTAAGCCTCATTGTTTGATGTTTCTATTTTATATTTGCTCTGTATATGCTTGTAATTTCTTTATTCTACCTATGTTATGTCTATAATGGAACATTTGATCATGGAATTAGGATTTCTTAGAGAGTTGTAGAAATATTTTCATGATGGGTTGTCATAAATCTTTATCTTTCACATGATTGGGAAGAAGGAACATATGAATCTTTAGAACCTTTAGACCTTCTCATCAAGAAAAGCATGAACAAACCCTCCCAAAACCCTTATCACCTAGCTTTAGACTGATGCATTGCTCATATGATTCCTGCATTAGGTTAACTCCAAGTAATGATGAGAAGAAAGATCATCCTTTAGGAAATCTAGACTCAAACTCAAGACTTTGATACTTGACTTGATTTAAAACCTTAATGCAAAAGATATAGATTGAAACTGGTATAGCTGACTAGGCAGCTCCAAAAGATACTCCACCCATTGAACCAATTCTCTTGGTCCTCTTCTTCCTTGCTTGGGTCCACTCTACCCACTTATCTATTCTTTTGATTATTCCATGCATAAGGACCTCCATGGTGTTTATGAAAAGACCTATAAGTGGGGTAGACAATCTTCTCATAGGATGTGGGGTGCATGTAGGCTCCATCATCTGCAACGTCAAAAACATCAATAAAATTGTTATCTAACTTAATTTCATCAATTGTTAGTCATGACCAAAATTTCTCCCAAGTTTGTAATTCATTGAGACACTTGACCTAATAGTCCTCAATATTGAGAACATGCTTCTAGGAATATCCCAACTTCAAGTGTTCTTCGACAAAGTTGACTAGATCATATTAAGGCCTGAGTACCTCATAGTCTACCAATTTGATTTTGTTCTTGAAACTCTTCACCGGATCCTAAGCATCAGATTTGGAAGCATATGAATAGGGTCTAACAACTATAGGGAAAGGAATCACAACTATTTTCTTCATGTTTGAACACAAGGTATTCACTTCAAAAATTTGTTGACATAACTTAGCTAGAACCACCTTGTCCCCCTAGTACCTGGGTAGTCTCTTGGGAAAACCATCAAAGGCACCTATCCGCAGACATGAGAAGCTTGGATATTGGATGAATGAGCATCTAAATTGGCTAATAGCTAAGATTTCCTATGGTGAGAATTTCCTTTTAGGGTATCCTTGTAATTCCTAGGATAGCCTCATTGTGAAGGCATTTTTTACTTCCACATACTCCTGAAGCTTTGTAGATGCAGATGGGGATAAAACTCATATACCTTCATATGTTCATCATAGTTTTGAATGCTAGGAAGATCGAGCCATAGGTGGTAATTGACCAAGGCATAAATTAGATAGGAGGACATGTAAAATTATTTAAATCCTCTGGCCAAATTTATCCATGAGGAAAGCTCATCACAAATGATCTTGCTCAGTTAATCTACATACCCTTAGCACAGATAGCTTGCACTAGGAAGAAATGTGCTCAATGAGCTCCAAGATTTCCTCTTTTCCTTTTAGTCTAAGTAGTAGGGCAAGAATATCTACTATCTCTCTCTTCAAATTTTTGTCAAACAGGATCTTGGGCATTTTTCTCTTCTTCAAGCAAGGACTTTGGGTCGTATCTCTTGATACATTCCCTTATAAGCTCTGGTGCATGTACTACCATTGGAAAGTCAACTACCTCAACCAATTTTCTCTCTTTAAGCTTCTGAGTGATTGGGTGAATAGGTTGAGAATTGAGTCTCCTATAGAGATCACCCAAATTGTCAAATTTAAATGATGTCTCTATTAACTCCTTCAACTCACTCTCTAGGCCTATAAATTTATCATAACTAGTAGTTTTGATTGTCATTTTCTATGATTACACGAGATGTAGTTCTTGATAAATAGCCATTTTAAAATACTTGGGGAAATTAATTTCAAGAAATTCGGATGAAATAGGTATAGGAATATTAAATTTGGTGCCACATAAACAAAATTAAGTTGGGACAACGATTATAACAACATAATTTTCATTTAATTCCATGATCAACGACTATTCAAACTTTTTGTTCACTTGCACAAAAAAAATTGCATTTCTAGAATCTTAATTACTTTACTTAGAGTAAAGTGATATTACTAAAATAATTTATCAAAACAAGTGCTTAAGTTCCACAAGGAGTTCATTATTTCACTTCAGAATTCGAAATGTAGAAATACTTGATAATATTAACAAATGTAGGGGGGAGAGAGAAACTTAGCTTTTTAGAAAACTCACTTTCCTTCTACTCAGAATAATAGTGTGGGGAAGATCCTTTTTTATCTTGCACAATTCATTTTGTCACTTTCCACCTTAAGAATTTAACACTTCATTTCCTTTATATCAAGGTCTTGTTCTAACCATTGACTTTTTTGGAAGTATCTATTGAGCATCTACGAAGAATATTCTCACTTCAAGGTGGCTTGTATTTTTATTTTCAAAGCTTTTAGAGAAGTGGAATTTTTTATTACCAAGTGACAAAAAACCTCTCTTTGAGCAACATTTTCTAGAACAAAGTAAAGTAACAATACTTTACCCTTTAACCTCAATCTGTTAGCTTCAAAGCTAGATCTTCGAGCATGCCTCACTGATGAAGAGCTCAAAATCATTCATTCAACATCATTAATTTAGTGCTTGTATGTAAAGGCTTGAATTTCACATAAATCATTGTAGCTTCAAAAGAAGAACATAACACCTTCACTTCCATTAGTGTGCAATGGAAAACTCATAGACCCACTTTTCCTTGTGAAGGTATATTTTACCCCTACAACATGAATGGGCTTCTTCCTAAATTTTATCCATGGCTTCATGGGTCTTTCTATAATGACATAATCATAAACATGACTTTCTAATCACTTCCATGGATTCATTCTTTGGATACACACTTGATTAAGTTCATCTATGGGGAAAACTAGCTCGATTCCTCAGAATCTATAGGAAAGAGGATGTTGGGTCAAGATAGTAGATGGTTAAACATATATAACTTATTTCTCATTGGGAAGATGCCCAAACTCATCCCAACCATTCCTAGATCACCTAGACCCTGTACACATAGGAAAAAATAAAACTTATATAAAAGAACTAGGTAAAGGTAATGTGAGGGAGACCCCCCAAAAAAAAAGTGAGGTACTCAGGAAAGATGAGAAGAAAGTAACCTAAAGGATACTTAGACATCACATTTGAACACAAACTCACTTAAATACCAATGACTTTAAGTTTTATAAGGGTAGGACTATGACTTGGCAACATAACATTAAATTGTTTTTGGGAAATTGTGTCATCTCTCTTTAAGCTATGGTTTGAATAAATTTGTCTATTAAAGTGAATTTCAAATTCTTCTTTTTTATTTTTTCCTATTGGTTGTGGGTAGCTTTCCCACTCTTTTCTTTTTCTTTTGAAATATTTGACTAAAAATATGGGTAGGTGGTTTTAAGTTTTTCATTGTGTACATTTTGATTATTCTTCATTGTGTATGTATTGGTTTTTTTCACAACATACGTGTTGATTTATGGCTATGTGACCTTATGAAAAATGGTTCATGTGTCTTGTCTTATAATAGCCCACAAATCTAATAGCTTGAACATCCCTATCCATGCTAGGTAATTAGATTCGATTATTTAACATTATTGTGTAGGTTTGAGGAAATTGAAGTTTGTAAAAATGGATATTCTTCTAGAAGTCATGGCTAGTGTTCAACCTCCATAAACTATTGTCTAGTAGATCAAGGTATTAAGTTACCCACAGTAATAAGTTTTTTTGTTTTTAATTTATTATTATAAGGTATTAAGATGCCCTTATTGTCTAAGAGATAAAGGTATTAAGTTAGTCTCTAGTTTTCCCTTTTAGGAAGTTTTGAGAATGAAATTGACATAAAAAGAGATGATAGAAATGATAAAAACTAGTATTATTTATGATCATACCAAATCATCCTAAAAGTTCACTCTTGTCATTACAAGAAACCCCAATTATACTTAGGATTTGCACAATATTTCACAAGAATAAAAAAATATTACTAAAAGCTTTTCATTTATTACATAAGATACTCTTATGGTACAAATTAATTTTATATGATGATAAATGAGTTATTTTAACACTCTATAGTGTGCAATTTGCAACTAAATCTATAAAATAGAATGAGAATTGTACTTAAAGAAAGAAACCAAATTACAGATCAAGAAATAGAGCCAAAAAAAGAGATTTGGAATAACAAATGAATTTTCATTGATCAATATAATTTACAAGATGTTCATAAAGATATATCCAATGCTTAAAGAAATCATATATAAAATGTTGGAATGGAACTAAAGATATAATTTCTAAACTGTACTGCATGACCTAGTTTTGGGCAGTGATGGTGATCTGAAATCTACAAACTATGACTCAAAATCCTATCTCCTACAAATTTATTTGGCTGGAGGTACTTTCCTCAAGCTGTTGGGCTAGCATTGGTTTTTAGTATTTTCCTCCCTTGGAGTAGTCATCAAATTTTATCTATCACTCTCTTTGTGACAATTGTCACATTTGACTTATTGTTGAAGTGAGCTCTTTTTGGTACTTACTGTTGGAATCGAAAATTCCCCCATTTGGGATTTTGATTATGTTTCCTGATGACTATTCTGGATGTGTTTTATTGCTGCCCAGTTGTGTGTTGTGACTCTATCATGTTCATCTCGAACCTTTGGTAGTACGTACAAGGAATAATATCACAAAGAACATGCTAGTGTGCGGGTAGTAAATGTAAAGTTAAAGTAATTAAATGGTGATTAAACTCAATGTTATTTCTTGAAAGGTATGTACTTGTTTTATGGTGACTCTTGGACCCTTGCTTGAAAATATTTCAGTTCATTATGCATTAGTGCTTATGTTATGTTTAATTAATGAAATTATGGGAGATAAGTAATGATGGTTTAAGTGTGTGAATTACCTTTCATTCCATGTCTTATGTTGTTCTGGGCATGTGTGCTCTTGTGTGGATTTGGACATTTTGTCCGTCATTTGTCTTGGTGGCCAAGACTGTTGTTTTTTCCTTTGTTTTTTTGTCTTGAGTGGTGACTCAGATCGTAGGTCTTAGGTCTCTCTTAGCTTCTTCTTGTTTTTGTCCTTGTCGTTATCTTTCTGACACTTTTCAGATGGAGCCAATCTGAGTTTGGATGTGAAGCTATGGCTTCAGCAACGATGTTTCAAGTACCTTTTCGAGTAGAGGCCAATTCAATCATGACATACCATATTTATGGCCATTGGAGAAGTTTAACTCTCCATGTTATTCTTAATGGAAGAGTTATCTTGTCTTCATAATCTACTAGGTACTTGTTGGAATTCGTGCTTGGGTTTGTGTAGTTCCTATTGCACAAAACCGCCCTTGTGAGGTGAAGTGTGGTTTGTGAGCATTCCTTGCTCAAGATGATGTTGCCTTGTCATTTGGGAGTGACTCAATCCTTTGATGAGTCTAGATTCTCATTTTTGGAGGTTGTCTTTAGCGCATCTCCGTATTCTTTCCCTGTTGAGAGAGTAGGATAGTGTGGTTATACCACTAGCTTAGTTGTGTTTTCTATTGAGTATGTTGATGGTTGGTGGAATTGGGAGTTCCCTAATGCATCTTGGGCTGATTTTGTGTAGAGGTTGAGAGTTACTCCCTCTCAGTCCTAATACTCTGTAGTATCCTTCTCCCTAAGCTTATATCTTCATGTGGATTGTCTCAGTCAAGTTTTCTCATTAACCATTGACCTGAGGCTAGAGATTGAGTTTAACAATAGGTTGGGTGTAGTTTTTCCCAGCATGGTGCTAGAGGGACATGGAATTTTTGGACACATGTTACCATCTTATGAGTTGGTATGCAGACATTACATGATTATGTCTGCTAACAAAATTCTTTGAACCTTGTGAGAAAGTGATATCTTGTCTGGTTGGGTTATGTTACCCTAGTTTCCAATGGTAGTTGAGCTTTTGTGCCTTGCAGAAGCGTTGTGCTCCTACACTTGGTGGTGAGTAGTCTTTTGGAATGCGTAAATTTGGTTGGTAAACTGTCATCCGCTTTTTTCTAAGGGTGAGTTTACTTGGATTCCAGAATGATCATGTGTGACATGATAGTATTCTTAGGAATTTTGGGATGGTTATTCCCCATGATTCCAACTTTTGTTGGAAGTGCATAGTGTTTTGACCTGGTTTTGCAGTCACATGGTAGGTGCATGTTCTGTTGGGCACCTCTTGACAAGGTAAAGTGGCATGTTCCTTAACTTGTATTATTGACTTGATGGCTAGATGAGTTTTTCCTAGTGCATAGAAGGTTCCTTGTTGGAGGACCGTATGTCTATGTGACAACTATTCTCTTGTGGTTAACCTATTTGGGGATTAACATGATGGTTTGAAAATGTTGGAGTGATCTGGTTTGACTTGTGGAGAGTTTCTTGAGTCATTCCTATTGCTCAGTTTTGATTTTGTTCTTGGTGTGTTTGGTTTCTATTCTTGGATTGTAGGCTTCTAGGAGAAAGCCTAGTCTTTGCGGGGGATGATGTAGTGCCTCTCCCATTTGACTTCTGTAAGTCATCTCGATGGATACAACTTTGTTGATCTTTTGTTGTGATGGGATCATGATTGTGGCCATGAGTGGTCTAAACCGTTGAGGTGTTTGGATTTATGTTTCTGTATCAGTTGCTTTGTTTATGCTTTGACTAATTTATGAGATTATGATGTGATTGTTTTGGTTCACTAAGGTTTGTGCCAGTGGTTACCAAGATCAATTTGGTATCATGAGGTTGTTCCATGATAACCTTGAGATGTGTGCACAAATTGCACTGTGTACTTTTTACCATGCTACACTAGATTAGGTTCTTGTAGCAGTGATAGTCATGTTTATGACTGTGTTTGCTTATGTGTTTTAAGTGCCTTTTTGTTGATTCTTTAAACAATCATTATTTAATGCTTACGTAATTAGAAATGGATTTTTCATGTTGGATTCTTTGGTTCTATGCTGCAGACATTTACCTTGTTATATTTTGATCTGTGAGATATCTGTTACTTATGTGATATTTTACATTTGAGACGACCTGAGGGTCACGTGTTATACTTTGATTTCAGTATCATATATTTTAGACTACTATGTTTTTCAGTTGATCATATTGCATTATGATGTCATTTTGAGATGACAGTATGCTTTATGATGATATCTGGTTATCTGGTATTTGGACATACCTCTGATTATGTTATATGATGGATTTAAGGCTATGGTTATTTACTTCATTCCTATGTTGTATGTGTTATGTGAAATAAATGGTTAAATTAGGTGATTTAATGCATTTATTGCTTTGGCTATGTTATTATATGCAATTGCACTTGATAGTGTTGTTTAGTGTGCAGGATTTATATCCCTGGTAGTGGCACATGGAGTTAGTGATTCAACCATTCATATTTTACCAATGTTGTCCTTATATGGTCAATGTATTCTTAATTAAATGTTTAATTTAAACCTTTCGGTGATTGTTAAATCTGAACTCATTGCATTATGTGATTAGACCAGTCAGTGTGTTTGTGCATTTAGAGGTTTGCATTGTCGCAAAAGTTATTAAGCAGATTTATGTGTTTTTGGGTTTTCGGGCTTTTAAATTATTTTATTTTAATTTCTGGTAGCTTTTCAATAGATGAATTCCTATTCATATGAATAGCCTTTTTTTTTGGGTTGATTCGGGGTTTAACTAAGTTGGCTGGTTATTTGCCCTAATTGATTATTCACTCAAAAAGTGAATAAATATCTAGAAAGGAATTTAATTCCTCACTTACTTTTGAATTAGAAAGTTGGAGAGTAAAACCCAAAAGCCTCTCCATGAGGATTTACTCTTTTGTTTGTTGTGGAAGCTACAGGCGTGGGATCATCACAAGGTTGGGCTCATTGGATCGAGCTCGGGGAAACCTTGGATTGCCACAATTTTTGACCACTTCTGCGGGTGTTATATTTTCTAGTTCAATTTCCCATTTTTCCTTTTTGGCTATGAGGTAGGGCTTTCCTGTTTTATTGTTTCTGCTTCTATTTTGGTAGCCATTTTTTTGGAGGCTGAGAACTAGTGTTCCCCTCCATTTCTGCATGTTAGTTCTACCCAGTTGGGTGAGTACGAACATTTCCCTATTTTTTGGGATGAGGTTTTGGAGTTTTGCACCGTTATGCTAGCCATTTTTGCATACGGTGTCTGATTCCATTTATTTTTGGATTTTTGGGGGTTTTGTGCCCAAAGGTCAAATGGGTTTTAATTTCTGAGTTTTCCAAAATTTTGGAGTTTTTACCTCATTTTTGTGTTGCCTTGTTTTCTCAGGTTTTCTTGGCACAATGTGGGTTGCGGACCTTGATGATCCGTTTGGATATCAGTCAAACCACTATTTCACTTTTATGTTGCATTAGGATGCGTGTTGCATCTGTACTCCTAACATTATGTTCGGTTGAGTGATTTTATTCCTGGTGTTATTGTTTCTTTTAGACCTTTGCTTTTGTTTCATGAGCGCTAGGATTCATGTAGAATCCATACTCTCAGATTGAGGCTACTTGAGTAAGTTCATGATGTTTGGTCTTGTTACATCATTGGGATTCATGTAGAATCCATACTCTCAGATTGAGGCCGATTGAGTGATTTCATGATGTATGGTTTTATTGGCTTTGGGATTCATGTAGAATTCATCCTTCCTGTGTTGCTTTCAGTTGGGTGTTTTCTTTGCATTGTGTTCTCATTCTTGTCTTTTTGTTTTGATCTTTGTGATGGTGGTGTGCCACACATGAGTACGTGCACATACATTTGTTGGGTGACTTGCGAGGCCCGATCTTCCATGGTACTTTCGAAAGTTATGATCATTGGGGTTGGGATGGGAGTATGCATGCCACAAGCACTTGTCATAGGATGAGCATGGGTAGGGTAGGGTAGCATATGGAGGGGGCTTCTATCTCATAGCCCAACGATCATGGCGTCATGGGTTGGCAGAGGAAGTTTTATATAAGTGATAACTAAATAAAATGTGTGATTGGTAATAAACTTAAGATAATAAAAAGGTTTGGGGTGCTAGAGCCTTTCTGTTGAGGGATGTTGAATCTACACAAGTCCTAGCTTGGGCTTTCTTATGCCAAGTGACTCTCCATGATGTTAGTCCCTACTTAGTAGCCTTTTGAGTGTCTGACTAGGACCTTTACTCCTTACATTTTCTTAGGTTCTTGGTTCAGCCATCATAATGCTTGACGTGAGTGTTAGTCATGGATGTTGTTTTTTGTGTTTGTGGTTGGAGCTTTATCTCCATCAGCATGGTGGGTGTGGACCTATGGGTTCCATGTGGTTGGGAGGCATAGCTACCTTCACCGCTGCTAGAGACTAGTGTACAAAGATGATCTCTTATCCTAGTGCGATCGTTGCTGGATGTTTTCACTTGGCACTTCGGGTTTCGGAGTATGCTTTCTTATGATTTATGCTTCCATTGGGATGCTTGGATATCATGTTTAGATGATGTTAGTTTATTTGACGCATTCCCATATTATGATGTTTAGCATATGATTAGATGATGTGAATTGTTGTAGTAGCATATCTATTGCTTATTGATGTTTAGCATGTGATAGGTGATGTTATCTACTGTAGGATTATCTTATTCTTTTCTACTAGCATGTTAGATTCCTTATGCTTATATTGTTGCATGTTTTAGTAGTGACGTCCCTATTACGACAGTACTAATGATTTGGTTGGTGGCTTGGGATGTTACGCGCAGGGGATGGCTAGGATCCATGATGGTCTTATGATTCTATTGAGAGTTGGGAGGAACCACATACTTAATTTGGTTATTTTGTAATTGTGATATTATCTATGTACATTGTGATGTTGCTTTCAGTACGTTCTTTTCTATTGTAGTTTTAGATGGATAGATGTATCTCCTTCTTGATCTTGGCATCTTGTTGATTATGCTCTCAAGTGTTCATTCCTTGATTTACATGGATCCGATACTCCCTGGTGTAGAGGTTTTTATCTCTGTTTTAGCTTGTTGTTTGTCTTTAGAGTTTTCTTGGTTTTCCCCTGGGTGACCATTTGTTAGCATGGTGCGATACAATATTGTGTCGCATGCCCATTTGAGGAATGTCGTACGATACTTTAAAGTATCGTACACCCTCAGAAGAGATGTCATACAATACACTTCTAGTATCACATGCCCTTTGGAGAAGTATCACCCAACCCCTAATAGTGTCGCCCTCCTTTTGGAGAAATGTCACACAACACTAGTAAAGAAGCGCACAGTGCTAATAAAGTGTCGCACGATTTTTATGAAACCTGCGCGGGTGGGCAGTGGGCACTTTTTGGTCTGTTCTGAACTTTTTAGGGATGGTTTGGGGTACCCTCTTAGGTGTTCTTCAATCCCTTGGTGTTGCTTTTGGATTTCTATTGTGTGTGTTTTTGTAGTCAGTCTCTTAGGGTTTAAAATATATCATTTAAGTATAAGTTGTTATACTTAAGATATATTTTAATATATGTGACGAATCTTTTGAGATAGGTTTTAGACCTCTTGGAGATAAGATAAAGATTCTAGGAAATTTCAAGGCTTCTGAAATCTAGACTTAGCCAATTTTTAGGGCTTCAGGATTTTTGGCTTAGCCAAATTTTAGGTTTCTATATTCTACCCTAGCTTGGTGTTTTGTTGATGAGTGGTCATTTTTTGAGCCCTCATCTTGTGTGTGGTGGTTTTTGACTTTTTTTCGTGTGTGTCAGTTAGTTTGGTAGTGGCATTTGGAGATTTGTTGGTTGTCAGGAATGTGGTGAAGTCTTTTGTTGCGATCTTTTTTATCCCTATATGATGTCTTGTACATTCATACTTGAAAAAAAAATATCTTGGCTTGTATTGAATCCTTGTTCCAAGGATCTCTGGGTGGGGTATTACAAAAGGACTGAAGTTGCAAGACCTTTGAGTATGAGACACCAACTGCTAACTACCATGTAATGCAAGCTTACCTGACCAAGTAATGAGGAAAAGGACTCCTTTAACCCAGGTTTATGTTTTGTCAAGTTGTGTTGCCTTTGGAAGCAAGTGAAACTACCACTAAGCAAGTATTGAAGTTGGCCAAAAGGATTCCTACATACTGAATATCTTGCTTGTAGAGAAGAATTCATTGTGGACCCTCCCACCTCATGACACTAAAAGGGTTAGAAGTAGATGGGGAAGCCTCATCAACCTCAGAAGATAATCATTTCTTATTTACCTTCATGTAGTCTTGATCATGCAAGTAATCTTCCATTTTCTTACTCATTCTCTTTAGGGCTTCCATTCTAGGGAAACCTCATCTCTTGTGTTGATAGTTGATCCTTCCATGGTTTGGATCTCAGGATTTGGCTAACTTAGACTCATTAGGGAATCATCTTCCCACCTTTTTCTAGAGATACTCTCTTTATGAGGTGGCCTCCCTTTCTAGGACTTCGCATTGGTACTTTTCCATTCATGATACCTAAATAATTTTCCCACTCCTTCAAAGCCAATATCCATTAGTTCCTATAGAGACTAGACATTCATTAGTACTTTGATCTTCTTTCCAAAAATTATTCATTTATCAGGTTTACAATATCTCTAAGATTTCATAGGTTGGTTTCCTTCCCATCCTTGTAAAAGGATAAATGTGTTGCATAGGAATGAAAAGTAGAAACCAAAATTTTGAACAAGTATAGAAACTAACAAATGACAAAGAAAAGGGTTAGGCAGAAGCCATAGCTTGGGAACATGAAAATTTTATCTCACTAGTAACGAGGTGAAGAACTTCCTAAGTCCTGAGAACCTGTAATATTATCAATGTCAAAATGTTTTGTGTAGAATTTTAGGACCCTAAATTATTGCATTTTCTCCTATACCAGAAACCCAAAATTTACGTCACTGAGGAAAGACTTCCAATGATGTGGCTTATGGTGTTGAGTTGTCCTTACAAGGCTAACAAGACCACTATTCAACATCCACTCACATGATACATGGGACTATTAAATGCTAAGTACATTTGACATAACAATCATTTAAAATTTAAAATACTAGCAAATAAATCGTGAATGATGCAAGACACTCGTTCTTGAGGAGGAATGTTGCATCCAAGTAAGTGAGAAAAGAAAATTTCCACTACCTATCACCACCCAAATGTTAAAGAGCTTCTAGTGTGACACCAAGTAATTTTTCTTTCATCCTACTAAGGTTGAGATCATACATGTACATGTAATAGTGATAACACGTCTATATGTTTCATCTTTCAGAGCCATAAAATCACTACTCAGGCACTTGTGGAGGCATGTTTGTAAACTTCCTTGGCCTAGTAGACAAAAAAATTCCTAGTGAGATCCTACCTCACTCTAGAAAATGAACCAGGACTAAAGCAGGGCACTAGAGAGTACCCATATGGTAGAGACCAACCTTCAATAGAGAAAGCACTCAGAAAAACTAGGGGGAATGGAGCTCACACCGCTAGACTGAATGATGCACAGGAAGTGGAGCCAAACTAGGGCTTTCTAAATGATAATCAACACAAAGATGAAAATACTCACAGATTGGATTGAAAGAAAAGTTGCACATCCGTAAAAGGAAAGAAAACCACACTAAAGCAGTAGAAGAGAACAAAAAACAAGAGAAAGAAAAGATGATCTTGCAAAAGGAACTAGGGAACATGACCTGCAAATGAAATGAAACACAACAAAGTTCAAAATAAAACTACCAACCTAGGATACCAAAAAAAAACTATCACAACATCAAACCTTGTCCTTATCTATACACAAACCAAAAACAAGGAAAATTTGTGGACTTTGAGCAACAAAACAATTTCTAGGTAGGATGATGACCAAAGCAACAACTTTACCTAGAAAGAACAATTTTGATTATCAAACAAAGTGATAATTAATCATTTTAGATTTCTTAAATACATATTGATCATGATAGCTAAAAGCATGCATTAATTGTATTTTCCTTCTATTAATAAACATTGCTATGTGTCTAGCCTTAAGACCACAGAAATCCCCCATTGTTGTCAAAGACACACAAGAATAGTTGTGGATAGCTTAGGTGTTCTAGGTGCAAATAGCTATCTTTTGATTCCATTTTTTTCATAGAATATATTAAATTCTCTAGAGGTGAATTCTCTTCCTCTATTAGATCTCAAAGACTTAATCTTAACACCATATTCATTCTCAACTCTATTCTTAAATATCTTGAACTTCTCCAAAGCTTCATATTTCTCTTTAAGAAATGTTATCCACATCATTCTCATGAAATCATCAACAAAAATCATAAAATACCTTTCACATATAATCCTTTGGTTCTTGTGGGACCACTCAGATCTGTGTGAACAATCTCCAATTTCTCTGTAGTAGAGAACTTCTTTCTAGGAAAAGACACTTTCCTCTGCTTAGCCAAAATACATTCCTTGCATACAATGTTAGTAGGCTTAAAAATCTTAGGTAGATCTCTTAGTGCAAATTTGTTGCTAACCTTTACAATATTATCAAAGTTTATATAAAAAAAATCTTCTACACCACAACCAATCGTTATCAATTTTTGCCAAACATGTCATGTGAGTAGGATTCAACTAAAATACATTACCTCTAGATCTAGTGCCAGTTCCAATCATCATATCATCTATATCTTTGATAGTGCAGGTCTTCTCAATAAATTACAATTGATAACCTTTATCCACTAACTATCCAATACTCAACAAGTTATGCTTCAAGCCATCAACAAAATAGACATCATCATTGTTAGTTTTACCATCAAGAGTAATGGATCTAATCCTTATAATATGACAGTTGCATTGTTACCAACTCTAATAATTCCTCCAAAATGATTCTTGAGCTTAACAAACTTATTCATATCACCAGTCATGTGATGTGAACAACCACTATCAATTATCCAAATAGATTGATTTTCTAATTGGGTAACTAGAGCCCTTTCTTCTTAATTTCTCTTGCAAGATCATCTTCCTTGATAGCCAAAAATCCTAATTCATCATCACTTTCACTTTGTCCTTTCTTATCAGATTCTTCATCTTCATTTACATACAAACAATTTCTATCTCTCTCTCTTATTGGGTTAAACCTTCCCTTATACTTCTTTTCTCTTTTAGGACATTTAGATGCATAATGACCAAATTCATTATAAGTCCAACATTTAAAGATTTTCTTACCATCTTTTTCTCTTTTCACCAAAAGGGATTTTCATTCCCCAATCTTCTTGTCCTCATCAGCTTTGTTGTAGGCAATGGAATTTCCATAGGTACTTGCACTCCATGTCAAATTAGGTCAAATGTTTAGGGCACTAAATTTTGTTTTGACTCTTGCAAGTTCACCAGACTATCTTAGATCTTCTTCTTATGATTCCAATCTTCCAAGTAATATTTCCTTAGTGAAATCCTTAGTGCAAGGCATCACTAGTTGAATCATCTATGCAATTGGCTTGAAAGGTGGCATCAAACTTTTCAAGATCTTCCATATGACTTCATCATCATCTTTAGTTCCACCATGAGACCAAATACTTGTAACCATTTCTGATATTATGCCAATATAAAGTTTGAAATATTCATCTTCTAACATCTTAGCATCTTGATAAGCACATATCCAACTTTTTAATCTCATTCTTCTTGCATGATTGTCACCTTCAAAAGTAGATTCTAATGCTTTCCAAATTTCATGAGATGTTATAAATGACTTTACCTAACTATACTCATTCTCTAGAAGAGCTAATAACTTAGGGCTTCTCTTGCTCTCATGTTACATGGGAATAGATCTCTCTCTTCTTCACTTCAACCTTCAAGATTCTCTTCTTTAACTATTGTCTTCAAACTTTTTGTCAAGAGCCAATATCTTGGACCCATGCATAATAGATGAGTCTACATCTTCTCCTTCCAACTATCATAGTTGGCCCCATCAAATCTAGGACTATCCTTTCTAAAAAGATTCGCCATCAATCTCCCAAAGTTGTTAAGCTTATCCTTCAAGGACCTAAAGCCCTGATACCAATTGCTAGAATATATAGTCCACTAATATAACTGAGAGGGGGGTGAATCAATTATCCAACTAATATCACAAATAATAACTTTAAATAATATTAACCATATGATTAAAGTAAACTAAAGCCATGGGGAGATACTTATGTCGACATAAAGTTCAATTTGTCTATCAATGACTCAACACTTAGTCAATTAGTTACATTGCTACCAATCTATGTTGTTGCTACCAAGCTTATCATTCAGTTTGCAATGTTAACAAAGTGATTCAGTAGCTCTCAAGCTAAGAAGTTAGAATATAGTGCCTACTAAGCACGTGAGTCAATTTGTAGTGCTTGCTAAGCTACACAGTGTTTACCAAGCTTTAGAGACAAAGTTTAGTGCAAACCAAGCATAGCAGAGGCTATCAAGCTAGTCAGTGGAAGTGAACAAGATCATAGTGTTAACTGAGCTCTATAGTGTTAACTAAGTCTAATAGTATCTACTGAGCTCACATGGTTAATGAAGTGGATCTAGTCTTGACCAAGTCATGTAGTGTCTACAGAGTGATCTAGTTGCTACCAAGTTTCTTAAAGTTCTTTGAGTCACACAATGCTAACCGAGTTCAAGCTACTTGGAATTTATTAGTATGTACTGAGCTTCAAGTTCAACCGAGTGCCAAAGATTGTTGAGCATTGATAGTGTTTATCATGTATTACAACATCACTAAGTTTGTCTTTAGAACCCAAGTTACAATAGTTGGGCCGACTATGAATTATGTTGAAATTGGTATTGTATCCAACTCTAGTAAGTTGTGATTTGGTTTGGTATAAATGTAATACATTGTATCATAACTAGATAAGATATATGTGAATAGATATGATAAGTAGAAGTGTGAATTAAGGAAGGCTACAAGAAATATAAGGGACAACAGAGATTTATCTATCACAGTCAGGTGATCATTGCAATACAAGGAATCTCAACTAGCAAATCAGAATTGAAGATCAAAGATCAACCACTGGTTCATCCTAATAGATGCATCAGCGAAATCTTTTCACAAGGTAGACTTAACAGTCTTTTCTAAATCTCCTAACGAGGAGCATACTTCATTGTACATTTGTAAATCCTTTAAAAAGGTAGACCTCATAGTCCTTATTGCTCTTAATAGGGCAAATCACTAGAAGTGGTCAATTGTAAACCTTAACAAGTTAACTTTATGCTATAGTACTAAAGCTTGTGGGTATCATCCCCACCCTAATTTTACTTTCTAATTGAAAGGTTTATGGGTCACCATATATTGTATCTAAGTGTTATGAATGTGTATTTATTTTCATTCTTTCATGCATTCAATTAGATCAGAATATTATATGAAGGATTAATTGGTGAAGTAAGTTAAATTTTTATTGGTTCTTGATTCACCCCTCCCCTCTCAGCAACCTTTCCTACCTTATATTTCCAACAATTGGTATTATAGTTTTTTAGGTTCTCACATTAGAAGTTTAATAGCTTCAAAAAAAATCAGAGGAAATGGAAGTATACAAGCTAGATAAGGCTATTGACAATGCAAATTTGGATCTTGAATTGGCTATTGGGAAACTAAAGAAAGAAAAGGAGAAACTCTCTCTATCATTGAAAAGAAGGAAAGATCTTGTAGTAAAAATAAATTATGATCTCTACACTAAAGAAATAATTAAAGATATTTATCCTAAAATAAATTTAGATGAAGTTGATGAAGCAATCAAAGACCTATTAGAAAAGAATTCCAATCTTAAAGAAGAAGTTAGAAATTTGAACAGAGAACAAGAAATCCAATCAGTTAGATTATGTGAAGTCATGGAAGGAAAAGACAAAGCCAAAGATGAGATAGAAGAAAAGAACAATGAAATCCGCCATCTATCCCTTTAGCAAGCAAACTTCATTGATCAACTCGCTAATGCAAATGAAGAGCTTATAAATCTAAGATCAGAGAATGAAAGACTACAAAATGATCTCAATACTGGAAATAAAACCTGTGGAAGAATGATGAAATCTCAAGAAAGCATGAATCAATTGAATGAAAAAAGTTAGTGTAGACACAAAACCAAAGCTGGAATAGGATACATAGAAGAAGGTGAATCATCGTAGTAAGGAGCTAAAAACAATCAAAGACCAACTTGCAATCATTTTGGTAAGATAGGTCATACATAAAATAAATGTTGGAGTAATGGTAAAGAAAAATTTAATGGAAAGTATTACAATTACAATAATCACAGTCATAGAGCAAGTGAATGTAAAGAGAAACCTAAGTTTAAAGGTAAATGTCACAATTGCAAGAAACAAGGATACAAATCTTCAAAGTACAAAACCAAGTAGTAGAACCTAGCAGAACAAATTGTGAAAGCAATATTTGGATGGGACCACTATACATGGTGTAGATGTCACTACTATGGTGAATTTGAGCACATTGGAGAAAACTGTGTGAAACATCATATGAGGAAAAGAGATACTACAAAAATATGTTTTATTTTTACAAAACTTGGACATCTTGCCAAGAACTGTATGAACATAGGTAGAATTGAAGATGAAAAGAAAGCCAAAGCTGACAATATCAGTAAAAAAATGGGCAAAAATGGATACCAAAATCTCTAGAGAATGCAAACCAAGATCATGAAGTGAATGACACCCAAGTTGAGTTGGGTGGTTCAATCATTTCGACTTAGTTCCTTATGGAGATCATTAGAGTTGTGATTTAGAAGAAGAAATTTAACATCAATTCTAGCCAATAAGAAGAAAGATCCAAATCAGCATTCAAGATGCAAAAGGATCACTAAGCAAGATGAGAAATAGGAGACCTTACCGAGAAAGGTCGGGTTGTATATTATTGTAGACACAAATTTGGTAGCTACTACTGAGTAATGGTGACTCTACTGAGTTGTAGATGTCTCCCAAGAATTAATGAATAAATTGAGTGGAGGATAGCCTATCACCAAGTGAGTATGAATTACAAAGCATTAATGATAATCGAACAAGGGTAATTTTTTAAAAGCAAGAAATTGAAGGCATTATTTTCACTGTGAATTTCTAGAGCTATTTGTGAAGAGCAATTTTAGAGCCCCGAGTGAATTGAGCATTTTTTGTTGAAGAATTCTTGAAGTTTTTAGAAACCCTACTGAGCATGGTATCTTCGAGTAGCAAATGGAAGAAAGGTTTTGAAATGTTGGTTCATGGAGTCAAATGCAAGGTACCTAATTTTAGGTTGAGTCTAGCAATTGCAGAGGTGCTCAACCTAGTTGGTGCACAGTCACAAATTCTACCTAAGGCATTATTTGTGCATGAGATTCATTCATTTTATCACTATTCTATCCAAGAACTTGGAACCCTAGAGATGAATTAAACATTCAAATAATTGTGTATGGATGGTGCATTAAAACCTAAACATTGACATTTGGAAACCAAGGGCTTGAAACATATCTCTCATATGCCAAGAGACTTTCAGATCAAATGGATGAGATATATTTTGAGTCATGTACGCAATGGGTAGTTACGGTTGGAGAAACCTATTCAAATAATGAAGAAAATGATTTATAGAATCACTGGGCTCCTAATGCTTAAAAAAGAAAAGACAACCAAAACCTAGGTCAATTCAAATAGGAAAAGAAAATTCTTGCCAAGTGGGATGGAAGAGGTATGAAGATTAGTGGTTAACAAAAATGGAGCTAATGTTTAGCATTCATGTAATTGCACACAAGATTTATAGCTCTAGTTGGTTAAATAGTGTATCATGCGAAGCTGTTGATCTTGCATACAAGGTTGTGAAGAATAACCTATCCTTCTACCTTGTTGAGTTACTATTCAACCAGTTCAACAAGAATATGGAGATCATCAAAGGATCAAAGAATAATCCATGTAAGTTTAGATCTCTTTCGACATGTTTATTCTTCTTTGTTTAGAAATTTTTCCATTCCAAAGGTATAGTAGTATGGAGGAAAGATGTTCTTATTTTATATTATATTAATAAGTATATAATAGAGATGGGTGAAAATTTTGATAGCATCATGGATAACTACTTTGAAAAATTCAAAGACAAGATGAATAATAGATTTAGGATCCCTAAGAAACTTGTAGAAGATTACAAGGATGATACTTGTTTCATGGTGGACTATGACAAAGTATACATCCAGGATATCATACCTAGAGTAGCATGGGTTAAGCCTCTAGAGTATGAGTTAACATTGATGACACCAAGGATATCATAGAGGCTCTACTAAATGAGCCTGTGGATCCCAAAACTACATAATTTGAAACATATGATGAATCTAAGGCAAGAGTAGAGCTTGAGATTAAGCTACATTAGGCAGTAAATAAAAGAAGGAAAATAGTGAAGAAGATACTAAAAGGAAAAAAAATAAGTAGGTTCCCCTCTTATGCTTACCAAGGAAAAAGGTGATGATGATGTAGAGGAAGAAGTAGAAGAAGCCAAATTCTAGGATGAATAGCCTCTTAGGAAGAAAGGAAAGATTATCATAACTAGACTTTCCAAGTCATCCCTTATTGTGTTCACTAGAAGGGTAGCCAACTCAAGGAAGAAATTGAAGTTAGGTGAAGATGAATCCGAGCATATAATCTTCAAAAGAGACGCACCTACACTTCAAGAAACATTAAAGAAAATGGAAGAAGGAGCTAACATAGAAAATTTCAAATCTCTTATCTATGAGACCAGGAATGCAGATGAGGAAAAACTAGATGAGGACATCCTTATGTCAAAATTGGGAAAATGGAAGTACTCATCGGATCAACTTGCATAGAAAATTCCTAATGAACTTCTACAAGTAATCAAACCTAGATGGGAAAGTGCAATGAAGATTGTCAAGGACATCTGTGAGCAAACCTTGAAGCAACTCGTGCCCAATCTCAGTAAAAAGGAAGTAAAAGAATCCTTGAAGAAAATGAAGAGAAGTTCACTCTTAAAATCAACACATGTATGATATTGATGAAAGGCATTGAGTATGTAGTGAAGGAAACTACAACTTGATGGAAAAACATTTATAAGTTGCATCAACCTAGTGACTTTAATGTACATGTTGATGACAAGGATAATGAAGATGAGGAAGAGGATGTAGAAATAAAAGATAATGAGATTGATGATGTCAATCTACATGATAAAGAGGAAGAATAGGAAACTAATGGAGGAAATCTTCTAGAGATTCAAGGCATTAAGGAAATCGATGCAAAGAAAATTGTAGCAGCATTCATGCCTTCATTTCCTCACTCTCTGAGCACAACCTTAGTGCAATTTGGCTCAGAGGTAGCTTCTACTAAGTTGGTTATGGATGCCACTACTATACCAAGCACCCAACCAAGCTTTGAATCTATTCAACTGAATATTTCATTGATTGAAGTGCCCAACACTTCATCTGTTGAGTGGCAAGTCCCTCATTTATCAAGCTTAATTGAGAAGCAACAAGGTATTTCTGTTGTTAGCATTATTTCAAAAAAAAATCTATTCCATCATTTTCCATAGTTATTTCCTTCCAAATGTATCCATAGAAATTACAATAATAGTTGAGAACCAATCTCAACTGAGTTGTAAAGTCCTAGAACCATTCTGAAAGAAAAAAGCAAAGAAGAAGAAGTTATTGATCTAGATGAGGATATAGTTATTGCAAATTGGGATATCTCTACCCTCACCCCTTATCAAATTGACACCATGGGTGAATTACTGAAGAAGAGAGCCAAGTAGCAAAAGCTTAGAGAAGAGAAGAAGAAAGAGAATCAAGTTTTTGAAGACATCAAGAGCATATTTGTTGATGCTCTAAGCATTGAGGTTGATAGTTCTCAACCTATTTTTGATCAGTTAGTAGAAATTGATCACAAATTCAATGAAGATTGGAATGGACAGGAGAAGCTACTTCAAAGAGCTAAAAGGAAATTTGAGAATAGAGTGTTAGAACAAGTTGCACAAAGAATTGCAATAGATCAAGTAGAGTTAGCTACTATTCTTGGTTCATTATAAACCTCTATCAATAATGTTGTATCATTATTTTTCAAGTGATACATCTATCTTTACAAAGGATATCAAGGAGAAATTGTCCTAGATAGCTAAAGACATGAAGGAAAATGTACACTAGCAGTCACTTGACCCAAGCCATAGTTCTTCACATTATTCAAAGATCGAATATCTGACAAACTTGCAGGTAGAATTATTGAAGGAAGAAGTAAGGATTAGGGTCACACTTGTAGAAATCCTAGGCATGATTCTTCTAAACATGGATGCATTGCATAAATATATTGCACATGCAAAGACTCTCATCCATGATAATAATTTCTTCATAGCTAATCACATGATGGAATTATCAGCTAAAGTTCAAATTGTATTGCATGCAAGCAAGGTTCTATAGGAAAATTGGGACAAGACAATGGTATTTATTTTGAAGGTAAATTTTTAATTTTGGTCACATTTGAGTATTATCATATAGATATTATACAGCTTTGGCATTTATGTCAAAAAGGGGGAGAAATGTATATTATATGAACAAACATGGGGGAGAAGTAACCTATAAGAAGGAGAAATATACTATACTCCATTTGTATGTATATAGGAAGATATATGTATGGGGGAGCATTATAAGTATGGATAAGCGAAAAATCCCTTTACAAATGCAATTTTGAAAAATCAGAAAAATAGAGCATGTTACCAAGCTGTAGACACCTAAATTTGTCCAAAACCCATTTCATGACCAATTAAATAAATATTTATTATTTATTTAATTCCCCTACCTTTAATTAAATAAATTTTACATTTATTTAGTTATGTTTGCCTTACCTTGATTTAAATAAACTAAGGTTTATTTAAATTCTAACCAATTCCCACTTGCATCTAACCCCTTTCACTTTAATTAAGTATGTCGTTTACTTAATTAAGTCCCTCCTAATCCCACTAGGAATTAAATATTGCATTTAATCCTATTTGAGCACATGGCTACTACATTTAACCCTCACCTAACCTCACTAGCCTACCTAACCCACCTTGCTAAATCTACCCACTTCCTAATCATGCTTGCTTTGCATAATCATCCTAGCTAATCACCTCTTAATCCTAAGTGTGTTCTCACACATGTGTGAGGAATCCTCACACATGTGTGAGAGATGTTCACACTTTCCTCATCCCTCATATCTTGCATGCCTCTTGCACACTTGTCCTCTTGTATGAGAATCAAGTTGTCTCACACATGTGTGAGAAGTCATGCTTCTCACACCTCATTGATCAATGTCATTTTCAAAGGTGTCTCACACATGTGTGAGGAAACATGATCATACACACCTCTTACACTTGTCATTGACATGTCACCATCAAAGTTTGCTCACACATGTGTGAGCATATTGCCCCCTTTGAATGGTCAAAACTTTAATCCATGTGGAGTCTACTTGGCCTCCACCTCATTGACACCTCATCGATCCTGAGAGATCCTAGCCATCCATCTTGTATTCAATCTTAGTCATCCATTGCATCCATTTTCTTATAAAAGGAGAACCCTCTCCTCATTTTCAAATGAAGCACTATCTACCTCATTGTTATGCTGCAAGAATAATGAGCAACCACATCCCATGAGCAAGGAAATCATCTACACTTGATGGTTTCATGAGGTTTGCATAGTGGTATTTTGATAGTTTATACTCTTTTTTGTTTCATGTTTTTCATTTACATGTCTTCTTTCATATTTTGAGGTTTTGCATGATAATGTAGGAATGTACATTAGTTGCTTAATGTGTTTTCTTTTAGTTACATTTTTATGTAACACATTTTGGCATGCCCGATGGGACCCACATCCCTGGTTTCATTTCAAAAATTTGCAAATAACTCTAGTTCAGTCGTAAAACATCAAATTATCATCTTCACAGGCTGCAGCATCGTCTAAGATTGTCGTCTGTGCAGACCAGCGTCTACGCATACCAGCATCTTCGCAGATCGACGTCTCTACAGATCGACATCTCCGTAGATTAGCATCTTCGCAAATTGGCGTCTCTACATTTTTCTTAATTTTGTACAGAATTTCTATTCTATCATCTCCAAATTTTGTTTTGTCGTCTCTACTTCTTAGATTGTCATCTGCGTTGTGCATGCACTAAACTATCATCTGCACATAGTAAACTGTCGTCTACGCATAGTAGACTGTCGTCTGCATTTTTTGGCAACCTATTCTGTCGTCTGCGATTTTTTGGCGACTTGTCTATTCTGTCGTCTGCACTATTCTATCGTCTTCAATTTTTTGGCGACCTTTCTATTCTGTCGTCTGCGCATTTTGTCGTCTATGCATTTCGATGTTAAAAAGTTAAAATGAAATTTTCCCATAGTTAGCCTTCATTTTTGAGATTTTGTTGAAGCTAATTAACTTGTTTATTGCAGCATTGTAGATGGAAGCATTTTAAACACCTAACCATATTTCCTTGCAAGTTTTTCTTAATGTTTATTACTCTTGGAAATTAAGCTTGAAAGACTTAAAACACACAATAGTGATTTTCATCACTAAGGGAATTTGTAGTGGCTTTTTATCACTTGGACTCAAAAGTCAATGAACTTGTATGGCTTAATCACTTTCATTTGAATGGATGAATCTTAGCATAGAAAACATTTGAACTTGATGTTTAAAATTGACATGCATTCTTAGGCTAGCAAACATTTCGAATTGGTGCTTAAAACGAACTCACACAATCTTGAATGCCTTAAGGAAAATTGATTTCATTTTCAATATTTTGCTTATGCACACCCTCGATTTACTTTCTTGTTGATGAATCTGCATTTCATTTATGTTGGCGACATTTCAAATTGGAAAGAACATTGTATGTTATAAACACGTGTGTCTTCAAGTAGATTACAAAACCTAAAGTTTCATTGGGAACGAACGCGTGTCTTTTTGAACCCCAAGGCCACTTACGTATTCTCTCCCCTCGCGCCTTCAGGTGATCTTGGGTGCACAAGAAATAAGTGGTCTTTTTTTTCTTTTTAGAAGGCCTGCTTGGGGATTTCATCACCCCTTGGGACGACCTCAACTCCAGTGTTCTAGCGGAGTATAAAAATCGGGAGGTGAATCGAAAGACACCTCTCTTGAAAGCATAATATTGTCACTCTTGGGTAATCCCCAAAGAACTTTATACCTTTGGGAAGTGAAGGAGGAGATTTGGGTTACCATCTCCCCTCGACTGTGTGGTAGTATTTTCTTTCATCTATAGATTTGGGCCTCACATACCTTGCGTATATCGAGGACGCCCTCTAGTTGAACCTTGTATATCCTAGTTGCAACCTTATAAGTTTGTTGGTGTGTTCTACATGCTTGAATGTTCAAAAACCTCCCCATTCGAAGGGGACAAACACCATCTAAACTTTCCTTGTACATATTTTCTTGTTTGCTTTTGCATCTTAAAACCTAAAAACCCAAAAACATCATAAAACATAAAAACCCAAAAACATCATAAAACATAAAAACCCATAAAAATCATAAAACATAAAAATCCAAAAAAATCATAAAACATAAAAACTCAAAAAAAATTGTAAAACTTCAAAAATCCAAAAAAAATCAAAAAACAATTTCAAAAACAAGTCTTAGTTTAAGACCTCTTAGTCAAGTTGTCCACATCACTTCCACGTCACATCTTCTTCATCACACTCATACATTATTCACAGCATTCCTCCATGTCTTAATCATCTCCATTTGTCCAAATCATTTCCTCGTCATTCCATCTACTTCCTAATCTTCATCCTAGTCAGGCTTCATCATCATCCAACTTCAGTTTCCTCTGCCAATCTCATAATGCATTCTTAATTCAATCCTCCACATCATCATCCTTCTAATCCAATCCCTTGTCAAATTCATTCATTTCTAATCAATTTCTAATTTGATCCATCTACATATTCCTCCATAATCAATCTTCCTAATTTCGTTCGTTTCCTTCTAATTCAATCTTTCACCAATCTTATGCTTTGGACATAGGAGCATTATCATTAACATTAGACTTTCATTCAAATCTCACATTCACTTGGTTAGGGTTTTTTATCAAATCAAATCAAACCATTATCCATATCATATCCAATCAACATCAAATCCAATATCCAATCAAATTCAATCAAATCAATATCAAATTCAAATCAAATCAAGTCAAAGTCCAACATTCGTTCCTAGTCCTAAGTTCATATTTCCTTCATCATTCATCACTCTTCTTCTAACATCTATGGATTTGAATTTTCTTAATCAAATGGTTGACAATCTTCAAAGACAATATGGAGTTCTACCTCCTATTCAACTTGCATATCAAATTCATCCTCAACATTTCATATCTAACTCTCATCCATCTCATGTTCATTATTCCTCTACCTTTGACAAGGGAAATCCACCTCATTATCCTTTAACTCCATACAATTCCATTCCTAGCCCACACACTTCCTCCAACACAAATGACCTTGCCATGGAAATGGAACAATTGAAGAATTATCTTTTAGCAAGTCAACAAAAAGAGGCCGCCTTCCATGCCATGTGTCCTCTTCCCTCATGTTTCGAAGATCATAGTCCTCATGTCCCATCCAACCCCAACCCTCCATGCAATCCCCCACCCATAGTTACACCTTCCCACGACCATCATCCTAATCCTCCAAAAACATCATCCCCACCTCGTAAGGGGTTTTTCACATCACTCTTGGCTAAGTGTAAAATAAAAAATGAAGTGAGCCAATCACCCAAAGTCATACCCCCAACTCCATCTCATGACCTTCATTCAAAGCATGACATTATAGATGCCTCTCCTCTAGATTCGAGCATTTCTCCATCCCCTTGTTCCCTTATCCCTCAAGATCCATCTACCCCTCTTAGTCCATCTCATGATCCCCTTCCTAATCAAGATCCAGACATTCCATGTACCATGCACATTCCTCCCTCCATTACATCTCACAAGTTAGCCTCCATAGATCCTCCACTTCATACTGAAGTTCCATCCACTCCATCCATTAATACTCCTCCATGTCAAGATTAAATCACCCAATGTCATGGTTCCATTCCCTCCACTCCATTCAATGATCCTATTCCATCTCATGACCCATGCATTCCACTCCATGATCCTCTTTTAAGTCAAGATCAAAGCACCTTTGCATTCTTCTTTCATGATCCCACTCCATCTCATGATCTTATTAGCCCTCATCATCCCCTTCATGATCCTAATCCTTCACATGACCCTATCATACCTATCCAGTCCACTCATGTATCCCATATACCTGGACTCGCATCTTGTGTTTCAAATGATAAGTATCCCATTGCAGAAATAATGTCTCAAGATGTTGGTATACCTTCCACTCCTTCCAACCCCACAATTCCTCCATCCAAACCTAAAGCTTCCCATCATTCCTCTTCCAAGCCCATTTTGGGACCTTATATCCATATTCCCATTCCTTCCTCACTTCCGTCCATTCTAGGTCCTTATATTCCACCGCCAAATCCTTCATCCCTTCCTTCCATTTTAGGTCCTTACATACATCCATCCACTATATCCTTGTTTTCCCCTTCATCCGCTCATGCTCCTAAAGATCAACAAAGGCACACATCCTTGACTTCCTTCCAATGTTCACCATCCATACGCTCTCCATCCCACTTACCTTCATGCACCCATACCATAGCCAATGGAAGCAAATTAGATGCTACAAAAAAAGTGAATAAAGCTAAAATTCCACAAAAATCTAAGGATCAACATGTCCCCTCTAAACGACATGTTCAATAAAAGAAAAATCTGATCCAAAGAAAAATCAAAAGGCCACAAAGGCTGAAAATCAAAAATGCAAAAATTTTGTGGATACCAAAGCTACTTAATGTAGCAATGAATCTCAAAGAAAGATTCACATTGACATCCAATTCTGCTAATCCAAAGGCTTCCCTCATTCCTAAACCATCTGAGCTTCCATTTTCCAAATCCATTTTGGGTCCTTATATACCCAAATCCACCATGCTAAATCCATCATCTCCTTCCTCCATTTTGGGTCCCTATATCCCAAAATCCACACTTACATTTCCCCCACAATTTCCTCCTTTCCATCACCCTTCAAGGTGTGTGTCGATGATGATCTTTCCGCTTCCTTCACAAGCCTTCCAACTTAGCATCCATCAACCATGTCTTCCTCCCACCCACTCCACCCCCTTAATCCAACCTTTTTCATAAGCCATTTTCCTCCATTCACTACCCTATCAACATCTATGAGAAAATAGTCAAAATTCCTTGAAAATAAATATGTTTGCCCATTTCATGACCAATTAAATAAATATTTATTATTTATTTAATTCCCCTACCTTTAATTAAATAAATTTTACATTTATTTAATTATGTTTGCCTTACCTTGATTTAAATAAACTCAGGTTTATTTAAATTCTAACCAATTCCCACTTGCATCTAACCCCTTTCACTTTAATTAAGTATGTCATTTACTTAATTAAGTCCCTCCTAATCCCACTAAGAATTAAATATTGCATTTAATCCTATTTGAGCACATGGCTCCTACATTTAACCCTCACCTAACCTCACTAGCCTACCTAACCCACTTTGCTAAATCTACCCACTTCCTAATCATGCTTGCTTTGCATAATCATCCTAGCTAATCACCTCTTAATCCTAAGTGTGTTCTCACACATGTGTGAGAGATGTTCACACTTTCCTCATCCCTCATATCTTGCATGCCTCTTGCACACTTTTCCTCTTGCATGAGAATCAAGTTGTCTCACACATGTGTGAGAAGCCATGCTTCTCACACCTCATTGATCATATCACTTTCAAAGGTGTCTCACACATGTGTGAGGAAACATGATCTTACACACCTCTTACACCTGTCATTGACATGTCACCATCAAAGGTTGCTCACACATGTGTGAGCATATTGCCTCCTTTGAATGGTCAAAACCTTAATCCATGTGGAGTCTACTTGGCCTCCACCTCATTGACACCTCATCGATCCTAAGAGATCCTAGCCATCCATCTTGCATTCAATCTTAGCCGTCCATTGCATCCATTTTTCTATAAAAGGAGAGCCCTCTCCTCATTTTCAAATGACGCACTATCTACCTCATTGTTATGCTGCAGGAATAGTGAGCAACCACATCCCATGAGCAAGGAAATCATCTACACTTGATGGTTTCATGAGGTTTTCATAGTGGTATTTTGATAGTTTATACTCTTTTTTGTTTCATGTTGTTCATTTACATGTCTTCTTTCATATTTTGAGGTTTTGCATGATAATGTAGGAATGTACATTAGTTGCTTAATGTGTTTTCCTTTAGTTACATTTTTATGCAACACACGAGCCACAACAGATGGAAGTAAGAATTGAGTTGAAGACATAGAATGATGGCAAAGGAAGTTTTGACTTATAATTTTGAATGATCAAATTTTTGTTTTCATAAGTGTTTTTGTCACTAATGCCAAAGGGGGAAATTGTTGACATAAAGGTCAATTTGTCTATCAATGACTTAACACTTATTCAATTGATTACATTGCTACCAAGCTCTACAGTTTCTACCAAGCTTATCATTCAGTTTGCAATGTTAACCAAGTGATTCAATTGCTTTCGAGATAAAAAATCAAAATAAAGTGTCTACCGAGCACCTAAGTTAGTTTGCAGTATTTTCCAAGCTACACAATGTTTACCAAGCTTCAAAGACAAAGTTCAAGCCAATCTTAGCATAGTAGAGGCTATCGAGCTAGTCAATGGAAGTAAAGAAGATCGTAGTGTTAACCGAGATCTATAGAGTTAACCAAGTCTAACAGTGTCTATCAAGCTCACAAGGTTAACAAAGTTGATCCAGTGTTGACTGAGTCATGTTGTGTCAACCGAGTGATCCAATTACTATGGAATTTCTTAGAGTTCACTAAGTCACATAATGCTAACCAAGTTCAAGATACTTAGAAGTGATTAGTATGGACCGAGCTTCAAGTTCAACTAAGTGCCAAAGATTGTAGAGCATTGACAGTGTTTTTTGTGTATTAGAACATCACTGATTTTTGCTTCAAAACCTGAGTTATAGTAGTTGGGCTGACTTTGTGAACTATGATGAAATTGGTATTGTAGTCAACTCCAGTAAGTTGTAATTTGGATTGCTATATATGTAAAGCATTGTATCATATCCAAATAAGATATATGTGAAGAGATATGATAATAAGAAATGAAAATTAAGGAAGGGTACAAGCAATATAAGGGACATCAAAGATCTATCTATCACAGTTAAGTGATCATTGCAATACAAGGAATCTCAACTAGCAAATCAGAATTGGAGATTAGAGATCAGCCACTAGCTCATCCTAATAGGTGCATCAATCAGATTTTTTAATAGGGTAGACTTAACAGTCTTCGGTAAATATCCTAACTGAGTGCATACTTCATTGTATGTTTGTAAATTCTTTAACAAGGTGGACCTCATAGTCCTTATTGCTCCTAATAGGATAGATCACCAGAAGTGGTCAATTATAAGTCTTAACAAGTTAACTTTATATTGTAGTACTAAAGCTTGTCGGTATCATCCCCTCCCCAATTTTACTTTCTAATTGGAATGTATTTGGGTCACCATATCTTGTGTCAAAGCATTATGAATATTTATTGGCTTTCATTGTTTCATGCATGCAATTAGATCAAAATATTATATGAAGGATTAATTGGTGAAGTTAAAGTTTTCATGGTTCTTGATTCACCCCTCCTCTCTCACTAACATTGCCTACCTTATATTTTCAACAACTCACACACAATAACACCAGATATGTTAACTAGGGAAACACTTGATCAGAGGGAAAACCCTGGTGGGGATGGTACCCACAAGCTAATTTACTAATATAAATATCTCTTATTAGAGGATAGACCCTATTAGGATTATATTACAACATTCAGTACATAAGAGTCCCTATTAGTAGACTTTGAATCCCTATTAGGAGATTCTAGCCATCTTAAGAGTTATGTCAACCCTATTAGGAGTTGTGCCAACCCTATTAGGAGTTGAGGAAGATAGCTAGGCCCACTACCCAAATAGCTTCATAGATAAGTCCAATGAACCCACTATCCAAATGATCTCTCTATTATTCCTTGCAAAATAATAGAATTGAATTGTACTTCCTTCCTTTGTCTTTGTCATGTCAATTAGACTTCTACTCATTCTAATCTTGTAACCATATCACAAATTACGCATCCAATAATCCATTGGATGGCTTATATGCATTCAATCAACACTATGTTCCTTTTTACACTTCTCAAATACAATGTAAAATAGATACTTGATACCCTTTGTCACTTTTTTTACAATCAAGGAGAACATCTTTCCTTTATATTGTATCTTCATAATAATTCCTTGAATCAGCCTTAAGGCATTCCCAATTAATTAAAATAAGATATATAATTATGTTTAAAATAATTGTTTAATTGTGTGTTGTCTTTGATGTTACACAAAATTTCATATCATTATCAGTCAGTATATGTTGAGCTCAGTCGGGCATTGAAGATAGTTTTCTAAGGCTAGTGAGCATTCTTGAGTTTACCTAGTTTAGAAGGCAGTGTCTACCGAGTTCACTTGAGCATCAAAAGAAAGTCTACAAAAGATGAGTCTTAACTAAGGTCACTTGGTTAATGAAGGAAGCATTGGATGAAACCAGTGTCAATCAAGCTCACTTAGTTACCAAAGAAACTTTGCTAGTA
The DNA here is from genome assembly GCA_028749045.1 of Cupressus sempervirens. Taxonomy (NCBI): domain Eukaryota; kingdom Viridiplantae; phylum Streptophyta; class Pinopsida; order Cupressales; family Cupressaceae; genus Cupressus; species Cupressus sempervirens. The sequence continues at coordinate 179,403,989 of CM053785.1, read as the reverse complement.
TGCAATGTTGACCGAGTTTGAGTTTGTCAACACAAGAAAATTGTTTATGAGATAGTGTCTAAAGAGCAAGGTTGGCTATCAAAGGATTTTCTTATTTTGGCATATCAAATTCAATTGATTTATCTATTGGTTCTAACCAACTAAGAAGATGAATATTAATTATTCTAAGTTGTATATGAGCCAACTTGACAAAATGAAAGATAATAAAAGGTCAACTTGAGGATTAGAAAGTGTGAAGTGTATGTGAATGCATGGAATATTTTGAAGATCTAATGATGCAGTAAGGAAGTGAATTAGAAGCATAAGAAGAATTTCCTAGTAAAGATGAAAGGATACATTTGATCAAGAAGGATCAAGTATACAAGCCAGAATAGAGATCTGTAATCAGCAATTTAGTTGCATCCAAATCAAGTGATGTCATTGTTACTCTCTAACCATTGTAGCATTGATCTAAATCTCCTAACAGAGTTGGCTTAATAGCTATTTGTAAATCCTCTAACAAGGTGATAGTTCTATTGAATTGTTTCAAGACCTCTAACAAGGCCACTCCTAATAGGGTGATTAAATCCTCTAATAGGGTCACACTTAATAGTGTGTTTTGTAACCTTTAATATGGTTGGCTCCTAATAGGGCTCACTTTAGAAGAGTGAAAATAAAAACTAGTTGCAATTGGTGGTTTTTCCCAAATTGGGTTTCCACGTTAAATCTTGGTGTCAAATGTGTTCATACTATTTTTTTTTGTGTTTTCAACTAAGTTAAAGTAATAAGTAATCATAGATGACATCTTAAGATTTGCATGTTATCTGATTACAAGAATTCTCAGTGTTTATCGAGTTGTAGCATTTCTTTGTTTACCGAGCATCAACAGAATTATTTTTGTACTGACATCTAAGGGATCTAGGATTTATTTTTGGAGTAACTGATTCACCCCTTCCCTCTCGGTTACTCCTCTTATATTTCCAATAATTGGTATCAGAGCTTTTGGTGCTTGCAGAGAAGGTTTCAAGGACCTAAGCTAAAGATTAGGATGTCTTATAGAAGAGAGATTCCCAAGTTGAACAGAGACAACTTTACAGCATGGCAAGGACTTATGAGATTACATCTAGAAACTATCACTGATTTAGGTTGTAAATATTTTGATGCTAAATACAAGACTCCTAATGGAATATTATCAGTAGAAGACATTGTTAAAAAGAAGAATCATAATAGCATGATGATTGATATTGCATCTGCTCTCAGTTATGATGAATTTGATGAAGTAAAAGATTGTGAAATAGTACATGAAATGTGGACCAAACTAAAAGACATCTATGGAGGAGATGACTATGTAAGAAGAGCCAAAGAAAAAGTCTTAGAGGTCATTTTGATCAAATGAAAATGAGAGAAGATGAAAACATTGCAAAATATGTGAAAATAATCAAAGCAAGTGTGAGTGCAATCAAAGCATCTAAAGGAGAAATTGATGAAAAAATAGTTGTAAGAAAGATACTCAGAAGTCTTCTTCATATTTATGCAATTAGAGTATCAGCTATTCAAGAAAAGAGATGTGATCCAAATAATAAAATATCTTTAGATGTTCTAGTTTGAAGATTGATAGCTTTTGAGCTGGACAACTATGATAACTATGTTCATAGTTCCAAAAATATTGAGTCTTCATTTGAAGCCAAACTCTCACTTAAGGAAAAGAACAAGAAATCAAAGGCCAATCATTTAGGAAGTGAAGAAGAAATAGAAGAAAGTTTTGATAGTGATCTTGAAATTGTTGAAGCCCTACTTGCAAATAAATACTCCAAAGACAAAGGAAAGATTCCTCTAATCTATTTTTCTTGTGTAGAGGTTGGTCATATTGCTGCTAAGTGTCCAAACAGAGAAGACAAGGATGAGAAGAAAAGTAATAAGTGCAAAGGCAAGAAGGAATTCAGAAACTACAAGAACTACCAAGGATAGAGATAAAAAATCTTGTTTTATGGCTAAACATTATGATAACATTGAAGATTAAATGGTATATATTGATTTAAAAGATGAATATGATGATAAAGAAGATAGGATGGCACTTATGTCTCATGTTAGCAAAAATGATACATGGATTATTGACAATGGCTGCTCATATCATATGACTAGAGATAAAAACAAATTTTGAACACATAGAACATTATGATGGAGGTAGTGTAAGATTTGGAAACAATGAACCTTGTAACATAAAAGGAAGAGGTTGTATCTCTTTGACCAATGAACTTCTATGTGATAATGCTTATTGGGTTGAAGGACTAAAACATAATCTATTGAATGTGGCATAGTTGAATAACATTGGATTCAAAGTAGAATTCATGGATGGAAAGGCTAAACTATTGGATGGTAAAGGAAATTTGGTTGGTTCTGGCAAGCAAACAAAAGGTAACCTATTTTATCTTGATCTTAGTGAAAGTTCATGTTTTATTGCTCAAGTAGAGGAAAGCTGGTTATGGCACAAAATATTATGTCATGTAAACTTTGATAATCTAGGTAAGATAAGAAATAAAAAAAGACTAAGAGGTATTCCTAGTTTGAAGAAACTTGATATGGATCTAAGCAAAAATTTCAAAATTGGAAAAATGGGAAAGACTAGTTTCAAAAGAAAAAGCTATCATTCTAAAGAAGTCTTAAAGCTTATGCATACAAACTTATGTGGACCTATTGGAATACAGAGTTATAGTGGAGAAATTATTTTCATTCTTTTGTTGATAATTATTCTAGAATGATGATTGTAATGTATTTGAGAGAAAAATTTAAAGCCGTTCAAAAATTCAAGTGTACTTGGCAAGAGTAGAGAAAGAAATTAGAAAGAAGTTAAAACGCATAAGATTAGATAGAGGTTGTGAATTCAACTCCAATGAATTCAATGGATTTTGCATTCAAAAAGGAATTAAAAGACAAGTATCAGCCCCTGGTACACTAGAAAAGAATGGTATAGCTGAAAGAAGAAATAGATTCATCATGGATTGTGCTAAAACATTGATGATAGAAAAGAATGTTGTAATAAAATACTAGAAGGAAGCTATCAGCACTATAGTTCATACCTTGAACAGAGTATAGCTGAAGAAAGACTCAAATCAAACTCCTTATGAATTATGGTATGGTTACAAACCCAATGTAAGTTACTTGAAAGTATTTGGTAGCAAATGTTACATCTTGAAAGAATCTAGAAAAGGAAAATTTTATGTCAAAGGTGATGAAAGCATATTTCTAGGATACTTCTACAAAAGTAAAGCATACAAATGTTTGAAATTTTCTACTCATAAAATCATAGAAAGTGCACATGTGAGAATTGATGAGTTTGTAGAAAAGAGTGAAGAAGAAAGTAGTAAAGAGCCTAAGGATTACAGAAGATTTGTTTACAATGAACCTAATACCCTAGCAAATCTATTTGAAAGAAAGGAGGCTTCACCTCTCGAGTCCCCTAAATCTCCAATAGTTACTGAGTTACAGATAGTACAACCTGAGTTGTAGTCTAAAGGACCCAAGCCACAGTCAGAAGCTATTGAGCTACTTTAGGAGCAAACTGATTCTACCATAATGAAATTAGTAAATCCAAAGAACCTACATTAGCAAGATATGTCAGAAGGCATCATTCACCTAATCAGATCATTGGAGACAGTTAGATGGAACAATGACAAGAGACAAATTAAAGGGTGCATGTTTACTTGTTGAATTTGAACCTAAAAATGTTAAAGATACTTTGGAAAATAAAATTTGGATTGAAGCAATGAATGAAGAAATAGAACAAATAGAGAAGAACCAAACCTGGACTCTTGTTCTTAGACCCAAGGATAAAAATGTAATTGGCACAAAGTGGGTGTTCAAAAACAAGCTAAATGAAGATGGGAAAGTATCTAGAAACAAAGCAAGGTTGGTATGTAAAGGCTATTCTCAAGAAGAAGATATTGATTATGGTGAAACTTTTGCTCCTATTGCAAGATTAGAAGGTGTTAGAACTTAACTTGCATATGCAGCTCACAAAGAATTTAAAGTTTATCAAATGGAAGTTAAATTCTGCATTTTTGAAAGGAATTATTGATGAGGAAGTCTACATTGAATAGCTAGAAGGTTTTATAGATCCTAACAAAAGGGACATGATCTACAAATTATACAAGGCATTATATGGTCTCAAACAGGCTCCTAGAGCTTGGTATGAAATACTTCATAATTACTTGGTACATATTGATTTTCAAAGATCAAATGATAATAGTAGTATGTATATCAACGAAGGACCAGACAAGAAGATTGTGTTGGCAGAAATATTTGTTGATGACACATTATTCATAGGAAATGATGACTTGTGCAAGGCATTTTTAGAAGAAATGAGTAAGGAATTTGAGATGTCTATGTTTGGAGAGATAAAATTCTTTGTTGGATTATAGATTTAACAGAAGAAAGATGATATCTACATTACTCAATATAAATATATCAAGGAGATAATGAAGAAATTTGGAATGGAAGACTCAAGACCAGTTGGAACCCTATGTCTACTAGACATAAGCTTTCCAAAAAATAATGATTTCAAAGAGGTAGATCAAACCACATATAGATCAATGATTTGAAATTTGTAGTATATAGTACATACAAGGCCTAATATTGTATTAGCAGTCGGTATGCTAGCAAGATTCTTAGCAAATTCCAAAGAACCATTTGATGGTAGTCAAAAGAATAATGAGATATTTGAAAGGTACTGAAGAATATGGATTATGGTACAAAATAGGAGGTAATTTGGACTTAAAAGTATTTACAGATGTTGATTGGGTAGGAAGTATTGATGACAGAAAAAGCACTAGTGGTGGAGCATTCTTTCTTGGTAAAAGACTAGTGTCTTGGACAAGCAAGAAACAAAATTGTATCTCTAAATCCACAGCAGAAGAAGAATATGTGGCTACAGTAGTTAATTGTTCTAATATTGTTTGGTTCAAACAATTGATGAAAGGTATGAAGGTAGAGATCAAGGATCCACTAGTCATATATTGTGATAACACCAATGCAATCAATATATCAAAAAATCCAGTGATGCATACCACAACAAAGCACATTGCTATAAAATATCACTTCTTAAGAGAATTGGTGCAAGATAAAGAAGATAGATTGGAATATGTAAACACAAAAGAACAAATTGTAGACATATTCACCAAGCCATTACCTAAGGATACATTTATGTATCTAGGAGGTGAGCTAGGGGTCATTCCCCTATCTAAAGCTCACTAAATGAAGTTTAGTAATGCATCAACCAAAGCATGTTGAGGATCAATTAGTTGATGTACTATTGACAAGAGCATATTCCAAATGAATCAGTACTTAAGGTACATTGACTTTCACTAAGCATTGTCTTTGGCATGTGTTGTCAAAGAAAGAGAGGTATATTGTGATATCTCATAGAAATTTTGTTGAAAAGAAGGAGAAGTGTGCTATCATAGTGAAGATATGGAAAAGAGGAAGAATGAATTTGACAAAATTTCTAAGTAGAAAGAAGTTTTCTGAAAGAGGGAGAAATTGAAGGCAGAAAGAGTTCATACTAACAGAGGGAGTTCTCATCAATGAGAATCAAAATGAAACTAAGGATATGTTCCTTACTTTATTCTCACTCCAAAATTATATTGTAATATGACATGTTGTGTTGCCATCAATGCCAAATAGGGAGATTGTTGAAAACAATTGTTTAATTTTGTATTATCTTTGATGTTACACAAAATTTCATATCATTATCAGTCAATATATGCAAAGCTCACTTGGACATTGAAGATAGTTTTTTAAGGCTCTCAAGCATTCTGAGTTTACCTAGTTCAAAAGGCAGTGTCTACCAAGTTCACTCAGGCATCAAAGGAAATTCTCCAGAAGATGAGTGTTAACTGAGCTCACTTGGTTAATGAAGGAAGTGTTGGATGGAACCAATGTTAATTGAGCTCACTTGGTTACCAAAGGAACTTTTCTAGTATGCAATGTTGACCGAGTTTTAGTTGGTTAGCACAAGAAAATTGTTTCTGAGTTATTGTCTACTAAGCAAGATCAGCTATCAAAGGATTTTCTTATTTTTGCATATTAAGTTCAATTAATTTATCTATTGGTTCTATCTGACTAAGAAGATGAACATTAATTATTCTAAGTTGTATATGAGCCAACTTGACAAAATGAAAGATATAAATAAAAGGTCAAGTTGAAGATAAGAAAGTGTGAAGTGTATGTGAATGCATGGAAGATTTTGAAGATCTAATGATGTAGTGAAAAAGAAAATTAGAAGGATAAGTAGAATATCCTTGTAAAGCTAAAAGGATACATTTGATTAAGAAGGATCAAGTATACAAGCCAGAATAGAGATCTGTAATCAGAAATTTAGTTACATCCAAATCAAGTCATGTCATTGTTACTCTGTAACCATTGTAGCAGTGATCGAAATCTCCTAACAGAGTTTTCTTAATAGCTATTTGTAAATCCTCTGACAAGATGACAATTCTATTGAATTTTTTCAAGACCTCTAACAAGGCCACTCCTAATAGGGTGATTAAATCCTCTAATAGGGTCACAACTAACAGTGTGTTTTGTAACCTTTAACAAGGTTGGCTCCTGATAGGGTTCATTTTAGAAGAGTGAAAATAGTAACTAATTGTAATTGGTGGTTTTTCCCAAATTGAGTTTCCACATTAAATCTTGGTGTCAAATCTGTTCATGTTATTTATTATATGTGTTTGCAACTAAGTTAAAGTAATAAGTAATCACATATTACATCTTAAGATTTGCATGTTAAGTAATTACCGAGCATTCTCAGTGTTTAATGAGTTGCAGCATTTCTCTATTTACTGAGCATCAAAATAAATTTTTTTTTACTAACATCTAGGGGATTTGGGATTTATTTTTGGAGTAACTAATTCACCCCTCCCCTCTCAGTTACTCCTCTTATATTTCCAAAAAATTAATTATAATTATAATAGCATTGTTAGCTCACAGTCTTTTACAAACCTTTACACATATGACTCCAGGTCTTACACTTGTTGACATCATCACCTGACTATCCTCTATCATTGGTTGACTACATATGACCTCATTATATCTTGACTAGAATATATAATGAAAACATTAGAAACTACCAAATAGATGCTCTATTTCAGCGCTGCTCATAGTAAATCAAATACAAATTTGTACATCTTTGACTCAGACTTCATCCTCTTAACCATATCATTAGGATACACTCAAGAACATGTCCTTAATTTTGCATCACCTAACCCTTACACAATTACTGTGCAACATAAGATCTCTAATTGCTATTCTTCTAGTCTCTACAAAAACCATACTATGTTCTCATCAATGACAAACACAATCATGAATGAAATATGTCAATGTTCTCCAATGCTCAGGATACTCCCCCAAAGTAGTATCATCAGCATTCATGCTAACAATAGCTTCTCATAAACTCATCTTCCATCATTTTAGCATCTTGAAACAAACATATCCAATTTTGTAGTTTGACTCTTTTAGCATACTTATCACCTTAAAAAGTAGATTATAAAGCTTTCCAAACTTCATGAGATGTTTCTAATGATTTTACTTGAGTACATTCATTCTCAAGAAGAGCTAAAAATAATATTTCTCTTGCAAGCATATTACACATAAACAGATTTCTTTCAGCTTCATTGCATTCCTTAAGTTTTCTTTCTTCCACAATCTTCTTCTCATTCTTTGTCATCAACCAATACCCTGGACCCATACATAGAAAATGAGTCTTCATATTTTCTTTTCATCTATCATAGTTGACTCCATCAAATTTCAAACTTTATTTTATGAAGTGACCTATCATTGTTCTCCTAAAGATGTTAATATTTATCTTCAAGGACCTCATGCTCTCATACAAATTGTTAGAAAGTGAAGTCCACCAAGATAATTGGGGCGGGGGGGGGGGGGGGGGGGGGGGGGGTGTGAACGAAGGGGGTTTTAAATAAATTATCTAACTATTAAAACATTTATTAACCTTATTAATCCTTAAACATGTGAACAAAATAATCAGCAACCATAAAAAGATACTCGTACACAATAACACCAAATATGTTAACTAGGGAAACCCTTGATCAGAGGGAAAACCCCAATAGGGATGAATGGTACCCACAAATGATGTACTAATATAAAATTTCCTTGTTAGAGGATGGACTAAGTTAGGATCCAATGAAATACATTTAATACATATTAGTCCATGTTAGGATACTTTGAACTATTAGAAGATTCCAATTATGTTAGGAGTTCTAAAAGACATATGGACCCACTATCCAATTAGCTTCAGAGGCAAGACCACCGAACTCACTATCCAATTGGTCTCTTTATTATTCCTTGAAGAATGATATAAATGTATATCTCCTTCTTCATCCACTGACCAGATGAAAACCTCTTTTGATCTTGATACCAAATCACCAACTACGCATCCAATAAATTCTTGGATCACTTACTCCTATTTACCAAATAATTCACATATCATACTTGAATGCACTTAATCAAAAGAAAAATAACCTTCCTTTATACCATATCCTCTAAATAATTCCTAGAGTGGCCTTGAGGCTTTCCCAATTAATTACAATAGGACCTCATTAAGATATTACAAAATGTTACATCTTTTTGTAATTACAAGTCACTATCGGCTAACAACATTTACAAATTTTCACGAGTTTGACCTTAGACCTTACATGCTCACTAACATCATCATCAAGATGTCTACTATCACTTTCTAACTGCACGTATCAAATGTTACTTCTTAGGTACTTTGTTTCCTTACTGTCTTTTATAAATCAAGCATATCTTCTACATTTCTTTGATTTTTTATATGCACACTTATCCACATAATTAGGATATAGTTTACAATAAATACTTAAATGTTCTTGACCTTATCATCAATACACAGTCCATATAACATCTTTCTTTATCTACTACTCTTCCAATCTTCACAGAAATAATGCTATGTTGACATTAATGACAAACAAAGTCAAGAATGCAACATGTCAATCATGCTAACAATATCCACAAGTGTTCTAGAAATTCTTAGGATACTCTCCCAAAATAATACCATGCACATTCATGCTAACATATATTTTTCATAAAGAAGATACTGTGTGCAAATGAAGATTCCACAGTTAGACATGGAAAATTGTCTAAGTATCAATTAGTTATCTAGCAAAATAGAGATTGTTTGACATGTTAGAAAGATAAATTATTGGCAAGTGTGTAGTTGGGTATGGATAGTACATAGTGTTAGAATGATGTATGTAAGTGCACAAGGTAGTACATACCCATAAAGAGTTATGGCAGTTCTACCAGTTATGATAGTGAACAAGCAAAATAGAGTATAAGAGGAAAATGTGAATTATAGGTTTTTTTACAAAATAATTAGTTGACCAATTAGGCATGACATACTAGATATTAACCTAGCGAGAGAGAGAGAGAGAGAGAGAGAGAGAGAGAGAGAGAGAGAGAGAGAGAATTAGTTTTTCATTTTTCCAAGAATATAATTACTTGAAGGCCGATTGGAAAATTTTATAATTTGTAAAGGTATAAAGGAAAGATAACAATATGTGAAGTTGTGTGAATGATGTAAGTAATATCTAAACTTATGTAAAAGCCATATATGTGATATGTGAACTATATGTGATGTGAATTTTGATGTATGATCATAGGTATGCAAAGAGAAGCAAAGGAAAGATCAAATACTGAAGATATCAACATTGTAAAAGAAGTTTTTGTATCTATCTATTTTGTATCAAGGAACTATATTGTATATTGCATATTTCAGAAGTGGGCTCATCTTACATACATTTTGTAATTGTATATATCAACTCCTAATAGGATTGATTCTTTTAACAGAGCCTAGTGCTCTAACAAGGACCAAGACACTATATGCATGTAATAGACTCCTAACAAGGTAAACATCCTTAACTAGATACTTTTGTTTAGTGGATCATTTTTTGGGTACCATCCCCACTAGGTTTTTCCCTTGGACAAGGTTTCACTAGTTATCAAAATATAGTGTTATGAGTTCTCTCTAGTATGGTTATTTTTACTATTCAACATTGTTAGTTTACTTTCATATGCATATTATAGAGTAATTAACAATATCCAATTCTAGGCAAAAGTTTGTAGAATAATGATTCACCCACCGCCCCCTCCCGCAGTATTCGCTATTTCTAGCTATTGGTATCAAAGCCCAGTTACTCTGAAGAGGCTTAACATTTTTAGTAGAATCCCTATGGATATGAAACAATTGCAGAAGAATCTTGAAGAAGCTCTTGAGTGGACTGTTATTCTTACTAAAGAAAGAGATAACTTGAAAGAATGATATGAAGATGCAAAATACTACATTGGGAAATTGAAAGACAAGATTGATCATCTCAAATCCATTAAGGAACTCAAGCTAAGAAATAATTAGAAAATTTATATTCTAGTAGTGAGAAAATTGATGACCAGCTATATTTTTAGAGACCTTCCTATGCTAAGACTGGTCTTGGATATTTTATTGGAGAAAAGTTAGCAAAGAGATCTTAATCAAGAAAGGAACCAAATCTAGTTGTTGAACATCCTGAACATAAGAAGGGTGACCAAGATAAGATTAAATTTAGCCAAGCTAAAGATACACCAAAAGAAGTTTAGCAAGCAAGTCAACCTAAGAAAAGTAATGAACCTAAACAAACAGAGCAAGTTGAATCACCTAAAGAGGAAAAGTATGAATTTAAAGGTAGATGCTTTGTATGTAATGAATTTGGTCATATAAAGAGAGACTGTATAGGTAATTCCTTCAAACCTATTACTAATTTTTATTTCTATAATTGTCATGGTTTGGTCATCAAGTAGTTCATTGTAAGAAACATAGATTTGACAGTAGTAATAGAAATAGAAGAATGTTTAGAGATACTAACCCTATAGGTAATGAGAGAAGGAGATCTAGTGAAAGGACATCTAGTAGATTTGATGAAGGAGAAAAACCTAATGGAGCAAGGATTCATATTGTGTGTTACAAGTGTAAGAACTTTGGACACATTGCCAGAAATTGCAAAGCACCAATTGATTAGTTTAGACCTAATCAAAGAAGAAATGTACCAGTATGTCATTGTTGGAGTATTTTAGAATAACTAAGAGGGGGGTGAATCAATTATCCAAGGTCGAAATGTACAAATAAAACTTTTCAATATTTTAACTTATTCTTATGCATGCATTTACCATTCAATATCGTAAACATGTGCATATTATTGTCCTATGTCAAAATAACTTTGCAGAAATGTAAACATGCAATAACACAAAATGAATCGCACATTTTGACACAAGGATTTTATGTGGAAACCCAATTTTGGAAAAACCACCAATAACATGCTACCAATTTTCACTCTTCTGAAGTGAGCTCTATGAGGAGCCAATCCTGTTGAAGGTTACAATCCACACTATTAAATGTGACTTTGTTAAATGATTTCAATCACCCTATTAGGAGTTAGCCTTGTTAGAGGACTTAGAAAATTTCATTAGAATGTCACCATATTAATGGATTTACTAATTATTATTAGGTCAACCTTAATCCAAAGGATTTATCCAAACTCATACAATTGTTAGAGAGTAACATTAGGACTTGATATAATAATAACAACAACTCACTTGTATATTACAAATCTCACATGCAGTCCTCCATTCTTCTTGGGATTCATCCTCTTTGTCTCTAATAGTTTCTTCACCCTTCAAGCTTGTATCACCCTAAGTCTTCTTTCTTTGTATGCCAACTACAAACTCTTCTATTTGGCCACCATATGAAGTAACACCCTAGACTTCTTATCTTCCTTAGGTTCTTGCACATGACAACATTGCTTCTAGCCTGTTATCTCTATAAATAGAGAATTTAGATCTTTTTCTGCTTAGCCACAATTTTCCATTCTAATGTTAGGTAATATTCAATGAATCTACCCATCTTTCCATTGTATTCCCTTCTAGAAACTTACTCTATAATCCTCTTTGAATTCACCTCGAAATAATTTATCTTGAACTATGTGCCACTAGCTCATCATAGCTATCTTCCACACACTTCACACAATTTAAGAAATTAACTTTGTCAGCTTAGATTCATTAAATCTTTGATCTAACACATTTTACTAACACTCAGCAATAACACTATGCTTTCTTGGAAAACATTTGCTCGGCCAACACTAGGTTTCTCAACATCCACTAAGTTTCTACTAGTGCTTGACACGTACTAACTTTTCTTCACTCGATGCCAACTATATTTCTCTTTCTTGGCTCATACTAAACTTACTTCACTTGACACCAACTAGATTTCTCTTGCTCGAGCTCCTTTCCTTAAGTAGATAAACAATACACTATATCATCAATGTCTTGCTTGGTCTTAGTGATCCTTTTATACAACATATAACTCAATCTTTCTCTAGGTTCTCTTGTTATCCTTTCTTTTCAAATCCTCTTCATCAATCAATCAACCAATAGAATTTAGACCAAAGTAAGAAATTGTCTTACCAACTAGTAGGTTTGAAATGAATGAAGAAATAATGATTCATTAGCATTGATGGAAAACCAATACCAACAACAACACCAAAAAGAAACTTAATACCTTTTATTGAAATCTCTCCCTCTATCAATATGTGTGCCTTCCTTTGTATGTTCTAATCTCATACTCCTTCCTCATCTTTTATTGTCCCTCTTTGACAATCTTTCTCCTTCTTTCTCTGATATGATATCTCCTTGGTTCACTTATATCTCCCTCAATCTCAATATATTCTCAGTAAACTCTCCCTCTTTGACAAAAATGCCAAAGAATTGTCATCTATACATGTAGATATAATCAATTTAGGTTCTCCCTCTATCACCTTGCATGTGACTATAAAGATTATGCTTTTAGCTCCTTCCTTACTTCATGAAAATCCTAAAGTAAGATCCACTACATCAATTTGTAAAACATGTCATCCAACTCAATTGATGCAGGGCACTACTCTTGCTTCTTAAGTAGCTTTGGTTAGGGGTACCACCCCTAGTTTACCTCTAATATATTAATGTGCATCCTTAGGTAAGGGCTTTGTGAATATATCATCTATTTGTTCATTTGTATTCACATATTCCATTATCACTTCTTTGTCTTGAACCAATTCTCTCAAGTTATGATACTTTATTGCAATGCACTTTGTCTTTGTATACATCACAGGGTTCTTTGATATGCTTATAGCACTTGTATTGTCATAGTAGAGTACCATAGATTTAGTAATTTTCTCCTTCATTCCTTTGATTAGTTGTTTGATCCATACGTCATTTGTACAATTCACTATAGTAGCCACATATTCAGCTTCAGTAATAGATTGTGATATACAATTTTGTTTCTTGTTGGTTCAGGTGACTAATCTCTTTCCTAAGAAAAATACTCCATGACTTGTACTCTTTTTGTCATCAATTTTTCCAACCCAATCAGCATTTTTATAGGCTCTTAAGTCAAACTTATCACTTTTCTTGTAATATACACCATAGTGTTATGTTCCTTTCAGGTATCTCATGATCCTTTTAACAATCATTAAATGATTATCCTTAGTATTTGCAAAAAACATTACAACAATCCCAACAATTAATGTGATTTCAAGTCTTCTATGAACTACATATTGTAATGTTCCAATCATGGACCTATACAATGTTTGATTTACTTCAGCAGAATCATTAGTTTTGGATAGTTTGTATCATGTCACCATAGGAGTGCTAATAAATTTTGAATCCTCCATACCAAAAGTTTTCAAGATTTTGTTCACATACTTAGACTGAGTGATTTAAATACCATATTTCATCTGATATACTTGCAATCCAACAAAGAACTTTATCTCTCCAAACATAGTCATCTCAAACTTTTTATTCATTTCATTTGCAAATGCCTTACACAATGCATTTTGTCCTCCAAATATGATATCATCAACAAATATTTCAGCTAGTAAAATTCCTTTACCTCCTTCTACCTTCAAGTACAGATTTTTTTTGTCATTGGTCTTCTCAAAACCAATCTTCACAAGATAGTTGTGAAGCCTTTCATACCATGCCCTAAGAGCTTGCTTCAACTCATATAAAGCTTTGTGTAATCTACACACCATGGTCTTGTTGTTTGGATCAACAAATCCTTTAGGTTGTTCTATGTAAACCTCCTCTTCCAATATACCATTCAGAATTGTTGACTTAACATTCATTTGATAAACTTTAAATCCTTTGTATAGAGAATAAGAAAGCAAAGTTCTTACTTCTTCCAATCTTGCAACTGGGGAAAATGTCTCTCCATAGTTAATTCCTTCTTCTTGTGCATATCCTTTGCAAACTAATCTTTCCTTATTCCTTGTAACTTCACCATTCTCATCCATTTCTTTTTGTACACCCACTTGGTTCCAATCACAGTCTTGTTCTCTAGTCTGAGTACTAGAGTCCATCTTTTGTTCTTATCAATCTAATCAATTTATTATTTCATGGTATTACTCCAATCTTCATTTTCTAATGCATCCTTCACTAACTTGGGCTCATGCATGCTTAACAAACATGTGTCATTTATCAACCTATTCCTTGTCGTTGGTTTGTCTTCTTTATCTCCAATAATTTTTCTATCATGGTGATGTCTTCTGACATACTTTGACAACCTTGGTTCTGCTCTCCTTTCTACAATGAGTCTTTCAATTTTAGATTCACTGTGAACTTCTCTATTAGGTAACTTAGAATTCCTTTCATGTAAACTAATCTCAGTATTAGAATGTACCTTGGGTTTTGACTGCAACTCAACTCTTAAGTGCAACTTGGCATCCATTGTATGTGACTCAATAGTCACTGATTCTTGTTTATTAACAACTTAATTTGTAGAATTATCATCATCGGCAGACATGTCTTCATAGTAGTACATAATGGTTCTATAATTTTTAGGTTCCTTCTTTGGTTCATCTTTATGTACTTATGTTATTCATCAAACTATACATTTTCACTTTCCACAACTTTGTTAGTGTTAGTATTTAAACACTTATAAGGTTTACTTCTTGTGGAATAGCCTAGGAATATACCTTCTTCACTTTTTACATCAAATTTACAATTTTTATTATCTTGAAGAATGTAACACTTGCTTCCAAATACCTTAAAATATTTGATATTGGGTGAGTATCATACCATAATTCAAAAGGTGTGGAATTTTTACCTTTCTTAATGTGTACTCAGTTCAAATTTTTTGACATCTATACTGACAACTTCTCTCCAATATTTCAAAGCAACATTCTTCTCCATCATCAGTGTTCTAGCACAATCCATTGTAGATTTGTTCCTCCTGTCAGCAAACCCATTTTGTGGAGGGGTCCTAGGTGCAGAAGTTTGTCTCTTGATTTCTTTGTTATTACAAAAATTTTCAAACTCATTTGATGTAAACTCTTCACCTCTATCAGATCTTAAACATTTCAAGCTTTTACTAGTTTCCTTTTCAACTCTTGCTAGATACCACTTAAACATTTGAAAAGCATCATATTTTCTTTTAAAAATATTACTGCCATCATTCTTGAGTAATCATCAAAAAATAGTATAATGTACTTGTCACCTTTGTAGCTTTGCACATCAATTGGTCCACATAAACCAATATGAACTAATTCCAAAATTTCTTTTGAAATATGAATCTTACTTTTAAAACTGGACTTTTTCATCTTGCCTAAGTGACATTGTTTGCAAATCACATTATCAAGTTTCTTGAATTTTGGCAAACCTATGACTATTTTTCATCTTACTAATACTAACCAAATTATCAAAATTTACGACATAACCACTTCTTCCATAGACATGCATCATTAAATTATACAATTAGACAAGTAGCATCATTCATATCAAGATAAAAAAGATTACCTTTAGTCTGATCTCCATTTCCAATTAGTTTTCCATCAGTTTCATAGATCAAAGTGTTTATGTTATCAAATTCAACTTTACAACCTAAACTATTCATTTGTGACACACTCAACAAATTATAGTTAAGTCCTTCCACATAGTAAGCATTGTCACACATAATATTATCTTTCAATATTATTGATCATATTCCTTTAATCAGATAGGGTGCATCATTACCAAATCTAACACTATTTCCATTGTAATACTCAAGGGTAATGAACTTACTTTTGTCTCTAGTCATGTGATGTGAACATCCACTATCAATGATCCATCTATCACTTATCTTCGCATAAGATATCAATGCAGTTTCCTCATCTTCATTAGAATCATCCTTCATAGCAACATAGACACTTCATCATCATGATCTTCAGATTCATCATTCGATTTTTTTTTTAGTAATATAACAAGCCTTCTTTACTTTACCCTTGTAGCCATTGTTACTATCATCTTTTCTACCTCTGAATTCATCTTCATTCTTGTTGGTTGACTTATCAGCACATCTTGTTGCAATCTAACCAACCTCACAAAAATTAAAACATATGATGGGTAACTTACCTTTGTATTTTCCTTTGCCTCTATGAAATTTTCTAGCCACCAATGCTTCCAGTTCTTCTAGTTCTTCATCATTTGTATCACTATCACTAGCAGCAGGTTTGACCTTTTTATTTTTCTTATCTTTAGGTTCTTTTAGTATCAGCTTATCTTTCAAAGCAGATTCAACATTCTCATATTTGAAATTATCAAAATTTGAAATTTCAAAAGTAGTGAGTCTACCAATGAGTCCTTCAAGGGTTAGATTACTACCAGGGGCACACCTTAGTTCTTGTATATCAGATACTCTAATAGCATAGATAGGTAGTAGGGTTCTTAATACTTTGTTGATCATAGTCTCATCTTCAATCTGTCCATCATATCCTTGAATTGCATTAACAATATCTTTAATCCTTGCACAATACTAGACTATAGTCTCACCATCTTCCATTCTCATTTCATCAAATTTTCCTCTTAGGTTTTCAACTTTGCCTCTCAGCATATTCATGTCTCCTCCATAGATTTTTTTTAGGGCATCCCACATCTTCTTAGTAGAATCACATCCTTTGACATCATCAAACTCTGACTATCTTAGGGGAGATGTGATCTCCAACATTGTTTGGTTGCATTCCTTCTTCTATTTCAATGTTTCAACAATTGGGGCTCTAGTTGGATCAACATGATCAGTGGTGATAGTTGACTATTCATAATCTCCAAGATCTCCTACATGTAGCTTCATCAAAATTTTCCATGTAGGAATTTTTTTCTTGTTTAACTTGGGCACCTCCTTTTTGTACATCTTGATCTTTAGCTTTAAGTGCCTTCAAACTTTCTCTTAAGCACTTGGTGCTCTAATACCAATTGTTGGAATACTTTATAATAACTAAGAAGGGGTGAATCAGTTATCCAAGGTCCAAATGTACAATAAAACTTTTCAGTACTACAACTTATTCTTATGCATGCATTGACCATTAAATATCTTAAATATATGCATATTGTTGTCCTATGTCAAAATAAATTTGCAGACATGTAAACATGCAATAACAAAAAATCAATCACATAATTTGACACAAGGATTTTACATGGAAACTCAATTTGGGAAAAACCACCAGTAACATGCTACCAATTTTCACTCTTTTGAAGTGAGCTCTGTGAGGAGTCAACCATGTTAAAGGTTACAATACACACTATTAAATGTGACCTGGTTAAAGGGTTTCAAGCACCTTATTAGGAGTGAGCCTTGTTAGAGGACTTTAGAACATTCCATTAGAATGTCACCTTATTAAAGGATTTACTAATGAGAGTTAGATCAACCTTAATCCAAAGGATTTATCTAGATTGATACAATTGTTAAAGATTAATAGCAAGACTTGATCTAATAACAATAACAACTCATTTGCAAATTACAAATCTCACATTTAGTCCTTTATTCCTCTTAGCATTCATCCTATTTGTCTCTGACAACTTGTTCACTGCTCAAGCCTTCATCACGTTAAGCCTTCTTTCTTTGTATGCCAATTGTAGACTCTTTTATTCATCCACCATATGAAGAAACACCCAATACTTCTTCTCTTCCATAGGTTCTTGCACATGACAACATTGTTTTTGGCCTGTTATCTCTATAAATAAAGAATTTAGATCTTTTTTGCTTAACCACAATCATTCGTTCTAAGGTTAGGTAAGATTCAATAAATCTACCCATTGTTCCATTTTATTCCCTTCTAGAAACTTCCTCTACAATCATCTTTGAATTTGCCTCAAAATAGTTTATCTTGAATTTTGTGACACCAACTCATCATAGTTATCTTCCACATGCTTCACACAATTCAAGAAATCAACTTTATCATCTCAGATTTGTTAAATCTTTGATCTAACACATTTTACTGGCACTCAACAATAACACTTTTTTTGCTTGGTAAACATTATCTTCTGATGCTCGGCCAACTCTAGGTTTCTCAGCATCCACTAAGTTTTTACTAGTGCTCTACACATACTAACTTTTCTTCACTCAGAACCAACTAGATTTCTCTTACTTAGCTCATACTAAACTTACTTCACTCAGCAAAAACTAGATTTCTCTTGCTCAAGTATCCTTTCATTATATCCTTAAGTAGATAAATAATACACTATATCATCAATGTCTTGACTTGTCTTAGTGCTCCTTTTATACACAATATAACTCAACCTTTCTCTAGGTTCTCTTGTTATCCTTACTTTAAAAATCATCTTCATCAATCAATAAATTGATATCATCCAGACCAAAGTAAGCAATTCTCTTACCAACAAGTAGTAATTTTAACATTAGTGAAAAAATAATGAGTGTTCCATTATAGGTTTCATCAATCTTCTTCACTTCAACAATCTCCTTTAAACAGTCATCTATGCAACAATTTTGGTCATAGAGCAAGATTTTGCAGAATGGATGTGAGGAACATCAACATGAATCCAAATTTCAAAAGGAACAATAATAGAAACACCAGAAGGAATGATATCGGCAACACCAGTCAGATAGATGAGTTGAGAGAACATGTGGAGGAATTCAAAGAGGTATTTTCTCAAAGCAAAAGATACATCAAGTTCACAAGCAGTATTGGAAGTACAATATTTTGATGCACCTGATGAAAGATTGAAGTCAGCTATTGTATGTGATTCATCCTATTTGAATTAAGCACTTTCCTACTGAAGATCAAGTATCAAAAAGATAAAACTGAGGTTAGAGATCAAGCTAATAGTTAAAAAGTTAAAATGGGGTAGAAGATGGTATTTGGAAGCCATGGTTAAGAGTGTATGTCATTTAGATATCACACATGTGAGCACAAATGAAATCAAGTTTAATACTAATCAGGAACAACTTTTTGTGAATTGTGTACTTGTGCAATTAATGTGAAGATCATTTTAGTGAGATATAAGCCATGTGAGCAATATTATGTATATCATTTGATCGTGTGAAGAGTTAAGAAGGTGTTTAGAGAAATTTGACAATGAACAAGAATTAAGGTGTTTTCAATTTTGAATTGAAAGAGGCCCTAATTATGCAAAATTTAGGTATTTTTTGAATTTATAGTTGTGTTTTGAAGCTTTTGAATCAGTAAAAATGGAGAAAAATGTAGTTAGTGATGTGAGTGAAAGGATAAGGTATAAATTCAAGAAGAACCCATATGTGTCATTGGAAGATGATCCTCTAGGAGCATTTTCAAAAGTTGTTCACAATGTATTTCACATAGGAGACACTAGAGAATATATACATTGCAAGTTTGCGAGTACTGGAGATAGTGACATCCATAAATACCTAGACCTTGTATATAATGGTGACTTATCACCGTAGAAAGAGTTTATACGCCTAAATGATTTGAACATCATTAAGCAAATGTTTTGCATAGATTTTGGTAACCATCAATGGAGCATAATCATTTTGAGTAGAATTCATGAAGGAATGTTCTAGGTGGGAGACATCTCTATGATGATAGACAATGACATGATACATAAACTCATTGGTTTGAGCAATGAACGTGGAAACCTAGTTAGTTAGAAGAATGTGAAGAAGTTGGTTGAAACTAACTTGAACACAAAATTAGATGGCAGAAATATGAGGATTGATCTGATAACATAAAGTGATGTTAGGGTTATCAATAAAATAATTAGCTACAAAATGAACCATAATTCAAGAGTAAACTCAATACTTGCTAGATTTATCTGTGCAGCATACTTGATGACTGTAAAGAAGGAAAGAGTAAATATGTGTGAGGTTGTGAAACAATATTTGTTGGAAAATATTGAGAAATTGAAGAAGAAAAAGAATTTTGTGTTTAGATTTGAATCTCATCTAACATCTCTATTCTTTCAAGTGATTAGTCAATTACTAGGTATGTCAGATCAGGAATGGGATAGTGATCAGTGTGCAAAGAGATTGATTACTCATTACTACAGGAAGAAATTAGAAGAAAAGATAATAGTAGACATCTCAAGAATGATGAAAATTTTCCAGTCTAAAATGAAGTTGAGCTTCATAATTCCACCTACTCTAGTAGAGAATTATAAGAATGACATATGTTTCATGGTTGAAAATAATGTCAGTTGTATGGAAGAAGTAGAACCTAGAGTGAAGTTCATAGACCCCATGGGCTATGAGATGAGTGAAGAAATAATGGAAGGATATGAAAATATTATCTTAAAATCAGGAAGAGATAAGGAAATTCCTAGATGGGGGACATATGAAGAGAAAGTCAAGGAATTTTATAATGAACTTTACAGTAAGGACATCAAGAAGAAAGTTGAGAACAAAATTGATACAATTTTTAAAGAGACAGGCATGACAAGAGAAAAATATAGAGAAGAAATGGATATATCTATGGAAATGAGAGAAAGTGGACAAATGGAAGTTTTGGTAGCTACATCTTTGGTAGATGCAGGAGCAACAAAAGGAGTCACAATAGCTGGACCTTCCACTAATATACCAAGTGCACCTTATCCATTGTAGCATAGGTACAACCTGTTTAGAAGAAGAAGAAGAATGAAGAAAAAGTGATGATGATAGGAGAACAAACTATTACTTCTCCCAACACAAGGAAATCAAAGAGACTTGCCAAACTAAAACAAGAGGTAGCAAAGTCACCTTCCAAGAAAAGAACCAAGAAACTATCCAATGGACTAGGAAAAAGAAGAAAAACATTATAGATTATTGAGTCAAATGAATCTAAGGAAGAATTAGAGGATAGACCAGTTGAGAAGGTTATGATTGATACAAAGAAAAGCTCTGGTAAGAAGTTCTAGAAACCAAAAGTTAAAAATTTAAAATTTTAGATTATTGACAATAAAAGCTTTGTACAATTGAATAAGAATTACCACTTGTATAGAAACATGGATATAATGTAATTAGAGAATGCAGTAGTTAGACATATGATTTTGACTAAGAAAAGGTTTGAGGATATTTAGAAAGATATACCATAAGACCTTTATAATAGGTTAATTAAAAGAAAAAAGAAGAGTGGTAGAAGAAGATATAGGAATAAGAGAAAATTAGATAAGTAAACTTTGTGAGATTAACAGTGATGAAGACATGAAAAGGATAATGAAGGGTATTGAGCCTTTGTTAAGGAACAAAAGAAGAACATTTTTTTTTATGGGTGGCAAGTATGAGGAAGTGAATGAAGAGACAAAGCAAGCAATAATTGGGGGGGGGGGGGTGTGGTGGGGCAGTGGGTGGGGTCGGGGGGTGAATTAGTTATCCAATGATCAAAACATTTATCCACCTTATATAATCTTTACCATTCGACCAAAGTAAGTTGTAACCATAACAAGATGCACATACACAATTACACTAGATATGTTAACTAGGAAAACATTTGATCAAAGGGAAAACCCTAGTGGGAATGATGCCCACAAGATGATGTACTAATATAAATATTCGTTATTAGAGGATAGACCCTATTAGGAATCTATTAGAATATTTAGTACATATGAGTCCCTGTTAGGAGACTTTGAATCCTTTTTAGAAGATTTCAACCCTATTAGGAGTTGTGTGAACCCCGTTAGGAGTTTTAGAAGATGAAAACACCCATTATCCAAATAGCTTCTAGGGCAAGACCACTGAACTCACTATCCAACTAATCCTTGCAGAATAATTGTCTATATTGTTCTTTAACTTCTTTCCTCTATCCTATCAACTAGACCAATCACTGTCAGACCTTGTAGACTAGGTCATGAACCTCAGATCCAAGTATCAAACTTTAGATCTCACAATAAAACCTCGGCAACAAAGTTTTTTCCAACTCCACTTTGCTCTCCTTATCTTTACATTCTACTCTTCATGTTGCTTACAATCATTCACTTGTATCCATACATGATAAAGGAAAATGTCCTTCCTTTATACCAAATCCATACAATAATTCCCTAAGTTGGCTATTACACCTTCTCAATTAATTATTATAGGACCTCATTAACAACAAGTTACACTTAGTGATAACATTGATCTTTCACCTTGTAACTAGAATAACTTTCCATACATGTAACATTATGATGAGTGAGCTTAGATATGTCATCTCCAAAATGTCTTATTTACATCTTGAACTTTGGCTTCTCAGAATGACAACTCTACTAAGAGATATAACAAGTTTACTAGAACATGCCTCTGTAAACTCTATCTCAGAACTGTCTTCATCGAAACTTACATAACTTCTTCTAGACTTAATATCTTATGCTTATGAGGTTAGTTGCATATACTAGACACTTATCAGTATCTCCCTTTAACCTCACGTAGTGAAATAACTCAACAATCTATCTATGCCAACTTGATCTTTCTATTCTTCTTCTGTCAGATACCACAGAAAAATGATATGTTGACATCAATGACAAACACAGTCATGAATGTAACATATCATCATGATAATGATTTAATCATGTTTTTACAATACTCCCCCATAGAAGTATCATCAACATTCATGCTTCAAACAATCTCCTCCTTTGTCATTGATGGCAACATAGATGAAAAACTTCTAGTTCCAAAAATATCAATTGTAAAAGGTTGTTAACCTTTCTTTTCAAATCCTCTTCATCAATCATTCTTCCCCATTGTTTTCATGCTCAAACTATTTTTTCTCAAACTATTTTCTCTACTTCTCCCAAACTATTTTTCATGTTGTACTTCTCCCACATTGACATCAATGTCAAAGGTTTTAGCAACCATCAATCTTTGTAATAACTATCTCTAACTTGCTCAACTGTCTAAAGACACTATTAAAAACAACATCCAACAAGAGTCCTAGATGACTCTTTCCATCAAAGATACTCCCCCATACATGAAGGATTAGCATTCAGTCCAAATAAATAATAGTGCTCTATTACACTAGAATGATGTACTCCTGCATCATCTACTCTAATGTAGGAAGGGGCATAAGCCCTAGCAATATACCTCACAAATACTCAAAAGCCTCTTTGGGAAGAGGCTTAGTGAAAATATTTATAATTTTCTCTTTGGTGCTCACATACTCCAATCTAATTTATTTTTCTGCAACTTTCTCTCTCAACATGTGATACTTTATAGAAATGTACTTAGTCTTAGAATGCAACACTGGATTCTTTGACTTGTGTTGTCACAAAGTACGACAAAAAGTTCATTGAACTCTATCCTTATATCCTTTAGCATCTACTTCATCCAAAAAACTTGATTACAATTGTTTGTTGCTACAACATATTCTACTTCTATTGTACTTTGTGAGGTAAAGTCTTACTTCTTGCTTAGCCAAGAAACCAATCTTCCTCCAGGAAAGAAGGCTTCACCACCGGTGCTCTTTCTGTCATCCATACTACCTACCCAATTAGCATTAGTATAAAAATATAAAGTGAAATCATTAGATCTTTCATACCACAATTCGAACTCTGGTGTTCCTTTCAGGTATCTTAATATTCATTTGACTATTGTATAATGTACTTCTCCAGGGTTAGCTTGAAATCTTGCAAAAATTCCAACTGTATTTTCTAGATCTGGCCTTATGTGAGTTAGATATTGCAATCCTTCACTCATAGATGTGTACTTCTTCTGCTCAACAATGGGTGTATCATCCTTTGTAGATAACTTGTGTCTAGTTGCCATAAGTGTTCCAACCAATTTACATGTTTCCAAACCAAACCTTTTCAATAGATCTTTCAAATACTTAGTCTAAGAAATAAAGATTCCTTCTTTGTCCTATACAATCTGTAATACTAGAAAATACTTCATTTCTACTATCATGCAAATTTCAAATTCTATCTTTATTTCTTCTAAAAACTTGTCACTTGCATCATCATTTCCTCCAAATATGATATCATCAAAAAATATTACCAAAATCATCAATCCATCATCAATTTCTTTCTAATATAGATTACTATTTGCCATACCTTTTCTATATCCTAGCTTTGTCAAATACTTGTCCAACCTTGCATACCAAGTTATGGGTGCTTTTTCATACCAAGTTATGGGTGCTTACTTCAAGCCATACAATGCTTTCTTCAATATGCATACTATGTCCTTGTCATTTGTTAAAGGGCAACCTTTAGGTTGTTCTATGTATACCTCTTCTTCAAATTTTTGATTCATAAATGTTGACTTGACATCTATCTGATACACTTTGAAATTCTTATATAGTGCATATGCTAAGAATAATGTTAAAGCTTCTCTTCTTGCCACAAGAGCATAGGTTTCATCATAGTCTATTCCTTCTTGTTGTGAGTAACCTTTACATACCAATCTTGCTTTGTTCCTTACTACTTAACCTTTTTCATTCATCTTGTTCCTGAATACCCATTTTGTCCTATCACATTCTTGTTTTCTGGTCTAGGGACCAATTCCCATGTCTCATTCTTCACTATCTGATCCAACTCTTCATTCATAGCTTGCTTCCAATAGTCATCTTTGCATGCTTCATCTGTATTCTTTGGTTCAACTTGAGATATCAAATATAGTTCCTCATCGGTTCTGCTTCTTGTCATCACATCTTTATCTCTAACTTCAATGATCTACTGGGGTGGATGATTCTTTGTCATATTCTTACCAGAAGTAGGAGTTTTTATCTTAACTCTTAGCTCTATTGAAGGTTCTGAACTCTATTTTTACCTTAGCTTTCCTTCATTTTGCAAATCATTGTTAGTCTCAAAGAATACTTCATCATTCCTTGGTTTAGTAACAACATTCTCATCATCTGAATTTTAGTCAACTATTCTTTATTGTATCCTTAATTTCTCATCAACTCTTACATTTTCACTTTCAACAATAGTTACCAAAGTTATCTCTTCTATTACTTCCTCTTCATTAACAATCTAGGCTCATTATCACAATCATTCAAGAATCTTTCCATACTTAATTTAATTTCTTCAACTTTATCATAAAGTAAACTCTTTCTAGTTTTTCTTATTCTCTTAGGACATCTAGTCAAAAAATGACAAAATTCTTTACATGTCCAACAATCAAAATTTTCATACCTTCTGGCTCCCTTTTCATAATTAGATCAATAACTTCCTTTATCTTTCTATCTTCTTCAAATATGAACTTATCTTTTCTTGTGCTTCTATTCTTTTGTATACAATAGAAGAACTTTGGATCTGGACACACAATGCTCTGTTCTTTACATAGACTTTATAACTCACCAAGAATCTCCATCATTTGGGTGTCAAAATTTCCTCTATCTCACTTAGGACTATCTTTTCTGAATATGTTTTTCATAGATCTCCCAAAGTTGTTAAAATTTATCAAGGACTTGATTCTATAATACCAATTGTTAGAAACAATAGTCCACAAAGATAACTAAGAGGGGGAGGGGTTTGAATTAGTTATCCAGTAATTAAAACATTTATCCACCTTAAATAATCTTAACCATTCAGCCAAAGTAAACCACAACCATAACAAGATGCACATACATAATTACACCAAATATGTTAACTAGGAAAACCCTTGATTAGAGGGAAAACCCTAGTGGGAATGATGCCCACAAGATGATGTACTAATATAAGTATTCAATTGTTAGAGGATGGACCCTATTAGGAGTCTATTACAATTTTAGTACATATGACTATTAGAAACAATAGTCCACCAAGATAACTAATGGGGGGGGGTGAATCAGTTATCTAATATTTAAATAAACTTAACCATTCTACCAAAGTTTTCAAAAAAAACATAATAAAATGCACATAGACAATTACACTAGATATGTTAACTAGGAAAAATCTTGATCAAAGGGAAAACCCTGGTGGGAATGATGCCCACAAGATAATGTACTAATATAAATATTCCTTATTAGAGGATGGACCTTGTTAGGAGTCTATTACAATATTTAGTACATAGAGTCCCTATTAGGAGACTTTGAATCCCTATTAGGAGTTGTAGTACAATGTATGCAAGATGAGCCCACTACCCAAACATGCAATTTCAACTACTGTTGGAATATTCAAATATGGAAAGAGTACTTATGAGAGGGGGGGTGAATCATAAGTATCATATTTTAGCCAAAAACTTTTAACTGAAAATAAACTACATGCATGTAAATACACCAAATAAACATGTAACAAAACACATGCATCAATAACACTTAACACTATAATTTGGTAACCCAAAAACCCTCTAAGAATAAGAAGGTAAAACTTGGGTGGGGATGATACCCACAAAAATTACTACAGCAATATTGTTCAACCACTTCTGATGGTCTGCCCTGTTAAAGGCTTTACACTGTGTCAATAGTGACCTGGTTCGAGGCTTTAAAACACTTAACATGAAGTGTTACCCTATTAAAGGATTTTATCACCTAGTTAAAGGATTTATCAAAATAGCTGTTAAGCTAACCTATCACCATAGGATTTTCATTCTAATACAATTGCTAGAGAGTATTAGGTACAATAAACCTGACTGATTACAATCCTTGATTGTTGATTGCAAGCACTTGTTCTGCTTTCTCTGATCTGGATCCTTTTGTGATCTGATAATCCTCACTTTTGAAAATAGAATTCCTTGTGAACCCTTGTATATCTTCTCATACCTCTCATCTCTTACCTTTTACAATGAAGTTTTGTCTTCCTTATAAAGACATTTGAATATTTAGGGTTAGGTATGGATCTACGATCCATATTCAATCTTCATTTTTTGCTCAATACTTATCTTTTGCTGATTGGTTGCATGCCATTAGCATTTTTCTTATTGGCTCCATGAAAATTTCATAGGAAAAATAAAAGATTCGATCTCATCATTGAATCTTTCAAGATTTACCTTATGTCGGCTGTTAAAAACTATTTGCATCATAGTTTGTGCAATTACAAACTCTTATGCTAATATACTGAGTTACTCGGCTCCTGAAGTATTGTTGATGCTCGGCACATGTTGTTTCCTGGATAGCTCAGCACTTAAACAAAATTGTATTACTCGGCACCTTATGTTACTCGGCACTTGTTAACACTCGGCACCTGATCTTCACTCGGTATCTGATCTTCACTCGGTATCTGATCTTCACTCAGTATCTGATCTTCACTCAGCATTTGAGCTTCACTCGGCATCTAAAAATTACTTGGCACATGAAGATCACTTGGCATGCATGATGTACTCGGGATCCAATATTGAATATGATTAAGTGTGTTGGCACTCAAGTGTCAAAAACATTATGATGTTAACAACTACAAGAAGAGCTCACTGCTCAAATATGTAGTTTACTATTATGTTCTTCTTTCCTTTGTTCTATTAACTAAACTAGTCATTTTTAGGCCTTGTAGACTAGGTCACAAACCTTGGATCACTCAGCAAAACCTCAGCAATGAAGTTTCCTTCACTTCTTCTCTATTCTACTCAACTTCAGATTATGCTCTCTCTGTTTACAATTACTTCACATCAATATAATTCATGTCACCACTTGATAAAGGAAAATATCCTTCCTTTATACTAAGTCCTCAAAAAAATTCCCTGAGTTGGCTATTAGACCTTCTCAATTAATCATTATAGGACCACATTAGGAACATGTTACACTTGGCGATATCATTAATCTTCTGCCTTGCAACTTGAATAACTTTTTGTACATGCAATATTATGATGAGCAAGATTAGCCATGTCATCACCAACATGTCTTCTTTATATCCTCAACCTTGATTCTCAGAATATCAACTCCACTAAGAGATATAACGAGTTTACCAAAACATGCCTCTGTAAACTCTATCTCGAAATAGACATCACAAAAACTTACATAACTTCTTCCAAACTTATCATTTCTTCTTTCAACATTAATTACATATACTAGATACTTAGAAGTATCTCCCATAACCTTGGATAGTTAGAATACTCAACTAGTCATTTGTACCAACTTGATCTTTCCACTGCTCTTTTGTTAGAAACCACAAAAAATTGCTATGTTGACATCAATGACAAATTTAGTCATGAATGTAGCATATCATCATACCTAAATACCCCCCCATAGGAATATCATCAGCATTCATGCTTGCAACAATCTCCCTTTTTTGGCATTGATGGCAACATAGATGAAAAATATCTAGTTCCAAGAATACCAACAAAAAGATTGTTCATCTTTCTTTTCAAATCCTCTTCATCAATTATTCTCCCCCATTAATGTACCCTAATGTGCTTTCCATCAAACTATCATTCCATGTTGTACTTCTTCCAAACATTTTGTTCTTGTGCCAAACTTCTCCAATTGTCATATTGTATATTCTATTTTTTCATGTTGTTTTTCATGAAAAACGTCTCCCCCATTAACATCAATGTCAAAGGTTTCAGCAACTAACTTTATTGCATCAAACTCTACAACAACTGATTCTTACTTAGGTCAACTATCTAAAGACACTTTTTAAAACAATATCCAACAAGATTCCTAGATGACTCTATCCATCACAAATACTCCCTCATACAAGAAGCATCAGTATTCAGTCCAGACAACAATGGTGCCCTATTACATTGGACTAATGCACTCTTGCATCTTTTACTCTAATGCAGGTGTTGAGCTATCATTTTGTACAATGCTTAGTGGCAGGAATCCTTTTGAACTCCTCCCTTGAAAAGCTAATATGGGATCAACTCCAAAGGTTCTAGGTGATCTCGTGACCTATTCAAATATGCTCATTAGAAGATAAATGTGAGTTTTCATGAAGAGGCCTTTTCTAATTCGAACCAATTTTAGATAAGATGATCAATCTACTTGCTATTTCAAAATTAACCACAAAAAAGATATGTTTTTGTTATTTTATGTTTTTAAATGAATGAAATCTAACAATGCAACTATATGAATTCCTAAATTAACCAAGGCTTAGCAAAGAAAATAACAAAGATAAGGTAATGAGGGATGAAAGAAAATAACATGAAAGGGAAACTCCTAATAGACATAAACCATGGTAACAACACATCTGTGAGTTAAATCATCAAAAAGATTAGGTAGGAAACCAATGAAAATAGGAGCAGTGCTTCCTTAATTTCATTGATGGAATCATCCATGGGAATTCAATAAGCATAAGATGTTTCACTTTTCATCAAATCGCAAGGCCACAGAAAGTGCACTCATGCTAGACAAAAAGCTATGCAGGAACAATATGGTGATCTCTTCTCCAACTAAGTATGTCAATGAAATTTTTAAACTATAGCAAACACCAGAATGAATAGATCACTCAATCAAAATAACACAAAAAAACTATTGGCTCCATTACATTCCATGAATATACAGTCATAAAATATAACACACTCAGAGAAGAATCACTACACTCCAAATGTGAGCACCAAAAGCATATATTATTGCATCAAAAAAATGGGCTAGAATACATATTACATTCCTAAATTTAAAAGAAATCTTCTCCTCAATTTGTGTTGAGAGTGAGAGATATCTTTATGCAAACATATGCTTCTAAACTAATAAAACAAATCTATTTATGTACAAACTAACTCTCTAATAGGTGCTTAGTAGGACTCCATCCATATTTATATCATTAAATGGATGCATGAGCATTTACATGTCTTAAAACAAAGAAAGCATGAGAAAATAATAAGAAGAAAGGCATTAGATGATGTAGGAGTCTCTATATGTATCAAAAAAAGTAGCTCAACCTTCTTTGGATGTTTGTAGGAGTTAAACTATCATCAAAATGCATTTTTGGTGCATGGAAAGCTCTAAATTTGGAACTAGCAGTTAATTGTTGGTGCACCTCAGAAGTAGCACACCTAGTGCACCTCAAAAGCTCAGAAGCTTGGGAGCCTAGAAGAAGTGCACCTCGAAAGCTTGGAAGGTCGGAAGAAGTGCAACTCAAAAGCTCAAAAGCTTAGAAGAAGAACACCTCAGAAGAACCACACCTTGGAAGCTCAAAAACTTAGAAGCTCAGAAGAAGTGCACTTCGAAAACTCGAAAGCTCAATTCACCAAAAAATAAAAGTTCTTAATTT
The DNA here is from genome assembly GCA_028749045.1 of Cupressus sempervirens. NCBI lineage: Eukaryota > Viridiplantae > Streptophyta > Pinopsida > Cupressales > Cupressaceae > Cupressus > Cupressus sempervirens. Next base: position 179,373,674 of record CM053785.1, on the reverse strand, counting down.
TGAAAATGGTTTATGGGTTTTTCTTAGACGAGGTTTGGGAGCACTCTAGTGTACTTATTTTTCCCATTTTTGATGATTTATACCCTCTTTATAGCCAAACACTTTCATACATTTGAACTCCTACTTCTTCTATCTGAAATCCCAAGGCACTCATGACTCCTTTGAAGGTGAAGGTTACTAGCTAAGGTGAGATCTCTATTGGATTTGATAATGAGAATGCTATGAAAATTTGTGCACTTCGTGCACTGTGAAGTCCATTCCTTGATTTCTTCTTCTTTCTGACTACCCGATCCTTCCTAGTCAGAGACAAGTGATCTAGATTATCCAAAATGATCAAATGTTTAAAAATTTTATATATATATTTTAACAAGCTTTTCTAGGTCCTTTTAATTGGCTTTTTTGGAGGTCTTTTGTTCAAAATTTCAAGTTGAAACTCTCATCAATCCCTAAGATTGTACAGCCAAAGGCTTGTTGTTTTACGGACTAAAATTAGATTTTTAGTTCTTCTTTCCAATGGTGTAAATGGTTTTGAATTCTGAGCTCTTCATCAAAAGTTATGACCCCAACAAGTTAGGGATGTCCTTTTTATCTACACAAAGAAGTAAACATTAGTCCAAAAAGCTAAAAATTAAACCTTAAGAAAAGCCTAATTGCGAACAAAAAAGTCCCAGAATGTAAAAACTTATTAAAACACCTAAAAAACCTAATTTACACCTCTAAAGAACAAAATATTGGCACACCTTGCACACCTTGAAGGTGTGTTAGGTGCACTAGTGCACACCTCAGCACCAAAATTCACTTTTTTCTAAAAACCTCCAATTTCTATCAACTAGGTTTTTCAAACACTGAGCTAGACTAGGCTTAGACATCGGGTAGGACCCTAAAAAAGACTCGAACCTCGAACTAAGGGTCTAGAAAACTAAAAATATATACTAGGGGGTCTCATTTTGTGACTGAAAATAGGGCATGCATTATGAAACCACAATAGTAGGAAGGGGCATAACCCCAAGCATACCTTGCAAATACTCAAATGTCTCTTTGGGAAGAGGCTTAGTGAATATATCTGCAATCTTCTCTTTAGAGGTCACATACTCCAATCTAATTTCCTTCTCTGCAACTTTCTCTCTCAACATGTGATACTTAATAGAAATGTGTTTGGTCTTAGAATGAAACACTAAATTCTTAGGCATATTTATCATGCTTGTGTTGTCACAATGTATAACAATAGGTTCATTGATTTCTATCATTATATCCTTTAGCATTTGTTTCATCCAAACAACTTGATTGCAATTGTTTGTTGCTACAACATTTTTTGCTTTTGTTGTACTTTGTGATGTACAATCCTACTTCTTTCTTAACCAAGAAACCAATCTTCCTCCAAGAAAGAAGGCTCCACCACTAGTGCTCTTTCTGTCATCCATACTGCCTATCTAATCTGCATCGGTATAAGCACTTAGAGTGAAATCATTAGATCTATCATATCACAATCTGAACTCATATGTTCCTTTTAGATATCTAAATATCCTTTTGACTTCTACATAATGTGCTTCTCTAATATTAGCTTAGAATATTGCAAAAATTCCAAATTCATTTGCTATATTAGGCCTTGTGTGAGTCAAATATTGCAATCCTCCAATCATAGATTTGTACTTCTTATGCTCAATGGTAGATGTCTCATCTTTTGTAGATAACTTGTGTCTAGTTACTATAGGTATTCCAACAAGTTTTCATGTTTCCAAACCAAACCTTTTTAGTAAATCCTTCAAGTACTTAGTATGAGAAATAAAGATTCTTTCTTTATTCTGTATAATCTATAATCCTAGAAAATATGTCATCCCTCCTATCATACTCATTTGAAATTATTTCTTCATCTCTTCTGCAAACTTCTCACTTTCTTCATCATTTCCTCCGAATATGATATCATCAACAAATATTACCAAAATCATCAAACCATCATCAATTTCTTTCCAATAGAGATTACTATCGACCATATCTTTGCTATATCCAAGCTTTGTCAAATGCTTGTCCAACCTTGCATACTAGGTTCTGGGTGCTTGCTTCAAGCCATACAATGCTTTCCTCAATCTGCATACTATGTCCTTGTCATCTGTCAAAAGACAACCTTGAGGTTGCTCAATGTATAGTTCTTCTTCAAGTTCTCTATTTAGAAATTTTGATTTGACATCCATTTGATACACTTTGAATTTCTTCTATGCTACATAGGCTAAGAATAATCTTATTGCTTCTATTCTAGCCACTAGAGCATAACTCTCCTCATAATCCATCCCTTCCTATTGTGAGTGACCTTTACATACCAATATTTTCTTGTTTCTTACAACTTTTCCTTGTTCATTCATCTTGTTTATGAATACCCATTTAGTTCCTATCGCATTCTTGTCTATTGGTCTAGGTACCAATTCCCATGTCTCATTCTTTACTATTTGGTCCAATTCCTCTTTCATAGTGTGTTTCCAATGATCATCTTTACATGCTCCATCTTCATTCTTAGGCTCAACTTGAGATATCAAACATAGTTGTTTATTGAACCTACTTCTTGTCATCACACCTTTATCTTTGCTTCCAATGATCTGCTCGAATGGGTGATTCTTTATCATATTCTTTCCCAAAGTAGGAGTTGCTATCTCAACTCTTGGCTCTATTGAATGTTGTGAGCTTTGTTCCTACCTTGGCTCTCCTTCATTCTACAAATCATTTTTAGTTTCAAGGAATACTTCATCATTCCTTAGCTTAATAACAACATCATCATCTAAGTTTTAATCAACTATTCTCTCTAGTATCCTAAATTTCCCATCAATTCTCACATTTGCACTTTCCATAATAGTCTTAGTTCTTTGATTATAACATCTATAAGCCTTTCTTTTCAATGAATAACCAAGAAACATACCTTCATCACTTCTAGCATCAAACTTACCAATATCATCATCTCTTTTGATATAACACTTACTCCCAAAAAATTTGAATTACTTAACTGTAGGTGAGTGACCAAACCACAGTTCATAAGGGTTATTATTTGTGTCTTTCCTGACTTGCACTATGTTCATAGTGTAGGCTATTATATTCATAGCTTCTCTCCAAAATGTGTTGGATACCTCATTCTTAGCTAACATAGCTCTTGTAGCTTCTATAACTGACATGTTCCTTCTCTCTACATTGTCATTCTGTTTAAGGGTCTTCAACTCAACTCTTTCTTCTTCTCCAATTTGATTCTCATTTTGCGAATCATTACTAATGATAACTTCCACATTTTCATGGTTAGCCTTTGAATCAACAATAGCTACCAAAGTTATCTCTTCTAATACTTTATTTTCCTTAACTAATTCAAGCTTATTATCTTTATCACAATCATTCAAGAATCTCTCCATACTTTCTTTAAATTCTTTATCTTCATCAAAAAGTGAACTCTTTCTATTTTTCCTCATTCTCTTAGAGCATGTAGATGAAAAATGACCGAACTCGTTACATTTCCCACAAGAAAAAACTTTCATACCTTATGGTTCTCTCTTCATAAGTAGATCAACACCTTCCTTAATCTTCATGTCTTCTTCAGATCTGGATCTATCTTTACTTATGCCTCTATTCAAAAACTCAACGCTCAATTTTGTACACAATTCGGATCTCTCACTAAGAAGCTCCATCATCTAGGTGTCAAAATTTCCTCCATCAAACTCAAGACTAACTTTTCTAAAATACCTCACCACTGATCTCCCAAAGCTATTAAGCTTTATCTTCAAGGACCTGATGCTTTGATGCAAATTGTTACAAACAATAGTCCACTAAGCTAACTGGAGGAGGGGTGAATCAGTTAACTGATAACTAAAATATTTATCTTCTTTAAACAAACTTAACCATTCAACCAAAGTAGATAGCAACCATAATAAGATGCACATTGACAATTATACCAGATATTGTTAACTAGGGAAACCCTTGATCAAATGGAAAACCATGGTGGGAATGATGCCCACAAGATGATGTACTAATATAAATATTCATTGTTAGAGGATGGACCTTTTTAGGCATCTATTACAACATTTAGTACATAGAGTCCTTGTTAGGAGACTTTGAATCCCTGTTAGGAGATTCCAACCATATTAGGAGTTGTAGTATAATGTATGCAAAATGAGCCCACTACCCAAACATACAATATCAACTACAAGAAGAACTCACTACTCAAACATGTAGTTTACTATTATGTCCTTCTTTCCTTTTTTATGTCAACCAAACCAATCACTATCAAACCTTGTAGACTAGGTCATGAACCTTGGATCCAAATATCAAACCTCAGATCACTCAACAAAACTTCAACAATGAAGTTTCCTTCACTTCCACTTTGTTCTGCTCAACTTCACATTCCACTCTTCCTCTGCTTACAATTACTTCACATCAATATAATTCATGTCATCACTTGATAAAGGAAAATGTCCTTCCTTTATACTGATTCCTTAAAACAATTCCCTGAGTCGGTTGTTAGACCATCTCAATTAATCATTATAGGACCACATTAAGAACATGTTACACTTAGTGATACCATTAATCTTCCACCTTGCAACTTGAATAACTTTATGTACATGCAATATTATGATGAGTGAGCTTAGCCACATCATCACCAACATGTCTTCTTTATATCCTCAACCTTGATTCTCAAAATATCAACTCTGCTATGAGATATAGCAAGTTTACCAGAACATGCCTTTGTAAACTCTATCTTAGAATAGACATCACCAAAACTTACATAACTTCTTCCAGACTTAGGATTTCTTCTTTCAACATTAATTACATATACCAGATACTCAGAAGTATCTCCAATAATCTTGAATAGTTAGAATACTCAACTAGTCATCTGTACCAACTTGATCTTTCCATTGTTCTTCTGTTAGATACCATAGAAAACTACTATGTTGACATCAATGACAAAATCAATCATGAATGTAACATATCATCATATCTTAAAACTCCCCCATAGGAATATCATCAGCATTCATGCTTCCAACAATGAGTCCCTATTAGGAGACTTTGAATTCTTTCTACAAGATTCCAACCCTGTTAGGAGTTGTGCTAACCCTGTTAGGAATTATGTTAACCTTGTTAAGAGTTGTAGAAGATAGAAGGACCCACTATCCAAATAGATTCTCAGGAAAGACCACTAAACTCAATGTCCAACTGATCTTTCAACTATTCCTTGCAAAATAATTTTCTATATTATTCTTTAACTTCTTTCCTCTATCCTGTCAACTAGACCAATCACTATCAGACCTTGTAGACTAGGTCATGAACCTCAGATCCAAGTATCAAACTCTAGATCACAAAATAAAACCTTGGCAATTAAGTTTTTGCCAACTTCACTTTTCTCTATTTATCTTCGCATTTTTCTCTTCATGTTGTTTACAATCATTCACTTGCATTCATAAATGATAAAGGAAAATGTCCTTCCTTTATACTTAATCCATACAATAATTCCCTGAATCAGCTATTACACCTTCTCAATTAATTATTATAGGACCTCATTAAGAATATGTTACACTTAGTGATAACATTGATCTTTCACCTTGTAACTAGAATAACTTTTTGTACGTGTAACATTGTGACGAGTGAGCTTAGCCATGTCATCTCTAGAATGTCTTCTTCACATCTTTAACTTTGACTTCTCAAAATAACAAATCTGTTAAGAGATATAACAACTTTACCAGAACATGCCTTTGTAAACTCTATCTCAAAATAGTCTTCACCAAAACTTACATATCTTCTTCCAGACTTAATATCTTATGCTTTTGAGGTTAGCTACATATACCAGACACTTTGTAGTATCTCCCTTTAACCTCTCTTAGTGAAAGTACTCAATGATCTATCTGTACCAACTTAATCTTTTTGTTTTTCTTTTGTCAGATACCACAAAAAACTCCTATGTTGACATCAATGGAAAAATTAGTCTTGAATGTAACATATCATCATGATAATGATCTAATCATATTTCTATAATACTTCCCTATAGAAGTATTATTAGAATTTATGCTTCCAACATATATCCATTGTTGCAATATAGAGTAAAGACTTAGGGGGAGTAATCCCTATAATAGAAGAGAAGATTGTACCTGCTAAGCCTATAGAGAAGGCTACTAAGAGTCTACTAGTATATACATCGATAACAAAGGAAGCTAAGGATATAGTTATGATAGATTTAACTCTATAGATTATAGTTGGTATTAATACCATGCAAGTGGGGAGTACAAATAATACTTAATGATAAGGAAGATCCCTTTAAAAGTTATGGTACAAACATTGTTGGCAATATTACTAGCTACTTTAGTTTAGAAGAGGAAGCAAATGAAGAAGAGGAGAAAAGAAAGAGTGAGGAAGAAGAGAAAAGAAATAATGGAGAGGAGAAAAAAGAGGAAGAGAAGAAAAGGAATAAGGAACAAGAAAGGAAGAGAAAAGAAGAGGAAAATAAGAAGAAAGAAGAAGAGGAAAAGAAATAGAAGGAAGATGAGGATAAGAAGAAGAAGGAAGAATAGAAAAATAAAAATAAAGAAGAAGAAGAAGAAGAGAAAAGAAAGGAATAAGAAAAGAGGATGAAAGAATAGAAAGAAAAAAGATGAAATAATAATGCACAACTAGAAATTTGTGATGCATGAATCAACATTCAAACCTCAACTCAAGCATGTTACGACAGAATTTGATAAAGTTAAGTTACAGCATGAGGCTGACATTTTGTTGCCTACACCTGAGAAATGAAAGTCTTCTATGATAATAATACTACTCATTACAATAGATGATGATAATTATTAGAAAGGACTTATATCATCACTAAGAAAAATGTTGGAAAAGAACAAAAAGGTTAGAAATCTAGAAAAGACCTTGGAAGAAGTTCTGGAGAAACTACAAAGGAGAGTCACTACCAATGTGACAAAGCAGGATCTACAATTGAAAGAAAAAGATTTAATAAAATTATTTGATATGGAATTCTCTAGTCTATCATACATTGCATCATTTCAAGCCCCAATTAGTCATGATGCATAGTTGTTTGCTACTATATACAATAATGTGAGAAATAATTTACAAACCCTCAATACCAACATCAAGGAATTGAGAAGATGTCTAGAATAAGGAAGGAAATTGTATGGACAATTCACTATGTCATTAAATTATCTGAAAGATGTGAATGATGAAATTAGTTCAAGGGCAAATGAACTTCAGACAATAACATTAGCATTACAGCAGCTGGGCACAATTATTGAAGATCTTGAGACTCTAGTATCAAAATTTTATGATGATATCAGAATCCTTGAACTTAGGAAAGAAAGGGTGATCAAACTATTCTCAATACTTAGAAAACACCTAACATTAAAGGTCAACGATGTAAAAAAGAAGCTAGAAGAATATCTTAGAGCTAAGGCATCTTATGATAATTTTTCATATATAGATTTAAATGCAGTTGAAGTAGCTTCCTGTGGATTATATGCACTACTCAGTGTATATGAGAAATATGTTAGCAAAGGAATACTAATCTATTAAAAGAACAAAGCATTAACTAACAAAATTACTATAACATATAAGAGAGACCAAAGGAGAAACCCTCAAATGAGAATTGAGCCATGGAATGGCTCTCTCAATGAGATTATTCTCTCGATGTATGGATGAGTCTATTTGATAGGTTTGGTATGTATGCTCAAATGCTCAAAATGGCTTCAATGGAGGATTTGGCTTTGGGTGTGGATGATGGCTTTGTTGTAAAACTTGGTCTTAAAATGGTATTATAACTTTAGCTCAAAGGTTATGATGAAATGGCTTGGGAGGGGATTCAATTTATAGGCTAAGGGCTTGAGGGATGGATGGCTAAGATGCAAGGAGAGATAAAAGCTTATGGAAGGCTAAGATGCACTCAAAAGGGAGCACATGGATTGTGCTTGTCTAGCACCAACCAGGGAGTGACACATGTCATAAGGTCATTGGGTGGAGGAAAGGGGATGGATGAGTCAACAAAGGAGGGTCAAGGCCTTAAAGACCCTCATAAATGGCTTGTAAGAACATTCATTGGGTTTGTAAGAGCATTGAAGGCTTAGTGGTTGGGATATTTTGGAGGGAGTTGAGATTCTTGACTTTGCTTGGCTTAGGAAAGTCTTAAGCTTGTTTAGGGAATGTGACAACATTAGGGGGTGGATTAGGCTTGGGTTTAGGATTAGATTAGGGATGGTAGAGATGTGCAAGTGGATGGCATTCATGAGGGTGGGTGAGTTAGTGGCTAAGCTTGGTTAGTATGGGTGGATGGGGTGGATTAGGCTAAATGGAGGATTAGGGATAAGTTAGGGGCTATTAAATTTGAGGGTTTTATTTATTAAAATGATTTTAATAAATTTGGAATTTTGGAATTAGATAGGAGAATAGGATTTAATTGACAAATAATAGGTTATTTGATTTATCAATTAGGACTATAGATAATTAATTAAATTAATCAGCTAGGGGATGGCAAAGGATTAATTAAATAGAAATTTAATTAATGATGCCTTTAGAGATAGCTAAATAAGATCACTAAAGCGGTGTAATCAAATTTAGGTGTCTACACTCAGCACAACAGAGGCGATAAGAGATACATGGAAAAAGGAATTAGAGCTGCAAAAGACAAATTTTTGTATTGTCTATCTAGAATCTCAAATTCAGCTTGATAAGAGGTAACAAATTTGACTTGTATATAAATTTTGACACCTTTTTCATTGATGTCAAAGGGGGAGTAATATAGAAAGACTATATAAAGTATAATGTAAGAGGTAGTAATAGAATAGTTAAATAAGAGTATGATGTATATAAAGGGGGAGTAGTACTCATGCAAACTATTGTAATAGGAGATATAATTAAAGATGGTTATAAAGGTAATGATCCACAAATTTTGAAGTTTTTTAACTTTCAAAAAGGCCAAATTTTGTAAAAGTTTTTAACAACATTTTGGGACTTAACAAATTTTCCCATATGTTGCCATCAATTCCAAAGGGGGAGATTGTTGGAAATATGGCTAAGTAGGGTAAGTTGGAATAGTGTTAGTATTGTCATTTATGGTAAAATATACTTTGTCAAAAGAAGATACTATGTACAGATGAAGATTCTACAATTAGACATGGAAAATTGTCTAAGTTAGTTATCCAACAAAACAAGGATAATTTTTATGTGTATGGATGATAGAGATATTATTAGCATGTGCAAAATTGGGTATAGATAGTATAGAGTGCAACAATGAGGTATGTAAGTGTGGAAGTTAGTACGGATAGTACAAAATAAGTTATGAATTAAATATTAGTAAAGGCAGTGTACAGGCAAAATAGAGTATAACAAAAAAGTGTGAATTATGGGTTAAGGAATTATTTTTTTTATGAAATAATTACTTGATTAATTAGGGATGACATCCTAGATGTTAACCCTAAGAGAGCAAGAATTAGTTTTGCATTTTTCCAAGCCTGTGAATGCTTGAAGGCCAACCAGTAGTTTTGTAAGTTGTAAAGGTATAAAGGAAAAATAACAATATGCAAAGTTGTTCAAGTTATAAGTGATATGTGAAATTATATGTGAACTATATGTGATGCAAATTCTAATGTATGATCAGAGGTATATGAAGAGAAACAAAGGAAAGATCAGATATTGAAGATACCAGTATTGTAAAGAGGTTTTTTGTATCTATCTCTTTTGTATCAGGGAACTATATCATTTATTACATGTTTGGGCTATGGGATCATCTTGCATACATTTTGTAATTGTATATATCAGCTTCTAATAGGGTTGGAACAACTCCTAATAGGATCGAGGCTTTTAACAAGTCCTAGTCTTCTAACAAGGATCGAGACACTATATATATATATATTTGTGTGTGTGTGTTGAATAGACTCCTAACAGAGTCAACATCCTTAACTAGATACTTTTGTTTAATGGATCATTTAGTGGGTACCATCCCCACTGGGGTTTTCCCTTGGCTAGGGTTTCCCTAGTTAACAAAATATGGTTTTATGAGTTCTCTTTATGTATGGTTATTTTTACTATTCAGCATTGTTAGTTTACTTTCATATTCATGTTATAAAGTAATTAAGAATATCTAGTTTTGGACAAAAGTTTGTAGAATATTGATTCACCCCCCACACACCCCCCCCCCCCCCCCCCACCTCTCCCAGTATCCCCTATTTCTAACACCTTATTGTTGGAAATACAATGGGGAAAGTAAACTCTAAGAGGGGGGGGTGAATCAGTACTTCAAAAATTTAACCATTAAAACATTCACCACACATCCATCTCACAATTTGCATGTAAACTAAAATACCAAACTAAACATATTCATCCATAGCATGAAAGCAAATAAACACGTATGACACAAGATATTTGGTTACCCAGAAACCCTCCAATGAAAAGGTAAAACTGGGATGGGGATGATACCCACAAATCTTCACTACTACAATTGTAAAGTGCATCTAATGAAGGTTATAATTGTATGATCATAAACTATGGTCTACCCTATGAAAGGTTTACCCTATTAAAGGCTTACAAAGATTATTAGGTTTTACCCTATTAAAGGATTTCAACACCCTGTTAGAAGTGTGCCTGGTTAAAGGACTTCAACTTATAATGAAGTAAGAACCCTATTAAAGTATTTTCAAAAGCCTACTAGGACTACTCAATTAAGAGATTTTACTAATTCACCTATTAGAATGTCTCACCTTTGATCCTTCGATTAGCACCTCTCTGCTAGATATCAGATCACCTCTTTCCTAATGTATACTCTATCCTCCTAATCAAATGTATCACTTCTATCATTTCTCTTCTTTTCTTTTTTCTCTCTAACTGATTATGCAATTCATAACTTTTAACAATTCCTTAGTCACCGTGAATTCTTTGTCTATGCATGCAAACTTCTCTCTTCTCTCATAAGCTCTTTAGGGTTTCCCCTTCTTAAAAGGACTTAGGTGACCTAAGGTTAGGTAGGAATCAAAAATTGTAATTCACCCATTTTTCCACTTAATTCATCCCTCTATTTGATTCGTTGCATGTATTACATAGGGATTCTCAATATAGATTCATTCTTATCATTTAGAATTGCAAAACAATCCTTAAGTCAGCCCAAAAATGGTTTGCATAGGAGTTTGTGCCATTACAAACAACTATATCCAAAAAAATTTACTCAACACTTGAAGCCTTTGATGCTCAACATCCACTAGATCTTCAATACTATAACATGGCCTCTGAATGACTCAGCATCCACTGTTCACTTGGCATCTAAATCACTCGACATGTATTAACTTGCTCATCACTAGAGTGACTCGGTACTAACTATCTTCTCAACACATACTGCATATTTTTCTCATTATGCATTATCTAAAAATTTATGATCAACATACACTAATTTCTCAGCATGCACTAAGTATTGTTAAGTAATGACTTTAAGTGTGTTGTCACTCATATGTCAAAACCACAATGAGATCAACACTTATGCCACAGTAGTATAGGTACAACCTACTATTGTACATCCTATTTAGAAAAAGAATGATGAAGAGGAGGTGAGGATAATAAGAGAACAAAAAATCACTTCTCTCAACATAAGGAGATCAAAGAGGCTCACCAAGGTGAAACAAGAGGTAGCAGTCACCTTCCAAGAAGAGAAAAAAGCAATTATCCAATGGACTAGGAAAAAGGAGGAAAACATTATAGATGATTGAGTCAAATGAATATGATGAAGAATCAAAGAAATCTTAGGATAAACTAGTTGAGAAGATTGTGACTGAAACAAAAACAACTTTTGGTAAGTATCCCTGGAAACCAAAATTTGAAAACTTGAATGTTCACATAATTGAAAACAATAGTTTTGTATAGTAGGATAAGTTATACCATTTGTATAGTAATATGGACATAATGCAATTAGAAAATAGAGTAGTTAGAAATATAATTTTGACAAAGAAAAGATTTGAAGATTTTCATTAAGACATACCACGAGACTTGAATAATAGGTTGATTAATAGAAAAAGAAGAGTGGTAGATGAGGATAAAGGAATAAGAGAAAATTAGATAAGGAAAATCTATGAGATGAACATTGATGAAGACATGAAAATAATAATGAAGGGTATTAAACCCTTGTTGAGAAATAAAAGAAGAACAATTTTGTTGATGGGTAGTAACTATGAAGAGGTGAATAAAGAAACTAAATTGGATATTGTTAAATTTATGACATCTACACCCACTATTTCAAACAAGAGCAAGGACATAGGGGGAGAAACCCCTATGATAGAAGAAACAAATGTACCAATTGAGTCTATAATAAATGGAGATAAGGCTACTAAGAATTTACTAGTAAGCCAAAAAAAGACACTGTGATGACTAAATCATCACTGCAGATTACAATTGGTAAAGATAAAATGCAAGTGGACAATACACATATAAAAATTAACAATAAGGAAGATCATGTTAAAGGTTATGTTACAAACATTTTTGGCAATATAACTAGCTACACCAGCTTAGAAGAGGAAGTAGATGAAGAAGAATGGAAAAAGAAAGAAGAAGAGGAGAAAAGAAATGGTGATGAAGAAGAGAAACGAAAGAAAGAAGAGGAGAAAAAGGAGGAAGAGGTGAAAATAAAGAAGGAATTAGAAAGGAAGATAAAATAAGATGAGGAAAAGAAGAAGAAAGAAGAAGAGAAAAAGAAGAAGGGAGAAGAGGAAAAGAAAAAAAAAGAAGAAGAAGAAAAGAATAGAAAGGAAGAATAAAAGAGGAGGAAAGCTAAGAAAGAGAAGGATGAAATAATAAGGAAAGTTGTGATGCAAAAATCAGCATTCAAACCTCAACTCAAACATGTTAAAATAGAATATGACAAAGTTGAGTTCCACATGAGGTTAATATTATGTTGAGTACACTTGTGAAGGTAAGATATTCTATGATAACATCATTATCCATTGCATCAGATGATAATGATAATTAGAAAGTAATAATGATAATTAGAAAGTAATTATATCATCACTGAGTAAATTGTTGGAGAAGAACAAGAAACTTAGAAATCTTGAGAAGACCTTGGAAGAGGTTCTTGAGAAACTATAGAAACAATCACGACTAAGGTGACAGAGCAGGACCTACAATTGAAGGCAAAGGAATTAGTGAAATTCTTTGATGTTGAATTGACTAATCTATTAGACATTGAATTAGTCCATGATGCAGAAGCATCATAGTCTTTCTTGCAATCCTGCATATTGGGGGTATTTGGTTTAGAAGTTGTGGACTCGGTCACCAAATGAGTGGTGCTTGGTCGCTATTGGGAATGGTTTATGCCTGGGAGCTTGGAATACTCTAAGAGATTGACATACACTATTATGCTCAATGATGCTTGGGAGCTTGGCATAGTCTTGGAGCTTGATGTGGTCTTGGAACTTGGCAAGGTCTTGGAGCTCAATAATGTCTATGGAGCTCGATAGTGCTTGTGAATTTACTGGTACTCAGATTGGTTTTTTTGACACTCAGCATGGTCTTGGTTTATGTCAGTGTCAAGATGTCTATGAGCCAAAAAATTTCATTTAATTTTTGTATGGGTATTTAATTTGTGTTGTAGTCGACTTGTGGCTTGACATATATTTAATGTAAGGGATTTAATTTAGTTTGTAATGAATTGGGCCAACTTGTGGCTTAGTTGGGTATAAGTAGGGGGTCTTGTAAAGTCTTTAGGCATGAGTAGGAGCATTTTTATCATCCATCTTGGAGAGGTGGATGCAAAGTTTCGGAAGAGCTAGAAGTTGTAGCTTGAGAACCATAGAATCGCATGGTGGACCTAAGGGTACAAGTATGGACTCTTCTTAGTGTTCTTATCCAATTGTGGATCTAGACTAGGTGGAATTGAGATTGTAAGTTGGATCTTGTTGGATCTTGTAGAACTAATATTGTAATTTTTGTTTATATTTGGCCTTAACCTAGAAGGCCTTACAGCCAGGCATATTGCATGTAATCAGTTATTTTATGAATAAAGAGTTGTGATTTGGTATCAAATCTTGCATTTTGTTGTATCCTTTTTGTGTTTCTATTGTGTGGTTGTCTGTTGGGGGTTTGGAAATCTCCTTTGGGGATTCTCCTACCTTGCACTGTGTTAGTCCAAGCTCAAATTGGCCATGATGCACAATTGTTTGCTACAGTATGTAGTAATATGAGAAATAATTTGCAGACTCTTGATATCAGCATCAAAGAGTTAAGTTGATCTTTGGAGGAAGGAAAGAAGTTGTATGGACAATTCTCCATGTCATACAACTATCTAAAAGATATAAATGATGAAATTAGTTCAAAATTAAATAAACTTCAATCACTGACATCTACATTATAGCAATTAGACACCAATGTAGAAGATTTTGACGCAGCAATATCAAAAGTTCATGATGACATCAAATCCTTGAGCATAGAAAAGAAAGGATAACAAAATGGTTCTCACTACTTAGAGAAAACATAACACTGAAGGTCAATAATGTGTAGAAGAAGTTGGAAGAATGTCTTGCAGGCAAGGGATCTTATGATAAATTTGCATATACAAACTTGAATGTAGTTGAAGTAGCCTCCTATGGACTATGTGCACTACTCAACACAATAGAGGTAAGTGAGAGATACATGGAAGAAGAAATTTGAGTAGTTAAAGACAAATTTTGTAAATTTTCTGTTTAGAATCTCAAATTCAATTTGAGAAAAGGTAAAAAAATTTGACTTGTATATATATTTTGACACCTTTGTCATTGATGTCAAAGGGAGAGTAATATAGGAAAATTGTGTAAACTATAATGTAAGGGGAAGTAACAAAATAGTTGAATAAGAGTATGATGTATAGTACTTATGCAAAGTATTATAATAGGAGATATAAGGAAAGATGGTCATAAATGTAATTATCCACAAGTTTTGAAATTTTGTAATTTTTGCGAAGGCCAAATTTTGTAAAAGTTTTTGAACAACATTTTGGGACTTAGCTAATTTTCACATATGTTACCATTAATACCAAAGGGAGAGAATATTAGAAATATGGCCAAATAGGGTAAGTTGGAATAGTGTTAGTGTTGTCATTTATGGAAACATATACTTTGTGTAAAGAAGATACTATGTACAAATGAAGATTCCACAATTAGACATGGAAAGTTGTCTAAGTATTAGTTAGCTATCTAGCAAAATAGAGATATTTTTTATGTGTAAAATTAGCAAGAGACATTATTGGCATGTGCGTAGTTGGGTATGGATACTATAAAATGTTATTATGATATATGTAAGTGTGCAAGGTAGTACATATAGTACGAAAAGAGTTATGATAGTTTTACCAATTACAATAATGAACAGATAGAACAAAGCATAATAGGAAAGTGTGAATTATGGGTTAAGGAATTATTTTTTTTGAAAAATAAAAACTTAACCAATTAGGGATGAAATCCTAGATGTTAACCCTAAGAGATCAAGAACTATATTTACATTTTGCCAAGCGTGTGAATGCTTGAAGGCTGACTGGATAGTTTTGTAAATTGTAAATGTATAAAGCAAAGATAGCAATATGTGAAGTTGTGTATGAATGATGTAAGTAATATGTGAACTTATGTGAAATCCATATATGTGATATACAAACTATATGCGATGTGAAATCTAATGTATGATTAGAAGTATGTGAAGAAAAATAAAGGAAAGATCAGATATTAAAGATATCGGCATTTTAAAAGAGGTTTTTGTATCTATCTCTTTTATATCAAGGAATGATATTGTATATTGCATGTTTGCACAGTGGGCTCATCTTGCATACATTTTTTAATGTATATATCAACTCCTAATAGGGTTGAGGATTTTAACAAGGCCTAGTTCTCTAACAAGGATCGAGACACTATATGCATGTAATAGACTCCTAATAGGGTCAACATCCTTAACTAAATACTTTTCTTTAGTGGATCATTTTGTGGGTACCATCCCCACCGATTTTTTCCCTTGGCCAAGGTTTCCCTAGTTAACAAAATATGGTGTTATGAGTTGTCTTTTTGTATGGTTATTTTTACTATTTAGCATTGGTAGTTTACTTTCATATGCATATTATAAAGTAATTAACAATATCCTATTTTGGGAAAAAGTTTGTAGAATACTGATCCACCCCCACCACCCTAGTATTCCCTATTTATAACATGATTTCCTCTTGGTTTCAACTATTTTCACTTCTTCTTCTTCTTCTGATATTTTAGTTAATGGAATAGCATGTGTATTGCATGTTTGTTCCTCTAATATTGTTGCATATTGTGCTATAGGTACTATTGTAGATGGTGTGGCTACTATCACTCCTTCAGGAGGTCCTGCAACTACTAATGGTGCCACATACATTAATCCTTGTTGACTAATCTATTTCATACCTGTAATGGTTTGCCTTACTGCACTTTTCTCTTTTGTTGTCATCCATGCTTGTAGCATAAACTTCTTCATTACTAACTCAACCTTTTTCTTTGTTTCCTTCTTCAATTGTACATGGCTAACTGATTACATTCACTCTTCATAAGTCCCAAGTGCATCAAATTTTTCATCCTTGTTTGATTTAAGGATTTCCTTTACATATCCTTTAATTTCTTCCTTAGAAACTTCATAGCCCAATGGCTCAACATAAAACATTCTTGGTTCTACTACTTCAATGTAAGTGAATTCTATATCTACCATGAAACATATGTCATTTTTATATTTTTCTACCATAGAACGTGGAATTTTGACTCTTGTTCTCAATTCTTTCTTAATTGTTTTCACAATAAGATTTGCACTGTTGGTGACCTTTTCAATAGAGTGTAGGTTATGCATTTTTTTTATATTTTCCATGGTGCATCTATCACTACTAATTAATTTAGATGCTGATGTGAATGGGAATATTTTAATCAAGTGGAAACGCATGTGTGTGATTAAAGATTGGAATCTAAACTGGGTTTTTTTTACCTTTTTTATTCTCTCAAATTTCTCAATCAACTATGCTCTAAGAATTTCACTCAAGTTGAGTTTTTCTCTGTCAACAAAAATCTTATAGGCTTCTTGTACAAATCTAGTTTCCATATCATCATCTCTTGGACTAGAGAATATCTTTGTTGCAATGATCCTACTCAAACATCTAACATCATCTTGCTTGATCTTGTTGATTACTATTCCTCTTCCATTGTAAATTGACTTTGTGTTTTCTAGAACTATTTATTAACATTTTTCTCATTGATAGGTATGCTACCCTCATTGCACAAACTAGTGACCTCGTAAATTATGTTGGCTAAAATTTCTACTACATTATCTCCCAACCAAAACTTTCCATCATGAATTTGGCTCAGTATGATCTTAGTTCATTCTTCATTATCAAACTCGTAATAGAACATAAATTTTACTAGATCATTGTCTTTTAGATACTCAAAACATTGTTTATAACTCATATCCTTGTTCTAATTAAGGTTGAATTCCTTAGAGACGTGCTTATCTCCTACTGTTTCAAACTTGTGAGATAATTCCCTACATCTTCTAGGTGAATGATATTTTTCGAAATTCTTGAAAATGTGACAATAGGATAATCTACCATATCTTTTATAGGTTTTATCTTCAACTTAGTTTTTTCTTCATCCTCAACATTATGAATCAATATCATGTTCATTTCAATAGTTAAACTCACAAATCAATTCTCAACACAATTCTTGTAGAAAATATGAAAATACCTCATTTTTGTGTGTAACTAGGGTTTACAAAACTTCACACTTCAATTTTCCTCCAAATTGCTTTCGATAGTTGGAAATCCACTCTTAACTACTTCTTAACTCTTCACACGATCAAATGATACATACAATCTTATTCACATGGCTTATATCTTACCAAATTGATCTCTACATTTATTGCACACGTACACAATTCATAAAAAGTTATTTCTAATCACTGGTGATTTGATTTTCTTCTGAACATACACATATGATCTTCAAATGACATGCACACGTAACCATAGCTTTGACTCATTATGCACTACCGCGTACTAACTACACAACTCTTAACTCAATCTCCAAATTTAGCTCTATCTCTTTGGTACTCAATCTTCAATTAAAAAGGTGCTTAGTTCAAATAGGATCATTTACATATAATAGATGACTTGAATCTTTCATCAGGTGCATCAAAATATTATTCTTCCAATACTATATGTAAAATTGATGGATCTTTTTCTTTGACAAATACCTCTTTGAATTCTTCTGCGTGTTCTCTGAACCCATCTTTCTGACTATTATTGTTGTTATCATTCTTTTTGACATTTATGTTGTTGTTCCTTCTAAAATTTGGATTCATGTTGATGTTCGTCATGTCTATTCTAAAAAATCTTGCTATATGACCAAATTTTTTGCATAACTAACATATCAGTGCACTGCTTTTTTAATTAGGTCCAAACTAGTTAACTAGTGCTCTGCAATTTCTGGTAATATGTCCAAAGTTGTTATATTTGTAACACATAATTTTGTTCCTTGTTCTATTTTTTCCTTCATTTGATCTCCTTCTTTCACTATATCTTCTTCTTTCATTACCTGCAAGGTTAGTATGTCTAAACATTCTACTATTGCTATTGTTACTATCAAATGTAGGTTTATTACAATCAATTGCTTTATGACCAAAATCATGACAATTATAACAAATAAAAATTAGTAATAGGTTTGAATGACTTACCTATACAATTTCTCTTCATATGACCAACTTCATTACATATAAAGCATCTACCTTTAAATTCATACCTTACCTTACTTCTTTAGGTGGTTCAACTTGCTTAGTTGCCTCTGGTTCATTAACTTCATAGGTTAACTTGCTTGCTCAACTTCTTTTGGTGCATCTTTAGATTGACTCTATTCAATCTTCTATTTATCATCTATATTATGTTTAGGATGTTCAACCACTGGATCTACTTCTCTTCTTGATTAAAATTTATTTGCAAAATTTTCTCCAATAAAATATCCAGGACCAGTTTTATCATAGGAAGGTCTCTAAAAATATAGTTGCTCGTCAATTTTCTCACTACTAAAACATAACCTTTCTAATTGTTTCTTAGCCTAGGTTAACTCTCCTTTCATAATAGTATTGTACTTTTCAATTTTTGCATGTTCTAACTGTTGGATATAATTGTTCAAATTGTGTGTTGTCTTTGATGTCACACAAATATTATATCAATCATCAGACAGTGTCTACCAAGCTCAGAAGGTTAGCTAGATAAAGGACAGAGTCTACTGAGCTCAGAAGATCAACAAGGCAAAGGATAGTGACTACCAAGCTCAGAAGGTCAGCAAAGCAAAGAAACAGTTCTTACCAAGTTCACTTAGTCATCAAAGGTAATGTGGAAGAAGCAGTTCCGACCTCACTCAATCATCAAAGGTAATTTGGAAGAAGCAGTTCTTACCGAGCTCACTCGGTCATCAAAGGTAATTTGGAAGAAGCAGTTCTTACCAAGCTCACTCGATCATCAAACGTAATTTGGAAGAAGTAGTTCTTACCGAGGGATTCAGTTCTTATCAAGTAAACTCGGTAGCCAAAGGATTTTAAGGATATTGCAATGTTAACCAAGTTTAGAAGGTTAACTCAAGAAATTTTTGGAAACAGAATTTATTGAGCAGGGTCGACCAGTAAAGGATTTCATTATTTTATGAAATAACATTTAGTTGTTTAGAGTAATATCAGTGGCCGACTGATGTATGATTTATTCGTAAATGTAACATGTAAATGGGCCAACTTGACAATCTGAACGGTATAAGTAAGAGATCAAGTTGCAAATTCTAAGTGTGAGTGTGATGGAAGTGTGGAATTATTGAGATATGAGGACTGATTATTGTGGAAGCAAATTTGAAGGATGATCAGAGACCATTGAGGAGTAGCAGAGCCATATTTGATCAAGGAGGATCTAATAATGCTAAACAGAAACCTGTAGCTAGCAAATTCAATTGCATCTTGTTCAGGTCAATTCATTGTTGCTATTGTAGTAGTGATTTCAAATCTCTTAACAGAGTTGGTTTAACATCCATTTTGTAAATCCTCTAACAAGGTGACAGTTCAGTTGAATTGTTATAAAGACCTCTAGTAAGGCCACTCCTAACAGGGTGATTAAATCCTCTAACAGGGTCACACCTAACAGTGTGTATTGTAACCTTTAATAGGGTTGGCTCCTAACAGGGCTCACTTCAGAAGAGTGAAAAATTGGTGACTAGTTACTTGATGGCTTTTCCCATATTGAGTTTCCACATTAAATCTGGTGTCTCTTGTATTCACTTTGTTTTCAGTTACATGCATGAATGCTTGAAAATAAGTAATAATTTAATTTACTAAGTTACAACATTTGTTTAACGAGTATCAGCAGTAACTAGATCTTTAAGACATCTAAGGGATCTATGGATTAATTTTTGTTAGTAACTGATTCACCCCACCCCCCCACTCTCAGTTACTCTATCTTTAATCCCAACAGTTGGTATCAAAGCCATTGGTGCTTACAGGAAAAGATTTCAAGGATCTAAGCTAAAGATCAAGATGTCTTACAAAAGGGAAATTCCAAGGCTTAACAAGGACAACTTCTTAGCATGGCAAGGATTGATGAGGCTTCATCTGGCTTCTATTGGTGATATAGGGCTAAAGTAACTTGATTAAAAATATGAAGAACCTTTTGGTACATTATCTATCAATGATATATCTATAAAGAAGACTCACAATAGCATGATGATAGATATAGCATCTGCTCTAAGTTATGAAGAATTTGATGACATCAAGGATTGCAAAACTACCTTTGAAATGTGGAACAAGCTAAAAGAGATCTATGGAGGAGATGATAATGTGAGAAGAGCCAAAGCAGAAAGTTTGAGAGGGAAATTTGATCAAATGAGGATGAGAGAGGATGAAAACATTGTAAAGTATGTTGAAAGAGTTAAAGCATGTGTTAGTGCAATCAAAGCATCTGGAGGAGACAGTTATAAGTAAAGTTCTTAGAACTCTACTTCCCATTTATGCAATCAGAGTCTCTGCAATTCAAGAAAAGAGATGTGAGGCAAATCATAAAATAAATTTAGAGGCCATAGTTGGAAGATTGACTACATTTGAGCTAGACAACTATGACAATTATGTTCTAGCTGCCAAGAACGTTGAATCAGCATTTGAAGCTAAGCTTTCATTCAAGGAAAAAGGGAAAAAGATGAAGGATCCACAATCAGATAGTGATGAAGAATCAAAACAAAGTTTAGATAGTGATCTTGAAGTGGTTGAAGCTCTACTAGCAAGAAAATATTCAAGAGGCAAAGCAAAATACAAAGGTAAGGTTCCTCTAATCTATTTCTCTTGTGAAGAAATTGGACATATTGCTACTAGGTGCCCAAATAAGTAGAACAAAGATGAGAAGAAAGGTCACAAGCACAATGGCAATAAAGACTTCAAATCATTCAAGGATAAAGGTAAGAAAACATGTTTTATGGCAAAAGATTCTAATGATTCTGATGATGAAGAAGAAGATGAAATTGTCTACATTGCTTTGAAAGATGAGTCTGATAATGATGAGGAAATGGCACTCATTTCTCATACGAGCAGAAATGATACATAGATCATAGATAGTGGTTTTTCTCATCACATCACTAGTGATAAAACTAAGTTTGAATATTTTGAAGACTATGATAGTGGCAGTGTAAGATTTGGTAACAATGAACCTTGTTGTATAAGAGGAAAAGGAAGAATCTCACTAACCAAGGAACTTGTATGTGATAATGCATATTGGGTAGAAGGACTAAAGCATAATTTGTTGACTATGGCACAGCTACTCAATAATGGATTCAAAGTAGAATTTATGCATGGAAAAGAAAGATTGTTGGATGGCAAAGGAAATTTGATTAGATTAGGCACTCAAACAAAAGAAAAGGAAATAGGCAAAAGACTAAAATGCATAAGGTCTGACAGAGGTGGTGAATTCATTTCACATGAGTTCAATAACTTTTGCATTGAAAGGGGAATCAAAAGATAGGTTTCAACACCTGGAACTCCTGAAAAAAATGGAATAGCATAAAGAAGGAATAGATCTATAATGGATTGTGCAAGAACCTTAATGATTAAGAAAGTCATTGCTATCAAATACTGGAAGGAAGCTATCAGTACTGCAGTTCATACCTTGAACCAAGTACAGCTGAAAAATGACTCATTCAAAACACCCTATGAGTTGTGGTATGGCTACAAACCCAATGTAAGTTATCTAAAAGTATTTGGAAGCAAATGTTACATTTTGAAAGAATCTAGAAAAGGTAAATTTGATGTAAAAAGTGATGAAAGAATATTTTTCAGATACTCTTGCAAAAGTAAAACATATAGATGTTTGAACTTATCTACTCACAAAGTTATAGAAAGTGCACATGTGAAAGTTGATGAGTTTGCAGAAAGAATAGAAGAAGAAAGCAAAAAGGAACCTGAAGACTACTGAAGATTTGTTTACATTGAACCTGATACAATGCCAAGTATACCTATTAATTAGGAATCCTCAACTCCAGAGTCTTCATTAACCAAGTCACAAGAAGTTCAAACCAAGTCAACATCTACTGAGCTACAAGAACCTGAGTTGCAAATAAAAGCTACCGAGTTAGCATCTATTAGGCCCAAGAAACCAGAATCAGAACCAGAAGTTGAGACACAAAAGGATAATAATGCAAGTCATTCAAAAGGCAAGGACCCTATGTTAGCCAAGTATGTCAGAAAGCATCATGCACCAGATCAAATCATTGGTGATAAATCAAAAGGAACAATGACAAGAAGTAAGTTGAAAGGCACTTGTTTACTTGCTGATTTTGAACCTAGAAATGTCAAAGATACACTAGACAATGAGAGTTGGATTCAAGCTATGAATGAAGAGATAGAACAGATACAGAAAAACAAAACATGGACTCTTGTACCTAGACCCAAAGATAAGAATGTGATTGGAACAAAGTGGGTATTCAGAAACAAACTAGATGAAGATGGTAAGGTATCAAGGAACAAAGCTAGATTGGTATGCAAAGGATATTCACAAGAAGAAGCAGTGGACTATGGAGAAATTTTTGCTCCTGTTGCAAGATTGGAAGGTGTCAGAACCTTACTTCCATATGCTGCATTCAAAGGATACAAAGTTTATTAGATGGGTGTCAAGTCAGCATTTCTCAATGGCATATTAGATGAAGAGGTTTACATTGAGTAGCCTAAAGGTTTTTTTGATCCAGACAAGGACATGGTTTGCAAATTGCATAAAGCATTATATGGTTTGAAACAAGCCCCTAGAGCATGGTATGAAAGATTGCATAACTATCTTATTCAAATTGGTTTTCAAAGAAATAATGACAACAGTAGTTTGTACATAAAGGAAGGACCAGATAAGAAATATTTGTAGATGATACTTTGTTCACAGGAAATGATGATCTCTACAAAGAATTTTCAAAACAAATGAACAAGGAATTTGAAATGTCAATGTTTGGTGAAATCAAATTTTTTGTTGGTCTTCAAATTCAATAGAATAAGAATGGCATCTACATCACTCAATCTAAATACATCAAGGAGATACTGAAAAAGTTTGGTATGGAAGATTGCAAACTAGTTGGGACTCCTATGTGTACTAGATTAAAACTTACCAAGGATGATGAATCAAAGGAAGTGGATCAGACATTGTATAGATCTATGATTGGAAAGTTGCAATATGTAGTGGACACAAGACCAGACATTGCCCTTGCAGTAGGGATTGTACCAAGATTCTCAACAAAACCAAAAGAAAATCACATGATGGCAATCAAAAGGATCATAAGATACTTAAAAGGAACTAAAGATTATGGATTATGGTATAAACTTGGAGAAAAACTGGATTTAAAGTGTTCACTGATGCAGATTGTGCAGGAAATATTGATGATAGAAAGAGCACAAGTGGAGGAGCTTTCTTTCTTGGAAAAAGTTTAGTTTCTTGGACAAGCAAAAAGTAGAATTGTACATCTCAATCCACAACAGAGGTTGAATATGTTGCAGCAGCAGTAAATTGGTCAAACATTGTGTAGTTTAAACAATTATTGGAAGGTATGAAGCAAGAAATCAAAGAACTAGTTGTTATGTTTTGTGATAACACAAGTGCAATTAACATTTCCAAGAATCCAGTGATGCATTCAAAAACCAAGCATATTGCCATCAAATATCATTTTGTTAGAGAATTGGTGCAACAAAAAGAAATAAGATTGGAATATGTGCATACAAAGAAACAAATTGTTGACATATTCTCAAAGCCTTTACCTAAGGATGCATTCTTGTATCTAAGAGGTAAGTTAGGGGTCATTCCCTTATCTAAAGCTCACTAAAATATAGTTTTAGTGATGCATCAATAGGAACAGAATTGGAAATCTATCAGTTGATGCAGCAAACCAATGAAGATATTGCATATGAATCAGTACATCAGGTACAATGGTATTTAGTTGTTTTGAGTTGTCTTTGGCATGTGTTGTCAAAGAGGGAGAATATACTGTCATATCTTTCTAAAATTTGCAAAATAATAGGAGTTTGTGTAAGAGAGAGATTATTATGAAAGAGGGAGTTTTGTATTCTGTCTTTAAAAGACTTGTTTTCAAATTTCATCCTGCTATGACATGTTGTGTTTCCATCAATGCTAAAGAGGGAGATTGTTGGATATAATTGCTCAAATTGTGTGTTGTCTTTGATGTCACAAAAATGTCATATCAGTCATCAGATAGTGTCTACCGAGCTCAGAAGGTCAGCTAGACAAAGGATAGAGTCTATTGAGCTCAGAAGATTAGCAAGGCAAAGAATAGTGACTACCGAGCTCAGAAGGTCAGCAAAGCAAAGAAGTAGTTCTTACCGAGTTCACTCGATCATCAAAGGTAATGTGAAAGAAGCAGTTCTTACCGAGTTCACTCGGTCATCAAAGGTAATTTGGAAGTAGTTCTTACTGAGCTCACTCAATCATCAAAGGTAATTTGGAAGAAGTAGTTCTTACTGAGCTCACTCGGTCATCAAAGGTAATTTGGAAGAAGAAGTTCTTACTGAGGGATTCAGTTCTTACCAAATAAACTTGGTAGCCAAAGGATTTTAAGGATATTGTAATGTTAACCGAATCAAGAAAGTTAACTCAGGAAATTTTTGGAAACAGTATTTATCGAGCAGGGTCGGCCAGTAAAGGATTTCATTATTTTATGAAATAAAATTTATTTGTTTAGAGTAATATCAGTAGCCGACTGATGTATGATTTATTAGTAAATGTAACATGTAAATGGGTCGACTTGACAATCTGAATGGTATAAGTAAGAGGTCAAGTTGCAAATTCTAAGTGTGAGTGTGATGGAAGTGTGGAATTATTGAGATATGAGGACTGATTATTGTGGAAGCGAATTTGAAGGATGATTAGAGATCATTGAGGAGTAGTAGAACCATATTTGATCAAGGAGGATCTAATAATGCTGAACAGAAACCTGTAGCCAGCAAATTCAGTTGCATCTTGTTTAGGTCAATTCATTGTTGCTTTCTAACCATTGTAGCAGTGATTTCAAATCTCTTAACAGAGTTGGTTTAACATCCATTTTGTAAATCCTCTAACAAGGTGATAGTTCAGTTGAATTGTTCTAAAGACCTCTAGCAAGGCCACTCCTAATAGGGTGATTAAATCCTCTAATAAGGTCACACCTATCAGTGTGTATTATAACCTTTAATAGGGTTGGTTCCTAATAGGGCTTACTTCAAAAGAGTGAAAAATTGGTGATTAGTTACTTGGTGGTTTTTCCCATATTGGGTTTCCACGTTAAATCTAGTGTCTCTTGTGTTCACTTTGTTTTCAGTTACATGCATGAATGCTTGAAAATAAGTAATAATTTAATTTACCGAGTTACAGCATTTTTTTATCGAGTATCAGCAGTAACTAGATCTTTAAGACATCTAAGGGATTTGTGGATTAATTTTTGTTAGTAACTGATTCACCCCCCCCCCCCCCCCCTCTCGGTTACTCTATCTTTAATCCCAACACTAACTTGATGGATTCAATTTCAAATGTAAATTTTGTAAGATGGGATCTTAGATCTGCATTCTCAGATTTCATATTTGACTCAACTTTTCTATCATCTTTCTTCAAACTTAGCTTTAGTTGAATGATCTTTAACTCATGTTTTAGAATCTCATTTTCTTTCTTCAATCTTAATACTTCATCACTATATTTTTCTAATCTTTAGGATCCTTTCTAGATTTGAGATGATCAATCTTACCTTTAATTTTCCAATGTAGTCTTTTGCATCTTTGTATCTTTGTTTCAAGTTACCTCTTTCTTTAGTAAGAATATCAATATTCTCAAGAGCTTCTTCAAGGTTCTTTTGTAATTGTTCCATATCCATAGGGATCTTACTCAAGTTATCAAGCCTCTTCTAAGTAACTATGATCTGATACCAATTGTTAGAAATAAGGAATACTAAGAAGGAGGCAGTGAATCAGTATTCTACAAACTTTAGTCCAAAACTGGATATTATTAATTGTCTTGTAACTTGCATATGAAAGTAAACTAACAATGTTGAACAGTAAACATAACCATGCAATAAGACAACTTATAACACCATATTTTGTTAACTAGGGAAACCTTGGGGTTTAAACCCCAATGGTGATGGTACCCACAAAATGATACACTAATCAAAAGTATATGGTTAAATATATTGATCCTATTAGGAGTCTAATACATGCATATAGTGTCTTGGTCTTGTTAGAGGACTTAGGCCTTGTTAGAAGCCTCAAACCTGTTAGGACTTGTTTCAACCCTAATAGTAGTTGGTACATATACATATACAAGATGATGTACAAGCTGAGTCCACTGCCCAAACATCTAACTTTACAATGTAATTTCTTGATACAAAAACCTCTTGCTTGTTGTCGATATCTTCAATATCTGATATGTCACTGCTACTCATCACAAAATTCACAATCCTCTTATCATACATCAAGATTTACATCACACAAAGTTCGCATAGTCTTCCTTAGAAGCATACCAAACTTCTCATATATGTTACAACTTATACATTAATTTACATATTGCAATCTTTCCTATATACCCTTGCAATTTGCAAATTAATGTCCAGTCAACCTTCAAACTTTCACATGCTTGGCTAAATACAAAACTAATTTTTTATGTCTTAGGGTTAATGTAAAGTTTACTTATAGATTTTTTTTTTTGCAATGTTGAAGTGTGTATATTTCCTATAGGTACAGTCAATGCCAATGAAGAATACAATTGTTGCATAGTGTATATAAACTAAATGCAAATGATATAAATATTTCTTCAAGATTGATGTCTATATTACCTTTGATCTACACACATTAGTCAATTTCTATGTTGCAATATTGAGCAGCATATACTATGTATATAATTCTAGATGGGTACATGGGTGAATGGGCATGTCTCCAAAAGGAGACATGACCATTCACTGATGTACCCAATCGGTGGAATGGTCACACCCGATGTGATTAGTCATAATAAAACTAATGCCATTAAGACTTTAACAGAGTCTATTTCAATCGGTAACAATTAGTATAAATATGATTGTTTGCTGAATTATATTAATAGATATTACTTCTTTAATAATATGCATCGGCAGTTCTGAATTTTGTGATCTCCATAATGAAATTCAAATTATATTCATGTACATATACATATTGGTATTCAGCATATTAACATGTATATATACATGAGTATAGTCTCATGTGATCAGTGCAATTTTTTGAACCAAAGCTATTTGTTTCAACACTCTTTCTTAGCTAGGGAAGACAAACTACATATGAATTTTTCTCATTATAAGAAGTAATATCCTCAAGATATATATAAGAAAATCAAGTCTCATGATTTTCTTTTTAGTTATGGTGTGTATATAGATATCAAGTCACATGATATACACCATACCAAATCATGGTACATCCATAGATATTAAGTCACATAATATCCACCATGAATTTGAATATATTGAGCTTCAACAGATATCAAGTCCCATGATATCCATCAACATGTTCTTTTAACTAACATGATCTTTCCTTTAATATCAAGTTTCATGATATTCATCATGATAGTAATCTAATAATAATAAATTTGTCACCTTATATTATTAGAATCAATATTCCATTATAAAATATTATCTCCTTAAGTAATGAACATAGGGTAGGCCCATGAGTCACAGAATCACACATATGACAAAAAAGTTTACACTTTAAACATATTTATTTAATTAATACAAATTTTACAAAGTTGAGACTCAATCTCATAAACTTACATTTCAATCAAGCCAAGTTTCTTTCTGAAATGATCAACCTTCACTTTAGGGAGAGCCTTGGTGAGAATGTCAGCAGTTTGATCACCTGTATTAATATATTATAATTGAATAGATCTTATTTCCATCGTGTCTCTTATGTAGTGGTAAGGAATCTCTAAATTCTTGGATCTATCATGAAATATTAGATTCATGGATAAGTTGATACAACTTTGATTATCACAATGAATTGTGGTAGGTTTCAAAGGTTCACCAAACAAGTTTGAAAGAAACTTCTGAAGCCACACTATTTCTTGAGCTCCCATAGCTAGTGCAATATACTCTGCCTTAGTAGAACTTTGAGCAATAGAATCTTTCTTTCTACATATCCAAGAGATCATGGCTGATCCTAAACTAAAGCAACATCTTGATGTGCTTTTCCAGTCTTTTACACTTCTAGCCCAATCAAAATCAGTATATCCATGAAACTCCAAGCCGGTATTCTTGTATTTAAGTTCACATCAAATATTACCTTGAAGATACCTCAATATGTGCTTCAAAGTAACAAGATGAATCTCTCGATGTTCACACATGAATTGACTTAATGCATATATCAGGTTGAGTATTTACAAGATATGTCAAGGACCCATTTATCTATTTGTATAAGGTGGGATCAACTAGTTTGGATTCAACACTTGCTTCCTTTAGCTTGTGAAGGTTGGTTTCCATAGGTGTACATTCCAAATATTTTTAAAATATCAATAGTGTACTTCTTTTGATGTAGAAAATTATTACCCAACTTCTAATGTACTTCCAAACCAAGAAAGTAATGGAGAATTCCTTAATCCTTCATTTCAAATTCAGAATCCAAATCTTTCTTACACTAATTAATAAGATGTTCTTCCCCTGTAATCAGAAGATCATCAACATAAAGAATTAGAATTAACATAGCACATTTAGTTACTTTGAAGTAGAGATTTGGATTAGTCATGTTCTTGGTGAATCCAAGACTTAAAAAGTATTTGTCAATCCTTTCATAATAGGTCCAAGGAGAATGTTTAGTCCATATAGAGCCTTCTTCAATTTACAAACATAAGAAGCGACATCATGAGTTAAAAATCCTTCTAGTTGTTCCAGGTATACTTCTTCCTCTATCTTTCCATTAAGAAAAGCAATTTTTACATCCATTTGATGGATTTTCCAACCTTTGGTTGTTGCAATGGCTTTTACATCTCTAACAGAAGTGTACCTGATAACTGGGGCAAAAGTTTCTTCATAATCAATTCCTTTCTTTTGAGAAAAACCTCTAGCCACAAAATGAGCTTTATGTTTTCCAATGCTATCATCTGGTACTTTGTAGAGCCATTTTGAAGACACGACAAATTTTTCTTTAGGTCTCAAAACTATGTACCAAACATCATCTTTTAGCATAGACTAGCATTCTTCCACCATGGCATCTTTCGAAGTTTTATTTTTAAGTGCTAGAAGGTTTAGGATTCAAGCTCTTATATATGAAAGCATTATATGTCAATTTTCTAGGTCTCTTGCTTTCTCTGAAGATTCCTGAAGGGGCTATGAATCCATCTGTAACGCCTTGCCAAGGGATCCAAAAGAACTAACCTAAAGTTTTACTAAGTTTGCCAAACTTTTTTTTTTTAAGATGACATATACAACAATCATAAAGTAGTGGAAGAAATAACATACAATCATTCAGAAGCAAACATAACAGATTTCATTCCTTAAGGATCCCAAGACGTTGAATCACATTTAAGTTTAAACATTATTAAGTCAAATAAATAATACATCCACATGAAAGAATAACTACAAGTCCAATCCATTTAAATAATATACATTTGTTCTAAATGCCACTTGGTAATAAATTTAGAATGCATAATCATCCACTGTATATGTCACAGGATATGAAAGGCTAAAAGAATATTCATTTATAAAATAGATTACATCATCCCTTTTGGATCCATGAAACAAAGTACAATACAATAAGTAAAATCATCCATCATAATACACAACATAGAATGAACAAAAATGCAGAACAAGGAACTCCAGCCACAGCATCTGCGGATGGATCTCAATGGTAAAAGTAAAAAACACTACCACTCAACCTTGTGGTAACCCAAAAAGGTCCACTCCCACCGTGCTGAGGAGATAGTCTCAAGTTTCAAATAGGATATCAATCCCAAAGATCAAAAGTAATCTCTATGTCAAGAAAACCCTAAAAGTAATCTAACTCAAAGGTTCCAAGATAAATTGACATCTAGACCCAGAGGCACTCAAAGACATGTAGGGAATCTACTATGTAAATGGCCAAGTGTCATCACATGAATCAATGCTAGAATTACCTTGCCAGTCTAACTTGATCCCAGCCCCCTAGTGACTCTATGCAACACTAGTGTCCTTTCATTCTGACAAGGCATACTAATGATCTGTGGTCGCAACCAAGCATTCTCTTTACTCCCATCCTAGTCTATACTAGCGCTCGAGGCATAGGTGAGAACATACAAAGACTCTTATTAGGTTCATTTTACTCTCATTTAGTATAGTGTTTTCACTTATTAAGCAACTTAAAATGGATTACCCTGGCAACCACTTTGGGCCCCAGCCTCCATTGCAAGCCACTTCCTAACATTACATATAGATAACCTACCCTAAGCTCATAAAAATCACAAATCAAAGAATCATAGTATTTCCCTCAGTTTGATACAAGTGACTGGAAAGCATCAAAGATAATTCACAATAATCCATCAGTTCTTTATAAGCAACTAGAAAGTATCCCAAACATAACTGATTGAAGACTCAAAGGTCAAGACAAATATGTCATACCATTTATCTCATAATCACATAAGGGCATTGAAAGCAATAATGAACAATACAACCAATCTCATCATAGAGCATACCAAACACATTACCATGATTGAGTTTAATTGGTCAAGTTCAAATCATCATAATACCACAAACACAGAACTCCCAAGCCTCTGGTAGACATCCTAAAACTGCAACACTCTAGTCAACCCAAACCCAAAACATAGACAACATACAAATAACAGAGTAGTGTGATAGTTTGGTTTGATTTGAAAGCACATAGTTGAGTTAACAGTAAGGTTTGTATTTCCATTCAATGTAAGTTTTCGAACATATAAGTTTTACATTTTACCCTTAACTATATAACCCATTTCTTGAATTTGAATAAAATGCACAATTGCACTTATCGGATTACAATTAAATGTTCTAAATACTTTAAAAGTAATTGTTTCTTAAATTATTAAAATAATGATTATTGATCTTAAATAATTACCATATTATTAAAAATCAAATCATTAATACTAATAATAAACTAAATAAATGTAAACTTATTTAAGAAAAATTCATATTACTAACTCAACTTAATTAAAACTAAATTCAATTAAATTAATTAGTAATTATTGAAAAATAAACTATGTTAATAATATATATTATTAAATAATTAATAATTAGTAAATTTATTAATTAAAATTTTTAACAATTAATAATTAAATTTAATACAATTAAATTATATTAAAACAATAATTAAAAATATATATATAAAACGGTGTATATTTTGAAGGCATGTTGACCTTATACGCTGCAGTGGCAAGTTATATTGATGTCGCAGACAGCAATATTACCTTTCTATATTATTTTCCTTGCCCAAAGTGGCCTTTTAGAGTGATCAAGACTCTCTTCTTGAGTCTCTGGAAGGATTTCAATTTCAATTGAAGTATCTTCAGGAAACTCCTTGTGAATATAAGGAGCAAGAGTCTCTCCTAGAGATACATCAAATGTATCTAGTTCATCAGAGGTTTTGGCTCTTTTGAAAGCAATGTCTTCCTCAAAGATGACATTTAGTCTACTTAGTTCTATTTGTTTCTGTCCAGGAATGTAGACTCTATATCCTTTTACTATTTCACTCAAACCAATGAAAATACACTTTCTTCAAGAAGGTTCTAACTTTGTCCTCTTCTCCTTAGGTACATGAACATATACAGGACATCCAAATATCCTTAGGTGACTGATGTCAAGTTTCTTTCTAGAAAATGCTTTCTTAGGAGTCTTATTATCCAAATGTGAGTGAGGACATCTATTCTAAATATAGACTATTGTGTTGGATGCTTCAACCCAAAAGGACATACTCAAGTTTTGATCAAAAATCATGGCCCAAGTAGCTTCTACAATAGTTATATTCTTCCTTTCAACAACCCCATTTTGTTGAGGATTGTAAGGGAATGTTAACTCCCTCTTAATTCCAGTGAGTTTGTAGAACTCTTTAAATATTTTAGAAGTATACTCCTTCCCATTATCTATTCTTAGAATTTTAATGTTCTTACTGGAGGAGTTCTCAGTGATAGTTTTGAATTCTTTAAATTTAGAGAGAACCTCTTAAAAGTCTTTGCATTTAAGGAAGTATATCCATGTCTTCTTTGAAAAATAATCAACAAATATCAAATAGTGCAAGAATCCTCCTATAGATGGTTTAAACATGGGCCCACATAGATCAAAATGTACTAGTTCCAACACTTCTTTAGTTTTGCTCAAACTATGAGGAAATGGCCTTTTAGTGTTTTTTCCTGAGGCACAACCTTTACATGATTCATTGTGAATATCTTTTAACTTGGGCATTCCAGTTACTACTTTCTCCATTTATGTTAGGGCACGAAAGTTAATATGACCTAGTCTTCTATGCCATATTTCATTTGAATCAGAGGTCTCATGTACAAGTGCAAGGTTTGTCTTAGCACATAGCTCATATAAGAGTCCTTGTCATACTCCTATTGTTATAGCCTTCTTAATGGTTTAATTTTTAGGCCATTCTAGTACTTCCCCTTCCATGAATGCAATTTTATAACCATCATCCTCAAGAGTGGATATAGATATTAAATTCCTCTCAATACTTGGTACATTGAGAACTCCAGAAAGTTGAATAGAATTTCCATATTTTAGTTTTATGGTGTAGGTCCCAATTCCTTTACCAGAGTGTGCAGAGTCATCACCAATTGTAACTTCTTCATTTGTTTCTATTTTCATGCTTTCTAGATTATCTTGATATCCAGTGATGTGTCTGGAAGACCCACTATCAACTATCCATTTATTCCTTTTTGTTGATATTTGGTCGAATAATGCAAAATAGAAACCATATTTCTCATGTTCATTTCCTTCCTTTGACTTTTTAGATTTTGCAAAAGATGCTTGAGGTTTAGATCTATCAAGACGATTTATTGCATAATGTCCATATAGATCACATCTGGAGCATTGGATTTTGGACAAGTCTTTCTTTTATTTGGATTGTCCTTTTCCATGAAAATTTCTTTCCCTTTTGTTATTTTTCTTCTTTCCTTTCTTATGAGCATTTGTATTAAGAACTTGAACATCTTCATCTAGGGTTTTTTGTTTTCCCTTAATCATTAATCTTGATTCTTCTTGAAGACAATATCATCTTAAACATTCTAGTTTAGGGATTTTAGACCTAGCACTTATATCTTATATAAAGGATTCCCATGAGTTTGGAAGTCCTCCTAATTTTATGAAGTATAACTCTTGATTTTCAATCTCATAACCAAGTGCAGATAATTGATCTCTTAAGTCTATGATTCTCATAAAGAAAGCATTTATAGTTTATCCTTTATTCATGCTTAAACACTATTCATCTGCCTTTGAAGAGCAATTTTTATGCTAGTATTATTGATTATAAATGCATTTTCAAGAGCTTGAAACATACGATATGTTGTGGTATGTTTTGCCACAATAGGTACTATGTGGTCTTGAACAACATCTACAATTATCTTCATTGCCTTTTCATTTTTCTCAATCCATTCTGATTCTTCAGGATCATCTTTAGGTTCCTTTTTGTCCTCTTTTACAAATGATTCCAATTTTTTTTTCTTTTAACAACATCATTACTTGAAGTTTCTAGGATTCAAAGTTATCACCACTTCCAAGGTGATGTTTGAATCTCATTGTGTTTGTCATTTTGTAGGGAGAAAGGATTGTTTGTCTTAAAGTAAAAATCTAACTCAATAAACTTAGTGTGATCTTTCCTTAGCCAAGCTCTGATACCATGTAAAGTTTACTTACAGATTTCCTTTTTTGCAATGTTGAAGTGTGTATATTTCCTGCAGGTATAGTCAATGCTAATGAAGAATACAAGTGTTACACAGTATATATAAACTAAATGAAAATGATATTAATATTTCTTCAAGATCGACGTATGTATTGCCTTTGATCTATGCATATTAATCAATTTGTATGTTGTAATATTGGGTGGCATATACTATGTACACAATTCTAGATGGGTACATGGGTGAATGGACATGTCTCCAAATGGAGATATGACCATTCCCCAATGTACTTGATCAGTGGAATGGCCACACCCGATGTGATTAGTCATAACAAAACTAATGCCATTAAGAATTTAACTAAGTCTATTGTAATTAGTAACAATCAGTATAAATACAATTGTGTACTAAATTCAATTCTGAGATATTACTTCAATAATAATATGCATTGGCAATTCTAAATGCTACAATCTCCATAATAAAATTTAGATTATATTCATGTACATATACATACCGATATTCAACATATTGACATGTATATACATGAGTATAGTCTCATGTGATCAGTGCAATTTTCTGAATCAAAGCTATTTGTTTCAACAATTAACATCTAGTATGTCATCGCTAATTATTCAAGTAATTATTTGGTAAACAAAATAATTCCTTAGCTCATAATTAATCTTTTCCTATCATGCTCTATTCTGCCTATACACTATTGCAAATGGTAAAAATGTCATATCTTCATCTGTACTAACCAAACTAACTTGGGAACTTACACACATCATCCTAAAACTCTATATTATCCATACATAACTGTGCATGTGCCAATAATGCTTCTATCATCTGTACATATCAAAATTGTCTCTATTATGTTAGACGAACTATCTTGTACTTGGACAATTAAGTCTAGCTGTGAAATCTTCATTTATACATAATTCCTTCTTCATACAAGATATATGTTGCCATAAATGACAATTCTAACTCTTTTACAACTTATCCTACTTAGATTAATTGCCAACAGACCATACCATAGTTCATAGGGTGTCCTGTTTGTTCCTTTCTTTAATTGAACTCGGTTGAGTGTGTAAACAATTGTTCTAATAGCTTCTCTCTAGAATATCTGAGAGACCTCCTTCTTAATCATTAAAGTCCTTGCACAATCTATGACAAATCTATTTCTCCTTTCAGTAATACCATTCTATTATGGTGTACCCAGTGTAGATAACTCTCTTTTGATACCATTCTCAGCACAAAAGTTGGTGAATTCAACATGCATAAATTCACCACCTTTATCAAATCTTAAACATTTCAAAGATTTACTAGTTTCCTTTTTAACTCTAGATTTATACCATTTAAACCTATCAAAAGCACATGATCTCACCTTCATGAACATTACAATCATCATCTTTGAATAATCATTTACAAACAATATGAAGTAACTATCAACTCCAATTGGACCATATAGATTTGTATGCACCAATTCTAGAATATCATTGGAAGTGTGTGCCTTTCTAGAAAAAATTAACTTTGTCATCTTATCGAGCTGACATTCATTACACATAGCATTCTCAATTTTTTTCAAATTTAGTAAGCCTCTTGCTCTTTTCTTTCTACTAATTTCACCATGTTCTCAAGTTTACATGACACAACCTTGTATGCCATAACCACACATCTTTAATGCACATAAACATGTGTCAACTATAGGATCAATGTAGAATAAGTTACCTTTTGTGTGTATTCTTGTTCCAATTAGATTTCCCTTGTCATCAAAGATCTTGACCTTCCTTTTCTTAAATTCTAATTTGTGACCTAAGTTATTCAACTGAGAAACACTCAAAAGATTATATTTAAGTCCTTGAACCCAATATCCATCATCATATCTAATCTTATCATTCAACAATAGTGTTCCTTTACCTTTCACTAAGTATGGAATATCACTACCAAACTTAATAGTTCCACCATCATCAATTTCTTCAAATTTATCAAACTTGCTTAGATCACTAGTCATGTGATGTGAACAACCACTATATATAATCCATGAGTCATTCTTAGTAACATCTAAAATGAGGGCAGTTTCATTACTGTACCTTTCACCATTTGGACCTTCTTTGATTGCAACATAGACCTCTTCAACTACTTCCTTTTTGTCATCTTAACTAGACTCGATTTGCTCTTCCTCAACAATATAATATGACTTCTTGAATTTGTCTTTGGAATCCATGTTCTTCTTGTACTTGTAATATTTATTGTCAAGTCTATTAGACTTACCTCGGTTAGGATATTTAGCAACAAAGTGACCAACCTTGTTACGTTTGAAACTGATCAAGGGCAATTTACCTTTGTATTTGCCTTTTCCTCTTGATAACCTTCTTGCAAGTAATGATTCAATCTCATCTAGATAATATTCAGTTTCCCTTTGTTATTTGGTTTTCTTCTCTTTCTTTGAATTGGTGATGGTTTAGTGAAGACTTAAAAGCATTTCCCATTGTAACCATACTATTATCATAAATTCTCAACTCAAATGAAGTCAACCGACCAACTAGACCAAGTGTTAGATCATTTTCAGGCATAGCTCTAACTTCTTGAATAGCAAAAACTTTGATAGCATAAATAGGTAGAAGATTTCTAAGAACTTTATTTACAATTTTAGAATCATCTATAGCTCCTCTAATAGCTCTAAGTGGACTTACAACATCCTTGATTCAGTTCACATATTGAACATCATTCTCACCT
Source organism: Cupressus sempervirens (assembly GCA_028749045.1). Lineage (NCBI taxonomy): Eukaryota > Viridiplantae > Streptophyta > Pinopsida > Cupressales > Cupressaceae > Cupressus > Cupressus sempervirens. Next base: position 179,336,626 of record CM053785.1, on the reverse strand, counting down.
TCTTTCATTCTCATGTCATCATACTTACCTCTAAAACTTGCAGCTTTGGCTCTTCTTACATTGTCATCTCCTCCATGTAGTAGCTTTAGTTTATCCCACATTTTCTTAGCATTTGCATAGTTTTTTATATCATCAAATTTGGCATCATTGAGAGTAGATGCAATCTCAATCATTAGACTATTATGGTTTCTCTTCTCATTCATTTGCTCCACATTCAGGGGACCATCAGGTGTAGTATATTTATTCTCCAACCAATGTGTGACATTATCTCCAATACTAGAAAGATGCAACTTCATTCAATCTTGCCATGAGGAAAAGTTCTCCTTGTTCAACTTTGTTACCTCTCTCTTACACATCTTCAATCTTTAGCTCAATTTCCTTTAAAATTATTTCTTCAAGCACTCAACTCTAATACCAAATTGTTAGATAATTGGTGGGGGGGGAGTGAATCAGTTATGTCTAGTTATCATACAGTCCCTTAAACATTTTAGTACCAACTAAACATCATAAATATTAACTTAAATCACTTAGTGTAATCATCCAACTCAATACTTAACTCATCCATTCAATTCTATATGAACTATTAATAAATTGTTCCTTGCATTATCAACTAACAGTAAAATTCCAATTATTACCTAGTGATATCTTAAGTCTTACCAAGTTGTAGTAAACTGTAAAAACATATAAAACAACTTGCAACACAAATAAAAATCACACAATTAACACCATGATTTTGATGTAAAAATCCCATGAAGGGAGAAACACCTAGGACCAGAAACCCAAAAAAATCACTCTTCTGAAGTAAGCTCTACTAGGAGCCAACATTGTTAAAGGTTACATACATATTTTTAACGTGACCTTATTAGAGGATTTCACCAAAAGATCATCTATATTTTATCACTCCCTATCCTTGACTAAAAAGAGTGGCCTAATTTAAAGGACTTAAAAATGCCACTAATCAATGTTACCATATAGGATTTCATACACTTGTTAGGCCCACTCGATACTTTTGAGATTTTATGCTATAATGGTTAAATCGTAATAGTATACAAATGATCTGTTAGAATAGAAACTACCTTTTCTTGTTTAGATCTTTTTTATTGCTCTTTCTTTGTCTTTTTCTCACCCTTGAATCTTCTTTCACTCTGTAATCCAACTTGGATGATTATTTCCTTTTCTTTCTCCTTTAACTGCTCGGCTCACCTAGCTCAACAATCTCTTGTTACATTCTTCACCTTCATAGTTTGATCTCCTCTTAGCAATATGATCAACAAAAAACTTAGTAACATCAATTGGCAACCTAAAAGTGTCTCCAACATCTCCTTAAATAGTTTTCTTAGTGCTTCTAGGTCCTTCCATCTTTTGTCACTTAATCAGCATTGTTGATCTTATGTTTATAATAGAATTCCTTCATATAATGAATTTAGACACTTAGAAAATATAACTTCTATAGAACTTTGTATCCATCCTTATCTTCATTCAATTTCCTTCATCAAATCCTTCTTGAATTTTTTCAGTCATAGATCTTGTAAAAAATCTTTGACTCATTCCTTAGACCTTCTTGAAGTTTCCAAATTTCTATCAAAGTGTAGTGCCTGCCCCTAGTTCACATTCTATTATCATTGTCAAGTTCTTTTAGGTTGATTTTGTGCATTAATTAATTTAGAGATATTGGATTTACAATACTATGATATTATTTCATGACTTTGATTACAAATATATCAGTTATAATTGTTTAGTTGATTTCATTTCACATGACGTTAATGATGATCCTAGTTAGTAAAAGTGGTTTCTTTTATAAAAATGTTAACAAGATGTCTTTAATGATGATTATGTTGTATTGATAGAGATGCATTATTATATGTACGCATTTGATGTTAGACTTGTGATTATTATACTTACCCCATACTTGCATGTGTATGGTGTGTGTGTTTATTTTATCTTTCTGTCTGACGTGTTTGATGTGGTTAAGGGAGGGAGTCGTAGTCACCTACTAGTCGGGATCTACACGATGAACCACTCCCCGCCATTGTCTGTTTAGTTTAGATATATTATATACATGTACATGCTTGGCTTTTATGCAGGATGCAGGTACCGGGGATCGACTTCCCTGAATTGCCAGGATGAGCGTGCCCTATTACAAATACTCAACTGGTGAGAATGGGGAGATAATGATCAGGTCCAATCCTAGCCATAAGCCTATAATACTTGTCCTGCAAGGAGGACTCGTAACAAACTGTCTACCCTTTTTAAACCCGTGAGTATTTTATGCGTATATTGTTTTGTGTCTTTGATGTATTTTCTATTAATTAAGTCTAATTAATAGATTAAATTAATAATTTAATTTAATGAAGAATTATTATGATTGTTTGAATATTTAATTATATTTAATTAATTGAGAAATTAATTACATATAAAGAATTGAATTGGAAGATAAAAGTTTTAAGATTAAATTTAGAATATGATAATATTTATTTAATTTAATAATAATATATTTAGAGTTCATTTTTAAATAAATACTAAATATTATTGTTATTTAAGTTAATAAATATTTATCAAATTAAACGTTCAAAATATATTAAAAAGGAAAAAGATATTAAATTATGAATATGTTTTAAGTTCGCATGAATAAGTTTAAAATATAGAAATTAATTTAAAAGATAAGAACATGTGAACTTGAATAAAAGTATTTTAATAAAGTACGCATGAGATTAAAATTATAAATTAACTTTAAAAGCAAAGTAAAGTGGAAAGTTAAATAAAGTAATTTAACAATTCACTTAACGTGCATGAAAGGAATAATAAAATAATAATTTTAATTAAAAGGGAAATTAATTGTGCATGAATGAATTAATTAAATAAAGTAATTATTATTTTAGAGTTGTGGGGACAGAAGCCCTAAAAGGTAATTAGATTCTATATTAGAGGGTTTTGGGTCATTATTGCACACACAGGTTTTCAGGGAACACACTTTTGGAAAGGGGAGCAAAGAAATCTTTGGAAGCTTGGAAGGGTTTGGATTAGCAAGGGTTTCACCAGATTGTTAGCATCAGATCAAGGTAGGGTTTGTGAACCATTCTAGAAACACTTTCGGATCTTTGTCTTCTTCGTGCTTGTTGGAAATTGCTTTCTCAAATTTTATTGAATGAATCTTGCTACCTTTCTTCTGAATCTTTTGCGATTTGATTTCTTCTAGGAATCGGGATTGAAAAAAAAACTATTTAGAAAACCTTGTTTTACTTCTGAAAGAAATTTAGTATTAAATTGAAATTTGGGTTTTGAATTAAAATGGAATTAAGAAATTTAAATTTGGAAGGGGTTTGTTTTTGGAAATGAAAATCTTAGGATTGAAGATTCGAAGGGTTCAATTTATTTTTCCTATCAGTTTAATATCGTAAATGTTATTAAAATATGTATATATTAAAATAATATTGTTATGAAGTTCATTGAGAAAAATATTATAAAATAAAGAATATAGAATTATAATACAATTCTTAAAATTTTCATATATAATAATTTATCTAAATTTATTAGAAGGGTTGTTCTTCTAATAAACAAAATTATTGAAATTTGACTTAGTTAAAAAATAAAAAATAATAATATAAAAATAATAAAAAATAAAATAAAATAAATAATAATAATAATAATAATAATATTTTTTAAAAAATAATAATAATAATAATAATAATAATAATAAAATAAATAAATTTAAAAAAAAATAATAATAATTTAAAATATATATATATATATATATATAAAACGAAATTTTTTTATAACCCCTGCCGGCGCCATACGCTGCTGACGCAGGCTACGACAGCAGTGGTATGGTTAATAATATTTACTATTTAACCATTTGAATTATTAATGGAATTGGGAAATATTTCTATTTAGTAATCGAATAATTTAATAAATGATTAATATTACTTCTAAGTCTTGATATGTTATTATATGAACAAGAATGAGTTTAATTGCAAGGGTTAATTATGAAGGTTAACTGAAAAACTTACTTACTTGAAAACATGTATTAGACTGGAAATTTAAAACCTTAATTCAAACAAATACACGGGTGTATTGTATGAGTAATACTGAGAATCGTATACACTTGAACATACATTGAAACGCAAATTGAAACTTATGTTGAAAACGAAAATTGAAACCTTACATTAATTCAACAATATATTATCAATCAAATCCAACTGTGAGACTATGATGTTTTCTATGTACTGTCTATATTTCTTTTTGGATTTTGGTGTTGTTTAGATGTCGACCAGTCTAGGATGTACACCAGAGGTTTTGTGAGATTTCTTGGATACTATTATGTGGCTAGATGTTATGATGATTCTTGTGATTCAAATTGGAGTTTATACTTATGAGATTTGTTTTGTGAGCATTTATGTGTATTTGGATTTAGTTTGATCCATCTTGTTATCAGGTTGCCTGTTAAGGAACCAAGTTTGATCTTTATGGGTGTTGTGGTATGGGACACAACTGTGTTTTTATGTGCTTAGGAGAGGTTGTCTAGGTATGTGACTTGGGAGTGGCTTGCATAGGGGTCCGGGACCCAAAGTGGTCAGTACCAGGGTAACCTAATGCAAGTTATGTAATAAGTGATAACCTAGTAATTAAAATTTATGGGGGGGAAAACACACTAAAAAGATAAGTTAGAGATTTTTGATTTACCCATGTCTTGAGTGCTTGTATAGACTAAGGATGGGAATGAGATGAGTACCTCGTCTTCTTGAGAGGGCTTTCTAGTTTTCCATATGTGTGATGTTGAGGGTCCGGGGTTCAAAGTAACCAGTCCTGGGTAACTCAATGCTTGAGGGTCCGGGGTCTATTAAGAGATTAGTCCAGGGTAACTCAAGCAGCCATGTGATGACACTCCCTAGTATGTAGCCTAAGTCTCCTCTGTAGTTTTTGTGTATCTCTGGTGGTGTACTTATTGTTGGATGTGGTGTACTTATTTTTGGTGGTGTATCTATTGTTGGATGTGTTTATTGTGGTTACTTACTTTCATTGATGATGATTGGTGTTTCATTATGTTGTACTTTTGACATGTGGTTTTTGACTTGAGGAGGATTATCTTTTGTTGACTTTATCTTGTGATCTTGTTATTTGGTTTATACTTGGTTTGTGTATGATGTTTGGTTATGTGATGTCAGTATTGGATTGAGTGTTCTTTCTTTCTGGTTTATTTTATCTTCTTGAGTAGTATGTGTTACCTTTGAAATAGTTTTGGCTAGTAGGTATTCCATGCCTAGGAATGTTTTATGTTTGATAGCCGTTTGTGGATCGTTCATTATCTTCCCTGCACGGTGGGAGTGGAAGCCTGACTAGGTAACCACGCGGTCGGGAGGTAGTGCCTTCTTACCATTTGGGTCCCCCTTCACATTACCAGCTGTTGGATGTTCATTGTAGAAGATGTACCTTTATCATTCTTACTTCTTATCTCAGAGACTTCTTTTCAGATGAAGTATATATGTTATCATGTATTCTGTTGTACAGTATCTATTTGCACATACCCTGCGACATGTGCAGTGGATGTTATTGATTGGATGTACTTTCATTGTATTGTTTATACTTATGCATTTGCTTATGCGACTATGTATCTATTATTCCTTTATGATCTTGAGACATTGTACTTGAAACTTAAACTAATTAATTTAAAATCATTAAATGTGACTCAACGTAAAGGAACTCTTGAGGAATTGAAATTATATCTGTAATTGATTATGTGTATTTGATATGTATGTTCTTATTGCTTCCGCATTAATGTTATCTTGATGTTGTTTAAACTTCAAAAAAAAAAAAGTTCAATAAACATTGTAACATGTTAGGTTTATTTCTCTTGGGTTCCCGAGCGGGGCGTTACACAAAGTCGACCTCAAATTCCAATTATCCAAACTTGTTCATCCATCTATCGCTCGATAAATATAACATTTACTTAGGAAATATAACACTTAATTAATACTAACTCACTCGGGTAATTTTGAATATAGTCTCCCTTCATTAACCTTGTAATGTAGTTAACCTTGTATTCTTCAATATATTGCAATAATACATGATTTTAGAACAATCAACCAATAATACATTATCAATGCCCAACTCATTCAAGTACCCATTGAATACCATACATATCACTTATGTCTTCATCATAATTTCTTCAAATTTTATTCATCAATCTAATGATATGGTAGAGTTAGCATAATGTCTATACAACTAAGACTTTGGCATAAATCAAAATATAATAACTGATATGAATCTCCTACATACATTCATAGCATCATCAGCTAATAATCTCCCACTATCAATTACATTATCATGTTGGGTTAGCATTTACCTTCTAACACTACTATACTTGAACAATTCTCATGAAGACCTAACAAAACCTCTACATCGAACATAATCTCTTACTATATAATTCATATCTACACATCATTAAAGTTATACATATAGTACATATATCCTTTACAATACAAAATTGATCTTAAATATGATCTCCTAACCCAAAAATATAAGTCTTATTGGTTTATAGAATGAAACATGTAGAATATTTGACCAATATAATAAAGTGATCTTATTTGATCAAAGACTAAATGAGTTTGATGTTGGATCTACCAAAATATATCATTGACCAAAACTAATTTGCCAACCAATTCACCATACTAGTAAACCATTTGCCCTATTTATCAAAAAAAAATTCCACCTGATACTAAAAATGAATATCTTTGTAATGTAAATACTTCAAGCTTTTTTATGATTAGATTATACATAATCATATGTCTAATTCCATGTGTTTTAATTGCATTCTCTAACTCCCCTAAAGCTTCTCATATTGATGGTTTGTCTGACTTCTTGAGCATTATTTTTAGTAAATTGAAAGTTCTCTAAGTGTAAAACTATGGTAAAGCACCCGATCCCCAAAATGGCCATGAAAAAGGATAATAGTTTCCATCAATGATAGAAAACCATACTTTGATAATCTCTTTTTCCAATAGATTCTACAAAAAACTTTGGTACTTTTTGCACATAGGTACCAATATTCTCATATGTGATCATCCTCAAAGATTCAAGCTTTTCTTTCAAACTCAACAACTTTTCTTTCTTTACAAAGGTATCTCCTTCAAAAAATGTTTACAATTTCACCTATATCTCGTGTGTGGTCTCCAATTCCATGAAAATAGTGTACTCAATTTTTTATAAGGAACTATGTAATATTTCCTCAACTCTCATATTGTTTTCAAATTCTTTCTTCTAATCAATTAACACTAGTGATAGACAAATTTGGAACCTTGAAGTCTTTCTTTATAATAACTTTACAATACTCAATTTCCATACAGATTAGTTTTTTTATTATCCTTCCTTATCATATTGCATTATTAGTTTCATCAAACTTTAGACTATGCTTCTTAAAGATTTCCATCATGGATCTTTCCAAGCGATCAAGCTTCAAAAAGAGGAGTAGCCTCTCATACCCATTGTTAGAACTAAGGTAGCACACACAACTAAGGGGTGAATCAGTTATGTCCCAAAACTTAAAACTATAACCAATTCATCACCATTACAAATCATATCTAGAAGTTAAACAATAAAGCATAATTTACAACATCTCCATAATACATAACACCAAAATTATTTACGTGGAGACCATATTGAGTGAAAAGGCATGATGGAGATCAAACCCACTAGATGATGTATTAGGAAAAATACCATGATAGAGGTCTAAAGGAAATGCACAAATTCAGGCACACTACTTAGACATTACTACTCAAATATACAACAAGGGCAACAACCTTGAGATTGCAATAAGGGAAACAATGCTGAGATAAACTACAACTCACTTATGTATGAACTGACTAATAGTATCTCTTATATGCTAATACAATTCTAATGAAGTATAATAACTCTCTAACTTAATAATAGACCTCACTCACACCTTTTCTCTTAACCTCTTATATAACATGCTCACATTATATATATATATATATATATATATATATATATATATATATATATATATATATATATATATATATATATATATATATATATATATATATATATATATATATATATATATATATATATATATATATATATATATATATATATATATATATATATATATATATATTTATTTATATATTTATATTTATATTTATATATATTCTTCCATAAAGATGAAATCATATATAAAGATGAAATCATTTGTCTAGTACAAAGAGCGGATATGGATGGAAGAATATATATATATATTCTTCCATCCATATCCGCTCTTCGTACTAGACAAATGATTTCATCTTTATGTATGATTAATAAGCCTGCAATGCCCCACTAGGGAACCCAAAATAAATTAACCTAAAGTTTCACTAAATTTTTCAAGCATTTTTTTCTAAGTTAAAGATAATAACTTAACAACATCATATACAATATAGCGGAAGCATTGACTCACATACACAAGAACTATCAAATAGATTACAATTCTTAAGGGTCCCATAACATTGAATCACATTTAAGTTTAATTAATACTAAAACCAATGTATAACACATCCATATAAAGAATAACTAGATGTACAAATTCCATTTAAAGAATATACAATTACAGGATGCCACTTGATGAATTCAGACTGGTAAACAACTCAGATACTTGTCCTAATTTCTAGGACAATTGGCTTAGGTTAGGATTTGGACTCAAGAGTTATCTCCCCACTTATACCATTGAAATACTATGATAGGGTACGCTCATCCTAGTAATTTAGGGAAGTCAATACCCAGTACCTGCAATCTACATGAAATCCACACATGTATAAAATCATATATTCTGAACTAAACAAGCAATGGCAGAAAGTGGTACATCATGTAGATCCCAACTAGCAGGTGACTATGATTCCCTCCCTCAACCACATCAAGAATGTCAATCATAAAGAAAAACATACATGTACATCATACACATGTAAGTATGGGGTAAGTAACCATAGGAATTGCATATAAATCATTCCTCTAACTAACATCATGAAATAACTGAAAGTCATTAAATGAACATATGTATATCGTCATTAAAATAATCATAAAAACATAGAATAACTAAGTAACTCATCACATATATAAACTGAGTATGAAATACATCTAATCTAATTTGGTGACCAAGTACTAATAATTAGAAAACACTATCAGAAAACTGGCCTAACAGAATTCGGCAATACAATAGAAAAGTCAAGTAGGGGTAGGCATTACATCCACTCCCCCTAGACTTAGGCTTACTCTTGGAAGCCTACAAGAAAGATAAAACTAAGCTAGGGGTAGGCATTACATCCACTCCCCCTAGACTTAAGCTTACTCATGGAAGGCTACTACAATGACTAGGGTAAATAAAAGTCAAAGAGTACTATCTACAATGTCAAACAAAAAGCTCATTTACGAGACTAATACAAATAATGTTTACCATGTATACACTTTCAGTCACTTAGAGCAATATGATTTTGGTTTAATAATAAACCAAAAACCATTTTGACCCAACATTTAACTTTTTTAACAAATAATAAAATAGATCCCCTAAAACACTCCAAACAAATTATCAACATCTCTAAATCCATCGGAAAACATAACTGTGATGAGTTTCCAAGTTTCATGTTCAAAAGTTCCACTACTTCTAATTTAAATTTTAGTTTAATTAAAATTTAATTATTAATATATTTTATTAATAGTTTTCTTTTAACTATTAAAGTATTTTAATTTATTAAGTATTGCTTTAAAATTTTATGTTAGTAGTAATTAATTTAATTTATAATTTGTTAATTAATTAATTTGTTAATAGTACATCAGAAGGAAAATATTTAATGAAATTATTTTTATTATTTAATAATATTAAATAATTATTGGTTAATTATTTAATATATGATCCTATAGAGACGATAATTTTGCGAATTAGTGGTAATTGGGTGATTGAATTTAAAAGTAGAAATGGGTTCTATTATAGGGTAAATTTATAAACTTTATAAAGTCAAAAACTTGGAAATGAAAACCTGAACTCTTATGTTTTGATAATGAATTGAACTATGAACAATATTTAAACAACTTTATATGAATTTTTGAATCATCTGCGATTCTAGTGGAATCAGAAACCATAGTACTTCTAGCAACTAGAGAAATGGAAACGTGAAACCTGATTGAAATTGAAAACTCTATAAACAATCATACTTGGAAAAGAAAACTAAAACACTGGTTGTTGTTGAATCTTTGTGTTTGAAAAATGAAAGTGAAAACTTGAAAGCCTATAGTGAACATTGAACTTATTTGTTTTCAAAATAGAATGAATTATGAAAGTTACTTTTGTATGTACCTTATGTGAGTGTGATTTACTGGTGTTGGGTTTTCAGGTTTGAATTAGTTTTGACCTGTCAAGTTGTATTACTATAGGCTTGGGACTTTTGTTTATGATGTCATGATGATGTTTGTATATGATCTTTTATGCCCAACCTTGGTGATGTGTCACGTGTTTCTATGATGAGTTTGATCTAATGATGATTATTTCTTTCTAGTGTTCTTGTGTGAAATTGAGGTGGATGATGTGTCTTTCCTAATATAACCTTTGAGTCTTCGATCGGTTATCTTTGAATTACATCCTAGTTGTTTGTATAGGACTGAGGTGATTATGTGATTTGTTCTTGGTGATGTCATGTTATGACATGGAATTGGTTTATGTTTACTTGATTTTGGATCAGTCCTATTATGATGATCGTATTGGTGGAATCTATGATTATAATCAGTAATATTCTAGTACGTTCTAGCTGCTTGTTTAAGAATTGATGTGTGGTTTATAGTCATTTGAGATCTTTTTCTTTTTTTGAGCTTAGGGTAGGTTATTTGTATTTCATGTTGGGAAGTGGCTTGCAATGGAGGTTGAAGCCCTAAAGAGGTTGTTTAGGTAACCCATTGTAGGTTGTTTTAATAAGTGATAACATTTTATTAAATGGGTTTAAAATAAATTAATAAGATATGGTACCACATAAAGTCACTAGGGGGGCAAAGTCTTGAGAGACTGCCAAAGTAACCTTAGAATTGACTCGTTAGTATACCTTGTCTATATGAAAGGATATTGATGTCAGATAGAGACATTAGGGGGCCAGAGTCCAAAGAGGCTACCAAGGTAACCTTAGAGTTGGCTCATGCAATGAAACTTTCTCACTTACATAGTATATTTCCTACGTATCTTTGTTGCCTCTAGGTTTAGTTAATTCTTGTGTCTTAGTACCCTTTGAGATAGTTTGCTTTCAGGTGATTCCTTGAGCCTAAGTGTTGGTTTTGACTTGTGAGTTTTTTTATCCTGTTTGGGACTTGAGACTATCCCCTTAGCGCAGTGGGAGTGGACCTTTTTGGGTTTCATGAAGTTGGGTGGTAGTGTATTTTATTATACCATTGAGATCTAATTGTTGGATGTCATTGTTGGATGTGTTTGTGTAGATGCTTCTTTCATTTTATTCTTATGTTCTATGGTAGATGGTTGTACTCTAAGTGTATTGTATTTGATTTCATAGATCTTACAAGATGATGTAATCTATTTCATGATGTATATTTTTCAGCCTCTCATACCTTCTAACTTGTACAATGGATGATTGTGCAGTCTATTTATTGCCTAGTGGCATCCTGTAATTGTATATTGTTTAAATGGAATTTGTACTTGTAGTTATTCTTTAATATGGATGTGTTATATATTGGTTTTAGCATTTATTAAACTTAAATGTGATTCAACGTCATGGGACCCTTAAGAATTGTAATCTATTTGATGGTTGTCATGTATATGAGTTAATGCTTTCGCTATATTGTATCTGATGTTGTTAAGTTATTATCTTTAACTTTTTTTTAAAAAATGTTTGAAAAACTTAGTGAAACTTTAGGTTAATTTCTTTTGGGTTGCCTAGCGAGGCATTACAAAACCTTATGAATAAACAAGGATGACCTCAACATAACCTTAATTACATAAAATGTATTACAATCAAAAATTTAATACATGATACATTGGTTAATGTTTAGCTGGGGCTCAAATAATTAACCTCAAACATGCCATGGTCCATAGATCATGTTATGGTTTGATACAATATGCTATCTTTACCAAGTCAACTAAGACAATACCAAAAAGTGTAAATAAATCCACTTAATTTAATTACATAACCCAATGAGATCCAACAACAAAAATAGGACACAATATAGAAGCATCAAACAATACAAAATCCCATATCAACAACATAAACAATTATGCCTCAAAATCCACAAGCAACTCTGTATTTTTCATCATGAACATCAAACAAAAATCTTCATCATAAAAGAAAAATATCTTTTAAGCCTCTAAATCACAAATCATTCTAGCTAAGAACACATATCAAAGTCATTAACTCACTACCAATTTAGATTGCAGTGGTCCAAAAATTGCAAGACTATCTTTTCCAGAATAACCAAAAAAGCTAGTAAACCAATATTTGATCAACAAACCATAACTTTCTCAAATACCAAATTGCACAATATTTGATTGTCAATAGAGAAGGCATATCAATCCAATCTCTCAACTAAAAAAACTAAGAACATTTTCATAAATAAACAAATATGGTGACATCATTGATAAAACATTAATGTTAGCACATATAATGCAACAATCCCAACACTCTATTCATAATCAAGTGAAGTTAATTAATTTAAATCCCCACACAATATCAAACTCTATGCTCAACCTTACACACACTCATTATTAAACAAGACCACGTACACTTAAACACATGGGTCTTGTCCCCTCATGTATGCAAAGAATCTTTTAATTCATTTATTCCCCTCCAATCCTCCATTTCCCTCACAACTCATGATGTAGGAGCATCTTGGGCTAATAAAAAAATCTTGTATGCAGTGTTGGAATTTACAAGTGGGAAGATACACTTTTGAGAGGGGGGGTGAATCAGAAGTATCAAAATTTAACCTCTAAAACCTTTTTAGCTGAAAACATTCACATGCATCTAATCCATCTAATAAACATAAAAGTAAAGACATGCATGAAAATAGATAACACGGGATTTGGTAACCCAAAAACCCTCAAAAATGAGAAGGTAAAACTGGAGTAGGGATGACACCCACAAAATATCACTGCAGCAATGTGTTATTGTTCAAGATTACAATGTTTGACCACTTCCAATGGTCTACCCTTTGAAAGGCCTATCCTGTTAAAGACTTTACACCCTATTAAAAGTGACTTGGTTAAAGGATTTCACTACCCTGCTAAAAGTAGGCCTAGTTAAAGGACTTCATTACATTCACTTGGAATGCCACCCTGTTAAAGGATTTACAAATGGTTGATAGGCCAACCTAAATCAATAAGATTTCCATTATCTAATACAATTGCTAGAGAGTATTAGAAAATCTTTGAACTGATAGCTTTGCAATCTTCAATTGTTGATTCTAGATCCTTGTTTTGACCTTGCTGATTTGATCCTTGCTTGATCTAATATGTCACTCTACGATATTTTGATACTTTGTTCTTGATCAACTGAATGTTGCAATGTTGCACTGTTCTTCTAAGTCTTTTATACTTCTCTATGAATTTCACTATAGTTCACCCATACACTTCTCTCTCACATGCATACAATGGGGTTTTTTCCTCCTTTTAAATATTTTGAAGACTTAGGGTTAGGTATGAATCTATGATCCATATTCATTCTTCATTTCCTGCTCAACTCATGCACTTTTCTTATTAGTTGCATGCCTTCTCCATTTTTCTTATTGGTTGCATGTTGATTGCATAGGTAATGCAAAAGATTTGATCTTATCTTTAAGATCCTTTGAGATTCATCCTATGTTAGCTCCAAAAATGGTTTACATCTAATTTTTTGAGGGCACAAACTCATATGTTGATTCTGTGTTACTTGGCTCATACTATTTGCTGATGCTTGACTCATATAGAAAAATTGGCTCACTCAGCTCCTATAGCAATTCTATTTCACTCGGCATCTATAGTGACTCAGCACCTATACTTTGCTCAACACTTGAACTTCACTTGGCACCTGAAGATTGCTCAACACCTAAAGTTCACTCGACACCTGAAGATTGCTTGGCACTTGAAGATCACTCGGCACTTGAAGATTGCTTGGCACCTGAAGTATTCTCTGGCTCAGAATTCATTATAGCTTAGCATCATCTTGAGAATTGGTTAAGTGTGTTGACACTCAAATGTCAAAACCATTCTGAGACTAACAATCTCCCCCTTAGACATGAGTGGAAAAAACACTTAACTGACCGTTATGCATCCGATCTCTATGAGTATACTACACATTCTGTTTGGCATTTGTACAAGACTACAAAAACTTATTCAAAAATTTTGTATACCTCAAAATATTGTAGCTTTCGCTGAGTTGATGTGCCATTACCATTCCTATAACCAAAATTCTTATGTTGAATGTGTTTGTTACTCTTTGCCTTATTTTCCTTTATATCTGTGTACCTTATTTCTATTTCCTGTACTCTGTATCTATGTTATCTTCCATTCTTATTTACAACTTCCCCAAAACATTATATCTCCCCCTTTATTAATTTTTCCCCTCTTTGACACTTAAGTCAAAGGATGCTAAGGATTAAGACCATATTTTGCCAAAAATGTTTTATTTACCTCCATAATCATCTTGAAAGAAGCATCCCAATTATCCAAAGCAATTTCCAATGATTTGTGTTGGATAGTTGTCTCTACTATAAGATGAACAAGTCCTTCTAAAGTAGAAATATTTGGATCTTTCTTTAGAATATTTTCTACATAAGCCTACTCCTTATGGATTACTTCCAGATGTGGGGTAATGGAAGATTGAATTTGCATCAGTTTGGCCTTAATATTGACCTCTTCTGCTGTCAACACAACTAACTCTTTTTGTGTGTGAAGCATTTGGGCAAAATGCTTATTGCTCTAAGCTAGATCTTTTGGTAGCTAAGTGCTAGAAATCTTTAGATTTCAATCCAAGCTCAATATCCTTTGGCTTGTTTCCTATGTGAAATATGAGAAATCACACAACTTTTTGTACAATGAGAATACATTCTCAAGTACTTTCTTTACTTTTTCAATCTTCTTTACCAATTCAACTTGTGAAAGTGCTATTTCACTAGAGATTTTCTCATTAAATTTTCCTTGAAATTTCTTCTCAGACCATTCCATGAGTTTCACATTAGTTTCCAGGTCTTCATTAGTTACCTATTCTACAATATCTGTCAGTTTTTCTAATATAGGCTTGGTTCCATCAGGTGTCTGCAAGCTAAATGCATCAATAAATATTTCTACTAGTGCTTTCTTCTGCTTATACTCATTTCTAAGTATCTCTTATCTTTTCCTCCTTTCTAGTGCCTCTTGCACTTCATTTATCTATTGCAGGTTGATGGTTCTTGAGTCATAACTTGGTATGACTATTTATTCATCAAGAGTAGGGTCTCCATAGTGAAGTACCCTTGCAACCTTGGTGGAGCTTGAGCCTAGTGTAGAAATTTTCAATGGTATTACATTAGTTCTCGGCTACTAAAGGACTTTTGTAGGAGTTCCAATAGTTGGTAGATTTACTATTGTCTATATGGTGGCCTACTCCTTCTCCTTTGGAGTGTCCTTGTCTTCATATGATCTCCCTGGATCAATTATAATTATTTGAGGTGTACCTTTTGTTTGTACTGTAGGAACAAATGTAGCAATTTGTCCTATTTGCCTTGTTGATGTGTCTTTATGTTCTTCTACAGTTGACCTTTGCAGCATGGTATCAACTATTTCAAATGTGTCAACTTTGGCTGATGGAACCGGTGATGTAGGCACTAGAAGTTGAAAAGTAGTAGCTATAGAGATGTTAGAAGGTGGTTCTTGTGGATTCACCTTATCTCTAGATTAGCTACTACTTTCTACAACTCATCCACACTAACTAATATTGGATTAGTACATAACTTTGATTTTTGGGTGGATTGGTCAAGGATCTTTGTGAGATCCTCTATAGTCAATGGATTGATGTTATGACAAGATTTGTCAGGAAAATCCTTCACAGTTATGGTATCTGTAGGTGTAGAGATGACATGTGGAGGGCTAGGAGGTGGCAATTGTGTGTATTGTACACTCTAATCTATTTGCTTCTCTTCAGCTATTGTCATTTCATCTTCTTTTTCTATTTCCTCCTCCACTATCTTATCTTCCTTCTCTTTCTTATTGACCTCAGCCTTATTTGCATCTTCATCCTCTTCAGTGTTATGTACCTCAAAGGGATCTTCTTCTCCATCCTTGACAATAGTCAAGCCATATATCAACTTCCACAATCTTGTTGAATTATTGACAACTTCTTCAATTTTATTCTGCAAGATGCTGAAGGCTCTATATTTTAGTGCAAAAGTGCTCCCATTTTTCTTATTCACCTTAGTTATTTGACCTTTAGTCAATTTTTGCATTACTTGTGCCAATGTGGATTCTCTGATTTCTTTTTCCATTTTTAAACAATAATGCCACTTATTTTCAACAATTTCATATAACTCCTTAGGCATTGTATTGTCTAATTCAAGAGGAGTGTTCTTGAATTCTTCCTTCATGGCATATATTGATTCCTCAACTTTATTCTAATCTTCTCTACTCATTTTATTAAAATTAATATTTTTCAATTCAGAAAAATCTGCATTCTTCCTAACATTATCACAAATTTTATCAATATTTGACTTAGGAGCATGGCTTACCACTCTAAATTGGCTAATATCTTCAGATTCTATCCTTTCCTCATCATCTAACTCTGGTTGTGCAACATATCTTCTCTTTGGTTTCTTCTACATTGGACCAGTCAGCTTAGTAGCCTTCTTCTTCTCTTTGTCTTGCTCCTTGGCCCTTTGAGTTGAGGCTCTTGTGGTGGCCCTTGTTACTAGTATAGTTGGCTTGGCTTGGGTTGGCTTTGCAACCTTTTTTGCTTTAGGTTGGGTTGTAGGCTAAGCTTTGGCCTTTCTCTTCTTGGGCTTGACTTGAGCCGGTGCTTCCTCTGCTTCTTCTTCCTCAACAACTTCTTCCTTTTCTTCATCCTCACCTAAGCCTTGTGTCAATGCAAGAGGTTTATGTTCCTCTTCATCATCATCATCATCATCTTCCTATTCCTCGACATCAGCACCTTCACCAAAAAATTTCTTAAGTTGTTTTGCCAGTTTATCCTTTTTCTTTAATGTGGAGGTAGTCTTCAACTCCATTTCCACTTTGGATTTTACAACATCATATATTCCAAAAGGTTGGGCACTCTTATCAATTTCTTCTGCAAGAAATGTTATGATTGTTGTTGATGCTTCATCAATGTTTAGCTCATATCCTAATGGTCTTAGTCATCTAGTCCTTGGAATTGCTGCTTGGATATAAGTATGATCAATATCAACTAAGAAACAAATATCATTGATGTGTTGTTCTTCTAGGGAAACTAGTATCCTTAGTCTTTGCTTCATGGATTTCTTGAAATCCTCAAAGTCATGGGTCATTAGAGATTCAAAGTTGTCTCCCATTTGCTCAATGTACTCATTGATTTGAGTAATAGCTAACTTATCTAATTTCCAATCTACTTTTCCAAAAGAGGGAAATTCTTCCAGAACATAGAAAAATATGCAAATCAGGATTGATTCAAACTTACACTGAGCACCTTTTGATCTTCTTCTTGCTCCCAGATTCTCTATGATCTATTGTAATAGCAATTCTACTAAATCATATGTATGATCCTTCTTGACAATTTTGTAGGCCACATCCACAAAAATGCACGGAACACTATTCAATCTGCTTGATTGATAGAACTTGTGAGACATGATTCTTACTACAAATTCTAGAAGGGGATATGTGATTGTATCAATAGTCATGCCCCTTTTGTTCCATTTTGCCCTGGTGTTCTTTTCAATAGCTTCCTTAGAATTACTTCGTAGGGTCTTGTACCGATCTAGGGTTGGAAAACCTGTAACTGATTCTCTTTGTTACCTTGATAGGTCCTCCTTCTAACCATAAATAACCATTATGTATTTTTCTTAGGACAATTCTTATCCATTCAATTTTGAAAACTATGGGGAAAACTAGGGCATGAGTTAAGCCCTTTCTTTCAACTATTTGAAATTCTTCCTTTAATACTCCATTCTCAAACAGTTTATCATATGCTTTTTGAATCCCCATGTCTCCTATTGCTTTGACCTTGCAATTGTAACATTTCCTAACATCTTGCACCATCACGACTTTGGGAAAAATAATGGATAGTGCGCTGATAGGGTTGTTCTTATATGAAACTTTTGGAATTGACGTAAAATTCGATTGTTTAACCTCATTGCTAACTAATTGAACCTCAAAACCTTCCTTTTCCTTAGGCTTTTTAGAACTAGAAGCCGTATTGCAAATCTATGGTTTCAAAAGATATTAAAGTTTATAATTGCGCAACTCAGCACTTGAGGAATACCTTAGATTGATGAAAATGGTGCTTGATCTTTGTTGAAATCTATGCAAAAGCTTCAATTGTTGTTCGTCAATCACTTCTATGCTCTTCTCGTTCTTTCTCTACATTCAAATGACAAGAAATGATCAAAAAATTGACCTTATACTCTTTAAAACATAGCATTAAATGCTTAGTGCATATATAGTTGTACACTAGGCTCCTTAAAGATTTCAGCATAACTCAGCTTCCATTGAATTTCCATCACTTGACCCCAACTAGATTTCCTCTTCGCTCAGCTTCCATTGTCAACTCAGCTATGACCAATCACTCGGCTCCTACTAGCAGCTTGGCATATATTGACATTCACTTGACATCTAAGGATGACTTGGCAACACTGGTAAAAGCTTTAAATTTCAAATTTGCATCTCTAATCATGTTGATCTCTTCTTTTTAGTACCATCTTATTTAGGAACTGATGTATGATAAAGCTTAGTAAATCAGTCCCTCATGCCTTCTATCTAGCTAGTTTGATGAAGTGTAATCACTTGACCTATTAGGTGAAGTGATCCCTTCATTTGATGAGCTAAACTCATCTTTCTTCTTCCATATCTTATTCATTTCTTCTGTGATGTGTTCAACATGTACCTTCCCTTTACCTTTTTCATTCTTTGAGTTGGGTGTCTTTCACCTTGTAGAACAATTTCTATGGATATGACCAGTCTTCAAGTAACTAAAACATGTAGTTTGATTTAACCATCTACTGTAGTTCCCTCTTAAATGTGTCCTTATGCATTTTTTATGAATGTGTCCATATTCCTGACAGTAATGACAGCTATACCTGGTGTTGTAATCCCAATTGTAGTGATGTCCATGATTTGCTCCTGTTGGCTAATTTGGTGTCCACATAGGCTTTGATATTCACTCAAAAGCTCTATGTTTGTACTTCTTACAATTGTAATAGTGACCTTCAAATGTTGGTGTTCTGATAGCCCTAGTCCTGTAGTTATGTGCTTGATGTCCTTATTTTTTGCAATTATGACAATAACTTACATTCTTAGGTTTATCATGCTAATGGGCATTCTTACTCCTACATACATTAGAATTATGTCCCTTTTTACCATAGAAATGATAAGTAGGTTTAGTGTTCTTACCTTTGTTACTCCTTTCTTCAGCAGTCTTGGATGACTCTCCTTCAGTGCTAGTGTGTGCTAGTCCTGAAGTGTCATTGTTGGACCTTGACGATTTAAATAGTTGTTCAAAGTACTTGATTGCCTCATTAGGTTTGTTTAAGCTCTCTACAATTTTTATTTTCCCTTTTCAAGTCATTTTGTAGTTGTTCATTTTGCATTTTCAGTGTAGAGATCTCAATGTCTTTCATATTCAGCTCATGATGTGCATTCATCATTTGGCTTAAGGTGTCTAGCCACATGTTGGAAATTCTTTCAAACTCAATTGTCTTTTCCTCTAGTCTATTGGTAAGATTTCTTTTGTCATCTTCTATCATGCCTTTTTCTTCAATGGATCTTTTCTTCTATTCAGTCACTTCACAAAGCATTATGGCTTGTGATTCTTGTTCAAGCTTGAGTATCCTGATTTCTTCTGGTTGAGCTCTATTCTTCTCCATCAGATCTGCTATTGCTGCATCAAACTCTTTGGAATCTCTATTTGAAAATAGATTTGAGGTGTCAATCTCCTTGTATTATGTATCATTCTCGGCTATGGCAATGTCTCTTCTTCTCTTTAAATATTTTCTTTGTTCTTCTCTGGCTTCCTCCAAAGTATGTAGAGAAAGTTGTATATCAATTGCCTAATTCTCTATGATCTTCCCAAGTTTGTAGACTTCCATTTCCAGATCTTATCTCCAAGTTGTGAAGCTCCTTCTTATGAGAACTTGACTCTGATACCAATTGTTGGAATTTACAAGTGGGAAGATACACTTCTGAGGGGGGGTGAATCAGAAGTATCTAAATTTAACCTCTAAAACCTTTTTAGCTAAAAACATTCTCATGCAACTAATCTATCTAATAAACATGAAAGTAAAGGCATGCATGAAAATAGATAACACAGGATTTGGTAACCCAAAAACCCTCCAAAATGAGAAGGTAAAACTGGGGTGGGGATGACACCCACAAAATATCACTGCAGCAATGTGTAACTGTTCAAGGTTACAATGTTTGGCCACTTCCAATGGTCTTCCTTGTGAAAGGCCTATCATGTTAAAGACTTTACACCCTATTAAAAGTGACCTAGTTAAAGGATTTCACTACCCTACTAAAAGTAGGCCTAGTTAAAGGACTTTAGTACATTCACTTGGAATACCACCCTATTAAAAGATTTACAAATGGCTGATAGGCAAACCTAAATCCATAGGATTTCCATTATCTAATATAATTGCTAGAGATTATTAGAAAATCTTTGACCTAATAGCTTTGCAATCTTCAATTGTTAATTCCAGATCCTTGTTTTGCTCTTGCTGATTTGATCCTTGCTTGATCTGATATGTTACTCTGCAATATTCTGATACTCTATTCTTGATCAACTGAATGCTGCAATGTTGCACTATTCTTCTAAGTCTTTTATACTTCTCTCTGAATTTCACTACAGTTCACCCATACACTTCTCTCTCGCATGCATACAATGGGGTTTTGTCCTCCTTTTAAAGATTTTGAAGACTTAGGGTTAGGTATGAATCTATGATCCATATTCATTCTTCATTTCCTGCTCAACTCATGCACTTTTCTTATTGGTTGCATGCCTTCTCCATTTTTCTTATTGGTTGCATGCTGATTGCATAGGTAATGCAAAAGATTCGATCTTATCTTTAAGATCCTTCGAGATTCATCCTATGTCAACTCCAAAAATGGTTTACATCTGAGTTTGTGAAGGCACAAACTCATATGTTTATTTTTTGTTACTCGGCTCATACTATTTGTTGATGCTTGGCTCATATAGAAAAATTGGCTGACTTGGCTCCTATAGCAATTCTATTTCACTCGACATCTATAGTGACTTGGCACCTATACTTTGCT
Organism: Cupressus sempervirens; assembly: GCA_028749045.1. Lineage (NCBI taxonomy): Eukaryota > Viridiplantae > Streptophyta > Pinopsida > Cupressales > Cupressaceae > Cupressus > Cupressus sempervirens. Next base: position 179,315,187 of record CM053785.1, on the reverse strand, counting down.
CGGCACTTGAACTTCACTTGACACCTAAAGATTGCTCATCACCTGAAGTTCACTTGGCATCTAAATATTGCTTGGTCCTTGAAGTTCACTCAGTACCTATAGCAATTTTTTTTCAATCAGCATCTATAGTGACTCGACACCTATACTTTGCTCGGCACTTAAACTTCACTTGGCACCTGAAGATTGCTCGGCACCTAAAGTTCACTTGGCACCTGAAGATTTCTTGGCACCTAAAGTATTCTCTAGCTCGGCATTCATTTTAGCTCGGCATCATCTTGAGAATTGGTTAAGTGTGTTGAAACTCAAATGTCAAAACCATTTTGAGACTAACATGCAGGAGCATCAAGCTTGGATTTTTGGACTTATAGTTTGTGTAGTTGGGGATATGTTTGAGGCACATTTGGGAACCTTTTTCTAAGTGTCCATAAATTTTGAAGTAATCGTGTTGCAATTAGAGCCATTTTGGTGGTTTTTTAGTAGTGTGTTCCTAATTTCTTGGACAAACTTTGGAGATTGTTTCCATGAGCTTCAATCTGTAGGAGTTGGCTCATTCACTCTTGGATTTGGATAGTTGGATGGCATGTGGACCTATGACTAAGTCTTAAGAGTGTGTATTCTTCTTTTTTCTTATGAGTTAGTTATGCATTATAAACTTGGGGCTTATCCTAAGTATTTAGCTATTTAATGTATGTTGCTAAGATGACTTATGGCTTAAGGGTGTATTTAATGAGAGTATTTATCTAGTGTAACTTGCTAGGCTAACTCGTGGCTTGGTTTATTATAAGTAGGGGGCCTTATGAAGTCTAGAGTGATTCATATTGATGATCCAATTTAGCATGGAGTAGTTAAAGGAGTGAATTAAATAGTAGAGCTAGTAGCTGAGTATGGGCTTGGGAAACAAGAAGGTTGTTTGGTGGTTTGTGAGCACAAGTTTAGATTCTTCTTGGGGTTTCTAAAAGATTTTGGTTATCGACTAGTTGGGGTTTGGATCTTGCGAGGTCTTGTAGAACTATTATTGTATTTGCTTTGTATGTGGCCATAACCTGGAAGGCCTTACAAACAAGCATGTTGGATGTAAATTTGATTATTCTGTTATGAGAATATGTGTAGAAATTGATCTAAATATTTGAGTTCTTTTTATTCTTACACTATATGGTTATTTTTTGGGCCCTAGTACACCTCCTTTGGGGATTCTCCTGACTTGCATTGTATCAAGTGATATTAGAGCCTAATTGATCTTATGGAGTTAGTTGATCTCATGGAGCTGGTTGACCTTGTGGATTTATTTCTTTAGGTTTGTGAAGATCTTTATAGCGCTATGGAGACTAAGATTTCAGAGAAGGTTAAAGTATATTTTAGATCTGAGATGGAGTTGATGAAGAATAATATGATCATTGAGATCATGAGGGCTATAATTGGTGTACCTAGGAATGTGGGTACAAAGGATGGCTATGAGGAAGTTGTTGAAGACTTTGAGGCTATTGGATCTATTGGTGAAGACAAAGCTAATAGAATTGAGAGATATATGGAAGATTGAACTAGTTAATTGGATAGATCTAGAGATCAGTTGAAATTGAAGCACAAGATGGATGTTTCTAGTTTCTAGAGTACTTTGAATCCTGAAGACTAGGTTGATTGGATTGATGAGTTGGAAGACTACTTTGAGTTAGAGGGTATTGGTGATCCATTCAAAGTGAGGTTGGCACAAACTACACTAAAAGGACATGCTAATTTATGGTGGAAAGAATTGCAAAGAGATAGAGAAGAGGAAAGTGAAATGAAGATCAATAGGTGGAGATTGATGGTAACTAAATTAAAGGCTAAGCTCATTCTTGTTGATAATAAACTTGAGTTGTTTAAAAGATTATAGAATTTAAAATAGAAGGTTTTTCTATGAGGGATTATACCAAGGAGTTCTACAAGTTAACTATTCAATCTAGACATAGAGAATTTTCTAAGGAAAAGGTGGCTAGATATGTTAATGGTAATTCTCGAGGGAAGGAGAAGCATAATCACTTGGTGAAGAACAAACATATTGTTGACAATAAACCAAAACCCATTGAGAAGAAGAGAAGAATTAGTAGAGGTGCATTTAAGGGTAGTTGTTTCAAATGTGGTGAAGAAGGACATACAAATTTTGAATGTCCCAATGTTAATAAGAAGGCTGGTGAAAGAGTTATTGTGGTGAAGGAGAATACAGACTGTGTGAATGAGCCCGAGGTGGAGGAGAACTTGTTGGTTTGGCAAGTGTTGCTTCGTAATATGGTGTTGGAACCTTGTCAAAGGAGAAATTTGTTTAGGACTCATTGTAAGTCCAAAGGAAAATATTAGAATTTGATTGTGGATGGCGGTAGAATTGATAACTTAGTTTCTGAGGAAATGGTTCAGAAACTTGATTTGAAGAGAGTGAGACATCCTTTTCTTTATAGGATTGGTTGTTTGTAAGATGAACATGATTTGGAAGTGAGGGAACAATGTCTTGCTAATTTTTAGATTGGACAGTATGTTGATCAAGCATTGTGTGATATTATGGACATGAGTAGTTATTACATATTACTTTATAGACCTTGTCGGTATGATTGTAGGGAAGTGCATGATTGTGTCAAAAATGTATTTATTGTTGAGAAGGGTGGCAAGAACTTTTCCCTAATTCCTTTACATAATGTAGAGCTTGGTAGGAGGAACTTGAGTTTTGGTAGCCAACTTGAGTTGAAGAATTCTGAAGGGGTTAAAGATCAACGTGGGAAATAAACATATGGTACACCAAGGATGGATGTGAAGATGTCAATTACAAGAAAAGAGTTGCGAAAGTAGAATAAAGGAAAGAGTGTGCAAGTTGATGTAGTGGAGGACATGTATGTGAAAAAAAAAAGTTTGGGGTTCGTGTGTTGAACTCTGAAATATGTTCTTATAACTACTGAGAATATCTTTTCTTTGCACCTTGGGTGTCTGATGCAGGAGCATTCTAGGGTAGTCACCAATCCTATTTGAAGGAGCATCGAGCTCAGATTTGAAGACTTATGACTCATGTAGTTGGGGATGTGTTTGAGGAACATTGGAAAACCTTTTCCTAAGTGCACATAAAGTTTGGAGGAATCGTGTTGGAGTTAGAGCCATTTTGGTGGCTATTAGTAGCATGTTTCTAATTTCTTGGACATAATTCAAAGATTATTTTTGTGAGCTTTGATCTGTGGTATTTGGCTCATGTGCTCTTGGATTTGGATAGTTATATGGCACATAGACCTATGGCTAAGAGTATGTATTATTCTTTGGTCTACTGAGTTAGTTATGCATTATAAACTTGGGGCTTGTCCTAAATATTTATTTATTTCATGTATTTAATGCATGTTCCTAAGTTGACTTGTGGATTGAGGGTGTAATTAATGAGAGGTTTTATTTAATGTAACTTTCTAGGTCAACCTGTGGATTTTTTTTGTATAAGTAGGGGGTCTTGTGAAGTCTAGAGGGATTCATATTGAGGATTAAGTTTAGCATGGAGTAGATGAAGGAGCGAAGTTTGGAAAAGATAGTAGCTGAGTGTGGGATGGGGAAACAAGAAGGTTTCTTGGTGGCTTGCAAGCACAAGTTTAGATTATTCTTAGGGTTTCTACCAGATTGTGGGTCTGGACTAGCTGGAGTTTGGATCTTGCGAGGTCTTGCAGAATTATTATTACATTTTCTTTGTATTTGGCCATAACCCAAAAGGCCCTAGAGTCGAACATGTTGAATGTAAATATGATTATTCTAGTATGAGAATATGTGTAGAAATTTTTATAAATATTTGAGTTCTCTTTATTCTTTCATTGTGTGGTTATTTTCTAGGGGCTAGGACATCTCCTTTGGTGATTCTCCTACCTTGCACTACATCAACTCACCTCATAGTGTCACTTTAAACCATCCCATGTGGTGAGATGAATAATTCAGCCCCCAAATCAATCTCAACCATCAATTCAATCTTACCCTCAACCTTTATATCCATAACAACCATTTTTAATTGGAATCTCAATCTCTTATTTTATTTTATTTGAACATTATTTACTATTAATTTTTTGAGTGAGCACACATCCAACTAGTTTTATTGGAAAACTCATGTAATGACATATTTGATGTAGTTTAGTGTTATTTATTTTTATTTTAGTTTGAGCCTTATGAAGCATAAATTGAGTTCACTTATTTTGTGGTTTGTTCATTTTTTGTTGCTTATTCACTCACTTTAGAAGCACAAATTTCATACCCACAATCATTAGATAATATTGTAGGCATCTTCACTAATCACTTAATTAAAAGCATGTTTCTTGATTTGAGAGCTTTGTTAGTGGTGTAGCACATATCCACTTTAGGGGCTTCTTATTCCTTCCATTTTTTTACTCTCTTTCTACATATATTTAAGTAGTGCACTTCCTGTTATAGAGGGGGTTCTTCTATTAGGGAAATATATTTGTACATTGGTATGTTATTGAGCTTCATATTTATTGGACTTTCTATGTGTACTTTAAATTCTCACTCGTTTATGTAACTTCTATTTGTGAGCTCTTAATGCAATTCTATCATCTGGATATATGCACACCTCTTAGATTCTTCGGTCCATATTTTTGTTATCATTTACAATTTTATAGAGTACACCACTCTCATTTTTTTGTTTTTTTTAAGACTTCTATTAAATTATGAGCCTCAAAATCACAAGCTTACAAAATTATGTCCCACCCTTTTTTACCAGGTCAATTTTTCAATATCAAATGCTCTTGCAATGTGTAACCCAAATATAATATTTATTCTAATATTTTGTACAATATGCAAAATAACCATAAGAGTTTCTAATCAATGTGACAAAGACATCCCTAGATTCAATAAGTGCACCATAAATAAACATGAATTTACATTATAAGCACTATACAAGGCTTATAAGACACCTAGTGTTTCCAACACATATATCACAATTTTTTTGTCTATAATCCTTGGATACTTTTTCTAATATGTCTCTTTGCATTTTATGTAATATTAATCGGTATGCAATGATGAAATAGAGTTGTAACTGCTTATTTGTTCAATATTCATAGTTAAACAATTGATTAGAGCGAAATAGATGTGGCTTTAGTAAGTTTGAGCTCCCACCAAAAATGGGGGTTTGAGCATGGATAGATCATTAATTTTCTTGTGTAAAAAACTACATATTCCAATGACATAATGACTCTAGTCCTAATGCTATGTTGTCTAGTAATATAACTACTTGGTTGTTATGTTTCCATCGACTCATTTGTAGTAGATGTTGTATACTTAGATCACTACTAAATATATAACAATTATGATGTAAGCAAATCAAGACCTATGAATAATATTGAAGTTATGTAAAAATATATTATATTCTTATTTTTAATAATTTTATATAAGACTAAGAAAGCATTTTTTTTTTTAATAGAAAATGGGTAAAAGATTATTAATCAAGAGGCACAATTTGGAAAAGATAAACTAAGAATGAACTAACAAAGAACCAAAAACTTCTACCATACAAACTAACACCACTAAATAAAGATCACTCATCCTCGAGGGAAGCCAAGCATGCTCACAAATTACCTTGTAATAACTTCCAAACAAACTCCTCCAAATCCAAAGAATACATTGGGATCAAATGTTCCTAGTCTCCAACATTCCACTCTCATATCCTTTTGAAGAAAAATTACTCAAACAATTGACCACCATGTGCGAGTCCTTATGAATATGAATAAAAGATACAAAATCGAGCTCAACTATCAATTTGTTTAACTAAAATTAAAAACTTGTTCTAATACTAAAAAATAAAAGATTTATTTTTATATAAATACTAGCAAATAATAAACATATATATAAGATCACAACTTAAAACTTAATAATCATAACAAGAAATGTTGTAATAAACATATATATAAGATCACAACTTAAAACTTAATAATCATAACAAGAAATGTTGTGATCACTATATAAAATTTCAAATGATATAAACACCATTAAAAAGAAGTGGAGACCATCAAACATAATCCCTTAAAGATATGCTCCAAAAGTGAGGGAACCCAAAAGAAGGTGGAATCTACAAAGTCAAGTTAAGATGAAGAATGCTTTATTTGTGATAAAAGATAAACTACAAGTAGATTCTAGGGAAGGGCCTTCCATGATGGAAAAAATATCATCATAATTGTTGGGACTATGAAAGCAAGGGGATATACAAAGTATGACAAGTACAATTTCTTAAAGTTATTTCATAACTTGAAATAGGAGAGTTTACATGGTTTCCAAAGGTAAATGGGACATTATACTCCATTGGAGTGGGATCAAATGTCTTTTTCATGTAGATAGTGGGCGTGTGGATGGTGGCCATCACATAGATTCTTCCCAATTATAACTTGTATCTACCAAATTATTGCATGCCCTCCACCATGCTTTGTTTATACACAAATTTGCTAAGCTTACCAAAACTTTAATCTAACGAAATATTTAAAGAAGAATGAAACTTTACAATCATGCATAGAAAAATGTATATCATACATTTGTTATCATTGAAGCAATGAAGAGTAAGAGGAAGTTAAAGTTAGTTGAAAATATTTTAGGTGCATGATTCCATCTTCTAATATTATTGTTGTTTTCTTTGTTAATTTTGTGTGGAGTTCTTTTTACATTGCTTCCCTTTTTGAAAAATAGATGTTTATGTGCATCGTATTAAGAAGTGGTAATTAGATGGGAATTATGTTTTTGAAGGTATCATTATAAGTACTCATAATTGAATACTATTATTATTATTTTATTGTGGAATGTTATTTTGCTCTTTTATTTTTAAAATTATATTTTATATGATTTACATTACAATTGATTGGTCTAATTTTAATAGTGTATGGTCTTATTAATTTGACTAGGGTATTATTTTAGTAACATTAATAAGTATTGTCTTATAGAGTTAGTTAAAATGTTTATCAAATATATTCATTTTATAAAGGAGTAATCTATGTTTTGAATGTAAAAAACAATAATAATAATAATTAGTTGTATTGTGTTAATATTAAGGAGATGCTTTATATATTTGTATTATATTTTTATTTGTAAGAACATCAAAATTATGTGTATGTAAACTATTTTAAATTTTCGAGGTCTTTAGACCAAGATAAGTAGCTTTCTATTGTTGGCCAAGACCATATAAACAACTCTCCATCATGATAGAGTTATTTTATTTATACTTGTTTACTTTGGTTTATTTGAAGAAAAAAAAAATATTCATTAAAAGATTTTTTTAATTTAAAAATAATATTATTTGTTCAACAACTATTTTGTTTTGTTTTAAAATTATTACGAGCTTTTCTATTTTATCTATCTAGGAATTTTTTTTGAAGTTTAACTTTAAAATTACATCACATGATTTACATCATTGCATTTCATCTCTTGTTATCATTATAATTTGACAATTTTATATAAATATGATTGTACAATTTTTTATGCTTGTATGGATTATTAAAATATTACTTATATTAATTTTTTAACTTTTAAATGTACATTTGTTATTAAAAAATGTACATTTCTTATTTCAAAAAAGTACATTTGTTAATATTAAGAAGAATATAGGTTGTCTATTTAGATATGGTCTGGTTCTCTCCACTTGTCTATTCCTAATTATGGATTTTGATTCTAGTGCTAGTATTTGAGTTATTTGTAATGTTTCCATGTTCAAACATGTTTCACCATAGGTATAGGTGACTTACTTTCGTGACTTATTGAATGTAAAATTTTGAGAACTTGAGAATTTGGACTAGTTGGTTATATATTTTATGTTTTTAAAGCTTTGGTGTTTATTTTTTAAATAATAATAACAATAATTCATTTCTATATTCAACATCTGCATCAAATAAATTCATCTTAGTATTAAATAAATATAGAGTTTAGTACATTTAAAGTAATTATTCTCAACAAATTCATACTCTTATATCTCCTAGAACTCTATACAAAAATTATATATTTTTAATTAAATAATAATAAATTTATTTTAGAAATGATATATTGACCTTGAAAAAACTAATAATATAATATGATGAATAACTTTTAAAATCAACTTAAGCTTGAATCACTACTCATGAAACATGGGTCAATGAGTTTGACTCAAAATCACATAGTTAAATCCTGATAGCAATATCACAATTTGACTTACTGTGGAAATTATCTCCTACTTATCAATTGATGAGCTTAAGGGGCTTTTTAATGAATGGTTCATAAGGCACAACACTTGGTGAAGGTTTTGCAAATGGGGTTGCAAGCTTTGGGTTTAACCATGGAGGAAACTCCATAGTTAAGTGCGCTCATGCTTGAGTAGTACTAGGATGGGTGACCTCCTAGGAAGTCTCATACTTCACCTCTATGAACATCACCTAGATCCAATGAGTGCTAAGTGTTCCATTTATTCTCATGAGAGATGGATTCATGTTGAATCACTACTCATGAAACATGGGTAAATGAGTTTGACTCAAAATCACACAGTTAAATCCAGATAGCAATATCAAAATTTGACTTACTGTGGAAATTATCTCTTACTTATCAATTGATGAGCTTAAGGAGCTTTCGAATGAATGGTTCATAAGGCACAACACTTGGTGAAGATTTGCAAGCTTTGGGTTTAACCATGGAAGAAACTTTGTGGTTAAGCGTGCTTAGGCTGGAGTAGTACTGGGATGGGTGACCTCCCGGTAAGTCTCGGTGCTTCACTCCTGTGAGCATCACCTAGATCTAATGAGTGCTACGTGTTCCATTTATTCTCATGAGAGACGAATTCGTGTTGAATCACTACTCATGAAACATGGGTCAATGAATTTGACTCAAAATCACATAGTTAAATCCTGATAGCAATATCACAAATCAACTTAAGCTATATAATATTAGTAATCTTTTTTTTTTTTTTGAAGTTCTATGGTTTTATGTTACATCTCCTGTAATGAGACTAAACACTTCTATTGGATACACTTGATTAATTGTGTATTATCTTTGATGTTACACAAATGTCATATCATTATCAATCAGTATATGCCAAGCTCACCCAGGTAGTGAAGATAATTTTTTGTGTCTACCGAGCATTCCTATGGTTGTCTAATTTAGAAGGTAGTGTCTATCAAGTTCAGTCAAGCATTGAAGGAAAGACTATAGAAGATGAATGTTAAATCGAGCTCATTCAGCTAATGAAGGAAAGTTGGATGGAACCAATGCTAACTGAGCTCACTCAGTTACTAAAGGATTTTCACGAGTTGGTAGTGTTAACCGAACTTATGTTGGTTAACACAAGAAATCACTTATGAGTTAGTTTCTACCAAGTTGGGTCGGCCAATGAAGGATTTTCTTATTTTGACATATTAAGCTCAATTGATTTATCTATTGGTTCTAGCCAACTAAGGTGATAAATATTAATTATTCTAAGTTGTATTTGAGTCGACTTGATAATGTGAAAGATATAAGTATAAGGTCAAGTTGTGGATTCAAAAGTGTGAAAGTATGAAGATGTTATGAATGTGTTAAAGATGAAGAGAGGAAGTGAATTTAAAAGATAAGAAAAATATCCTTGTGGAGCATAAAAGCTATATTCGATCAGGAAGGAAGAAGTACAAGGAAAAACAAAGATCTATAATCAGTAATTCAGTTACATTCAAATCAGGTCATCTCATTGTTACTCTCTAACCATTGTAGCAATGATCTAAATCTCTTAACAAAGTTGGCTTAACAGCTATTTGCAAATCCTATAACAAGGTGGCAGTTCTAATGAACTGTCTCAAGACCTCTAACAAGGCAACGCTTAATAGAGTGATTAAATCCTTTAACAGGGTCACACCTAATAGCATGTTTTGTAACCTTTAACAGGGTTGGCTGCTAACAGGGCTCACTTTAGTAGAGTGAAAATAGTAACTAGTTGCAATTGGCAGTTTTTCCAAATTGGGTTTCCACGTTAAATCTTGGTGTCAAATGTGTTCATGCTATTTTCTTTTATGTGTTTGCAACTAAGTTAAAGTAATAGTAATCACATATAACATCTAAAGTTTGTATGTTAAGCATTTACCGAGCACATTCAGTAATTACTAAGTTACAACATTCTATGTATGTTTACTAACCATCGACAGTTTTCAGCTTTCAGTTTGTATTTTGTACTAACATCTAAGGGATTTGGGATTTATTTTAGTAGTAACTGATTTACCCCTCCCCTCTCAGTTACTCCTCTTATATTTCCAACAATTTGTATTAGAGCTTTTGGTGCTTGCAGAGAAGGTTTGAAGGACCTAAGCTAAAGATTAGGATGTCTTACAAAAGAGAGATTCCCAAGCTAAAAATAGATAATTTTGCAGCACGACAAGGACTTATGAGGTTATACTTGGCTACCATCAGTGACTTGAGATGCAAATATCTTGATACTGAATACAAGACTCCCACTAAAACATTATCTATTGCAGATATTGCTGAAAAGAAGAATCATGACATCATGATGATTGATATTGCATCCACTCTTAGTTATTTTGAATTTGATGAAGTCAAAGACTGTAAGATAGCTCATGAGATGTGGATCAAGCTAAAAGACATATATGAAGGAGATGATAATGTAAGAAGGGCTAAGGCTAAAAGTCTTAGAGATCATTTTGATTAGATGAAAATGAGAGAAGATGAGAACATTGCAAAATATGTGGAAAGGATCAAAGCAAGTGTAAGTGCAATCAAAGCATCTGGAGGAGACATTGAAGAGAAAACAATTGTAAGCAAGATACTTAGAACTCTTCTTCCTATTTATGCAATTAGAGTGTTTGCTATCAACAAATGAGATGTGATCCAAATAATAAAATATCTTTGGATGCTCTAGTTGGAAGATTGATAGCTTCCGAGTTAGATAACTTTGATAACTATGTTCCTAGTTCAAAGGTTATTGAGTCTACTTTTAAAGCTAAACTCTCACTCAAAGAAAAGCATAAGAAATCAAAGTCCAGTCAATCAGGAAGTGAAGAAGAAGAAATAGAAGAAAGTTCAGACAATGATCTTGAAGTTGTTGAAGCCCTACTTGCAAGGAAGTATTCCAAGGGTAGAGGAAACTATAAAGGAAAAGTTCCTTTGATTTGCTTTTCTTGTGAAGAAATTGGTCACATTGCTGCAAGATGTCCAAATAAAGAAATCAAAGATGAAAAGAAAATCAATAAGCACAAAGACAAGAAGGATTCCAGAAACTACAAGAACTACAAGGACAAAGGTAAGAAATTTGGTTTTATAGCTAAAGATTCTAATAACAATGAAGATGAAATGGTATACAGTATTGTAAAAGATGAATCTAATGATGAAGGAGATAAGATGGCACTTATCTCTCATGCTAGGAAAAATGATATATGAATTATTGACAGTGGTTGTTCACATCATATGACTGGAGACAAAAAAGAGTTTGAGCACATGGAATATTATAATGGAGGTAGTGTGAGATTTGGAAACAATGAACCTTGTAACATAAAAGGAAAAGGATGTATTTCATTGACTAAAGAACTTATATGTGACAATGCTTATTTGGTTGAAGGACTAACACATAATCTACTGAGTGTGGCACAATTGAATAACATTGGATTCAAGCTAGAATTAATGAATGGAAAGGCCAAACTACTAGATGGAAAAGGAAATCTAGTTGGATCCGGCAAGCAAACAAAAGGTAATCTATTTTATCTTGATCTCAATGATTGTTCATATTTTATTACTCAAGTAGAAGAAAGTTGGTTATGGCACAAAAGGATCTATTATGTAAACTTTGATAATTTGGTTAAGAGAAGCAAACATAGAAGAGTAAGAGGCATTCCTAGTTTGAAGAAACCTTATATGTGTCTATGCAAGAATTGCCAAATTGGTAAGATGGGAAAGACTAGTTTCAAAAGAAAAAACTATCGGTCAAAAGAAGTCTTGGGAATTGTTCATACAGACTTATGTGGACCTATTGGAATAGAGAGTTATAGTAGAGAAAAAAAAATCATTCTTTTTGTTGATGACTATTCTAGAATGATGACTGTAATGTATCTAAAAGAAAAATCAGAAGCCTTTCAAAAGTTCAAATGGTATTTGGCAAGAGTAGAAAAAGAAATTGGAAAGAGGTTGAAATGTTTAAGATCAAACAGAGGTGGTGAATTCATCTCCAACGAATTCAATAATTTCCACATTGAAAGAGGAATTAAAAGACAAGTGTCAACTGCTAGTACACCATAGCAAAATGGTATAGCTAAAAGAAGAAACAGATCTATCATGGATTGTACAAGAACCCTAATGATTGAAAAGAATGTTGCTCTCAAATACTAGAAGGAAGCTATCAACATTGCAGTTCATACCTTGAACAAAGTACAATTGAAGAAAGATTCAAACAAATCTCCTTATCAACTATGGTATGGCCACAAACCTAATGTAAGTTACTTGAAAGTATTTGGTAGCAAATGTTATATCTTGAAAGAGTCTAGAAAAGGAAAATTTGACATAAAAGGTGATGAAGGAATATTTCTAGGATACTCCTATAGAAGTAAAGCATACAAATGTTTGAATTTGTCTACTCATAAAATTATAGAAAGTGCACATGTCAAAATTGATGAGTTTACGTAAAAGAGTGAAGAAGAAAACAACAAGGAGCTAGAGGATTACAAAAGATTTGTTTACTATAAACCTGATACCCTACCAAACCTATCTAAAAGAAAGAAAGCTTCATCTCCTGAGTCCCCAAAATATCCAACAGTTACTGAGTTACAAATAGTGCAACCCGAGTCACAGTCTGAAGGACCCAAGTCACAATCAAAGGCTACCGAGCTAGTTCAAACTGAGTCTGATGGACCTGAGTCATAGATAGAATGACCCGAGCTTGAAACTAAAGTTCAAAATGAAGACAGTGGAACTCATTCAAAGCCCAAAGAGCCTATTTTAGCAAGATATGTCAGAAGACATCATGCACCTAATCAGATCATTGGAGACAAATATAATGGAACAATGACAAGAAGTAAATTAAAAGGTATATGTTTACTTGCTGAATTTGAACCTAGAAATGTTAAAGATGCTCTAGAAAATGAAAGTTGGATTGAAGCAATGAATAAAGAAATAGAACAGATAGAAAAGAATAAAACTTGGACCCTTGTTCCTAGACCAAAGATAAAAATGTAATTGGTACAAAGTGTGTATTCAGAAATAAGCTAAATGAAGATGGAAAAGTTTCAAGAAACAAAGCAAGACTAGTGTGCAAAGGCTATTCTCAAGAAGAGGCATTGATTATGGTGAAACATTTGCTCCTATAGCAAGACTAAAAGGTGTTTGAAATTTACTAGCATATGCAGCACATAGAGGATTTAAAGTGTATCAAATGGATGTTAAATATGCATTCTTGAATGGAATTCTTGATGAGGAAGTCTACATTGAACAAGTAGAAGGTTTTGTAGATCCTAGCAAAAGAGACATGGTTTGCAAGTTACACAAAGAATTATATGGTCTTAGGAAAGCTCTAGAGCTTGGCATGAAATACTTCATAATTACTTGGTACATATTGGCTTTCAAAGAACAAATGATAATAGTAGTCTATATATCAAGGAGATTGTGTTGGCAGAAATATTTGTTGACGATACTCTATTTATAGGGAATGATGACTTGTGCAAAGCATTTTTAGAAGAAATGAGTAAAGAATTTGAGATGTCCATGTTTGGTGAGATAAAATTCTTTGTTGGATTGTAGATACAATAGAACAAAAATGGTATCTACATCACTCAATCTAAGTATATCAAGGAGATACTGAAGAAATTTGGAATGGAAGATTCAAGACTAGTTGGAACCCCTATGTCTACTAGACATAAGCTCTCTAAAAATGATGATTCCAAAGAAATAGATCAGACCACATACAGATCAATGATTGAAAAATTGTAGTGTGTAGTACATACAAGGCCTAATTTTGCTCTAGCAGTTGGAATAGTGGCAAGATTCTCAGCAAATCCTAAAGAAAATCACATGATGGAAATCAAGAGAATCATGAGATATCTAAAAGGTACTGAAGACTATGGCTTATGATATAAACTTGGAGGTAATTTGGACTTGAAGGTATTTACTGATGTTGATTGGGCAAGAAGTATTGATGACAGAAAAAACACTAGTGGTGGAGCATTCTTTCTTGGTAAAAGACTAGTGTCTTGGACAAGCAAGAAGCAAATTTGTACATCTCAATCCATAGCATAAGCAAAATATGTGGCAGTAGCAGTTAATTGTTCTAACATTGTTTGTTTCAAAGAATTGTTGGAAGGAATGAAGATAGAGATCAAGGATCCAATAGTTATATACTTTGATAACACTAGGCAATCAACATATCAAAGAATCCAGTAATGCATACCAAAACAAAGCACATTGCTATAAAATGTCACTTCTTAAGACAGTTGGTGTAGGATAAAGAAGTCAGATTGGAATACTTTCATACAAAAGAACAAATTGCAGACATATTCACTAAGCCATTACCTAATCTAAGAGGTAAGCTAGGGGTCATTCCCCTATCTGAAGCTCACTAAATAAAGTTTAGTGATGCATCAACAAGAACTAAGTTGAAGATCAATTAGTTGGTGCAGAATTGATAAGGGCATATTGCAAATGAATCAATACTTAAGGTGCATTGATATTAACAGAGTTGTTGTCTTTAGCATGTGTTATCAAAGAGGGAGAAGTTTACTATCATATCTTTGAGAAATTTCTGTCATTCAAATAAGGAGAAGTTTTTTGTAAGAGGGAGAAAGTTTTGTGAATGAACTTGGCGAAAGTTGTTGTAGATAGAGAAAGAATCTAGTGAAAGCAAGAGCTCATACTGATAGAGGGAGTTCTCAAGAATAAATCCAAAATTTCATCATGCTATTACATGTTGTGTTGCCATCAATGCCAAAGAGGGAGATATTTGGATATAGTTGATTAATTGTGTATTGTCTTTGATGTTACACAAATTTCATATAATTATTAGTCAGTATATGCCGAGCTCACTCGGGTAGTGAAGATAGTTTTTTGTGTCTACCAAGCATTCCTATGGTTGCCTAGTTTAGAAGGTAGTGTCTGTCGAGTTCACTCGGGCATCGAAGGAAAAACTACAGAAGATGAGTGTTAACTGAGCTCACTCGATTAATAAAAGAAAGTTGGATGTAACCAATGCTAACTGAGCTCACTCGATTGTTAAATGATTTTTTCAAATTGGCAGTTTTAACCGAGCTTCTATTGGTTAACATAGTAAATCACTTTTGAGTTAGTCTCTACCGAGCTGGATTGGCTAGCAAAGGATTTTCTTATTTTGACATATTAAGCTCAATTGATTTATCTATTGGTTCTAGCCGACTGAGGTGATAAATATTAATTATTATAAGTTGTATTTGAGTCGACTTGACAATATGAAAGATATAAGGTCAAGTTGTGGATTCAAAAGTGTGAAAGTATGAAGATTTTATGATGTGTTGAAGATGAAGAGAGGAAGCGAATTTAAAAGATAAGAAGAATATCTTTGTGGAGTAGAAAAGCTATATTTGATCAAGAAGGATCAAGTACAAGCTAGAACAAAGATATATAATCATCAATTTAGTTGCATTCGAATCAGGTCACCTTATTGTTACTCTCTAACCATTGTAGTAGTGATCTAAATCTCTTAACAGAGTTGGCTTAACAATTATTTGCAAATCCTCCAACAAGGTGGCAGTTCTATTGAATTGTCTCAAGACCTCTAACAAGGCCACTCCTAATAGGGTGATTAAATCCTTTAATAGAGTCACACCTAATAGTGTGTTTTGTAACCTTTAACAGGGTTAGCTCCTAATAGGGCTTACTTCGGTAGAGTGAGAATAGTAACTAGTTGCAATTGGTGGTTTTTCTCAAATTAGGTTTCCACATTAAATCCTGGTGTCAAATGTGTTCATGCTATTTTCTTTTATGTGTTTGCAACTAAGTTGAAGTAATGGCAATCACAGATAACATCTAAAGTTTGTATGTTAAGCATTTATCAGGCACATTTAGTAATTACCGAGTTACAACATTTAATATATGTTTACCAAGCATCAGTAGTTTTCAGTTTTTAGTTTGTATTTTGTACTGACATCTAAGGGATCTGACATTTATTTTAGTAGTAACAGGTTCACTCCTCCCCTCTTAGTTACTCCTCTTATATTTTGAACAACTTCTTTGTCTTTCTTCCATCCCCTCAAAGCAATACATCTAAAGATTTATATGAAGTTATATTTTTTTTTATGTTTTTTAACTTGAATAAGTTTAAACGTGTCTTTGACTTTACTCCACCCCCTCACAAAAAATCAACAATATAAATGCGTAATAGTATAAATTTCTAAGTTTGCATTTATAAATTGAGTAAATATTTAGATTATGGAATAGAGAATACAAAAGAAACATTATTTAAATATTTTTTATAAATAGTTTTTTAATAAAATTAAATAACACAAAATATGTAATATCAATGTATTAATGTTGATATTTACTATATTAATTATTGTAAATTAAGATAGGAGGGGCACTAGTCTTATAAATAATGGTGTTTGTTTGTAAGCTTGTACAATTGTCAGTTTGGTTGTTTTTAATGAGAAGAAATCATACAAATTTAGCATATAAAATTATGAAAAAATGGAAGAGCATTTATATAAATTAGTTTAGTTTGAATATTATGTATGATTGAAGTTCATTGATGATTAATAATGTGTGGGTGATTAAAAAATTAAAGATTAAAAATTATATCATTATTTTTTATGTAAAAGAAGCCAAAACTAGGGGGCTGGCCCTTTATAACTGTGGTGGCACAACTAGCAAAAAACCAACTGACATCTAGCAAACAACCACACACACCCCCCTAACAAATTACATCAAAAATAAAAGTAACAATATAACAGTAATTAACAGTACTAGAGATCCCACCCCTAAAACCAACAAAGTTTAACAAATTATTAAAAAGCATATAGGTGGTCATCACATCATACCACCTATAGTCCAGAACCAAGTTCAACATAAAAAAAACAAAACCATCATCACAAGATGGATAGCAAAAACCAGTAAAGTACCAAAAAGCACCATGCACCAAGGGGCCACTAATTAGCATCCTTTTTCTTTCCTTTCCTAGCTAGGAGCACCTTGGCCCAATCTTCAGCAAGGAAGCTATAGAGAAGCTTCGAGTCCTCCTTCCTAAGGCCCTCCTCCTCTTACGCATTCGCCAACAGCTGGAGAGTGGTGGCAATTGCATGAGTCACCTTAAGGGTGAACTTTGAGAAGAGGGTGAAGCCCTCCTCCACTACATTGCACCTATCTTTTAGTTGTTGGAGATACTTGTGAGTAACAACCCCTTTCTCCTTAGTTCCCAACTTAAGAGCCCTATTGTTCACCAAATAATTCTTATTGTCCTACACCACAAGATTGTTAATGGGGGCCTTTAGGTTTTCTAGACCATCTTTCTTAACTGGGGAGGATATAGTGTCAGGGGAGCCATTAGCAACTTTGGGGTTCTCCTGGTTGTTAGTAGAAAGCAAGGTGATGATGGTAGAGACATGGGTGGGGTCAAAGGAGGGGT
This sequence comes from Cupressus sempervirens, assembly GCA_028749045.1. Classification (NCBI taxonomy): domain Eukaryota; kingdom Viridiplantae; phylum Streptophyta; class Pinopsida; order Cupressales; family Cupressaceae; genus Cupressus; species Cupressus sempervirens. Next base: position 179,297,642 of record CM053785.1, on the reverse strand, counting down.
CCTTGGTAGGATTGTCCATCTCAAAATACCAAGTGCCATCTAGAGTATCATCACATGTCTCCACATCTTTATCTATCTCTTCTTTCCCCTTCTCCTGGCCATCCCCCGAGGTCTTGTCACTCTCCTCAGAGTTAGTATCTTCCTCCTCCTCCTCCTGAGGGCAACTGGCCATTTGTTAATATCAACCATAATTTTTAGCAATTCTTCCCAACCTTCTTCTGCTCCCACCAATTTCCTCATTTGAATCCCCAATTTCCACCTCTACCCTCTTATCCTATTTAATTCTTTTATTGATGGTCGACTCTAGGGTCAGAGTTTTGTTCTTCCTACCCTTAACAGGGGTTTGGCTAGGAGAGGGTAGAGGGGTAGGGGCATAGCTGCCACCAACAAACTCCAAGAGAGGGGGGACATAGGGGAGGACATTATCAATGGCTATCACACATGGAGGGCAAAGGGCCAGGTGAAACTGAAAAAGATGAAACATGAGCCCTTGGTGAAGGATTTAGACTCAATAAAAGAAGAGAAATTACAAGGATTATAATTTAATAATAGTATCCACATAGAATTACATATGTATGAGGAATTTGAACAATCATAAGACATATGGAGAGAAGTTTATGGAAGAACTGATATAGAATACAATCATGTTAGAAATGATCACGTTGTATGATAAATATAATCTTATTGTTATATGTTGATGTTGCTAAGAAGTATGTTGCAAATATAGTAAATAACACTAAATGTGTTCTAGTAGATATGGTATATTTTGAAGTGTTGGGGAACACCACACTCAGAGTTTCATACTAGTACTTAACATTAGGATAAATTCATTACCTCATGTAGAATAAGATGCCAAATCTAGGGTATAATAAGTTTTTCTCTCCTTAGCATTTGTTTTATGTAACATATAATGTCCAAAGCTACTCTAGGGACTTTGATTAAATATGAGAGCCTTGTAAGTGTATTTTAGAAGTTGTAACCATTCTTGAATGAGGAATCAAATTTAGGAATCCACCTTAGGAAATGTGACTTGAAGGTACTAAGCTTCCATAGTAATGTTGTATCATGAAGATAGAAATAAAATTTTATAACTACAACAAAATAAAAACATCATTTGTTGAAAATGATTTTTTTTTGCAATTTTATGTTTAAGTATGCTAACTTTCCAAATTCTATTTCTATCAATGAAATTTTATTTTCTAACATGTAAGTTTGTGATGAACATTAATTTGAATCAAAGTAGGGTTTTGAGACTACAAAGTCCTAGTCTTTCTAAAACCCAATTCAAGTACCAGATTGATCATGTTGAGGGATAACATCGTTAGGGAACACTTTCCTCCAACCTCAAACCTAGAAGTCCCTAGTAAATATTCTTGACATAAGTATCCATTCCCTTCATGAAAGATCATACACATGACTAGGTCTAGTTTCCATTTGATATTGATGTTTAGATACCCAAACAACTAGATAATTGTCACATAACTATAGGCTCTAGTAACAATATATGACCCTCTAACTAGGTTATGCATATAATCTTCATGAATTGGTTGCCACATGAAAATATTTGTGCCACCTTGGCTAGGGGGTTTTATACATAATTTCTAGCACATCAATGTGCAATCATTTCTCCCAATCCTTACTCGACTTGACTTGTGTACCGTCTAACACTTTCAAAAGACTAATTTAATAGAATACAATGACATTAAAGCATTCCCATACCATATTCTAATTATTTACATTGGTTATTGTAATGATACAATTATGTGTACACATTGTTATATAAGTTTTGGCCAAGACTCATCTCAACTTCACCTTCATGTATAAACTTAATTAGGTATATGACTGGATAATGAGTTAAGGTTCTCAATAGCTAACCTATTCACAAAGTTTTATTTTATTTACTAAATATTTTTTGAAAATTTAACCCATTAATCTTATGACATATCTAAAGTTAATTTTAACTTGGTCTACTTAGGGATATAGTAAGACAAAATGCTTGCCCTCTATGCACATTGATATGTACCAAGACTGAAGTCTATGCACATTCATGCATAAGAAAACTCAACATCTTATTTGTATGTATAAACATGCAATCTTTGCACTCTACATACGTGTATACAAATTCATGCTAACCTTGTCCTCTCATGCACATATGCACGTGTTTCATAATAATGTGCCTCTACTAAGAAAGATAGTAAATAATTGTTTATGATTTCAAACATAATATAAAACTACAATGTTTCATGAAAGAATCCATTTTAGCCTTAATGCAATCTCTTAAAAGAGTTTTGGAGAATTCAAGGATAAAGTTTAATACATGACTTTTTCTATATAATTCAAACTCTAAAGAATTAAAAATAGAGATTCCATTTAAATTACATTCTACCATTATTAAGTTTACAGTTTCAATCTTCAATTGTATGGGATTCTTATTAAACATTAATTTTTAATGTAAGATGGAGTATTTTTTAAAGAAACAACTTGTGGAAAGATTGCTTCAAAAACCTTTCTAGAATCTGAGTAACCTCATTGAGCTTCTACTTAACTTTTCTTTGAATTTAAATATTTAAGAGTATATAGAAGTAATTTGAGATTTCTCTTTCTAATAAAGAGTTGTTAAGAAAAATCTGAGGAAAGCAATTATATTAAGGTTATATTTCTTAATACTTAATGAAAAGATATTCCAACATTTAGAGTCATTCTTAAGAGGTGTGATTAAGAGTTTTTCCGTTTTACAAACTTAGAAATAAAAAAATAATGAAACAATTTGAGCCTGTATTTATACTATAGAGCTCCTTTCAATAGCTAAGAATCACATAAACAAATAATATTGTGCTTAGTAAATAGAAGAAGGAATATGTTTGTAATGACTTTTGTTAACATTTTGTATGGATGCACTATTATGCTCAAGCTTCTAAGTTTTCTCTGTATTCCTTCTAAAAACCATTGTCTAAAGTTGGTAATCTAACAAGAAGTAATCTCTTTTATTCCTTATATTGATAGACTCAAAACTATTTCCAAATCTCTTTATCAAGAAAAAGTATTCCTAAGGAAAAAGGTAAGCTCCTACTCAAGAAGGTCAGTGGTGAAAATCACCTATATGTTGATGTACAATATTAAGTGGAATATATTAATATTGTTTCAAATCAAACTTAAGTTATTTATACAATAATAGAGTGGAAGAAATTGGAATTGAAGGAACAAGTTTCATATTTCCACCATAACGTATGAGGTATATCGACCTTAATACATATAAATTAGCTTTCCGATACTAGTGGTGACAATATCAAGGATAGAGCTCCAAGAAATATTTTTGAGATAATAATCTTTAGTGACTTAGACTAGATTGTTTATTCATAATTGCAACCAAAAAAATTAAATTGATTTTCCAAATGATTTATGATTGAGTTCATTGAGAGCTTAAATAATCAAATATTGCCAAGTGAATGAGATGTTGTGGCCCCAGACCTAGTGGGTTGATATTCTTCTACGCATGTTTAACATTAAGTTTCATGATTAATTGTTTTATTGTAAATTAATATATAACAATTAATTCTTAATTGTTTTAAATAAATTATTACTTTCCTTTTGAACACCTAATAATACACCATTTTTAAAAATATGTATATACATGTATTCATAGACTTGCTCATTCATACCATATTTAAGTGTACACTTATACTTATTTATGTAATTCCTCATCCATCCACATTTTTGTTGACAATACTAGACAATGAATAATATTAGGGAAATAATGAAGAATATTTAAAGATATTGATCCAAACCAACAACTATCTCTAGGAAGTCAAACTAGTCAACTCTAGGTCATGACACTGGGAACATCTAGACATTGACACTACTTACTAATATTGGACCAACAAAAAACCCTAACTGTGTCAACTTATCTCACAATGAATGAATTAGGTATCAATGACGTTATTTACCTCTTCTCGTATGTACATCCCCCTCACTGATAATATTCTCCCTCTCTTCCTAGAGGGTGGTGAAGTTTCTAGCATCCACTTAGAGTCATACATGTAGTAAGACTAATCGCGAATCTTCTCAATATGTATGTGTGTTATGTATGTATGTATATGTGTGTGTGTGTGTGTGTGTGTGGGTGTATGTATACATACATACATACATACATACATACATATATATATATATGTATATATGTATGTATATGTGTGTGTGTGTGTGTGTGTGTGTGTGTGTGTGTGTGTGTGTGTATGTATGTATATGTGTGTGTATACTGTTGGAATGCTTTAGAATAACTAGGGGGGTGAATCAGTTGTCCAAGGTCCAAATGATAGATTAAAAAAATTAGTACTTAACAAATACATGTGCATGCATTGATCATCCAATATCTCAAACCATAGTATATTACTATACTAGGTCAAATGAACTTTGCAAAAGTGTAAACATGAAATACCACAAAACCATTCACACAATTTGACACAAAGATTTTACGTAGAAACCCAATTTGGGAAAAACCACCATTAACATGCTACCAATTTTCACTCTTCGAAAGTGACCTTTGTGAGGAGCCAACCCTATTAAAGGTTACAATGCACATTGTTAAATATGACCTTAATTAAAGGATTTCAATCACCCTGTTAGGAGTAAGCCTTGTTAGAGGACTTTAGAACATTCCATTAGAATGTCACCCTATAAAAGGATTTACTCATGACTGTTAGGTCAACCTTAATCCAAAGGATTTATCTAGACTAATACATTTGTTAGAAAGTAACAGTAGGACTTAATCTGATAACAAAACAACTCACTTATAGATTACAGATCTCTTATTCAGTCCTTCATTTTGCTTGGCATTCAATCTCCTTTGTCTTTGATAGCTTGTTCACCCTTCAAGCCTTCACCTTCTTAAGCCTTCTTGCTTAGTATGCCAATTTTAGGTTCATTCCTTCACCCACCAAATGAAGCAACACCTCAAGATTCCTTGTCTATCTTTGGTTCACACTATGATACTTTGCTTCTAGCCTATTATCTCCTTATATAGAGAATTTAGATCTTTTTTTGCTTCATCATAATCGTCCATCTTAGGGTTAGGTCAAATTCATCAAATCTACCCTCTTTTCCATTTCATTCCCTCTAGAAACTTCCCTTACAATCCTCTTCAATTTTTTCTTCAAATGGTTTATCTTGAATTATGTGCCACCAACTCATCATACTTATCTTCCACATGCTTCACACAATTCAAGAAATCAACTTTGTTGGCTCAGATTCATCAAATCTTCGATAAAATTCATTTTAATAGCACTCAGCAATAACATGTTGTTTTCTTGGCAATAACTGTCTTTTGATGCTCAATCAACACTAGATTTCTCGGCATACACTAAGTCTTACTAGTGCTCGACACATATTAAACTTCCTTCACTCAACACCAACTAGATTTCTCTTTGCTCGGCACATACTAAATTTGCTCAGTCACAATTGACTTTCTACTCAGCCTACACTGACTTGCTCAGCTTCCACTGTTTTCTCAGTCAGGCCTGGCAGACACATTTCTTTTCTTAGTCTTCTTCTTGTCTTTTCTCAAGTATCCTTTCATTGTAGCCTAAGTAGATAAACAATACACTATATCATCAAAGTCTTACTTGGTCTTAGTGCTCCTTTTATACACCATATAACTCAACCTTTCTCTAGGTACTTTTGTTATCCTTTATTTTCAAATCCTCTTCATCAATCAATCAAATGATAGCATTTAGACCAAATTAGCAATTGTCTCACCAGCAAGTAGCAGGTTTGACATCAGTGACAGTAATGATTGTTCCATGATAGGTTACACCAATCTTCCTCATTTCTATACTTCAACAATCTTCTTCATTTCAACATATACATATACATAGATACATACATATATATATATATATATATATATATATATATATATATATATATATATATATATATATATATATATATATATATATATATATATATATATATATATATATATATATATATATATATATATATATATATATATATATATATATGTACATGTATATATGTGTGTGTGTGTGTACATATATATATACACATACATAAATATGTATGTATATATGTACATGTATATATGTGTGTATATATATATACACATATGTATACATATATATATACATATATAGATATATATATACATATGTATACATATATATGTATATACATATATGTATATATATATATATAGACATATGTATACATATATATGTATATACATATGTATACATATGTATGTATATACATATGTATACATATGTATACATATGTATATACATACATATGTATACATATGTGTACATATATATGTATACATATGTGTAGATATATATATATATATATATATATACATATATATATATATATATACATATATATATATATATATACATATATATATATATATGTATATATATATACACATATACATGTACATACACACACATATACATGCATGCATGCATCCATCCATACATACATACATACATATATACATGTATATGTATATATAAATACACACACATACATACTTGCTTACATGTATGCGTGTGTGTGTGTGTGTATCAATTACACTTTCAATCTTGTGTCATATATATGTACATTCATAATGTTATAACTCAATAAAGCATTGTCTATTCTATACACACAACAATAAATTTGTCCATGTTTTTCTTCAATGTGAGAGAAGTAAAATTTTGCTCCTCTCCAACTTTGTCCTAATAAGAATGTAACAATACTTTGGACATGTCTTTGATACAATATGAGGTAAGCATAGTTGAATTTAAATGTTTGTTAGTGGGTCTAGAAACGTATTTGTCATATTGCAAATTATTATGGTATTAATTGATGGTGGAATACTATGATACATTTGAAGTACAATTAGATGTTTTATAGGATTATTATTGTAGCTTTTGTTGTATGGTTGTATTTGTAGTTTGGTTAGGTAACTATACTTGTGAATTTATAATGATTATTACTGTGATAATATGGTTACTTGATAATTGTGATTAATAACTAATTAGGAGGAAATGTTACTTTAGATAAAGTGTGGTATGTTGATTACTTAGATGTTTTTGTGATAATCATATATCCAATGTTCTTTCCAAGCAAATGTTGTGATGTTTCTTATGGATGGTTACTTACATGTATGTATTAATGCTCAAATATTATTATTATTATTATCATCACTAGTTATCATTGATCCTATATGATATGTCTGCACAAAAAGGAAAAAAGTTGGCATACACTTGTTTTGAGATTTACACGATGTCCTGACCCCATTTGTTATTTGATATTATACATATGCATATGCTCTCCGGTTATTGTGCTAATGTGGACAAAGTATAAGGCATCAAGTTCCTTGAATTGGCAAGGATGAGCACACCCAAAAAGATATATATGGAGTTAATCAGATGGCCAAATAATTCCCCTAGCCACAGTCGTTCATTCCAAGTTTGGGTGACAATTATCGTATTATTATTTTTTTGGCCAACTATTTGCTAAGCAATAATAATTGGTGGATGTCTTTGGTATGAGGCATGTGATTTGGCTGTGTAGTAAATTTGTGATGTTCATAATTTTTTGGGTCAACACATGATTTTATTTGTGCATTGGTTTATTGGATGAAGTCACTGACTAATATTATAGTTATACTTATTGTTGCCAACTAATTTTGTTTGAGGAGTTTTATTTTAATATATAACTTGAAGCTTTTGAATTTGAATTTGAATTTTAAAGATTAATTCTATAATTAAAATTAAAAAATTTAAGAATGTTTTAAATGTTTTTTTTGAATGAGTTAGTCTTTTATATAAGGGGAAAAAGATCAAATTTCATTATAATCTAATATTCTTTTTTCTTTCCATTTTTTATGAAGTTTTTGAGAAACCTTGAGGCCAAATTTGAATTTGGCTTTTGGAGGAGACATGGGCTAAGATCATTTTGTGGGATTCCTTTATGTTTATGAGAAAATAAGGGTTTAAGGTTCATAAACTACTTGTTTGTGATTGAAAGAAATTTTTATACTTTTGACCTCACTTTTGGGATGGGAATGCCATGAGAACAAATGATCTACACAAGTTTTTAATTGGTTGAGTTAAAAAAATTGGCAATTCTTGACTTGATTGGCTTTATACACTCAATTTTGACAAAATTTCCAACATAGTTCAAATCTTGTGAGAGAGTGGTATTTGTACTTGTTTTTCAATACGATTTAGAAGACTCACTGATTGATTTTTTTAATCTTGTATGGGTTATCTTGAGAATTCCATTTGATATGATTGGGTATAAATGATGGTTCCACGTAGGGCTTGTATGCAACTAGTTTCAGATGTTGCATCTTATTGTTTTTTGGAATGTGTTGATGTTTAACTTGTATTGTAATCATGGCATTTTTGGTATAATGTAAGTGTATGTTATAATTAGAATGATATTGGGATTTTTTATAGACTCTTTGATAATCTTGTCTTGTTATGGTTTAAGAAGTGATCATGTTGGAAGCAATTTTGAGAGACTATGTAATGAAATATAGTTTAGTTAAGTGTGTTTTCAATGTATGAGTCAACATGAGTCCATTTATGGTGTTATGTTAGTCAATGGTACCTACACAATACTCTTATGATGGTGCACAAGTAATATAATGATTCAAATGGATCCACACCCTTGGTTGCATACTAATGTAATGTGTGCCATGAGTAATACAAATATTGTGTTATGTAATTTGGATGACAACAATGTGTTGATATTTTTACACTGTTCCTTGGTGACTTCTCATGGATCACCCTACGTTTATGTGCATTCTTCAATGGCTTGAGGGAGTTTCCATGATGTCATATGATGAATGGTTTCAATGTTGTATGCATTTTCTAGTCTTGGGTATTTGTATGCCCTTGCACCTTCTTGTCTAAGATGTGTTCTTAGGATCAAGTATATCGGATGTTCCTTATGTTGGGATGATTAATGGTGCATTGTGTGTGCATGATAGAAGCTTTGCATGCTTGGTTTTGTGTGTGTTTAGGTCATATGGTTGTGTTCAAAGTACATTGGGAGAGGACCTAGGGGTTCCTCATTTCAAGTCATTGTTGGGAACTAGAGTACATGTGTTGACTAGTCCCAATTTACATGTAGACCTATCCATGTCACTATGACATTATTTGTGTATACTTATGCATTTATGATAAAGATGATAGTATGCTCATATAGTGGTAGTGGTATATATTATAATAGAATAATGCCATCTTCATGATTGTATATAATGTGTGTCTATTTATATGGATCTTGACCAAACTCAACCATTGGTTGGTGTAATTCGACAACTTTAGGATCTCATGGCGTACCCCTTTCATTTTTATTCATGTTTCATTTATCATGCATTCTTAGCACTTGGGAAGTGTATGCGATTATGCTAATATAATTAGTTTCTTTATGTCTCTTAGTGGATAGATGTTATTAAAATATTGATATCCCTTGGTTGTATTCAAATTCTTAAGAAGGGGAACAAGGGAAAAGTTAGTATAAGTATTATGGTGCCCAATTGAATGTGGTGGATGTAGACATAGTAAAGTGGTAATTCATAATTGATTTAGCTATATTTTTTCCCTCATGAGGTGTCTATGTAACCTTCTTGTATGCCTCTAACACCCTTAAAATGTTAGAAGACCTTTAAATGACATAATCTAAGTGTTTTGACCCTGAAACCTTCATTCCTTTTAAATATTTGGATTTGTTCCTAAAATGACACATATGCTCATAATAATGGCACATATGTTAATTCATGTTGCACATGTACTCTAGAATAGTGTATCCAATCTTTTCATCCTATGCAAATGTGTTGATTCTTTCTTGTCTCCATGGGAGTTGTCACTTGCACTTATATGACCTCTTTCTGCATATCTTCCTCTGCAGAGATGTGCATCCACAACATAATACTTTTGCATGTGTTATTCAAACATGGGTTTGTCATTTGAACACCCTTTATTCTTGTGGTCCTTTTGATGTTAACACAATTATATTTTGACCTTGTTTATTGTGTTGTTTAATTAGATCTTCTAACTAGACCTTACATGGTCAAAGTCACGAGAGCTCAAAGACTGCTTTTGATGTCAATTGGCCTTGGTAAATGCTATGCACTTTGAGAGGCTTGTGAATGTTTTCCAAGTGCTCTTGTAGTCTCTTATTGAGTAGTCACAATATGGTGGCTATAAGACCCTTAAAAACACTATTTCGTCCACTTTATTAGTTTGTTGATGCCCATACTTGTATTCATCTAATAACTAGCATATGTTGATGCTTACTATTTGCATTATGTGTACATTTCTAGTTAATTGTGTATTATTAAATAATTTTTTAATTGTGATTGTAGTGTATCTTGTTTCTCAATGACCCTCTAGTGTGATGCAACATGCAAGAAAAAGTGCAAGAAAGAAATATTGAATTATTGCACATGACAGAGTCGTAATAAGTTTTTAGTAATTTTTTCTAGTAAAATATCCCATCTATCCTTGTTTATATGTAGAATGCTTGGAAAATTGGGTTGTTGTAAGCTTGAGAAAAAAATGTTTTGAAGTTAATGAAATGCTACTGAAACCCTACCAAGAGTAGCACATGGTAAACATTTAGAATTGCTAACAAATTCATTGTATTTATAAGAATATTCAATATTTGTAAGAAATTTTTTTTTTTTTGAAAAAGAGAATAGGTTTTGAAGGGCCCCTAAAACCCTTTTCAGCGCAAGAGATTAAAACAGTAAAAGACGAAGCTAACATAAAATAATCCATAAAAAGGAATGAGACTAAAAATTCCAACGAGCAAGGCCATCAAAAAAAGGATAGCCTAAAACAACATAAAAGAGACAAATAGTACCAGGAAAACATTAATCCATATTCATAAGGAGGTTTGCAACCTCCTTCTCTGGAGTGTCCATCTTCCTAGTAGCCTCTTTGATCTCAGCGAGCTCGTTGATATACTCAAAGACTTTCTTCTTCTTGTTGGCTCTAGTCCTTCTCCCTAGGCCATCTATCTCAGCTCCAACACCCCCTTCTTTTGCAATGATCATTGCCTTTTCCATTCTTGTACCTTCCAGTATGTTGATTAGAGCCTTGAGATTTTCATTGGAGGCTTTTAGGATATGGTAGCGTTGGTTAGTTATGCCTCATAAAGTAGCTTGAGTGGCATCCACCTTATTGGTAAGATCCAACACTTTAGCTTTTAGGCTATAGAAGGCAACAAGGTCCACATACTAGTTGGAGTCAACACTCTCCCCTTCCCTAGTGATCTTCTTTCCTTCCAACATACTCATTCTTTCCTTAATCTCAACAATCTGGTGGAACAACCATTTAATGGACCTAAAGTTGTCCATCATATTGTTCTTAGCATTGTTGAGAACATTAATGTTATCTTCCTTGCTAAAGTCACTCATGATCAAAATTGCAAGGTTAATGAACTTTTGGAGTTCCACCTTCCCTTTCAGGTCCTCGTGAATTTGTAGGTTGATAGTTTCTTTGGCTATCCCTAGGCAAATGTTATCCATGTTCATATTTTTCCAAGTTTTCACCCTCCCTTTAACAAAGGCAATAACTGTCATTGTTTTATCTTTCATCTGATCTTCCACAAGGTTGGTGGGAGTCTCAAACCCTTGTTGGTCTCCCAAGTCTAGATTGTTAATAGGGTTGTGCTCCCTATCCTCCACATATCTCATAGTCTCCTCTTGAATTGGTCGCTTCTTTTCTTTGGGGCTCTTTCTCACAACCTCTTTCTCCCCTTTCATTTCCATCTCCACACCTTCCTCCTCTTCATTCTCAGATGACAACTACCTTCTTTTCTTCTTTTGGGGTTTCTTGGGCTTTTCATTCTTCCTCTATCTCTTAGCTGAGCTTGTCTTCCCAACTGTGTACAAAACCTCCATATTCATTTCCATATCATCCTTGCTAGAACTAAGATCATCTTTAGACTCAACAGGGTTGCCTAGAGGAACTTTGGTAAGCACTTTTTCTAGCTGAGCTCTGGAAGCTTTCCCTTTGGAATTTTTCTTCTTTCTCTTGCTCAGTTTAGAGTCTTCATTAGTGTTAAGGCCATCACTCTCCTCCTCATATGAGGAATCTTCATACTCATCATAATCATCTCCTTTACCCTATACAATCTTGGTCTCAATGAACTTCCCTATATTGTTAGCTTTAATGTCCTCATAAATGAGAAGTAGGAGCCCATCATGAAGAGGGGGATTGGTAATACTCTGATCTCTAACCCCATTAATGCTATTTTTCAGCGAGGAGTCTAGATAAAAAGGAAGTGAAATCTTTACATTAGGCTTAAATTGATTTAATGCAACAAAATGATACGTATAAAACCTAGAGAACCTGCCATCAAGGGTAATGTAGGAAATAATAGCCCTAAGAATAAACCTCCAAAATTTCTTCAGAGACTTGGGCTAAAAGTAGGTAATACCTTTTTTATTCACTAGTTTCTTCTTCTCCTTGGGCATCTTCGGGAAGGTGTCCACTGCAGAGTCAAAGATCTTCCTATCTCTATAAAAAATCTTGCCAACAATTGGGATGGTTGTGACCTTGGAGATATACTCCTCAATAATAGAGTACTTCTTGCAATTCGTTGTCAATCAACTCTCATTCTAATTCTATTGAAACAATTGGTTAATTGCCCCCATGCAATTTCTCCAGGAAGTTAACTGTAAGAAAGTTTAATGTTGATAAACACATGTTTGGCTCATTTTTCTATTTGGGGATATTTTTAAGGATACATATATGGTATTTTTAAAATATATATGAATGAGTTGTTTTATTTTTGATATGTTAAATTTCTAAAGTTAGTTTGGCTTAGTTGCATAGTTGATTTATATCAATCTTATATGAATTACTCTTAAGGCTCTTCTAAAACAATTATTTGTAATTCCTAATGATGAACAAAGTTGTTGGGTCCTTTTAAATTAATTATGAGTAGTTGGTATTTTCTTAAGGATATCATTTGGAGGGACATTTAGGTTGTGGAGGATCACAAGGACTAGAAGTATATAGAGTTGAGGTGACAAGAGAAATATAAAGAAAAGTTCATTGTTTCTTTGACTTAGTTTTTATATGGGGAGTGAGTTTTTTTAAAGGATCATGTCATTACTTTTATTTTTAATTTGACTAGGAAGACTTTATTTGATGCTCTTCCAATATGAGTTTTAGGCACTCTCCACTTTTGCAACATTTATTTCATTTTATACTCCCATAATAATACTCCTATCCCCAACATTTTCCATACCACCATTTCTTTGCATGATCTTTAATCCCTTATGCTTTCTACCATAATAAATAGCATATTTTCTTTGGGAACTACTAGATCTAGTGCGTAGCTTATATTGAAAAATGAGTCTAACTTATTCTTATAACAATTAAGATGCCTCCTAACTCTTCTCTATTCAATATAATTTGTATACAAGACTTTGTTTGTGGGAATGAAATCATACATAAGAAAATTGAATAAAGAAAATGCAAAAAATGATTATGTTAGATAATTATCATTACATTGATAAGATATTGTGATATTGCTATCAAGATTGAACTATGTAGTTTTTTAGTCAAACTCATTGACCCATATATCATGAGCAGTGATTAACACATGCATCCATCTCTCATGAGAATAAATGGAACACTTAGCACTCATTGGATCTAGGTGATGCTCACTACGAGGTCACCCGTCCTAGTACTATTCTAGCTCGAGCATGCTTAACTATGGAGTTCCCTCCATAGTTAAAATATTGATATGAAAGTTTGCACCCTTGCCTAAAGTTTTTACCTAAAGGCAACCTCATGTAACATGAAAACAATCTCGAAAATGTGGAACTTTACAATTAGAGATTGAGTCTCCGGAGAAGGTCGAATTCCTTACTACCAGGATGTAACTAACTATTCTTTGAAGGAAAAGGTAGAAGGAGATGCATGAAAGCAAACTACCTAATCTAATCTAAAGGGTGTGATGTGTTGTAATATGATTGAAAAAGATCATTGTATGAAAGATATTGTTGCTACAGAATATGTTCAATCATTATTTTGTCATTGATGTCAAACCTGCTATTTGCTGGAATGGAAATTGCTTATAAGATCCAAGCATTATCACTTAGTTGATTAATGAAGAATCAATAACATGTAACAAAAGCACCTAAGGGAAAGGTTGAGTTATGGTTTTGGAATGAAGTGCAAAGATCAGTTAAGACAATGATACAGTGATGTATTGACAATATACTTGAAGATGAAGAGGTTGGCTACACTTAGAAACTATAGAAGAAGAAGTCATAATAAGATTTTTTGCAAAGCTTGATTAAATTCACCAGAGGGAGCTAAGAAAACTAGTTCAAGTCGAGTAAAGATCAAGTGCCGAATTGTGTTCATGTGCCAAGCATCAGAAAGTCAAAAGTGTCAAGCTACTGCATTATTTAAAAAGTCAAAGATTCGCCAGATCTGAGCCGACATGGTTGTTATCTAGAATTTTGTGACCCAAATAGAAGATAAGAATGATGAGCTGGTGGCATAGAACACTATGTTAAATGTTTTTTGGCGAATACAACTGGATTCTAGACGAAGTTTCTAGATAAAAACAAGATATGGGACATATACATTGTATCCTACGTAATCTTTTGAAACCCTAAAGTTGGAGAGGGAGAATCGAGTGGGAAAATTATTCCAGATTTCTATTTAAGGAGTCATAAGGTCACAAAGCTCAGAGGTTGGTCAAGTATGAAAGCATGAAGTGCTAAAGAAGGAGCTAAGGAGGAAGAGAGCATAGAAACTCCATTTCGATAGGTGACCACAGAGATGATTGCATTGGTATGATGAGCAAGAAGACTCAAGGAGATGAAGCTTGAGAGGAAGACAATCTGTTAGAGCCGCAGTGATTAAAGCCAAGCAAAGGATTGAACTGAAGTATGATTTGAAATCTGCAAGATATGTTGTGAGTTGTATCAAATCAAAAGCCCTTATTGTTACTCTCTAGCAATTGTAACAGTTAGTGTAAATCCTATGGACTTAGGTTGGTTTAATAGCCATATTGTAAATCCCTTAACAGGTTAACATTCCAAGTGAATGTTCCAAAGTCCTTTGACCAGGCCCATTCCTAATAGTATGGTGAAATCATCTAACAAGGTCACATTTAACAGTGTGTTGTAAGCCTTTAATAGGGCATCACTTTAGAAGAGTGAGAATTGAGTAGCATGTTACTGGTGGTTTTTTCCCAATTTGTGTTTCCACATAAATCACTGTGTCATGTGTTGATCTTGCATGTTTTATTCCTGCATGTTGATTTGTTGTAACTTGCTAAGATGGTTGTTTTAAGCTTGGATGCATGAATAGTTTAATGGACTCATTATAATTGGTGAAAAAGTATTATTAGGGCATTTAGACCTTGGATAACTAATTCACCCCCCTCCCCCCCCTCTCAGTTATTCTAAAACAATCCCAAGGAACTAGAAGCAGAAAATATCAAAATGCCTAAGAGAGAAGTTCTCAAGCTCAACAAAGACAACTTTGTTGCATGGAAAAGTTTGATGAAGCTACATCTTGGATCCATAGGTGATTATGCCCAAAATTCAATTGTTACTGAACATGTTGATCCACTTGGTACTCTTACTGTAGAAGATTTGAAAAACAAACATGAACACAATTAGACAATGTTGGAGATTGCTTCTGCACTCAACTACACTGAATTCGATGATATCAAAGGATGTAACACTGCATTCAAGATGTGGAAAGCCCTATCATACATTTATGGAGGAGATCAGAATGTCTAAAGAGCAAAAAGAGAAAGCCTTAGAGGAAAGTTTGATGACATGAAAATGGAGGAAAGTGAGAATGCTGCTCAGTATGCCTCTAAAATAAAGGAAGTGGTAAGTGCAATAAGATGTTTGAATGGTCAGTTAGATGATGATATTGTTAATAGTAAGTTCTTAAGAACCTTGCTCCCTATCTATGCTATCAGAGTATCGTCTATACAAGAGCTAAGATGTGTACTAGGAAACAATTTAAGTTTTGAAGGTACAGTGGGTAGACTTACCGCATTTGAGTTATCTAACTTTGATAACTACAGACTTGAGAATGTTGAATTTGCTTTCAAGGCCAAGTTATCACTGAAAGACATTGAACAAGTGAAATCGAAGAAGGGAAGAAAGATGAAATATGTATCCAGTGACAGTAGCACTGATGAGGAAGATGTGGAACAAGTGGAAGCATTACTGGCTAGAAGATTTCATAGAGGCAAAGGAAAATTCAAGGGTAAGTTGCCTATCATTTGTTTCAATTGCAATGAAGTAGGACATATTGTTGCAAGGTGTACGCAGAAAAAGGAATACAAGGAAGGTAGCAAGTACAAAAATAGAAGAGAAGATGATAAGAGAGATTACAAAGACAAAGGCAAGAAGTGTTGTATTGCTGAAGAGGATTCCAATGATAATGATGATGAAATTATTTATGCGGCCATGAAGGACCAGTCTAATGAAGAAGATCCTACAACACTGGTAACATGTATGAACAAGAATGACAAATGGATCATAGACAGTGGGTGCTCACATCACATGATAGGAGACAAAAGCAAGTTTGTTAACTTTACTCAGTATGATGGAAATAGTGTTAGATTTGGAAATGATGCTCCATGTCAAATCAAAGAAAAAGGCTCCATTAAGCTTACAGAGCAAGTTTCATGTGATAATGCATACTATGTTGAAGGACTAAACTACAACTTGCTGAGTGTCTCGCAGTTAAGCAATGTAGGGTGCAAAGTAGAATTTGGAAACAAAACTGCACAAATCTATGATACCGATGGAAAATTGATAGGAAAAGGAGATCAAACAAGAAGTAATCTGTTTTATCTTGATATGGAAAATGCTTCTTGTTTTGTTGCAAAATTTGATGATGTGTGGTTATGGCATAGAAGGCTATGTCATGTCAACTTTGATAATCTGGTCAATATCAGTAAAATGAAGAAAGTCAGAGGTTTATCTAAACTGAAGAAGCCTGACAACATCATGTGCAAACAATTTTAGCTAGGAAAGATGACTAAGTCAAGTTTCAAGAGTAAAAACTATACATCTAAAGAAGTACTTGAGTTAGTCCATACTGATTTATGTGGTCCAATAGAAGTGCAAAGCTACAAAGGAGATAAATATATAATGTTGTTTGTTGATGACTATTCCAGGATGATGACTGTTATGTTCTTAAAGCAAAAATCTGATGCTTTTCAAATGTTTAAGTGGTATGTGGCTAGAGTTGAAAAGGAAACAAGAAAGAGTTTGAAATGCTTGAGATCAGACAAAGGTGGAGAATTTACATCAAATGAATTTGAGATATTTTGCAATGACAAAGGAATCAAGAGACAAACATCAACTCCTAGAACTCCCCCACAAAATGGAATTGCTGAGATAAGAAATAGATCTATGATTGACTGTGCTAGAACATTGATGATGGAAAAGACTGTTGCTCTGAAATATTGGAGAGAAGCTGTAAGTGTAGCTATTCATACACTAAACCGAGTACAAGTTAAGAAAGGTACAAATGCAACACCTTTTGAATTATAGTATGATCACTCACCCAATGTAAAGCATTTCAAAGTATTTGGTTGCAAATGCTTTATCCTTAAAGATACTAGAAATGGAAAATTTGATGCAAAATGTGATGAAGGCATATTCTTTGGTTACTCCACTAGAAGTAAAGCATATAAGTGTTTAAATACTAACACTGACAAAATTGTGGAAAGTGCAAATGTAAACTTTGATGAGCATACAGAAGTCCAAGTTGAAGAACCAAAGAAAATGTATGAATACAAAACCTTTGTGTATTCTTATGAAGGAATGCCTGTTGACGAGTATGCTATCAATCAAATTGGGATTCAATAGCAAGTTTCAGTTTCAGTCGAGTCACAACTAGTGAATGCCAAGCTGCATGCAGAAGCCAAGTTGCAGAATGAAGAAAATGCACATTCTGACTCTGAAGTCAGTACACATGAAAGAGATGTAGAACTACCTGACAACGATGTGCATAGTGACCCTGAATCTGAAAGATCAAACATGGAAACAAGTACAGAACCAAGATTATCCAAATATGTGAAGAGACATCACCCTGTTGAACAGATAATTGGTGACAAAGATGCAAGACCAATGACAAGGAATAGACTAAGAAATGAATCATGTCTGTTAAGAAAATTTGAACCTAAGATAGTGTATGATGCATTGCAAGATGGTGACTGGTATAAAGCTATGGAAGAAGAGATTGATCAAATAAAGAAGAACAAAACTTGGAGTTTGGTTCCCAGACCAGCTGACAAGAATGTGATTGGCACCAAGTGGGTATTCATAAACAAGCTAGATGAGAATGGTGAGATTACTAAAAACAAAGCTAGACTAGTATGTAAGGGTTATGCTCAAGAAGAAGGATTAGACTATGGGGAAACATTTGCCCCTGTAGCTAGAATGGAAGGAGTAAGAAATTTACTTGCATATGCTGCATATAAAGGTTTTAAGTCTATCAGATGGATGTAAAGTCTGCTTTTCTGAATGATATATTGGAAGAGGAAGTTGATATTGAACAACCAGAGGGATTTGTTGATGAGAACAACAGGGATATGGTTTGTAAACTACATAAAGCACTCTATGGTTTGAAACAAGCACCTAGAGCATGGTATGAAAGACTTCACAAATATCTTGTCAAGATAGGATTTGAGAAAACAGTTGACAACACCAATCTGTATATCAAGGAAGAGAAAGGTAAAGATGTTTTGATATCTAAGATCTTTGTTGATGATATAATATTTGGACGAAAAGATGCTCTATGCAAAGATTTCGCTGATAAGATGAAACATGAATTTGAGATGTCAATGTTTGGAGAGATCAAATTTTTTGTTGGATTGCAAGTACATCAATTAAAACATGGTATATTTGTAACCCAATCAAAATATATCAAGGATATACTCAAAACATTTGGTTTAGATGAATCAAAACCAGTAAGTACACCAATGGCAACATGACATAAGTTATCTAAGAATGATGATTTAGCTGAAGTAAATCATAAAATGTACAGATCCATGATTGGAAAGCTACAATATGTTGTACACAGTAGACCAAATATTGCTTTATCTATTGGAATAGTGGCAAGATTTTCTACAAACCCAAAAGAAAATCATCTTATGGCTGTCAAGAGAATAACGAGGTATCTAAAAGCTACAGAAGATTTTGGTTTGTACTAGAAGAGGATTGAAAATTTTGATTTAAAGGCCTACACTGATGCAGATTGGGGAGGTAACATAGATGATAGAAAAAGCACCAGTGGAGGAGCACTTTTCTTAGGAAAAAGATTAGTCACTTGGACTAGTAAAAAGCAAAGTTGTACATCACAGTCCACAACAGAAGCTGAGTATGTTGCTGCTACTATAAATTGTACAAATCTTGTGTGGATCAAGCATCTGTTGAAAGGAATGAAGGAAGAAATGACTGAACTTTTGATACTTTATTGTGATAACACAAGTGCTATCAACATATCCAAGAACCCTATGATGCATGCCAAAACAAAGCATATTGCAATCAAGTATCACTATGTAAGAGAATTGGTGGAAGACAAGCAAGTGAAGATGGAATATATCAATACAAAAGAACAAAATGCTGACATCTTCACAAAACTATTACCTAAAGATGTATTTGAATATCTTAGAGGTAAGTTAGGGGTGATACCCCTAACCAAGGCTGCTTAAGTAACAACAAGACTGCCTTGCATCAAATAAGTTGATTGATCAGATGATATAAGTTGATGTAGAGGGTACTTACTTTTGGTTTAGCCTAAAGTAATCAGAGTACTAACATTCCAAACAAGTCACAAGCAAGATGGCAGAGGGAGATATTGGAAGTTCTTGTAAATGCTACAGTTGCATGATAAGATGCTGAAATAATGTGTCTTTGGCATTGTTGTCAAAGAGGGAGAAATAACATAAACTAATCAAAGCAAAGAAATAAGGAGAAAGTAGAAAGAAGAGGAAACTGATCAAAGAAAAGAAAGAGGGGGAAATAGCTACAATTGGTCAAATCCCTGAAATAGAGGAATAGTAGAAACCAATCAGTTCATGAAGTGAAAAGGACAGGAGATATGAAAGGGAGGAGCAGAAGCAAAGAAAGAACTCAAGATGATAGATCTCAGAAGGAGCAGCTCAAGAGATTCAGTAAAAAGATAGATTAGAAGGAATAAGATTAGAGGGAAAATACAAAAGTCAACAAGTTTTTTTTTTGGCATTTGACTTACTGTTTTAGCCTAGTTAGAATTTTGTTAACTTGGTTGATCAGTCAGTTTTGGTTTGGTTGATCAGTTTGGTTTGCCATAAATGCCAAAGAGGGAGATTGTTGTAATCTGATTGCAAAAGATTGTTGTATGAAAGATATTGTTGCTACAGAATATGTTGAATCATTATTTTGTCACTGATGTCAAACCTGCTATTTGCTAGAATGGCAATTGCTTATAAGATCCAAGCACTATCACTTAGTTGAATGATTCATTAAGATGTAACAAAAACACCTAAGGGAAAGGTTGAGTTATGGTTTTGGAATGAAGTGCAAAGATCAGTTAAGACAATGATAAAGTGATGTATTGACAATATACTTGAAGATGAAGAGGTTGGCTACACTTCGAAATTGTAGAAGAAGAGTCATAATAAGACTGTCTGCAAAGCTTGATTAAATTCATCAGAGGGAGCTGAGAAAACTAGTTCAAGCCGAGTAAAGATCAAGTGCCAAGTAAAGATCAAGTGTTGAGTGAAGATCAAGAGCCAAGTGAAGATCAAGTGCCGAGTAAATGTGCCGAGCATCAGAAAGTCAAAAGTGCCGAGCTACTGGATTATTTGAAAAGTTGAAGATTTGCCAGATCTGAGCCAACATGGTTGTTATCTAGAATTTTGTGAACTAAATAGAAGATAAGAATGATGAGCTGGTGGCACAGAACACTATGTAAAACATTTTTTGGCGAGTACAACGAGATTCTAGATGAAGTTTCTAGATAAAAACAAGATAGGACAAATACATTGTATCCTACCTAATCTTTTGAAACCCTAAAGTTAGATAGGGAGAATCGAGTGGGAAAATTATTCTAGATTTCTATTTAAGGAGTCATAAGGTCACAAAGCTTAGAGGTTGGTCAAGTATGAAAGCATGAAGTGCTAAAGAAGGAGCTAAGGAGGAAGAGAGCATAGAAACTCTATTTCGATAGGTGACCACAGAGATGATTGCATTGGTATGATGAGCAAGAAGACTCAAGGAGATGAAGCTTGAGAGGAAGACAAGTTGTCAGAGCTGTAGTGATTGAAGCCAAGAAAATGATTGAACTGAAGTATGATCTGAAATCTGCAAGATATGTTGTGAGTTGTATCAGATCAAAAGCCGTTAGTGTTACTCTCTAGCAATTGTAATAGTTAGTATAAATCCTATGGACTTAGGTTGGTTTAATAGCCATGTTGTAAATCCCTTAACAAGGTAACATTCCAAGCGAATGTTCCAAAGTCCTTTGACGAGGCCCATTCCTAACAGTATGGTGAAATCCTCTAACAAGGTCACATTTAACAGTGTGTTGTAAGCCTTTAACATGGTAGGCCTTTAATAGGGCATCACTTCAAAAGAGTGAGAATTGAGTAGCATGTTACTGGTGGTTTTTCCCAAATTGGGTTTCCACGTAAATCACCGTGTCATGTGTTGATCTTGCATGTTTTATTCCTGCATGTTGATTTGCTGTAACTTGCTAAGATGGTTGTTTTAAGCTTGGATGCATGAATAGTTTAATGGGCTCATTATAATTGGTGAAAAAGTATTATTAGGCCATGTAGACCTTGGATAACTGATTCACTCGCACACCCCCACCTCCCCCCCCCCCCCCCCTCTCTTAGTTATTCTAAATCAATCCCAACATGATGCACCTAGATTGAATGGTTGCAACTCTGTCCATGTATACACACCACATCAATGAAAAGTCTGGACACACAGATCTTAACTCTATTCTATTTTCAAACAACTCACATCTAGGTTTAGAACTGATCAAGTGTTGAAAGGAAATACATCTTCACAAATACAACAACCATCAACAACTTGGACACAACATACAAACCTTGAAAACTAGAAAGAAACATTTAGAACAAGGCAGAAAACATGCACAAATCATGAATGGCAAGAAGAGGTAAAGAAAGGAACTTTTTTATTAATAGAAAGCAAGGAATATAGTTGCAGAGCACAAGGTTACTGCAAGTAGACATGATAGAACATAGAAAAACCACCAAAACATATTTACAATTGCCTTTTATAGAGTTCAGGAATAACTTTGATCTTACATTGAGTTCAAACTCTAACCAGATAGAGTTGGGATTGTAGCGAAGCAATAATTATTGATAAGATAAAATCATGATCAGATACACGTCCCCATATAGGAAATTTGATGCTTTACGTGCAAATCTGGCTCCTACAGATTGAAGTGGTGGCCATTAGTGCTCTAAATGGGTAGATGGATAACCAGGCAGTGATGGAGTGTCCTTTTGCACTTACCAGACATGGAGAACATCAATAGGTGGTTGTAATTGATTAAAGGAT
This sequence comes from Cupressus sempervirens, assembly GCA_028749045.1. Classification (NCBI taxonomy): domain Eukaryota; kingdom Viridiplantae; phylum Streptophyta; class Pinopsida; order Cupressales; family Cupressaceae; genus Cupressus; species Cupressus sempervirens. The sequence continues at coordinate 179,275,033 of CM053785.1, read as the reverse complement.
TTGATTGTCATTGCTGAACTATATCAGATCATGTTCTAGACGTGTTAGATCAGCCAAAATATCAATCAACTAAAGTCAATCGCCTAACCCTGCAATGTGGCCCAATGCCTTTCAAATATTTTGCCACCTCGCTAGCCTTCTTTCTTTGACTTATTGACTGCCCTATTTCACAGCTTCCCGACTTGTTCTCATGTTGACACCTTAACTGTCGCGACCTTGCGACATCATGAATTATACCCTTCGCACCATCGCTGTAGTTTAGACCTAACAGTCTTCTAATCATGTGATGATGCAAAAGCAACTATCTTTATCTTTGTCACCTGGTCGTAGCCTACATTCTGGCTGGTATGGAATGCCTACGACCATGTGAAGACTATTGTCTTAACTACTTGCTCCTTTGTCCGCAACTTCACAACTGAGAATCAATACTTGCCACTGATCGCTACAACCATACAAAGCCATCATATTGATTGCGATCACACCATCACGACCTTGACCTCAGGTTAGCCCTAAACACCAGTGAAGATGCGATGAAGGAAGCTCATGCATGGGATCCACTGAGACATGAGCCACAATGTCGCTTTATCACCTTCTTTAAACTTCGTGCATCTCCATAAAGCGAGAAAATGACAACCCTTGATTTGCATCTAATTTGACGGTTGCGAAAAATCATAGATTTACATTTCTTAGAAACCAGAGAGGGGCCCATGAAGCTAGGTGTCAGCATGTTGTATTCTCACATTGGCTAAATACCTTGCAACTTTATATTGCGAGAATACGACAGTAGGGGCCCACGAAGCCAAGTGTTAGCATGTTGTATTCTCACATTGGCTAAATACCTTGCAACTTTACATTGCGAGAATATGACAGTCGTTGATCTGGAAGATCTGATGGTGGGGAAGATTGTGGGCCTAAGGTTTCTTCTTGATGCAAATCTTGAATTGCGATCATATGCTAATGGTGGAGATAACTATTTCACACCTTCTCGGTCTATTTGAGGGTTAAGCCATAACTGCTTGCGATCAAGCGATGCAAGGAAGTCACAAGGTCACAACTTGAACCATAAAACATTACATGCAATATGAAGGATCCAAGACTTAGGGATATAAAGAAAATACATTTGACTAAGGTTTTAAGTATCCCTCTTAGAAGTTTGCATGACAATATATGCATAAGTCAAAGGATGTGGACATGGCTACCACGGTGGTTTTCATGGAATTGGTCAATGTTTGAAAAAACAAGGGGCCTCGAGGGGGGGCAAAATGGTTAACATAAACCTCATCAATTCTTTTATTCAAATAGTATTTCAAATTAATAAGATATGTTCAAATTCTTTTGAAAGTAAAAATCATTTCTAACCTTATCAATTCAACAAATTGGATTTTTTAAAAATCTAAATCATTAATTGCCTTTGTATAAATAAGAACAAATATTATTATTATTATTATTACATTAATGAAGAGAATAGCAAAAATCTATAAAAGAAAATGTGCATCTTGAATTTCTATGGTTGACATTTATAGGCTAGACTTCGAACACCTCTGATTTCATTTAAGAAACTCCTATCCATATTTGAACATGGATGGTGTTGGGGTAGTCTGACCTATCCTAAACTGCAATTAAGAAGCCGCTAGCAGCTAGGTAGACCCATTTAGTAAACCAGTTCATATTGGAAAACTACCCACTAAAACATTCTGTTTTGAGCTGTACACATCTATGTAGACTTGGAGACTGAATTGTTCCTCAATAAATAGTCTCTGAACGCCTAGAATCCCTGTCTTCTCTACATCTGAGCGCCACGTAACAAATTTACACCTCCATTGAGAGGTACACCTCACAACGCCATATAATTAGATTTCACTTTTCCCAACACTGGTTTCAGTAAAAAACAGCCACGAAAAAGAGCGGTTTTGTGAAACGTCCGTCCTGCCTATCTACTGCAGAGACAGGGGCAGGCTTGACACATTTCTCCTTATTATTATTCCTAGTGGTAGGTGAGTGCCCCGCCATGGATTGCGCCTGCAAAACTCCATATACCATTTCATAAGTAGAGAATATTCCCTCTTTCTCTCTCTCAGTCTCTTGGCCTTTTCTCGCCTGCCCCATGCTCTGGTAAAATCGGCCCTTTTGTCTCTCAGAAACCCACTTGTTCATTCATGAATGTATGTATTTTTTCACTTACATCCACTCTCAAGTAAAATGCCGCTTCCGACGTGATGCTTGCATAGAAAAGGAAACAAGAGAATGCACCTATTTACCCCAAATCGTCCGTATGAATCCCATGTTAGTAGGAAATGAATGTGTGTTATGAGCTGAGGACAATCCCACTTGCCGTCCTGGTCTGCTGCCCCTTTGTCCACTCTGGTTGTACCGCAAACGAATAAGGAGAGAGAAAACAAACGGAAAAAACAAGGAGGAACAAAAAAAAACTAACTGTTGGGCTGACTTTTTGAGTAAATTAAATGAAGGAGAGGGAGGCGATGTGTAGTAATGTGGAAGCAATGCTGGGTTTATGTTGTCTACGAGTTTGTGTATATATTTTCTGCTAAGTTGGCAGACTGATTCTCCGCATTCGGTGGGGCTCTGTTTTTGCTGTGGGAAACAAGCCCATTAAAACAACACTCACTAAATTCACCATTGTTCCAGGGGAGGGAGAATGGTATTATAAAATGCAAATGATCCGTTATTTGTTGTTTTTTAAGTCAATGTTCAGACTTTCTTGCTTCTCGGCTCTTTTCACATCTACCCATCTCAGCTTTTTTGCCTGAGGTAGTTAAATTCGTGTTTGACCTCTAAATCTGAGCTTTTTTTGTTTGTTCAGCTTCTGAGCTGGGAAGAGTATTGTTCGTGATACAAGAACTCCATTGTTGGTGATTTTGTTGTGGTAAGCGTAGCGTTCACAGGAGTCGAAGAAGAAATCTTCCAAAATGAAGTTTATGAAGTTGGGATCCAAACCAGACATTTTTCAAGCAGAGGGTAATATCAGGTTAGCAATTATCATACTACACCTTCAAAAATAATTTTACTGGACTCCATATTGGCTCTGAACCAATATGGAGGGGAAAAATTGCTCAGCTGTTTAGCTTGTTGAGCACTTCTGGTAGAGGAGAATGTCGTGTACTGCATTCTGCTAAGTAATAGCAATGTTATGGCTGATGTTGAAAGCATGCACTTTTCTCTTGCTTTTGAAAGTCGAAATTAGCTATAAGGTTCTCTGCTTTTACCTCTTATGCAAACTTTTGGAAAGATGGGCTGATTGTTGGTAAATTTGATAATGCGGTGTTTAAGGTTTATATCTTTTCAAAAGTTTGTTCATTAGTTTTGGGTCAGTAACACAGATTGGCGGCCTCTTTCTTTCTGTTCTTTCTCGCCCTCTCAGCCTCTTTAGTTTTAAGCTAAACCACTGAGAAATTTTGTGTTCTTCATTGCATATGTTTCTAAATCGATTTCAAAACCAGTCTCTTATTTTGGTTTTATGCCTGTAGAAGGTGCACTTTTAACAGTTTTAATATCTAATAACATTGAACCTTTTTAAATTGCAACTGTCCTGAGCATATCTGGAATTGGCAATTTTTGTTATGGTCTTCATGGTATTCAAGGGATAAGATAGCGTTTACGATGGATATTTTTGATAGGGAAAGACGTTTGTTTCTTGTTGAGAAAAGCATACGGCCGGCATAGTTTTGCCATCTATATGTTTTTCATTCTAGAAAGATCACACGTACGATTCCGTAGTTTTCATTACAAGCCTCGTGGAAATAATTTAGAGGATGACGCACAAACACTCTCCTTAAAAACGTGAAGTCCATTGGTTATATGAAAGGCTGGCTTAAATTCATCGGCTGATTCGTCAGCCAGGAAATATAGGAAGAACTCCGACAGAAAATGGTTTGACAAATCTATGATATCAGCTCTGTAATATCTTTTTTTCTGGAAGTTTCGTTGGAGAAACAGGAAACATGTAAACAAGGGCTCTCTGGAAATTTCAACCAACTAGGAACTGCCATTTGTTAACAGACTTATTTAAGTGATCAGGGAAGCTGAAGCTCCCCAACCCTCAAGCGCCCATTGAAAGTCTTGCCTCACTTTTCCAGAAGATGTTTCAAAGCTTCCTGTAACAGCAACAACAATATTGCAGCCAGCTGCCTGCATTAGGGAAATTTGAGCGGCATAACCCTCCAATATCCGTGGAACCACATCCTAAGAAGAAGTACAAATTTGTAGCAACTGTTCTTTAGAGGGGGCAAAATCTGGGTTTATATCCCCAAAGATGTTCCATATCGAGGGCATAAATTTCAGTTCATCCCGTGTAACTTGAAACTGCATACAGAAATTCACCACACCGCTCGTGCTTTGAACCTAACTCTGAGTATGTTCTTTGTTTTTTCAGTTTTGCTGGCTCGGCATCCCACTCAGATGTTTATTCACACAGACTTTCTTTTATCAGCATAAATCGAAATGTTTGTGTTGCCATTTCTTTTGTCTTCTTTCAGTGTAATTATTACATAAATATATTCATATGGATCTGTATTTATGTCTAACTTCAAATATTAATAATATATATTGTTACTTTTAAACGGTTGTGTTGGGAGACAGGAATCAAATCATTGAAATATTTTTGAAATCAGCTCTGGACTTTTCTTCGCATTACTTTATTCAGAAATCTTGTTTGAAAGCATTGAAAATATTATTTGATCGTAAGAATGCGTGGAGATACATGACAAATTCATAAGAGATAGCAATGCTTAGATGAAGTACAATAGATAAAAATCATAGTTACACCACCCTGGGGGACGGGGGGACGGCGAAACAGGGGGACAAGTTTCCGGGACGGGGGGACAGAGGGGCCTTAATTTGGGGACGGCGGGGGGACGGTGGGGGGACGGCGGTAGGGGACAAGAGGGGTGTATATATCTATGCATATGGTATTTAAAAATGTTAGTTATGAAAATATGTATTGCAATATAAGATGTAAAGATGTAAAAGAGTGAATACTTGAAACATTGCATTGAATTGGAACATCGAACATTAAACATAAATAGTTGAATTTGCAAATAGTGAATAGTAGGATGTCCCCCACCCTCGGTGGAGGTGGTGGAATCTAGTGGCACCGCTGGGGACGGGGAGACGGAGTCCCCAAGTCTCCGGTGCGTTGAAGTCTCCGAGACGTCGGGCAAAAAGGGGGGGGACGCGTCCCCGTGTTACTATGATAAAAATGATAAATCTAAAAAAAATTCTGTGAAAATCTAAAATCAACACAATCTTGATAGTTTACATAAAGATATGTCACTCCAGAAGATGCTAATGGAGTTGATCCCTTGCAACAACCACACAAAATGGCAAACCATGCTGTCCAATATTTAAATATAAATTGGTCAACACTCCCTGTATTGATTTGATTGTGGTTCTGAACTTGAACCTTTTTTTAAAGCTTCTACAATGCTATTTTTCTTCATATATATGAATACAGTGTGTGATTTTGATTTTATGTGCTGGAAACACAGTGCCCAAATGTAATCCCTGTATTCCCATTAGCCAGTCTCAACAAAGTGATTGCAAAAGAATTGAATCTCAAGCATCGCTATTAGACTCTCTATATCTTTTGAAATGTCACCATATAAACATATACACTAGCAATGATGTGTTCCTTGAGATAGTTACCCATAAAAAATATTAAATAGATTGAGAATCTTTGGTAGTTGTGATATACAGCCTAGTCCTAAGTATGCTTCAGGTGATTGTAACAATTGCACTTAATGTGGATATCATGTATATTTGTCTACTCCACCTAATTTGGGATAATGAAGGACCACATTTTACCACTAGGTATTCTTTCTTTCATAGAAATTACAATAATATCAAGCTCAAGAGATCTCTACCAAGTGAATATGCATTCGATGGCTTCAGCAGATGCTGTATCCTTCTTTGTTTGAATGGAGGTATTTAAATATCAATAAGAGCCAAAATGTGCATGCCTACTTAACTCTCTTGCCAAAACTGTCAACTGCTGAAGGTTGTTTGTGTACAAACTATAATGCTTTTTGGAAGTTACTGATTAATCTGTTTAGTTTTGTTTCTGACATTTCTCTCATTTTGTTTGCTTGTTACCTGTAGTTTCCTGTTGTGTAGACTCTAGTCTGTAGCAATCCAGATTTTTGACAGGGACTTAAGTTATTAATTTGAAAAGTGACAATGCAGTAGTTGTCCAGAAGAGGTTAAATAATGTTTCTTCGGAGGGCAATCCTTTATGTCAGGGCCGTGAAGCTCTCAAGTGGCATGATTTATCTGGTGCTTTTGGTGGATGTGAAATTGAATTTTTTGGGCCAGAGCATGTGCAGACTGCAACAATTTCAGTGGAGATTATGGTCAAACTGCATTTTAAGGTTGTTTCCCTTTCAGCTGGGGATGCAAGACTTGGAACTGTTGATTTAAGGAAGATCGACAGAATATATAAAATATTTGTAAAATCCAATAGGAATTGATATTGAAATGTAGTGGTAAAGCGACTACAGTGCCTTAAAGTAATTGCAGGTTTTGAAAGATGACTTGTAGACATAGATGTATTGTTATATGGGTTTGAGTATCTGCAAGGATGCTGGGTTTTGCAGTCTTCATGTAAAATTTTGTGATGAACAAAATACAAGGTAGGAGCTGATGTCTATGGAGTAGTCACAAAACCAGATCAAAGAATAATGCTATTTTATATTCAATATAATGGAGCATGGTTACAAATACGTAGAACTCTCAGTCAGGTCCGTGGATCAAGTGGATTACATGGCTAAGTGATCAGAGTTGACTCCCAATCACTCCAAATCAGGAAGTGATTAAATTATAAATATATGGAACTATTACATCTATAAATCAAGGAGATGAAATAGCGAAGAGGTAAGAGCTTAACTCTTAATTGCTTCCAATCAGGTGTGTAAAGTACAAATCTATATAACTGCTAAGATCCATAATCAAGGAGATGACATGGTTAGGAGGTAAGATTTAACTTCTAATTTCTCCCAATCAGGAGGTGAGTTAACTCAGCCTAAATGAGACAGAGCTGGTCACGACTAAATACAGGGAGCACATAACTACCGTCAGTCAACGATTGATTAGGCAATGGTGGCGCTTGTGTACGTCCAGTCAAGTTAAATACATCATTATTGGCTGGCTACCTAGGTGAGAATAATTAAATATTAATAATATTTTAAGTAAAGAATAATTATAATAATTAAATATTCCTAATATTTAATGCAAACATAGTAACTAGCTGCAATATCTCAGGGTTGGGATGAACACTATCCTAGGTAAAGTGAAATACTCACGCCAACACTTTACAATGTGAGTGTTCTGATAGGACTACCCAAAGGAGATGGGAACATTGCAAGATATAGTGTAAAATATGCTCGTTGATGGATGATTGACCATGGCAGAAGATGACCAGTGGGCTGGTTGTTGATGAAAGCTTGTAGATGGAAATTTAAGACTGAGGGTTTGTCAACATTTTCAATAGTGGATGCAATCAGGCATCTTCCCTGGAGAGCATTTTTCCCTTGCTCTTTTTGATGAGAAATTAGATATTATGATGAGGCCACTATCCAGCTTAAGAAACATTGAGAAAGATACCATTTGGTAGTAGAGATGAGCTGATACACAAAGAGTGGGGACTATACCAAGATCCAAGTCAAGAGATTATTGAAAACAAAAGCAAGGTTTAAGGCTTGAGATTATTAGCAATGCAAATTCCATGGATTCTAAGTCTGGAGTAATGCTGCGTAGGAATGCATCATCGTTGAAAGTTATGTATGGTGCGCAGTTGTTGCCGAGTGGTTTAAGTTTTCAATGAAGAGTTGATCACCAATTTGAATTGTTTGAAGAATTTGATATTCACCTTGTCAAGATTTATATTTATTCTGCTTTCATGTTGAAACATATAGACACAGGAAAGAAAACTTGGGACATATAAAAAAATGCATTGGAAATATGTATTCAAAGAAAATGCAAAACATAAAAAATTGAAATAGAATTTTCTTAGCTAACTTTCTGCAGTTATGAGCATAAAGATGAGTTCATCGAATGAAAATAAATCTGTTTCGCCTCTGCATATAGTCTACAGATATCCTGCTCACATGAGCATCACCATGAGACTAATACAAGTCTTGCAAGCACTTAGTTAACTACTACAATCTCTTTATGAGAAAGCATACTAAAACTCACCTTGAAGGCCAGGAACCACCATATAGCATCCACTTTATTGGAGCCCACATCTAGATTTAGAAGCGAACTATGGATTACCAAGAGTCGCAACTTAGAATTCCACAATCGATGTCTGAATGGGTATTTGAACTGGGGTCTCCATAATGAGAACCAGACATTCTTAAAATCAACCCCTTAGACTTGCTTTGCTTCCTTTGTAATGGGTAAGCATTTTTTTCCATTTCTGTTTTCTTGTGTTTTTAGTGGCTATGGATGATATATTCGAGCTGTATGTGACATGTAGTTCCACATAGGATGATACAAGCCACTGGGAAGGTAAAATTCATATAACTTGGAAACTTAGTTGATGATGAAGTAGACGCATATAAACCTAGTGAATGCTAGTATTATTGACGAAATTTACAGCATGTCCATGTAGGCTATAAAAAATGAATCTAAATGACATTAAGAGAAGATTAGGACCAATCTTTTAAGTATTGCATAGATACTTTGCAGTTCATTGCATTGGGGAGAGTTTTTCTAGGAGAGCTATGCTTTAATTAGAGAGCTTCCCGTAATAAGATGTAAGTTTTTGTCTCAGTGATTTGGATCACACTGCAAGAAACTAAATAAAAACTAATAAATAATATGTTAAGATATAATATCCAAGGACAATTAAATGAGAGGATGGCAAAGGTTGCTAAATTTAGAATTTTCAGATATTATAAACCTTTACATTATTATTGATCCAAATATAAGATTTTTCAGATTAGAGAAGTTAAAGTATAATTGATGCAATAGTCAATGTAAGGGAAATCATGCTATTATTAATAAAAATCAAGATTATTAAGGTTGAAAATATTTAATAACCCAAATTTTAACAAAATGGTAATTAATAAAAAAGGTAGTTTTTTTCATGTGAGAAAAGACAAAAGGTAATTAGGATGAGAAATAAGGCCTAGGTGAAAAAAGAAGAAATTCCGGATACAAAATTGACATACGCAAGGAGAATTGTCAATAGATGATGAAGATGAAAAGGAAGGGAGATTAACAAGACAACGACAAAAAAACAAGAGAGTAAATACAACAAAAAGGAAGAATAAAAGAGTAGAATTGGAGATGGAAAACCAACATAGGATTAAAGAAAAGGAAAGGGTTTGAAAACAAAAAATTATATAATTAGAAGAGAGATGGATGATGAGTTGGGAGAACTATAGACAAAAAGAGTGCCAATAATAGTTAGGAAATACAAGTTCAGGGGTTGTGATATGGGGCCAAAAAAGGGTTTTAGATGGGTTTGGCAAAAGAAGGGGGAAGAGGGAGGGGAAGAAAGGAAAACATGAGAGAGGATAGGCTTGAGGAGGTTGGGAAAGAGGGAGAAGGCCAATGATGGGTGGGGTTGGGCTGGAGGGCAATTAATAGAGGCTACCAAGTAACATGTAAGCATCAACTTCCATCACAATGGACAATGAAAGGATCATGATTGTGATTGGAGGGATAGTTTTTGATATAAATAGCAGCTTTAAGCTTCCTTTTGAAAAAAATAATTCTTCATTGACCAAGACTTGTGTAGGCTTCAAGAAAATGTAGTTTTTGATGTGTGAATGTTTGCAAGGGATGAGGCTTCATATCTCATGTTAGCAATATGTTCCTTGATTTTAATTCTTATGGAGTGACTAGTATCACTAATGTATGGGGTGCCACAAGAACAATCAACTTTGTTGACCTCAGAGTTAAGTAATTATTTGAGTCTTTGGTTGTTGGGATGAGGTTCTTGATTGTGATACAAGGTTTCAAAACACAATTGGGTTTGTTTTTGTGATTTTTTGGAGATCTTATTAAAGATTTTTATTATTATAAAAGGGTAGGGCTGAAGGCATTCCTAGAGGCATCCTTTGGTTTAGAGTCATGTTGTGACTTGGTTTGTTTGAAAGCTCTAGTGAGGTGTTTGGTTGGGTACCTATTCAATTTGAACACTTAAGATAAGTGGAACAACTCTTGATTGATGTGATTCTCATCACACATGGAATGCTCTAGAGGCGCGGGTCCTTAAGATGCAAATGTTTTGGACAGGATGGTGATGAGAGGATGTGTGGAGGGAGAGGTTGGTGTGGGTGGCTTTTTCGTACACCCTACAAGTTAGAGAAATATTCACATTCTCAATGACAGGGATGTTGTACAATGTTAGTGTCAAGCTCTTTGGGGATTTTAATTTTTGATGCAATTAGTGACATTGTTTGAGTGTGGAAGTACTCTAATTGCTTAAGGCCATGAGGCGGACATATGTTAATGTAGTCAACACAGTGCTTCCACTATATAGGCATTAGAGGAAAGGAATTATGGGTGAGATCTTTGAAGTGCTATGTTTTTTTTCAAATATCTTTCTGGTTCATGGTTCACCATGGTTACTTGGATAAGCGGGTTGTATATGAGATTTTAGGAAAGAGTTTGGGTGCAATGATAAGTTCCAAGCTAAATAAATCATCAATGGATTTAATAATTCTTTTGTCTTAGATATAATGGTTAAAGTAACTTGCACTCAAATACTGTAGAGTTTTAAATGGATTTACTTTCTATGTAAGTTTTTAATTGATTTACAACTTTTTTTATTGTTTTTTGTTGCCACTCTTTTCAGACATACTCATCTCTCTGCCAAAGTGGTAGGTATGAAGTGGATTTCTGAGTTGTGATCATGATCATTGACCAATAATATGTTTTTGATAACAGAATGTGATGCTGTCAGAAATATTTGTCAACAATATATTGTTTGGATGAGTCTTGGATGCAAAATGAAAACATGAAAATTGTAATGAAGATTATGGCATAATCTTGAATTCAAATCCTTATTTGAGATTCTGCATGACTTTCTGAATTTTGAGAGAAATGTTAGGTGGCTGCTAAAATTTCTTATTTCTAATTGTAAATTTCATGAAAGCAGCATTTGCTTCTGTCGCAAATTTCTCTTATGAGGATAAACTCATGGAGTGGAGTTTCAGAATTCATTTTAAAAACTTAGTTTTATAAATCTAAAAAACATCAAATGACAAATATGGTGAAACTCTGAGAAGTACTTTTTTTTAGAAGTAAACTAATTATATTTGTAAAAAATGTATATGTTAAAAGCCCAACAGACCGAGGATGTATTTCTGAATTTAGTAGTATGGAAATGCTTATTAGTCTTATGGTAAGAAATGTACTGACATTTCTACTAAATCAAACATTATTAACTGGCAGAATAAAGCTTAACTTAAAGTGGTGCAACCCTAGGTGTAGCTAGTGTGAAAAAGTGTAATCTTGGTCTTGAATGATTGGCAAGGTCAAATAATAATATCCCACTTCACCATGCTCAATATTGATGTGGATAGGCAAACAGAGGCCTTAATCACACTCATTGCTAATGGTTCAGAGATTGGCAAAGGAGAAGTTTGGACATATATCATGGTGGAAGGAGACTTGAGAACCAGTTAACACTAAAGCTCTTAAGAGACTTGATGCTGGTATCCTAGAGGCCCATATGAATTTAAAAAAATTTAGACATGAGAGCTGTTCTTTGATCAAATTAAAAGGCAAACAGTTAAGGAATTTAAAATTAATTGTAAATTCGCATTCAACTTTACCATAATACTATGGGGTCTGAGAGAAGTGTAAGATTATTATGCTGTTGAAAGGATTGGTAATATGATGAAGATTAAAAAAGAAGAAGAAAAAAAAGGAGCTGAGTAATAATAGAAGAGAAAGAAAAAGGAGGAAAATGGAATTCAGCATGTCCTACTAGGGCGTAGCTAATCATCCTTATCTCCTAAGATCCATAAACCCCAAGGCGATTCTCATAAGTCGTTTCTCTCTTAATAATTAGCTCACATATGAAACAATGGTGTTCATTGTTTTTTAATGTGGGGGTCTCCTTTGTTGCTCTTCTTCAGCCTATTTTTCAGATTTCTGAATTGTTAGGAGGTTGGTTTGTAGCAGTGTGAGGAGGCTTCTTTGGTTGGTTTTGTTTGGAACTCTCCCAGGTATGTCTTTCTTTTCACTCTCTGAGAGATGGTTGAGCTTATTGTATGATGGAAATATGTGTGTGATATAAGGGATGATGTAGTTCTGCATCTGCTTTTTGCATGAAAATTGTTGATGGACAGTTGAGCTTGTGATATGATGGATATTTTTCTCTTTTTCTGGGCGGTTTATATTTTTTGCCCACTCTGCCATCTCTCCTCTTAACATGGTCAAGTATGATTTACATCTTAAGTTCAGTTTGGCTTGAGCCTTTAGGTCAGATTTTGTTTTCTCCAGCTCTTGCACCATGTAATGTTAAATAGGTGCAGGAGTTGACCTTCAGGAAATGGAGGGGGTGGCAAGAAAAATCAAGGTGCTGAAGCCCCCACAGTAAAAGATACCCCTAAAAAGTCCAATCTTGGTTATTAGAAAAAAGCAGCTATTGTTGGAGCAAGGAGATTTATCTCTTTAAAGGCTGGAATTTTAGCATAGAGGTGAATAGCGTTACAAATAGGCTGGAAGAGATTTTTGCAACTATATTCATATTATTTCTCATTATCCAAGCAATAGCAACATGGCTAATAGCATTATATCACTGGTTGTTCAACAAGAAAAACAAGGACATGCCAATAATAATGCAGCTGTCAATAATCTGATGCTAGACATGGAAAAGAAGTTCTCAGGACGAGATATATATATATATATATAATTTATGACTTTAAGAAGTTATTTTAAATTTCTAATTTTCCATCCAAGGAAGCTCTACAAAACCTGCGAGAATCTGGTGACAACTGATATGGCAAGAATGAGGGAGCTAAATAATGGGACAATTCACAGGGGTTACAAAGATATTTTCATATTAGGTCTCTCATGAGGAACCCAATTCTCAATAATAGATGCCAACAAACCTGGCATTGTTGTACGTGTGGTCCTTTATCCCATACATATTCCCCAAATAGTCAAAACTTAGATTGATTTCCTTGTTGATCTGGATGCAAATGAGTCCATCCCTAGTTGCAAGGACTTAACAAGGAAGGAAAATCCCTTAAGTGAAATGAGAACAAGATAAAACATGGATTTAAAAACAGTTTTACTTTCTTTCAATTCAGCACTGGAGCTGGTCTCATGTCCATATGAGCAGCAGCGAATAATGACTTGTTTGAATTTCACACTCTGATGGTTGTCTGATAAAATTGTTAATATTCCATTGTAGTTTTACATCTATAAAAGTTTTAAAGAGTTGAACATTATATCGATGCCTCATGGGAACTATTCACATAGATTTTTCGGAGTCCTGTGGATCGATGTTTTGTATCAGTTGTTTTAAATGGCTGTAAGAATGGGCGGAAGTCTGTTGTTTTGAATGGCTGTGAGAAAGAGTTGAAGTCTGTTGAAAAAGTGGAGATGGGACAAGAGCAGTGCAGACAGAATTTTTGTACCTCCACAGGTGGATGTTCCATCCCATTTGTTTGGAGAGGGAGGGAGGGAGGGAGAGGCGGGCGGGGGTGAGGGGGGGGGGGGGGGGGGGGGTTCTGCCGAAAGAGACAAAAAGAAGTGTGTTGTGCCATGCTGTGCGATTTCCTCTCAAAGTGTAGACTATGATTGATGGAAATGGCTGTTTCTTCCATTGTGTGTTCTTGATTGTGATAGGATATGTTTCTTTTCTTTAATATCTTAACCAGAGTGAGATGCATTTGTAAGGAATTTCCAAATCTGACCTTACATTCTACTGTTTTCTCCCCACATTTGCAATAGTGTGGAGACAATTTGGTGAGGATTTTCTTTCTGAGAGTTCATGAAGTGAGATTGGAGCCCAGTTTTACAGTTTTTTTGGTTATGATTTTATTGAAGGATGAGTACCGATTTCAAATAATATCATTTTGGTTGGTTTACAGTAGTATGGCTTTTCTTTTCTCCTCTGCAGATTGAGGAAGCAGTGTACTGATGGCTATTTTGAGGTTCACTGGATCTTCTGAACTTAATTTATTAGTTTATGCTTTGGATTTTTGTTTTTATGTCGTGGTATAAATACTGTCAAGTTCTAGGTTTGCTTGGTGTATGCCAATCAGCAATCCCTTTCCTATGGTGTGGAGTCCGTCAAAGTCAGGTATTCTGAGCAAAATAAACATAGGTGCCATGGAAACTGATCACACAGATTTTGAGGAAATATGGAGGTCACTAGTATGTACAGGAAGTGCCTTGCCAAGCTGATAACCTGTTTTTCTACGGAAGCTAGTGAATCCCTTAATATTATAAACCATCATTTGTTCCACTCCGCCACAAGACATAAGTAAGACGAGATTCCATTCATAAAAGATTTTCTTTTCTGAACCTCAGAATAAGTCATGATAAAATTTATTGTTTTTATGTACATTGGGGTAGAATGTTTATCAATATATATCATTTAAGTGAATGATCTTTTTGTGTAGGCGTGTGGCAACTGAGCTGTCAAGTGACATTGTCTTAAACATTGAAGGTGCAAAGTTCTATCTGCACAAGGTAATTATTTGTTTGCTTTGTTCCTCAATCGCTTTTTATTACAAACTGAATCCTGTAGAGATCTATTTTATACAAACAACCAAGTTCTAGGCTCAAACTTTAGTTCAACATATAGAGTAAATAATATAATAATCTGTTTAGTGCTCATATCCTTTTGAACTTTGTTTTAGGCTTTATTACCTTATTTCAAATTATAGAGAAAAATATCATTATTGATGTTTATGTGCATTTCCAAATAATAATATTCTGGTAAGACTTAATCTTTAGTCTATTTGAGTCAATTTGAAGTATAGATTCCAGAGTCTCTTTGAAATATAGATTCCATATTGGGTTTTCACTTATGCTTTTGGCACTGTAAATGGATTGAAGGGATGCCTCTTTTTAAGTTGGGTTCATTACAGAGATCTGATCTTCTCACTGCCTGCTAAGTGCTGTGGTTGGTGCCAGTCCTTTGTTGACCTCATATCTGCATTTTGACTTAACATCTTTGAGATGGTCATTTGTCTTCCAAATTATTTGCAGATAGGAAATGTAACTTCACAAATTGACTGAAGAGTTCCAAACTTTGAACTACTTTTCCCCATATTTGTTAATTTGTGGATTTGAATACGAAAACTCCTAATATTTGGAAAAGCTGACAACTTATATACCAGTTTCTCAATTTGTGCTTTTCCAAATGCTCTTGCTGGTTCGTTATACTCACTTTAGAGTCTTGGACATATTGTTTCTTAAAACCATTTAGATATCAATGATGAAACTTTTGTAGCATTTTTTACGATAACATACTATGATCATATCCCATAAATGAGCTCAGAATAATAATTAAATAGTTTCACTTTCACCTGTAAATGGACAACAACTGTTTTAATCATCTCAGGTACAGGTAATGAAAAATCCATTTTCCAATAAGATATGCTGATATAACATTGTTTTTAAATCTCTCTTCTCATAAAGTTGTTTACCAGCAATTATACAACATCTGTTTTTCTTGGAACTTGTTTGCTATCTCGACATGCTTATTCACAGGAGACTTGTTTAGTGTGTTTTGTATTCTGTTAGTGTCAGGCTGATTTATTCACATACTACAATATCTGTTATATTCTCTTCTATTCTGTTAGATGATCTGCTAATTATTTTCCCGTCTTTTATCCATCTGGTGGTCTAAACTTTCTTATTGATGTAGCTTTCAATGGGTAAATTTGGCATTTTAAAATGGTTTATGGTAGATAAATTTTTGATGTTGGCTCCAATTGAAGCAGATTAATCTATATTATGGCAAGATCCGGAGAACCTTAGTGTTGGTAGAACTCTCTTTCAAAATGAATATTTTCCTTCTCACCATTGCTTTACTGCATTGCCTAATAATCAACTGAAGTTGCAAAATTGTACGTGCAGTTCCCCCTCTTGTCAAAGAGCATCTGCTTACAAGGATTGGTAGCAAAATGCCGCGAGACAGAGGATGATGAATTGGATCTTCCTGATTTTCCCGGAGGGCCAGCAGCTTTTGAAATCTGTGCCAAATTCTGCTATGGAATTGTTGTTACTTTGAATGCCTACAATGTACTTGCCATTCGTTGTGCTGCAGAGTATCTTGGGATGACAGAAGCAATAGAGAAGGGTAATTTAATATATAAAATTGAGGTGTTTTTTAGCTCCAGTATTTTTCGCAGCTGGAAAGATTCCATTATTGTCCTGCAGACCACTAAACTGCTGTCACCATGGTCAGAGGACCTAAAGGTGGTTGGCAGATGTATTGATTCGATAGCTGCCAAGACATCAGTTGATCCTGCAAAGGTTGATTGGTCCTTCACTTATGCAAGAGGCAAATTGGTTAGTGATCAACCTTGCATTGCAAAAGCTAATAGTCCTGCGTGGAATGGAAATCAAAGTCGTAAACATCGTTATGTTCCAAAGGACTGGTGGATCGAGGACATTTGTGAACTGGATATTGATTTGTATCAGCGAGTAATGGTTGCCATTAAAACCAAGGGAAGAATGTCGCATGAACTAATAGGGGAAGCACTGAAGGTTTACACTCTTCGCTGGTTACCTGGAGTTTCAAAGGACAGTGAAATCAAAGATGTTAAAAATGGAAATGGATCAGTTTCAGATGACTATGTAGAGACTGCATCAAAGCACAGGTTTCTCTTGGAAGCCATTGTAAATTTGTTACCTTCAGAAAAAGGAACAACTTCTTGTAGCTTTTTGCTGAAGTTATTGAAAGCTGCTACTATACTGGGAGCAGAAACCTCCTCCAAAATGGAACTTGTAAGAAGAATAGGGCTTCAACTGGAAGAAGCTTCCCTCAGTGACTTGTTGATTCCGTCTTTATCATACTCAAACGACTCTTTGTATGACGTAGACCTTGTACAATGCATACTGGAGCATTTTCTGATGCAGGATCAGAGTCCTCAGGCCAGTCCAGAAAAATCAAATCTACCATATGAGAGGAGAACAAGATCTTCTGAAAATCTAGAACTCTCTGAAGGCAGAATATCAGCTTCCGCAACTCATAGTTCCAAGTTGAGTGTTGCAAAACTCATTGACGGATACCTGGCAGAAATTGCTCGTGATCCACACTTGCCTTTGTCCAAGTTTATCAATCTTGCTGAATCTATATCTAGTTTTGCAAGACCTGTTCATGATGGGTTGTATAGGGCCATTGACATATATCTGAAGGTAAGTTTCTACTTTTGCAAGGATTTAATTGGTAAATCCTTGGTTTATTAAATGCTGTCAGTGCAATAACATCTTAGTTTGGTTAATCTTCTGAATTCAATGTGAATAATATTGAGAATTTGGTTCGATTTCTCTTCAAACTTATGCATCATTTTTGAATGTGCAGGAGCATCCTGGGCTGACAAAGAGTGAAAAGAAAAGGATATGCAGTTTGATGGATTGTAAGAAGTTGTCCATGGATGCTTGCATGCATGCTGCCCAGAATGAACGTTTACCTTTGCGCATAGTTGTGCAGGTGCTTTTCTTTGAGCAAGTGAGAACTGCCATGACAGGCGGATTCTTGCTGAATGACTTACCAAATAGTGTCAAAGCATTAGTACCTCCGGAAAATGGATCTCAAGGAAGCTTTCAGTCGGCCACAAATCCTGAAGATGAGTGGGATGCAGTTCATGACGACCTAAAAAATTTAAGAGGAGATCTAGGTTCTATGAAGATCAGAGTAGCTGAACCTGAAACAGACCGAACTAACATACATCAAACACCAGTTAAAAATATAAAATCAAGAGGCTTATTTATGTTACCGTCAAGATCAAAGAAGATTATCCACAAGTTATGGACAAACAAAGCACATTCTGAAATCAGGAGCTCCGAGACATCTGGAAGTTCTGCAAGTCCTATTTCTGTAAATCCTGTTGATACAAAATCAACAGCTTCAAGACAGAGACGACACTCGATATCATAGGCCTTACTTTGGAGTATTATATTGGTGGTATTTTATTTGACCCAGGCAGAGAACATGTTGCAAGACTGAAACCCTCGTCTCATAATCTCCTCTCCATGTCCAAAGCATCCTCTACGGATATAATTTATATCAACATTGTTCTAACATCTTTAATGGGCAGTATCAGGTTAGCTACTGTTTGCGCATTGTTATATCCACCGTACAAGTGACAGGGTTAAAGAGATGAGTTTTGTTTAATGCTTGTTGCGGGGCACTAATTTTTAGCTGCTGTACCATTACATACCAAATTAGAATTTTGTTCAGGCTTTTAGCATTCCCAACTCCGATCTATTCTCAATGGGGAATACCTGGCTCTTATTTTTGTTGTAAACTGTTGTGTTAATATATAGAATTTACCTTTTGTGTTAAGATTCAGAGTCTGCAATGTATACCTTGGGCATAATTCAAAGCCGTTTATAAGACATTTCTAAAATGATTTCAGCTAAGTTAGTCGTTAAACTTTTGTGATTACATTTTATTCATGTTGACCGCAAACAGTTTTGCATCTCCCCATTGTCATCAAATATTCCTGTTTTCTTTGTAGAAGTTTCTAATATTTCTTATTTTCCTCCCAAATTATACACACAACAAACTTTGCTTTGGGCTTTTTTGAAGCCGCTTTGCAATTCCATCATACCAACAGTTTTGAATTTAATATCTCGTGGAGACCTTACTGAAAGTATCGCCTGTCACTGCAGATTGTCCCCACAAAAGTTGTGCTGCTAGTCTGCTGTTAATGGTTGTCTTTTTTGACCTTGTAAATAGTTGTTTTCGACAGCCCTTGTACTGTGGTGACAAGTATTATTTGTCATTCTTCACACTACATTTTCTTTAGGAGGTAACTCTGCAGGAGCCAGAGATTAAAATTATATCAATCAATAGTGAAAATCATATCAAATACAGGTTTGCATTTAAATGCTTCAAAACTAGCTCAACATTATTGGGTTTAAGAAAACTAACATCTTCTTTACGAGATACCTCTGCAGGAGCCAGAGATCAAATTTAAATAAAACAGAAATGGAAATTATATTTTTAAGTGACAAATGAAAATAGAAATGAGTTGATTTTACAATATCAAATACAGGCATATCAATCCAAAAATGGTTCTTTAACCATCAAATGCTTCAAAACGATCTAAATATTAGGTCCAAGAAACTATATGATGCAATATTTAATAAATAACTGCAATTTACCTACATAATGCAATATTGCCAACATTTGTTCTCATAATTATATCATATGAAAACCTAGACTGGGATAATCGGAGAATTAAAACTACTTATTATAGGAAGGATATCTTGAAATAGGGTTGGATCTAACAGGTAAGTACTCAGCCGCGTCAGGATACTTGGAGCTTGCTAGACAATTGTATTGGATAACCTACAACAAACAAGGTCTTTAGGGACTCTCTCTTTGCATGTTGTGTAATAATAGTGAGGAATGCACTTCTCATCTTTCTTTTAGTGTTCTTTTTCTAGGGAGCTTTCGGATCTCGGGTAGAAAATTTGGAATCAGGCTTCTGTGCATGCTTACTTCTTGGCTAAGTTTTGGCATCGTTTGTGTTGGCCTCCATTTTAGGCCTACTTTTTCTTCATGTAGCTTGTGTTCTTGGATCTAAATTCATTATATGACATCCTTGGTTAGACAGAAATTGCCAGATATTGTAGGATGCAAAATTGGGGGTTCAACAATTGTGGCTGAAAATCGTTTGTTTAATTCCATACACCATTCTGGCTAAGTGTGTTGTTTTTGATGGTGTAGATTTTACCCTACAATGTGGATAGTTTTAGAAGGTTTTAACACTTGTACTCGTGGGATTGGTATTACTAACGCTGCTACTGCAAGTCAGGGACAAACTAAGAGGTAGATTGATTGTGTGTCGATGGCTTCCTCCTCAAGTTCTAAAGCTAAAATACTTGATGACCTTTCCAAAGGGAATCTTAGTTGTCAAGATTCAACTACATAGTTTTTGAGTCAAAGCTCATTGAACAATGTGTTGGTGTTTTTACACTATTAAGCAACAAAATACTTAATACCAAGATAAAAAGATCACAATAACCTAATGATTAGCTAATTCCCATAAACAATTATATGTGCTTCAAATCTAGACCCAACTTCAACAAACTTAGAGAGATTTTCTACTCTTTAGGCTCTACAAAACCAAGGTGGGTGCCTCTGAGAGATGAAAGATTTTGTAACATGATACTATACACACATTTCACTCATTCCATGACATTCTATAACAATACACATCCCTTACAGTAAATTGGTCACAATTTTTCTTAGATCTACATATAATTCTGGGCAATAGCAGCGAACTAAGACTTAGAGGTTAAGTGTAAATAAGTGCTACCAGCTTTGACACTCTTCAAACATGAAAGTAAAATTGATTTGATTTAATTTTAAGCTTAATGCTCATTCATGGTTTCTCCATCTGTAGACTGAAATCATAGATTAGTGCCTCATCCAATGGGATTCAGAGTCTATCCAATTTTCAGACTTGATTGACTGCATTACAACCAATATTATCAGCAACTCTCACTGAAACTTCTTATACATATCCTTCCTATTAACATGGAAATCCTATCAACTTTTCTAAAGTGTTTACTTAATTCATTGAACTGAAAGCAATAGTGAAATGACATACAATTTGATTTAATTGCATTCAATTGAACAAGCTTTGCTCATACAATTTCAAGATAACCAGGCAATAAAATGGATACAAGGTTTAGGAAGAAAAGATATGCGGACAGTTCATCTTTGTATTAATTTCCTTTGAAAATTGTATAACAATTGTAATATAACTCAAAAATGACTCAAGAGAAGACATTAAATCTTATAACATCAATGTGTTCTCAGATATTTGTAGAGAAAACATCATAAAGTTTGCACTAAGAAACCAGACCGAATAATACTGAATAACACTAAAGTTGTAAAATGACTCAGATCCTTCCTCTAGCCCTGGAATCTCATTTATATAGTATGAGATGCAACACACTTCAGGCATAGAGGAACTGATAGTTGTCCTAAAGATAGAAAAATATCTACAATGCTTCTGTCAAAAAAGACAAAGAAATGGGCAACAAGAAAAACTTTACATCATAACACCTTTTGGTGGGACCACTATTTGTTATATCTTTTGTTGCATTTCTTTGTGAGTGGAAAAAATTGATGATTGGCCTTATTATTGTTGTTGCTCCTCGGAGGTTGTAGCCAATGGGATTGATTGTGTCATAGCTGGCTTTTCTTGTTGCAGACTGACATCCACTTGAGACTCTCCATGTATATCATCATGAACTGATAAGACAACATTTATATCTATTTTCTCTTCTGTCAAGTCATCAATCTGGATTTCTGAGCTAGCGACTACAATTGGTTGCTCACTTTTGTCCTCTTCTTCTTTTTGATCTCTTGATGATATGTCAATTATTTGTACCTCATCTTGTTCCATCTCCTCATCATCATTAGTTTCAACATCTTCTAACTACTCACCATGAGCGATATCTACCATCCACTTATCAAAAAGTGTGTCCTTTGGCCAATCAAATTGTAGAATTTCATGTTGTTTCTTAATCACGTATTCAACAATTTTGTCAATTTCAACAAAATCTTGTTTTAAAGAATCAAAGAATAACTGAATTTTTACAATTTCTTCAGTAGTAACTGCCCAACATGCATTTCCTCTTTCATTTATGACTCTATTCATCCTTAGACAAAATAGGTCATCTAATTCTTGGGCCCATTCCTCCTTACTTTTCAATTTATTCCTTTTACCTAAAGCATGTGAGAACAAATCAAATTTAACGCTCTTGTACTTGTCCAGATAACTAACAATTCTCCTTTGTAGCTCAACTCTTTTATCATCAAATTCTGAAAGATCATTGGCAACATCATAAGTCTTTTCCATATGATCATGTGATAAATTGATGACAAAAAAACATAAAAAGTTGACCTCTTTTCTCCCCTTACTCTACTTGTTGACAATTGGTCTGAAGGCTTCATCATTTGCCTTTATTTCATCCCCTATGTTTATTGTCTTTGCTAGTTGTTCATAAAATGAGGGCCAATCAATTTTATCAACTAAATGCATAAGGGCCTTTCTTAGCTTATCTTCATATTGTACATTCAGTTCCACATGTAATGCTCACAATTTGCTCTTTTCTTCTTCAAAATCTTCTGTAGTATAATATTGTGGCCTTTGTGGTGTGTTTGGGATTTCAACGAGGGGAGTGGATTTAAAAGGTTCCACTGGTGGGTGAGGGTAGGTGATTCTTGGCCTAATGGATCGTCCCATCACTTTATTCTCAAGTTCAATTCTTTTTTGAACTTCTTTATTATACGCATCCATAACCTTTTCATACCTGTCTTATAACTCCAACTTTTCCTTTTCATCTCTTAGAGTTGTGGCTAAGGTAAAATGGGCTGATCCAACACCCAAATGTGCAGCTTCTACACTAGTAGTTTCTTCAACTCTTTTCACAATTAGGTTGCCTATCAACCCAGTATCATCAGGCTAGGAAGAGCCAATTTTAAATCCTTTCCTTACTGACCAAATGACTAATGCAACTTGGTCCTCACTAAATTTGGCACCTTTCATTTCTTTCTTCCCTTGGTCCTCTATACTCATTTTGCCTGCAACAAAGTTGAAAACCAAAGCATCTGCAATATCCCAATTGGGTAGCAATGACACACTGGATGCTTTTATCATTTGTCTCCCCTCTTCAGGGGTTAAGCTCTTGAATTCTTGCATTATTTCTTCCTTTATTTGATTTTGAACATCTGCCTCTTCCATTTCCGAATGCTTTGTTTTCAACTTATTGCCTCTTTCTTCAAACATTCCCATGTTTGTTCTCCAAGCAAATTGGTAGAAGTCTCTGGATTTGACAAAATTATCATCAGAGATGAATTTATGGCTAGCCTGTTCCATTACAGGGTCCAACTCTCTTCCTCTGTAGTATTCCACTATTAATTCAAGGCTTGGCATTGGAGGTTCTTGAGGATTTCCCTCTTCTAACTTTGCTTGAGTAATGAACATTCCCCCTTGGGATCTCAATTGTTCAACCTACTCCCCAATGAGCCATTCATCTCCTATTTGTAGTGGTGATTGAGTAGGTGACTATTCCTCAAACTGAGGTGTTTGTTCCTTTATTATTTTTTGCCTCTTGGGCGAGGGCTCATTAGGGCTTTCCTCAAGAACTACACTGGTTGATCCCATAATCTATTTTCCTTTATCTACAATTGTCCTTTTGTTTTGAATAATATTGTAGCCAGGTCTTCTTTGAACAACTAACTGCTCTGACCCTACCGTAGGAGTAAAAGATAACCTCCTCATGACCTCTTTGGCCTTCTCAGGAAAAGAATTAATAAAGAATAGCTTTTTCTCATTCATGACTTCTAGAAAAGGTAGTCATGATTTTATTCAATATGTCTGCCTCTGTTTTGGCATCTTTTAGAGGCTTATAAGTATTATCAAAACAATGAATAAATTCTAAAACCCTAGAATAAACCCTCCACTTTTCTTTATTGATCTTCTGCTCTTGTAGAGAGAACTCATTCCTTATTATGTCTTCGGGGAAATAGAATTGGTGGTCTTTTGCACCCACCTTAGCCCTTCTTCTGAACATATCAAAAAATCCCTCAGTGTAAATTTATACAAGAACAACCAACCACCCTTTCTGATTATGAAATGGTGGGCCACAGTACAAGTTGGGAAAATTGAGCCTTTGTTTCTTCTTGCCAGTTATGCTTCCTCCAATCCTCCTAGCTGCCACAACATCTTAGCTATCCCTACCTTCAAAGGCACTTGGTAGGGCAGTACATGGGGAGTCCCTTGAAAACCATAAACCCTAAAAATGGTCGAAAAAAGGTATGGTATGATATCTGCCCAATTATGTGATACTTTCAAATCAAAAGGATTATCCATGGGTCTGATAAAATCCATTAGTGCCTTGGGGATTCTGGGATTTTCCCTTAGTATGAGGCATCTTAACCTAGATGCAAAGTACCTATCAAACCTGAGAAAACTAGCCTCCCCTGCATCCCAGGTCATGTCTGCACTCCACAACTGGACTGACAAATCTTCTTCTTCATGCTTTCGGTTTAAAACCAATTCCTTTTCAAAATATGTAACCCCTTTAAATAGGAACATGTGCATTAACAATGAATAATGGCCAAAAGTTTTTTTCACCTTGCCCTTCGCAATTCCAACTAACCCTATATGAATTTCTTCCGCTAGATAGGATGCAAAATAAAAAATAATATCAACACTAAAAGAGGAAATCTGAATCAACATATACATAAATTTTATTGGCACAAAATTTTCCCCATCCTTACTGAAAACCCTACACAGAGTCATATATATTTCTATGGCCCTACAAGTGAAAAATTCCTTTTTAAAGAGCTCTTTATTAGATGTTGACTAGTGGCAAATTTCCAATTGAACCTATGTGTGCCCTTAGTGCACCCTGCCTGATCTTATCCTCTTAGATAAGCATTCTTTCTCCAATCATGGTAGGTCAATAGTTACATGATAATATGAAAATGGCTCTAGACCAAAAACTTCTTGAATTTCTTCAGAATTTATTACCAGGCATTCACCATCCATTCTTCTCACTATCCTGGCAGCTGGGTCATAATTTTGGGCAATGGCCATTAGTAGGTCAAAATCCATAAAAACACTAGAGACCACAAGTTTTCCCAAATCAAAATTCCAAATGTTCCCATGAGGAGAAAATAATTTTCTTTTTGAGAGCCACTTCTTAAAAAGGTGGAGCCCTGTTTTAGTAGTGGTAGCATCTCTAACCCAATTCCCTCTATCATACAGTCCATCTGCAATCTTGAGACTAGGGTTTACAGAAATTAGCTTTTTCATTTGGGCAGACTCATTGGTAGAGTCATGCAATAATTCAAGAAGGTCATCATGTATATTCCTACTTGCATAATCTACCTTTCCTCAGAAAATTTTCTTTGGAGGCATGTTTACTAGTAACACATAAATACTAGAACTCTTCACTGTCTAATAGATTTATATACTTACTTGGCTCTTCGCTATCCTTCTTGAAATTCTGCAACAAAAACTGAAAATCTTTTGCAATTTCAAACGTGCGAGGAATAATTCTTCAACTGGCTCTTAGCTCTTTGTAATCTTGAAATTCGTTTGCGTAGAGAAGAAATGGCAAAATTTTGTAATATATCTCTGGTTCTGGTTTGCATGGGGAGCCTTCAATTTTCATAAATGAACTGTAAGGAGAAACAGGGTGGCAATACCTTCTAATTTTGAAAATACACCACCAATCTAAAAAACCTGACAATCTAGGGATGAAATCGTGAATGACTCACTTTCGATTTTCCAAGTTGGTGGTCAACCCAATCAAGTTTCTCCACATAAGCTTTTCTTTCCACTATTGGCAACTTGTTCTGGCCCCACTGGCACTTGCGGACACGTGTCATATTCTCGCTATGTCGCTATGCATAAACATCGAGCAACTTTTGCATGTGACATAGTGACCATCGTTGATTCATCTTTGATCTAACGATGTGTATTTCATGAGGGTTTTAATGCAACAGTGGTGGGTCCTTTTGTTTTTTCTTTGGTTGCCATGTCACGTGCACTAAACATCAAGCAAGTTTCCATAGTGACAAGATGACTACTGTTGATGCATCTTCAATCTGACGGCTTTAATCAACATGTATCCTTTTATGAGTGTAGATCCACGTAGCATGTGACATTAGACCACCTTGATACGCTGGCATAGTCATTTATAACAGTTAACCCTTTTGGTGCTATGTCTTGAAATTAGGTCCCACTGTGTTTTTAATTCACGGGAAGTTGCCATGTTGCTATCAGTGAAAAGCTTGCGATTTCTGGTGGCAACATAGTGACCACCGTATATTTCAACAAAATTTGGCCTCATGAAAAAGCATGTTCTTATTAAGATACCTTATTTAATGCACCTTCTAACATTCCATAATGATGCCACCACTTAGTAAATGACAAAGAAACTTTTTGGTGCATGTTTTCAGTGTTGGCCTTGCTGTGTTTTTACTTTCTCGGGAGGTTGCCATGTTGCTACCGGTGAAACTCTTATACATTCTGGTGGCGACATAGTGACCATCATAATTCTCAAAAAACTCAGCACAGTGAAAATAACACATGTTCTCGTTATGACTCTATTTACTACTCTTCAAATGCATCTGACATTCTGTTGTGTTGACATGGTTAATTAATGATAGGTAGAAATTTTGGCACCATTTTCACTTTTGGCCTGCTGTGTTTTCCTTTCACAGGAGGTCGCCATGTCGCATGAGATAAGTGACCATAGGTTTCCATAGCGACAAGAAGACCATCGTAGATCTTAAAAAGATTTGATGGTGAGGAAATTTTTGGGGAAAAGTGAAACAAATGAAAACCTTTTTAAGGGGCATCTTTGAAATATTTAATATTTCAAAAAATGCCTTTTCTGCTCAATCTCCAAAGTAAAGGCATATGACTTAAAGGGCTTACTTGAGGAACAACATGCAAAATACTAGTTAGGGTTTTTCTTAGGGTTAACAATTTTAGAAGGAATCAAACACTAATTTGCTCATAAAAACTAGGAAAAACCAGAGAATGACATACTCATAAAAAAATGAGGCAAAAACAAGACCAATGCAATGTTTCATAAGCATGAATGCATTCCTCATGAGAGTGAATTAAACACTTAACACTCATTGCATCAAGGCAATGCTCTCATGAGAATGAGTGGAACGCCTATTCCTTATTGCACTAAGGGCTTAATTCATTCATTGCCATGAGAAATAGAATCTGTGAACCATTACTCATGTAACATGGGTTAATGAGTTTGACTCAAAAACTACATAGTTGAATTGTGATAGTAATATCACAATTTTACTTATCAATCTTGGTCATGCTAGCATAGGTGGAATTCAACGAGATAGCTCAAGTGATGTTCATATTTAGAACCCTACAATTAAGAAACTCTGTCACCAAGTAAACAAACAAAGGTCTAGCAGTCCTTTATAGAATGGCAAGCAATGACCAAGAAAGATAGATTGGAGAAAGAACAATTGCGAAAGGGAACAAAAATCCCAATCAATCCCGAGGGAGACAAACCCTTAACCTAGTTAAACAAAGCACTAGGATTTCCTTTACCTCCTTTCTTATAGGAGTGAAGATTCATATCAAAGCCAAGAGAGGATTTCTTATGGTGTTTTCTAGTAACTGAGATCCACCCTTCCTCAAACAATGAGACCACCACCAAAAAATCTAGAATAAGAAAATCTGCCCCAGAAGAGACATGGGCAGATCAAACAACAACAGTTACAACAAAAATAGAACTGTCACCGACAAGGACCTTGACTTGAACAACCTTCGCTATTGCAAGGGCGCACAAACCATCCATCTCACTACCCATAGAAACACAAGTAGCAACAAACATAACAAGAACTGGGACAAGAGAGACATGCGATGTAGGCTCTACAAAGGGGGAAGCCTGAGCAAGCTTCTTAGTAGTGATATAGTGATTTGAAGAAACTCCCCTCCACCAAGAAGAAACCTTATTAGTCTTTGGCCTTTGAAGACCGCAATGAGCTACCAAATGCCCTCTATTGTTGCATTTTCTACATCTAAAGGGAAGCCCTTCAAAATCTAGTGTTTGAACCCAGTTGCCCCCATTAGGAAGCTTGACTTTAACTTTCTCACATAAGCCCTCCTAAATGTCCACCCCAACAAGGATTCTAGCATAAGTGTATGCAAAATATTTGAAGAGTCTTCATCAACCATTAAGAAGATAG
The DNA here is from genome assembly GCA_028749045.1 of Cupressus sempervirens. Taxonomy (NCBI): domain Eukaryota; kingdom Viridiplantae; phylum Streptophyta; class Pinopsida; order Cupressales; family Cupressaceae; genus Cupressus; species Cupressus sempervirens. Next base: position 179,247,105 of record CM053785.1, on the reverse strand, counting down.
CCTCACCTACGACGTCCAATAGAGAATCAACACAAAGATGAAGAGGAAGGTTAATGAACTGAATCTAGATTGAAAACTTTGAAAATGACTTTGTGGCAGGGAAGATATTAGGATGACATGGTTTCACCATTAATAAGTGTTGATTCGACTAGGCAAAAGAAGGGCTACAAAGGATCATCTTTCGATCCACTGTATCACCAAACTTAGCAATGAAGAACCCCTTGGCCATGGGGAAAAGATGGACATAACTAGATAAAACTAGTTCCTACACTCTTGAAATCCAAGCATGCAACTCTAAAAGACTCGACCAAAGACCTTGAAAGTGTTAGACCAAAATATGATCAGAAAGGGAGTCAATCTCCTCTATAATATCTAGAACCACATCCTTCTCTAGTGTAAGCAAGAAAGGGGAACAAACATGCTAGGAAAATTTCCCCTTAGAGGGAACCAAAGATCTAGTTGCAACCTTGGCAACGTAAGACACCCGCCTAAAGCCCCAATGTTGCCCTAAATAGATCTGCCCATAGCCATTGGCATAGCTGAGGCCGCCAAACCCTCCTTTGCCTCAATAAGCATCACCACAATCTTAAAATAAGGAAAAAAAACTCTTGATTGCACTGGGACTCATCAAGACAGGAGCATAAACTCCCTCAATAACACTTGGTCTTCAAAGGTAAGAAGAAACATTGCCACTCATGCCTCCCATACAATCCATCAATAAAGATGTTGCAACAGGAGCCCTAACAACAATGGTAGCAACAACGACAACAATCATAGTGACAACTATTTAGATAAAATGTTGTATTTCTTATTAGACAAGGTTATTTTGTGTCAACCCCCTTTATATAAGGTTATTGCTTATCAGACAAGGTTATTTTCTTCTCTATTTATAAAAGGCTTCACATGAATACCTTCATGGAGGTTCTTGCCAGCTAGTATGCTATGGAGCGAGGTTGTACTTTTGGTTGGAAAAGGGTTATTTGTGATTAGATTCATAGGTGGTAGTGAATATGTTGAATTGGTAGCATTTATATAATGCTATCTGACATTTAGTTGTGGTTATTAGATAGATTTTTAAGGTTAAGTAAGTCTTTAGAAATTGTTATCTTTTCTCATATTCCTTGGTAGTGGAATAGAGTAGCAGATTGCTTGGTCAAATGGGCATTGTTGTCACTGAGGTTTGCACCCTTGTCCAAAGCCTATGCATGAGGACGACCTAGTGAAACATGGAAACAACCTCCAAGTTGTGGGACTTGAACTGTGAGGTTGAGTCTCCGGAGAAGGCCGGCTTCCTCTTACTATCAGGGTGCACCTAACTACTCTTGGAGAGGAAAAGGGGGAAGGAATGCACGAAAAAAAATTCTACCTATTCTAATCTAGGGATGCGATGCACCAAAATAGAGTGTTCAGACCAAACTCTGCCCATAAATGCACTATTGAACCAGAATGAAACTAAGGATATACACATTTAGACTTGCTTTAATCTAATAATCACATGCAGATCAGAAGACCAAGATGAATGACACAAGGAAAGAGAGATTCACTTATATTATCATTCATAGGCCAAAGAAATACAGTCATGCAGATCATAGATCTCTACAAAACACCAGTAAGAGGCAAATAGTTCTTGCACTTTCATACCAATGACTGAAAGAGATAAGGCAGAAAATCATGTGGTTCAGAGGCATAGGGGAATTTACACTGAGAATCTGCAAAGCAATAACAGAGAAAACAAAGAAAGGTCGATCCCTACAAAATTCATAAAATTTTGTCCTTATAGCTCAGGCATAACTGGGATGTCCTCCAACTGTAATTACTTCGCAACAACCTGCCATTAAGTCCTGCAAAGAACAATCATGGAGAAAATCTAATCTGGATACGAATCCAGATGCAATGATATCTGATCTTCTGTGTCAAATAATGCCTTGAGAGGACGAAAATGACACCATTAAGCCATTCTGACTAGGTAGATGGATCAAAAAATGGGTAGTGGAGTGTTCTTCCTTGTCTTGTATGCATTCTAGGTTGGTTGGGATTGATTACAGAGATTAGATTCGCAAGATAATCCTGGTTTTCCATCATTTTGGCTTGTGAGTCAGCAAGTCAACGAGTCAAACTGAAATTGCAAGCAGGACGAGCCACGTGGGCCAATGATTTCTTTCCTTTCTACCACCTCGCAAAGTCTTCTCGAGTTGACCACCTCTTTCATCACTAACCGCACCATCTTCTTTAAAAAATCCTGACCGCAACGTTATACTAACCACCAGCCACTAATCGTCAATGCCTTAACTGCTCATACCCTGGCCAGACCCCGTGATCAACTGGTACCAACCGACGGTTTCATAACACTCGACCCCACCCTGCCACGCGTCGTTGAGGCGCTATGTTGCTATGAGTAATATCCTCACAGCTTTCCATAGAGAGATAGCGCCCATCGTTGATTTTTTGAGATCTGGCAGCGAGCAAGATGGATCCAACCTATCAGTATACCAACCAATAAGAAACTAGTCACGTGCCAACCTGTTTGACAAGTCCTCGTAGTTTTATCTTATAGGAAAGTGTCGAACGTTGATCTCCATGAGATCAACGATCGTGGAAGATCCTCATAATACTGCGCTTGCCTCCTCAAAATTTCGGGCCCACAAAACACTTGGCAACCACTTGGCATAACCTGACATCTTCATCTTGGTGTGACCTGGCCCCACTAATCCACATGGCACAATGACACTATGTTGCTATGGGTAATATCCTTGCAGCTTTCCATAGCTAGATAGTGCCCACCGTGGATTTTCCTTAGATCTATGGTGATCAAAAAATTGCGCGACTGCACACCGAGTTGGTTGAGTGGACCAACGAAAAAACCACCGTTGTACTATGACCCACCTGACAATTGCCACCGAGGATGAGCCATAATATTACTTTGGAGAAGGGCGAGCTCATGATGTCATCTGTGCCACGTGTCATCGAGACGCTATGTCGCTATGGGTAACCTCCGAGAAATTTCTCATAGCGAGATGGTGCTCATCGTGGATCCAAATTGATCTGACAATCGTGAAGAATTACTGTATTATTGCGCTTTGCCCTTAAAAATTATGGGCCCACTAACCAACTTAGCACACCTAGCATATGACTCAGCCCAAACTGGTAACATCCTTACGGTTTCATAACACTCGGCCCCACCCTGCCACATGGAAAAAAGGCGCTATGTCACTATGGAAAAACAACATGCAACTTCCCATAGTGAGATAGTGCCAACCGTTGATCTATCTCGATCTAACGATGGGGACTTGCGAGCCCGCAAAAACATTAAAATGGGCAGGGAAAGAAATATATAAGGTTGAGTGTAAAGTATTTTGTGCCCCCTTTTGAATATTTGAATATTTAAAACTTGTGAATGTTACTACGTCAAATTCAAATGCGGTGATTCGAGCGGGAAGGCAAAAATGACCAACAAATCTAGCGACTCAGAGGGGACGCAAGCCAGCTATGTGTAGACCAGTGACCTCATGCATCCATTGAGCTACAGAGTCAAAAAGATGTGGATCCTGTGTATACTGTAAAACCCTAGCCCTGCCTCTAAGAGGAAAACCCTGAAACCCTTGTCTTGGCAACTGGAACCAGAGACCAAAACCTCCTTCCTGCAACCACAAAACTTTCAGAAAACTGGCTATCTCATAGAGAGATAGCTATGCTCGTGCACTTCTTGGAAAACAAGAGAGCTGAAAAAAAGAAACTACTCTACTTATATACATGAAACCTTCAACCTTCATCGAAAGCATGGTTTGAGATAAATCCCATTGACTGGGATGGGCAAAATTTCACCACTAGGCCTACTTAACTGAAAAGCATTGGCCTATTTGCAACTGATAATCAGATAGGGGCCACTCCACAATTCATCAAACTTTGAGTGTCTTCCTGGTTTTTCCCTATCTGCATCCCATTTTAGAACCAAATCTCCCTCCCTGAAGATTCTGACCCTAGCCTTCTTGTCAAAACTCTTTTTTACTTGTTGCTGGTGTGTCTCTAGGGTCTGCATGGTTTTATTTCTCTTCTCTTCCAGCTCCATCAGCTTTGCCATTCTTACTGTCATGGCATCATCTTCAATCAAATCCAATTGATGAGCTAGCACTAGGGATGGGAACTCCAATGAAATTGGAAGCCTTGCTTCTCTGCCATAAACTAACACGAATGGTGAATTCCCTATTGACCTTTTAGGCATTATTCTGTCAGCCCATAGTGTAGTCTTCAATTTTTTATGCCAACACCTCTGGTTATCTTCTATTGTCCTTTTCATGATCCTGATAAGGTTCTTGTTGGAGGACTTAGCCAAACCATTACCCTGGGGGTAATAATTTGAGGATGTGCTCAAATAGATATTATGATCCACTGCCCATGCACAAATTTGAGCTCCAACAAAAGACTTTGCATTATCTAAAATAATGGTTGAAGGGGCACCAAACCTGGTCACAATTCCATCAAGGAACTCAACGACTGAAGATTCAGTGGCATCCTTCAATGCAACTGCCTCTGTCCATCTGGTGAAGTAGTCTGTAGCAGCTAAAATCCATTTGTGACCTGAATTAGAAGGATGATTGATAGGGCCTATGAAATCCAATCCCCATTGGGCAAAAGGCTGGTCCACCTAAATGGGATGAAGGGGAAGAGCTGCAAGCTTCTGTTTACCAGAGAAGAATGCACATTTCTCACACTTCCTCACATACCTATGACAATCATGAAACAGGGACGACCAATAATAACCAGCCCTCATGATCTTTGTTGCAGTTGTCCTTGTTGAGAAATGACCACCATCAGGACCATCATGAAGTTCTTTGATCATTCTTTCAGCCTGGTCTGTATCAAGGCATCTTAATAAGGCTCCATTGAAATCTTTTCTAAAGAGGACACCGTCAACTATAACATAAGGAATTGACTATAATATATACTGTCTCCTTTTAGTTCTATCTAATCCTTGCGGGTATCCATTGCCTAATAAGAAATTCATCATATCATCTATCCAACTCCTTGGGTCGCTATTTCTTACCTCTTGTTGCTCTGTCAATATCATAGCAGCTTCCTCATCAAGTTCTTGAGATAATAACATCTATTTACAAAACCCCCTCCCTCTTACCAGCTTGGTAATCTAAATGTCAATATCATATTCCATCACTTTAGTAATCCAGCCAACTCTTTTCTCACTAATATCTTTGCTCAAAAGGAAATCCTTCACACTGGCATGGGGTACTAACAAATGAATCTTATTATGAGATAGGAGGTGTTTACATTTCTTTAAAGCTCTGATGACTGCAAGGGCTTGCTTCTCTACATAGCTGTATTTATCTTCATATTATTTAAGCCCCTCACTAAAGAAAGCTATGGGCTGCTCGTCACCTTTATCATTTCTTTGAGTCAGGATAGCAGAAATGCTTGACTCACCGCCTAGGGTATAAAGGATGAAGTTTTTCTCAAAATTTGGATTCATGAGAGTAGGGGCTGAGGCTATAGCTATCTTGATTTCTTCAAAACTTTCCTTCCCTTCCTTGGTCCATGCAAAGACCATACCTTTCTTGAGCATAGCTGTAAGAGGTTTCACCATGGTAGCAAGATTAGGGATAAATCTTCTCACAAAATTTATCCTACCTAAGAAACTTTGCAGCCCTTTCTTGTGTTTAGGAAGAGGAAGGGCAAGTATTGCTTTTTTTCTCTCTGGATCAATGGTTAAGCCATCCTTAGATACAATATGTCCTAATAATTTTCCTTGGTTAGTAGCAATGACACACTTGCTTGGGCTAAGGGAAACCCCAAACTCTTTGCATCTTAAGAATACCTGTCTTAGATGATCAAAATGATCTTCTACATCCTTTGAATAAACAATGATATTATCAAGATAAACTAAGACAAACTTGTCAATCAATCCTTTGAAGGCCATCTCCATTGCCTTCTGAAATACAACACCTGCATTGGTTAGCCCAAATGGCATCTTACAATAAGCATAGGTACCCCATTTAGTGGTAAATGCAGTCTTGTATCTATCAGACTCTTTAACCAACACTTAATTGTAGCCAGAAAATCCATCAAGAAATGAAAATTTCTTTGAACCACTGACCTTGGACAAAATCTACTCCATGGAAGGAAGAGGATGGTGATCTTTAAGGGAATCTTGGTTAAGGTCCCTAAAGTCCACACACAATCTAATTTCTTCATTCTTCTTCCTAACAGGGACAAGGTTTGCTACCCATGATGAGTGCTTGATAGGGAAAATTATGTGGGCCTCAATCAATTTGGATAGCTCCTTTCTCATTAAGGGTTCAATCTTGGGATTCACTGGCCTCTACTTTTGTCTTACTAGTTTTCCATTATCAACTAAATCTATAGTATGCTGAAATAACCTTGGGTCAAAACCCTTTAAATCATCATATGTCCAGGCAAATATATCATTAAATTCTTGACATAGATGAATAAAACTCTCCTGCTCAATTTCAGAACATACCTTACCCATGTTCAAGGATTTTTCATCAGCAACCATGACTGGAATATGATCATCTTCATCAACAGCTAGGTTCATGTCTCTGCCTCTTGCTTGGTCATCAGGATTGAAAACACTCTCTAAGGTAATGAGACCCTTAGGCAATTTTTTAGAACTGAGATTAATGATCTGATCACCATACTGATCCTGCAGTCTTAACTGGTTCCTGCCTAAAAACTCTGCTTCATTCTGCAAGAAGCTTACAATTTACTCATCAGATTGAAACACTTGCCAATGGATGTTGTTATCAGGGATAGCAGGCCTTACTACCACTTTGATTTGTTGCTCCTTCTTTTCTTCAAGATTCCTTGGTACATCATAAGATGCACCTATTGCTACAAGTCTATCAGCATGTCTATTTTCTTTTCTAGGGATGCTTTGAATATTAAATGCATTAAAACCCTCAAGCAAATCCCATACCCTATTTTTATAAGACTTGAGCAAACCATTTTTTGTGGTATTCTGATTTCTCACTTGATTAACCACCAACTCACTGTCTCCATACACCCTTAAGGCTTGGATTCCTCTTTTTTGAGCAAGTAGGAGACCTTGAATCAAGGATTCATACTCGGCTACATTATTAGTGCAACTGAATTGGAGCCTAAGGGAGAAGTAGTACCTTACTTGTGCAGGAGAAATCAACATCACACCAACCCCTGACCCAATCTTATTCCTTGATCCATCAAAGTACATACTCCATATCCCACTCATATCTTCTTTAGTGACCACAAGATTGGGAACTAGAGTATCTTTCTCCAATATACAATATATACTGAGACCTGTCTCAAGGGTTTCTGGCATAGGGTCAAATTGATACGCATTAGCCCATTCATCCAAGAAAAAATTAGGTATCTCTGCTAGGGGAGTGAATGACTCATTCACTATGTCATTCTCATCCATCTCTACAATAGGGAAATTCATGTTGATGGAATTAGGGGTGTAAGATTCAGTATGATGGAGGGCTTGAGGCTCTACTTTGATTGAAGCATTGGCTCCATATCTCATCTTGAAAGACATATATGACCAATTAGAAGATATGAAACCACCTATTTGGGCAGTAAAGTCTCTTGACAGACAGATGGAAAAATATGGCTTGACCTCAGAAACAGAGATATCTTGGGTTACAGTACAACCAAGGCATGCATGTAAGGCCATCTCCACATTCCTAAGGATCCCTAAAGTCTTGACAGCACTACCATCCAATTGTAATACATCCCTAACAATGGGCTCATATTTCATTCCCAAAGCATCAGCAACACACCTAGGCATCACTAAACTGCTAGCCCCTAAATCAATCATGCAATTATGGACTAGTTTGCCCCCTATAATTAGAGAAACATAGAATGGAGGAGGTCTAACCTTTTTACTTGTTTCTACCTCCCTTTATGGTTGTACTAGGCTTGTGGCACTTTCCATACTAGGTGGATGATCCTTTGGCTCAATTCTTTCCAATTCTTGCTGTAACAACCTCTTTTGCATGGGTATAGTAGCAACAGCATCCCGCATGGAGATATTCACATTTATCTTCTTCATTTGCTCTACCACACTGAATCGCATAGCAAGTGTTTTGGTAGAACCCTTGGGAGTTGCGAATATATGAGGTTGAGATGGAATAACCTGAGGATCACTTGCATCCTCTCTACCATGATTTTGCCTTTGCTACTGAAAGGTACTTGATTTATTATTTGCTTCTTGCTCATGAGATATCACATTTGAAGTTGAGGCCTGATTGGGAGGAGGAGGGACAACATCTTCCATAGCTCTTCTTTTGCTTCTAGTGTTATGAGCAATGGAATCTCGGTTTACATTACAATGCTCCTCCATCTGATGATTCATAAAAGAGCAATCACCTTGTCCTTACATATATGAGGCATCTTTAAATTGGTCCTCCTTATATGATTATTTTGCTGCAAGTTCTTGGACTGTCAAAGCCATAAAAGATTCAACCTCCTAACACATACAATAGGCATAGAAGTAGTTATAGGAGGGACAAAAATCTTGATCTTGAGCCATATTGTTTTGAGGGACTATGGCCCTACTTTGGTTTACATTTGAGGTTGAAGCATGGCCACCCTGCCTACTCTGATCAAAAGAATTGTTTCAATGATTAAGATTTGGAGGCCTACCACTGCTTGGAGTTTGATATTGCAATTGATGAGGCTTACTACCTTGAGCTTGATGTCTTTCTAAAGTCACCACCTTGTTGCTTACTTTTTGCATCATAGAGGAGTTATCCTCCAGCTTCTTCCCATAATCTTGCAATCTTTTCTCTAGGTTCTTTTCTCTTTTATCCATGTTCTGCATCATAGATTGCATCATCTCCTTGATTTCATCTATCCCATTTGAAGATGTGGAAGCTTGAGGGACTGGGACAAGGGATTGTGATGTAGAAGTTGTGGGAAGAGGAGCCATTGCTGGTTGATGATTTGGAACATCAGGGAAGAAAGGCATAGGAGGCCTTGGAGCTAGCTTACCCCCTTGTATTAGGATGTTCTCTAATTTTATTGCTATGTCATAAGCATTAGGCACAGTATCTCCTCCCATAGTTTGGATTGTAGTGGCAATATCACTGTTAAAAGCTCTAAGGTAATGCAAGAAAGCATTACCAAGGGTAGGCTTCACTGAAGTAGGTATTCTATCCCATGTCTTTTGAAATCTATAATTAAAATCAGTCATACATTCGTGGGGGGCCCTTTTTATAGTAGTCAACTGTTCTAAAAGTGACAAATAGTCACTTTTATCCTCAAAATGTTTGCACAATCCTGCTCCTAATCCATCCCAATCTGTTATAGAACCATGAGCTAAACCTCCATACCATTGTAGTGCTTTTCCTTTTAGGGATGAGGCTAGAAGCCTAATTGCAACATCATCTTTTGTAATACCATAGATATTGCAGACATTTACGACCTCTTGAATGTGTTCTGAGGGAGAGATAGAAGTTTCACTAGTAAACTCTGGTATACTTTTGAGTGCAGCTACTGGTATGTCATGTCTTTGGGCTAATAAGAGAGGGCTTCCACCATTAAAGGTGGAAAAAGTATGAGCTCTAGGCAACGCCATATAGACAAGTGATCTATTGATATGTATTGATGGTAGTCTAGGCTGAGATCTAACAACAGGAGGAGTAGAGATAGATCTTGCAGGGGTATCTGTTACTATTGCATTCCTAACTGCTGATAAAGATATTATAGTCTTCCTTCTTCTAGGGTTTGAAAATGAAAGTTCTTGATACTGAAACTTACCTCTAGAAGGTGCCCTTGTTTCAGCTCTGGGCATAGATCACTGCAACTTTGGTCTAGAACCAGATATGTATTTGAAGCTCAGAGTTGCCAAGTACTTTGAAGAATGAGCCTCTTGAAGGCTTAAATGCCGAAGCCAATACTATCTCCTCAGTATTGATCTTGAAATTTTCCCTTTTGACACCAGTAGGCTGGAATTTTTTTGAAAAGTTGTCCCACTAGGCATGCCAAAAGGCATCTAAACAAATCTAGGGTTGGAATAATGCTGATAGGGAAAAGTTTCCATTGGATTTATCTCATTTGTTAGAGTAATTTGTTGTGCAAGATAGGAGTATTTGATTGATTGTTCTCTATTGAGGCTTTGGCCATTCTTGTATTGTAGCTTTCTATATTGAATGACTTTTCTCCATTTTCTTGAAAAAAAAAGCATTTCAACTATCAATACTTTTGGATAAGAATCAAGGATTGCATGATATTTATTCCATCAAAATTGTTGAAAGCCTAATATGGACCTTAGCCCAATGCCTAGTGATTCTACCCATCATAAAGAGCTCCACAACCCTTGTGCTACCGTCCTGGAAGGAAAAATTGTAGGCCCTTGGTTAATTAATCAACCAATAAATATAAAAGGTACCTCACTTGTGTTTAATACCAGAGGCCCAATACACCTTGACTATTTGTATCTTTAATCTATATTAATTATCAACTCCTTTTCATCAATTAAAAAACTTATCAAAGCAAAAAAATTATAGTTGTAAAAGGTGATATTTGTCAAGCTTATTTTGTTACATGATTTCAGTTTCTTTTATCCAAATTTGGGGATGTAAAATACCTCACCCAATCACCAACTACTAAGCAGGTCAAAATAGTAGTCTTTTTGATGTTTAGACGATAGATGAAAAACTTGCCAACACTAAAATTTTTGTTAAGAACCCCAAAATATTTGCTTAAAGTTCATTAGAAATGCACCTTCTTAGCCAAATTCAATGAGGAGATACATATAATGATTCAATAAATGAGTATATGAAAGGAATAAGTTGAGTATAGTTACATTTGATTGATTTGAATGCAAATTAGTTACAAAATGATGACTTGTAATAAAATTAAAATTACAAATTGCTTGTTTTTGCAAAACCAAAAGTAAATACTCCATCAAAGAATCTTACATCTTCCTCCATTTCTCATAAAAACTAAGGGAGATGTAGAACTAGAGAACCTAGTTTAGGAGTCCATTGAGGTTGTGTCACCTTACTTGGCATTAAAAGCTATGATTTGACCTCCATCTTGGATGTAGATGTTGCTGATATTGAAAATGACTGTTCAACATTCTCAACCTTCTCATTCTCCTTAATGTCATCCAATGTGAATCCAAATCCATCCCTCCATTTTCTGCCTCTCCAGGTCATAGATGTCATCCTTATAAACAATGGAGGTTGGAATTGAATTACCCAATAAGTGAAAGGATACATATCATCCAAATGAATTGGACCACCTAATATTTCCTCTACCTTCCTTGTGTGGATTAAAAGATTATATTGCACAAGACAAGGTCATTGAGGAGTTTTTGAGTTAATGTATTTCTTTTCTTCACGTGGATGGCCTCAAACAAGCTCTAGCTACACTCATAGTTGGATGGACTACAAAATTTAACCTAACTCAAAATCACCACAAAAGTGTGAGGCCCCTACCCTATCATATCATCTAGCATTTTCATTTTAGACTCTGTATTTGATACACTATGTTTATGTTTTATGGATTCAGACTACATTGACAAGGATTGATAGCATAGGATGTGATGCTTTTACGTTATCATTGGCCATTTCACTTGTGTTGACATATGTGATGTTATGGTTATTTACCTTATCTTTTGATGCTTACCTCATGATGTCATTGTTAGTAATTTCATTATGGTTGGGTGGATTGAAAGGGTTGTTAACCTCATAATGATTTTTGACACTTGAGTGCCAACACACTTAAACATATTCCACATTGGAAGCCAAGTACATCATGCGTGCCAAGTGATCTTCATGTGCCGAGTGAAGATCAGATACCGAGTGAAGATAAGATATCGAGTGTTAACAAGTGCCGAGTAATATAAGGTGCCGAGTAATACAGTTTTGTTAAGGTGTCGAGCTATTCAGGAAATAGCATGTGCCGAGTATCAACAATACTTCAGGAGTTGAGTAACTCAGTATATCAGCATAAGAGTTTGTAATTGCACAAACTATGATGCAAACATTTTTTACAGCCGACATAAGGTAAATCTTGAAGGATTTAATGATGAGATCGAATCTTTTATTTTTCCTATGCAATCTACATGCAGCCAATAAGAAAAATGATGAAGGCATGCAACCAATCAGTAAAGGACAAACAATAAGTGGAAAATGAAGATTAAATATGGATCGTAGATCCATACCTAACCCTAAATTCTCAAATGTCTTTATAAGGAAGACAAAGTTTCTTTGTAAAGAAGAGAGAGGTGTGAGAAGACATACAAGGGTGCACAAGGAATGCTATTTTAAGAAGTGAGGATTATTAGATCACAAAGGATCAAGATCAGTGAAAGCGAAAAGGTGCCTACATTCAGCAATCAGGGATTGTAATCAGTCAGGTTTATTGTACCTAATACTCTATAGCAATTGTATTAGAATGAAAATCCTATGGTGATAGGTCAGCTTAACAACTATTTTGTAAATCCTTAATTAGGTGATTAAATCCTTTAATAGGGTGACACTTCATGTTAAGTGTTTGAAATCCTCTAACCAGGTCACTATTGACATAGTGTAAAGCCTTTAACAGGGTAGACCATCAGAAGTGGTTAAACAATATTGCTGCAGTAATTTTTGTGGGTATCATCCCCACCCTAGTTTTACTTTCTTATTCCTGGAGGGTTTCTGGGTTACCAAATTCCAGTGTTATGAGTCATTGATGCATGTGTTTAGTTACATGTTTATTTGATGTATTTACATGCATGCAATTTACTTTCAGTTAAAAGTTTTATTGACTAAAGTGTGATACTTATGATTCACCCCCCTCTCATAAGTACTCTTTCCATATTTGAATATTCCAACAATTGGTATCAGAGCGAATCCAGGTTCTCACAAGGAAAAGCCTAACAGCTTGGAGGAAAATATCTAAAGATGGAAGCCTTCAAACTTGGAAAGATCATTGAAAATCAGGTGATAGATGTGCAACTTGCTTTGCATAGCTTGGAGGAATTCAGAAACAAGTTGAGAAACTCATTAAAAAAAAAGAAGGATCTAGCCATAGCTGAAAATGATATACACTACAAGGAGATTGATACCACCAACATATTTTCCAGTGGAGACACTAAAGACTTTGATGCAGCAATAGCAGAACTGATGGAGAAAAACAAAATTCAAGTAGAGGAGATAAGATCTCTCAAGATGGAACATGAATCACAGGCCATAATGATATGTGAAATTAATGAGCAAAAGAAAAGAGCAGTTGATGACAAGGTCATGATGGAAAATGATAAAAAGAATCTTGCAAATAGACTTGAAGAAAAATGTACTGAATTGACAAGGATCTCAAACATGTAGATGGATACACTTGCCCAAATGATGAACCTTCATCATGAACTCAATGTAAAAGACATTGAGATCTCTACTTTGAAGATGCAGAATGAACAAATGCAGAATGAATTGAACAGAGAAAAAGAGGTAGCAGAGAATCTCAATAAATCAAGTGAAGCCATCAAGTATTTTGAACAGTTGCTGAAATCCCCAAAATCTTCCCATGATACATCAGGACTAGGATACAATAGCACTGAAGTTGGGGAATCATTAAAAAGTGCTGAACAAAGAAGTGATAAAGGTAAGAATTCAAAACCACTTGTCATTACTGTAATAAGAAGGGGCATACAGCTAATGTGTGCAGGAGTAGAAGATTCAATCAATCAAACATACCCAAAAGTTTCTGTCACAAGTGCAACATGCAAGGACATATGACACAAAATTGCAGATCCAATGTCACAAGGACTCAGAGATTTGATGGACATTGTTATAATTGCAAAAAGTATGGTCATAGGGCATTTGAATGTAGATCAAAACCTATGTGGAAATCAAATCAACCAACAAAAATAGAAGGAAATGAAAGTCATTATCATTGGGATTACAACACCAGGTATAGTTGTCACTATTACCAAGAATATGGACATATACCACAGAACTGCATAAGAACACATTTCAAAGGGAACTACAAAAGATGGTTGAATCAAACTACATGTTTCAGTTGTTTGAAAATTGGTCATATTAGCAAAAACTATCCTACAAGATCAAAGGCACCCAAGAATGAAGAGAACAAAGGAAAACAAAATATTGATGTTGAAAAGATAAGGGGGCAAATGAACAAAACTTGGAAAAAGAAAGATGAGTGCAACACATCAAGTGGAGGGATCACTTCACCCAATGGGTCAAGTGATCACACTTCATCAAACTAAGCATGAGAAGTACACATGATTGATATACAAAGCTATATCACACATCAATCCCTAGACAAAGAAGCTAAGCAAGGTATAAATCTACATGAAACAAGATGTCAAGACAAAAACTAAATGTTGTTGCCGAGCTAACTTTGGATACCGAGTTAAAACAGATGCCGAGCTCCCAACAATGACCAAGCTGATAACCGATGCCAAGTTAGATAACTCCAATGGAAGCTGAGTAAAGTGAAATATAGTGGAAGTCGAGTTAGGTTAAAATTTCTTCAGAAGCCGAGTTGGCAGTTGAACATTTAATGCGATGAAATTAGGGTATATTATTGCGATTTCAATCAATTTTTCTCATTGCGATCAAGAAGCAAAGGAGAAGAAAGAGAGCTGAGTGACCTCATAGCAAGAATCCAACGTTTCAAATAGTTTACAACCTCATTCAACACATTTTTCATCGATCTTAAGGTATTTTCATTTGTGCCGAGCTACATAGTTTCATATCCTTTTGTTGATCAAACCCTAGTTTGCATTAATGGCGTCAAGTTCAAAGAAAATAGAGGAAAAAGAGTCTTTTGAAGTCCAGTTAGTTTCAAATGAGGTCAAGCAACCTGATTTCCATCCTATTCCTGAAGTTGCCTACAAAAATGACCCAGCCGGAGCTCTCTCCCACATTCTCCCAAAAGTTGTAATGGTTCAAGATGTGAGGAAATGTTACAATTGCAAGATAGGAGCTCTAGGAGACATAGAAATTAGACAAGCATATGATAAACTGTGTGTAGATGGAGTCTTGAAAGAAGAATTTAAAATCGTTGAAAGAAAGGGTTTGAATTGAGTTTTAAGTTTTCCCACCGTATTCAAAATAGAATGGGTTAGACTTGTACTAAGCAAAATTCATGGTGGAAACTTGTGGTTAGAAGATATTCCCATTAAATTAACAAAGGAAATTATACATAGAGTAACAGGGTACCCAACCCTAGATCGGTACAAAACCCTGAGAAGTGAATCAAAGGAGGTCATTGAAAAGAATATTGGTGCACAATGGAACAAAAGAGGAATGACAATTCATACCATACAAGATCCTCTAGTTGAGTTTGCTGTTAGAGTCATTGCCCATAAATTCTATCAATCCAGTAGACTTAACAGTGTACCATGCATTGCAGTAGATATAGGTTACAAATTGGTGAAGAAGGATCATACTTATGATCTTGCAGAACTACAACTACAACAGATCAATGAAAACCTAGCTGCCATAAGAAGAACAAAGGGCACACAATGAAAATTTGGAGCAATCCTAGTTTGCATATTCTTTTATGTTCAGAATGAATTTCCTTCTTTTGGAAAAGTAGCATGGAGAAATGACAGGACCATCATTGCACAAATTAATGAATATATAGAGCAAATGGGAGAAAATTTTGATACCTTGATGACAAGCTATTTTGAGGATTTCAAGAAATCCATGAAGCAAAGATCAAGGATACCGGTTTCTTTAGTAGAAAAGCATACTAATGATATATGTTTCTTAGTCAACATTGATTTTACCTATATTCAAGTAGTAATACCAAGGGTAAGATGGCTAAGGCCATTTGGATAGGAAATTAATATTGATGAGGCATCATCAACAATAACTGCATTATTGGCAGAAGAAGCAGATAAAAGTGCTCCACATTTTGGCACTTATGATGTGGTAAGATCAAAGATAAATATGGAATTAAAAACTACTTCCACATTGAAGAAGAAAGACAAATTAATAAAGAAAATTAAGAAGAAGTTTGGCAAAAAAATTGAGGTAGAGGCAGAAGAAGAAGAAGATGATAGTGATGATGAAGAAGAGCAAGAACAAGGGCCAATGGAACTAACTCAAGGTCTTGGAGAAGACAAGGAGGAAGGTGCAGAGGAAGAAGAAGCCAAGGAAGCACCAACTGAAGCTGAGCCAAAGAAAAGAAAAGCAACAGAACAACCTTCAGCCAAGCCAAGATCAAAGAAAGTAGCCACACCATCACCTCAAAAGCCAACAACACGAGCATCAACAAGGGCCTCTACTCAAAAGGCTAAAGAGAAAGTTACCAAGAAGAAACAAGTCAAGGAATCATAGGAAGAGCCGAGGAAAAGAAGAAGGTATGTGGCTCAACCTAACACTAATGAAGAAGATCAATCTGAAAAGGTAAGCAATTCATTAGTTGATACCTTATGTAAAGAGATTGCAAGTGGTGACTTAAATAATTTAAATAAAGTTGATTTTAGTAAATTTACAAAAGAAGAACAAAATAAGATAGAAGAAATAGTTTATGGAATGATGGCACAGTTCAAGTACACTCCACTTGAACTAGATGGACAATTGCCAAAAGAACTGTAAAAAATTGTAGAAGACAGATGACATTTTTGCTTAAAAATGGAAAAGGAGATGAGGGAATCAACCCTAGCTAGTGTATTGCCGGATTTGACTAGGGAACAAGTTAGCAAGGTAGTCAAAAGGCATAATAATAGGTTTACACCTAAATACAGGGCATTCTTCATACTCCAAAACAGAATGGAAGAGATTTTTCAAAGAACAATGAAATCATGGAAGAATTTGTACAAAAATATTGAAGATTTTCTTGAGGAAGAATACAAGGAAGAGGCTGCTATACCAATAGAGGAGAGGAGAAAAAGGAAAGAAGAAGAAGAAAAGAAAAGAGAAGAAGAGAGGAAAGAAGAAGAACAAAAGAAAAGAGATGAAGAAAAGAAAGATGGAGAGGAGGAAGAAACACAAAAACAAGATGAAATGGCAACAGCTGAGCAAGAGAAGCAACCAGATCAGAGTGTGCAAGACACACAACTGCCACCCCCTAGCCCTCCTCAAGCATCCATCTCACCCGCAGACACTGTAACTATTACTAATGTTCCTGATACTTTTGGTCAGAATATCAATCCATTAATTGTAGAAGATCTGAAAAGAATTCTTGACCAATCTACACAACAAGCAATATTGTGTACAGATCCAATATTGGTTAGTATAGATGAATTGCAAAAACTAGTAGAAAACACAGTCAAAGATAAGGTGAATCCACAAGAACCACCTTCTACTTCAACTACTAGTAGTCAATTCCAAATACCAACAAACATAATTGATGCTACAAGACAGAAGCAAAGTGCAGCTGCAGAAAAAGAAACAGAACAAACAGGACAGACTATTACATCTGATCCTACATCACAAACACAAGGTGCACTTCCACAAATTACAATAATTGATCATGGTAGACAAAAGGAGGAGGAAATAGTGAAAACCCCTAAAGAACAGGAGGCAATACAAACTTTAATAAATTTTCCTACCTCGGGAACTCCTTCACACCAGCCACTACAAATTTCTGTACCATCATCCAGTACTACCAGAGTTGCAAGGGTACTTCACTATGGAGACCCTGAATTAGATGAGGAGATAGTCATACCGAGCTATGACTCAAAATCAATAACCATTGATCAAATCAATGAGGTACAAGATGCACTAAATAGAAGGAAAAGATAGGAGATACTCAGGAAGGAGTATAAACATAAGCAAACACTTTATGAGATTAAGGACATCTTTATGGATGCCTTCAGTTTGCAATCACCAGATGAGTCAAAGCATATCACAGAGCAACTAACAGATATTGTTGACCAGGTGACAAATGAAGACCTAGAAACAAATGTAAAACTTATGGAATGGTACAAGAAAGAAAATTTCAAGGGAAAGTGAATGAGAAAATATCAAGACAAATTACACTTTCACAAGTTGAATTGGCAAAACTTATTGACAAGGTGAAGAAGGTACTTGAGAATATATTCTCACTGTACAAAAAGTTGTGTGATTTTTCATACTTCACACAAGAAACAAGTCAAAAGATACCGAGCTTGGAAAGAAATTTAAACATTTCAAGCATGCAACTACCAAATGATCCAGCTCAAACTGAGAAGCATTTTGCTCAATCACTTCACACTCATAGAGAAATAGCTATCTTAACAGCAAATGAGGCTAATATCAAGGCCAAATTGATACAGCTCCAGTCCTCCATTACCCCACATTTAGAGATACTCCATAAAGAACAAGTCTATGCTGAAACTGTTCTCAAGAAAGATCCAAATCTTTCTACATTAGATGGACTTATTCATCTTGCTGCCGAGACTGCCCTCCAACATAAGTCACTAGAAATTGCTTTGAACAATTGGGATGCAACTCTTAGGATGATTATGGAGGTAAATATCACATTTTTGGCTAAATATGGTCTTAACCCTTAAACATTCTTTGACATAAGCATCAAAAAGGGGGAGATACAGAATAGGGGGAGATAAAGAGATTATGAGATAAATTGATAAATTAATGGGGAGTTATAAAAGGAGAATAGATACAAAGAAGGAGCTTGATATACAGATAAGGCACAATCAACTTAGGGGGAGTTACAAAATTTTTTTTTAGGTATATATTGTAAGATTGTAAGTTACAAATTTTGATCAAGTTTGATCAAGTTTTCTTTAAACTCTGTATATACCAATCAGATTAGTAAATGTACAAACAAGGTCTATTAAGTGTTTTTGTCACTCATGTCAAAGGGGGAGATTGTTAACCTCATAATGATTTTTGACACTTGAGTGCCAACACACTTAAACATATTCCACATTGGAAGCCGAGTACATCATGCGTGCCGAGTGATCTTCATGTGCCGAGTGAAGATCAGATACCGAGTGAAGATTAGATATCGAGTGAAGATCAGATACTGAGTGAAGATAAGATACCGAGTGAAGATTAGAAACCAAGTGAAGATTAGATACCGAGTGTTAACAAGTGTCGAGTAATATAAGGTGCCGAGTAATACAGTTTTGTTAAGGTGTCGAGCTATTCAAGAAACAACATGTGCCGAGTATCAGCAATACTTCAGGAGTCGAGTAACTCAGGATATCAGCATAAGAGTTTGTAATTGCACAAACTATGATGCAAACAGTTTTTACAGCCGACATAAGGTAAATCTCGAAGGATTTAATGATGAGATCGAATCTTTTATTTTTCCTATGCAATCTACATGCAGCCAATAAGAAAAATGATGAAGGCATGCAACCAATTAGTAAAAGACAAACAATAAGTGGAAAATGAAGATTAAATATGGATCATAGATCCATACCTAACCCTAAATTCTCAAATGTCTTTATAAGGAAGATGAAGTTTCTTTGTAAAGAAGAGAGAGGTGTGAGAAGACATACAAGGGTGCACAAGGAATGCTATTTTCAGAAGCGAGGATTATCAGATCACAAAGGATCAAGATCAGTGAAAGTGAAAAGGTGCCTGCATTCAGCAATCAGGGATTGTAATCAGTTAGGTTTATTGTACCTAATACTCTCTAGCAATTGTATTAGAATGAAAATCCTATGGTGATAGGTTAGCTTAACAACTATTTTGTAAATCCTTAATTAGGTGATTAAATCCTTTAACAGGGTGACACTTCATGTTAAGTGTTTGAAATCCTCTAACCAGGTCACTATTGATGCAGTGCAAAGCCTTAAATAGTGCAGACCATCAGAAGTGGTTAAACAATATTGCTGCAGTAATTTTTGTGGGTATCATCCCCACCCCAGTTTTACCTTCTTATTCCTGGAGGGTTTCTGGGTTACCAAATTCCAGTGTTATGAGTCATTGATGCATGTGTTTAGTTACATGTTTATTTGATGTATTTACATGCATGCAATTTACTTTTAGTTAAAAGTTTTATTGACTAAAGTGTGATACTTATGATTCACCCCCCCTCTCATAAGTACTCTTTCCATATTTGAATATTCCAACAAGGGTATAATTTTGTAACGAATATTTTCTATATGAGATGATTCTGAAAATGGTGAATTAAGTTAATGTGAGGTGGTTATGGTTTAAATGTGATTCATTTATGTTTTGTATTGCATATTGAAAAATATTGGATTGAATTGATTTAGTTGAATGGTGATTTCAATCATGTGATGTTGTGATATTTGAATTGAGATGTGCAGGAAATTCCATGGAATTAAATTCAAAGAACTCGGACCAAACATTTGTAAAAGAGTCAGTCAAGGTTGCCTCTATTGAAAAGACAAAATCTCTCTTGTAACAGTGTTTTATTTCTAAATGTGTTGCTTGCATGTGTGATTATCATTTGTTATTTGTAACTATGTGATTTCTTTGTGGACATGCCATGTGGGTTGTGATGTGTCTTTATGATGTCACTTGACACATGTGATGTGT
This sequence comes from Cupressus sempervirens, assembly GCA_028749045.1. Taxonomy (NCBI): domain Eukaryota; kingdom Viridiplantae; phylum Streptophyta; class Pinopsida; order Cupressales; family Cupressaceae; genus Cupressus; species Cupressus sempervirens. Next base: position 179,226,673 of record CM053785.1, on the reverse strand, counting down.
ATATGTCACAATGACATGTCCACTTAGAAACATGTGAAACCTACCTTGACAATAGCCCCTTTTTGAAATCCCCATTTGACCCACTTGGTTAGAGAGCCTTACGTTGATTCAAATCACTTGGACACCATATGCAAACTTTAGGTAAGTTTTTGAGGGGTCAATTGAGAACCTAGGGTTAAGTTTAGGCAACTTTTAGTAACCCCACTTGGTATACCTATGGGTAAGGGCCATTTTTGACCTTGTAACAACCCAAAGTTGATTTAGGAGGCCTTACAAAAGTTAGTTTTCCAAAATGAATGAAAATTAACTTTTGGAAGTATGACCTTGGGCAAACAATCTTCTAATTTGATGTAGGAGAACTTTTTGCCTTTTCAAAGTCACTTTTAAAAATTTTCAATTTTGGCAATATACAAGGGGTTAGGGAGAGAGACCAATGAGAGCTCATAATTTTTACAAAAGGGTTTTGAGGAATGTGTAGAGCCTTTTTAGTGGGTTCCTCCATTGTTGGCTAAGTGTTCACCCACTCTCCCACTTTGGAGACATTCTAGGAGTTAAGAGTTTTTTTTTGAGAAATTGGAAGGAGGGAACTCTTCATCAACTATCCCTTGCCATAACTTGGATCAAGGTTGGTTCTTCTTTCACTTTGTATGTAGATTTTGTTCTTTGTTGAAAGTTTGTAAGTAGAAAGATGTTTGTATGTGTTTTGTTTTCTTATGAAGTTGTAGTGTTGTGAGAATGTTTTTGCGAGATGTTTCTTGTTATTGTGTTGTTCCTTATGTTATTTGTGCTGTTTATGTGAGTTTGAAGGCTCATCTCTTCCTTGGGAGGTTGATATGACCTTGGGTGTGAAGGGATGTGACACCATTAGAGTTTTGAGTTTCTCCCCAAGGAGGAGAGGAATGAAACAAGTATCTTATGGGCTCCTTGTGCCACTATGCAAGTGGTATGGCTTGTAAGCCTTATGGGCATAAGGATTTTGGGGTTGCTATGTGATGAAAATAGTGATATTTTTGCCTTGTGATGACATGTTTCTTCTTGTTATTTTAGTTGGTGTTCTCCTCAATGTGTGGTCCACCTACACCCCACATTTAGACCATTGTTGGTCTCTTGTGAAGCTTGGGAAAATAGAGTTTATGTTTAAATGATATATAGATGTATTTTTTCGTGTGTGTGTGTGTGTGTGTGTGTGTGGCATGTATATCACCCAGTTTGGTATCTAGTTCTCCTAGCTCAAGGGTGACCTTGTAAAGGCCTAAATTGGGAGGTGAGATCCTCTAGGGTACAATATTCCTTGTTTTATTGCAGGCTTTATGGGAAGGCTTATCCAAGCTTGAAGTGTAAAGTTGTTGCTCATAATGTTTCCCCTTGTTTAGAAATGAATTCCTTGCTATAATTTAATGTGGGGACTCTCCCATCAAATTGTATTTTCAATTTCATTTTATGTTATTTGTTAAAGAAAAAGTTCAATTTTCAAAAGTTTTTGTTTATAAAAGAAGAAAAATGTGCAAATATATTTCTTTCTTCTAAGCTTATAAAAGAAATGTAGAAAGTTTATTGTTCATGAAAGTTTGACTTTAGTACCCATGTTTTCCAAAGTTTTTATTAAAATAAAATTAATGTGTAGATTTATTTCCTTTGATAGATGGAAGAAATATATTTGTGTATCTATCAAACTTTGGATGCTAGCTACAAGAGTGTCTGATTTAATAGTTATAAAGTTGACCGTAAAAATAAAAATGGAAGAGAATTAGTAAGTGTCCTATTAGCATTTTCTGTTTGAAAAAATTAAATATTATTTATGAAAAATGTGGTTTACTATTAACTCTATTTATTTTGCTGTAGTAAATGGCTAAAATTTCTCCTTCATAAATTTAAAATACAAACTAAATAAAAGAAATTTATAGTGTTACAATAGTAAAATAATGATAATTTTCCTTAAGTTACAACATTCAATATTATATCATTAGATTGTTCTAAATGAGAATGTTGATTACATTGAAGTCTTTGATAGAGTTTCAAAGTGCATTAAAAAAGGAGATTACAATTTCTTTAGAGAGCTATATATAGTAGAAAACATAATTGATATACATTAATATTGCACGTGCAACTATATGCATATAATTATACACAAACACACACACACACACACACACACACACACACACACACACACACACACACACACACACACACACACACACACACACACACACACATTCACACATTTACAATAAAATCTAAGCTGGTGTTTAGGTAGAATAATAGGCTTACTTTCATGAAACATTGGAGATAATAAAATTAGCCTCATAGATATGTAGATGACAAGTCTTAACATATATACTTTGCTGCAAAATAAAAACTAAAAACCATATATTTAAGACATGAAATAATGAGCTTTCCCATCTATATCATAACTCATGAATAAATATAGATGAGAAGTCTTAGATATATAGATGACAAATCTTAACATATATACTTTGTTGCAAAAGAAAAACTAAAAACCATATATTTAAGACATGAAATAATGAGCTTTCCCATTTGTATCATAACTCATGAATAAATTGTATACAATAAACATTTATTTCATATTGTTTTAATAAGACACACACACACACACACACACACACACACACACACACACACACACACACACACACACACACACACACACACACACACACACACACACACACACACACACACACGCACACACACACACACACACACACACACACACACACAATCTTATAATGATCCTACCAAAATGCTCTAATAACATATTTAAATTAGCAGACAATATTTTTTAATCATAAACCTATGTATAATCCTCTTCTTATATGTGTATGTGTTAAACAATATTTTATACAAAAAATATTCTAACAAAATATCTTATACGTTTGTTCTTGTTCTAACAAAAAAATATATTTAAAAAAAGTAAGGGTGGCTCCTTGGGGAGCCACATAGGCGTGTCCTGCAACACCCATACAAGGTTCTGTGAGTTGAAGCCCCATGACACTCTTCTATGGGGCCACAAGGGCCATGAATCCCTTGTTAATTATTAATTTGAAAGGTTAAGTACTGAGGGGGGGGAGGGGGGGGTGGGTGGGTGGGGGTGAATAAGTACTTATCAATCTTTAACCATTAATCCTTTTTTCAACATTAACCGATAGTCTATCAAATCTTTAAACTCATAAACCTTCTATGTAATCGATAACTTAAAGATTCATATGCATAAATTTTTAAAAAAAAAACACATCAAAATTCACATATGTATAACACACAAATTTTGGTATCTCAGAAAACCCTTGGTTAGAGGGAAAAACTATGGTGCAGATGATACCCACAACTTTTTTGCTACAGTAAAAAAAGTTCCCAATTAGGCTTACAATAATGTTTCCTTTTGAGAAATCCACTTAGTAAACAGTGACTAATGCATTTTTAGTTGTGTCCTTAGTCTATCAAGTCTACTTAGTTATGAGATTTCATCCCACCTTTCTTGGTATTGACCTTGTTAAGGGATTTACAATAAGTTCATACATGAACTTATCAATCCTATAAAAAATACCTTAATTAAAAGATTTTAAGATATCTTGTAGAAAATTGGTTAAGTATTTATACAAGATAGCTTGACTTGATTCTTGCTTCTTCCTTAAGCTTGTCAGATCCCTTTGTGCTCCATTTTGATCCCTTTCTTTGTGCTTGTCTTTTGTTGTTCTCCTTGTTCATTGTCTCTTCTCATCTCTAATCTCTCTCTTTTATTTGCATCTTAATCTTTTTAACCTTTTACTTTGCTAACCCTATGCATAATATTGACCTTAGAGCTTAGGGTTTATCTCCTCCTTTCTATTTTTGGCTACCAAACTAAACTTCTTTAATACGATAACTATTGCTGATAGTAGAATGATAATGTCCTTCACACTCTACTCCAATAGTTAGATTTTCTATAACTATTCTAATACTCCAATAGTGCCTTTGGGTAATGATAGTGTGTTTTCTTATCAATTTAATGAATGTTCCCAAAGTGTTTAACATCAATGCCAAAACTATATGTCATATTTTCATCATCATGATCATCACATGCCAACAACCTCCCTCTTTTACATTGATGGCAAAAAGGAAAAAAAACTCTACACACTATCCTTCATCATGTGCTATACTCCCCCATTCATATGACTTCCCTATTTTTCTGTCTCTGATACTCCAATATCTTTTGTTCTCCTCTATATCATTTTAGTCTAATCTTCTCTCTATTATGATCATCTCCTTATCCCAATCTTCTCCCCATTGTTGTTTATGGCAATCAATGTTAGTAAACATGATAAAATAGAACTTGCCATGAAAATTATAAGTATTTTCAAATTGCTCATGATAACTGTATACCTAGATTCAGTGAGCGGTACTAGCATTTCCCATGTTCTTTTCAAAGCTTGCAAACTAAGAATATGCTTTTGTAGTTCTAATGCATTATTTCCCAATCCATCTACTATGCATACTTCTAGTGTTTGAACAATGCCTTGTGCTTTTGCCATATTCTGTTTCATACCATCTATATGCAAGCTTAACATTCCTTGTAGTCCTAAAATTTTAGCTATAACCTTCTTCTTCTTAGTTGTAAGCTCACGCTCTTTTGTGACCAATTCCTTAAGTCTTATTGAATGTTGTACAATATTTATAGAAAAGTCCAATCCTTCAACATGACTTATTCTCTTACTTTGTACACCGATAATATTGGTGTCAATCTCTGTAGTGAATGTATCAAAATTACATAGAGCAGTATACATAGCAGTGGCTTTATTTAGTATCTCCTATGTTGAAACAATTTCATTTTAACTTGTCTTTCAAATCTGTATTTTATTTGACAAAACTTTTTTTGTCCACTCTTCAACTTTATATGCAGCTTCCTTTGCCAACCAATCTTTAAGATTTGTTCCTGCTGCTTCCATTGTCTGGACACACCTTTATTTTCCTTTGCACTAATTTGTCCTTATTGATTGTAACCTCTAGCATTATATGTTCAAACAAATGAAGTCTTTTATTCCATACATGTCCCTTTATTCTCTTAAACCTTTGTCTATCAATGGTTGTCTTAATTCCCAATAATCATTGAAATTCTTCTTGATCCTTCCTCTTTAACTTCAATACTTCACTTTTCAATATGTCAAATTGAGGATCATCTCTAGGTGGATCATTATCCTCCTCTTCTTCTTCTTCTTCATCATCATCATCTCTTTTCCTCTTTCCTTTGACATCAATATGATTTTGGCCTTTTCCATGATCTTTCTTTCCATTCTTATCCTTGTCTCTGCCATCATTTTCTTTTTCCTTATCATCTCATTTCTCTATGTCAACAGAGACTAGGATGGATTCACTTTGACTTTGGGGTTGGGTGCTATCACTCTTCCCTTATTCTTGCTGATTTCCTAAATCACTAGTATCCTTTTTCTTATCAACATTTTCTTCAGTGGTTGGGTATGTGTAGGATCATGGTGTGCCAAAAAGTGGTGATGTGAAAATAATGTAGTTTTGAAATGTCTAAAAGTGTTTCAAAGTGTGCTTGGACCTTTTTCCCACCCATCCTGATACCAAACCAAAAATGTAATACCTAGTCCGATTGGGTACCCAATTTGAGAATGGGTACTCGATTTGAGAATGTGTATCCGATTTGAGAATGGGTACTTGATTTCATAACGAGTACCCAATCTATGTTCCCAAATCATGGCGCCAAATTCAAATGTAAAGGGAGTGGGGAACAATTTTTAAGATGAATATTGATTTTTATTTACCAAACTCAAAGGGGAGACCAATTTTTAAGTTATATCAAGTCCTAGTATAATATAGTTATAACATAATTGTGGGGGACCAATTACTATATATAGTTACTAAAAGTTATTATATAGTATTAAATAATAATAATAATTTATTATATAATTATTTTATATAGTTATTATATAATTATATATCATATATATATTAGCAACCTAAGTTAATAAATTATATGATGACATATATTCCTAGGAACATGCATGTGTTTCAATGAGTCCAAATGGATAATGGGATACCCTAATTATATATCAATATATTATTATTATATATTATATATATTAGTAACCTAAGTTAATAAACTATATGATGATGTATGTTCCAAGGGGTCCCCCTAGGGACATACATGTGTTTCAATGATTCCAAATGGGTCATGGGACACCTTATGACACATTTTAATCCATTATATGACAACATATCTTCCTAAGGGTCAAAGGATGGCTAGGGACATACATCTTGTGTTTTAATGGGCAGAAAGGGGTTATAGAGTATTCTATGACCCCTTTTGATCTATTACATGATAACATATGTTCCTAGGGGTTTTAGGACCCTTATAGACATATATGTTGTTTTCCAATGGGACAAAAGGGGTCATAGAGTATTATATGAACCTTTTGGCCCATTAGATGACAACATATGTTCCTAGGGGTCAGACCCCTAGGAACATATGTTGCCATCTAATGGGCCAAAAGGTTTCATAGGGTATCTAATGACCCCTTATGACCCATTGGAACACAATATGTATGGCCCTAGGGTCTTACGACCCCTAGGAACATATGTTATCATGTAATAGGCCGAAATTCAACCCATTGGAGCACAACACACATGATGATAAGGGTCCTAGAACCCCTAGGAACATATGTTCTTGAGTAATGTGTCAAAAGGGGTCATTAAATAACCTATGACCCCTGTCTACCCATTGGAATACAAGAGGTATGTCCCTAGGGGTCATAAGATATCCTATGACCCTTTTCTACCCATTGGAACACAAGATGTATGTCCCTAAGGGCCCTAGGCCCCTAAGAACATAAATTGTCATGTATTTGATTGAAATGGGTCATAGGTTATCTTATGACCCCTTTCAACCCATTTCATCACAACATGTTTCTCTATAAGGGTCTTTGGACCCAAAAGAACATATTTTGTCATGTAATGGGTCAAAAGGGGTCATAGGATATCCTTTAACCCCATTCGACCCATTGGAACACACCATGTATGTCCCTAGGGGTCCTAGAAACCCTATGAACTTATTTTGTCATTTAATAGGTTGAAATATGTCATGACGTTCCCCATGACCCCTTTTTACCCATTACAACACATCGTGTATGTCCCTAGGGGTCCTAGGTCCCCTAGGGACATACATCATGTGTTTGAATGGGCTGAAAGGGGTCATAGGGTTCCCTATTACCCCTTTTGACCCATTAAATGATAACATATGTTCATAGGGGTCCTAGAACCTCTAAGAAAATATATTATATGTTCAAATGAGTCAAAAGGGGTCATTGAGTACTCAATGATCCCTTTCAATACATTATATGACAATATGGGACATAAATTATGTGTTTAAATGGGTTGAAAGGGGGGGCCATAGGGTAACCTATGACCTTTTTTGACCCATTAAATGATGACATATGTTTCTAAGAGTCCTAGGACCACTATGAACATATATCATGTATTCAAATGACTCGAAAGGGGTCATAGATTACCCTATCACTCCTTTTGACATATTTCATGACAACATATGTCTTTCGAGGTCTTAGGACCCCTAGGGACCTATTTTATTTTTTTGAATGGGTCAAAAGGGGTCATAGGATAATCTATGACCCCTTTCAACACATTTCATGACAACATATGTCATTAGGGATCCTATGACCCCTAGGGACCTATGACTCCTAGGGACCTATTCCATTTGTTTGAATGGGTCAAAAGGGATCATAGGATAACCTATGACCCCTTTTGATGCATTTAATTCTAACACATGTCCCTAGAGGTCCTAGGTCCCCTAAGGACCTATTAAATTTGTTTAAATGGATTGAAAGGGGTCATAGGATAACCTATGGTCACTTTCAACATATTTTATGATAACATATGTCCCTAGGGTTTCTTGGACCTCTACGAACCTAATTCATTTGTTTGAATGGGTTAAAAGAGGTCATAAGATAACCTATAACCCCTTTTGACACATTTCATGACAACATATGTCTCTAGGGGTCTTAGGACCCCCAAGGACCTATTTTATTTGTTTGAATGGGTTGAAAGGGGTCATAGGATATTTTATGAGCACTTTCAACATGTTTCATAATAACATATGTCCCTAGGGGTCCTAGGACCCCTAAGGACATATTATAATCATTTATATGGGTTGAAAGGTGTCATATGATAACCTATGATCCATTTCGACACATTTTATGACAACATGTGTCCCTCGAGGTCCTAGGACCACTAGGGACCTATTTCATTTGTTCAAATGGGTTGAAAGGGGTGATAAGATAACCTATGACCCCTTTCAACACATTGCATTACAACATATGTCCTCAGGGATCCTAGGACTGCTAGGGACATATTGTAATTGTTCATATAGGTTGAAATGGGTCATAGGATAACCCATGACCATTTTCAACACATTTCATGATAACATATGCACCCCTAGGGACCTATTTTATTTGTTTCAATGGGTTAAAAGGGGGTCATAGGATAACCTACGACCTTGTTCAACACATTTCATAATAACTTGTGATCTTAAGACCCCTAGGGACATATTATAATTGTTTGTATGAGTTGATAGGATAACCTACGATCCATTTCAACACATTTCATGACAACATATGTCCCTAAGGGTCCTAGTGACCTATTTTATTTGTTCCAATGGGTCAAAAGGGGTCATAGGATAACCTATGACCCCTTTTGATACATTTCATGATAACATATAACACATATTATAATTGTTCATATGAGTTAAAAGAGGTCATAGAGTACTTTAGGACCCCTTTTGAACCATTAAATGAGAATATATGTTCCTAGGGCTCCTAGAAATGTATATCATGTGTTCAAATGAGTTGAAAGGGGCCATAGAGTACTCTAAGACCTCTTTTGACCTATTATATAACAACATATGTTCCTAGAGGTACTAGGACCCCTAAGGACATACATAATGTGTTTGAATGGATTGAAAAGGGTTCATAGAGTACACTATGACCCTTCTTGACTTAATATATGACAACATATGTTCTTAAGAGTCCTAGGACCAATAGGAACATACATCATGTGTTTGAATGGGTCGAATGGAGTCATCGGGTGCCCTATGACCCCTTTTGACCCATTAAATGAGAACATATGTTCCTAAGGGTCCTAGGACCCCTTGCTACATATATCATGTGTTCAAATTAGTTGAAAGGGGTCAGAGTACCCTATAACCCATTTTGACTGATTATATGACAATATATGTTCTTAGGGCTCCTATGACCCCTAGGGACATACATCATGTTTTTGAATGGATTGAATCAGGTTATAGGGTGCCCTATGACCCCTTTGTCCAATTAAATGAGAACATAATTTCCTAGGGGTCCTAGGACCCCTAGGAACATATATCACATGTTTAATGAGTCAAAAAGGATTGTAGAGTACCCTAGGACCCCTTTCAACCCATTATATGATAACACATATTACCCCTAAGGGCATACATCATGTTTTTTAATGGATCCAAAGTGGTAATATGGTATGCTTTGACCCCTCTCGACCCATTATATGACAACAAATCTTCTTAGAGGTCCTAAGTTCCCTAGGGACATACATCTTGTGTTTGAATGGGTCGAATGGGGTCATAGGTTTTCTTGTGAGCCCTTTTGACCCATTAAATGATAACATATGTTCCTAAGGGTCCTAGGACCCCTAGGAAGATATTTCATGTGTTTGAATGAGTCAAAAGGGGTCATGGAGTACCCTATAACCTGTTTCAACCCATTATATGATAACATATGTTCTTAGGGCTCCTAGAACCCCTAGGGACATACATTATGTATTTGAATGGGTCAAAAGGGGTCATATGGTACCTTGTGACCCCTTTTGACCCATTAAATGATAACATATGTTTCTAGGGTTCCTAGTACATTGAGGAACATATATCTTGTGCACAAATGGGTCGAAAGGGCTAGGGAATACCCTATGACCCCTTTCAATCCACTATATGAAAAAATATGTTCATAGGTGTACTAGGACCCCTAGGGACATACATCATGTGTTTGAATGGATTCAAAGGGGTCATAAGGTACCCTATGATCCTTTTCGACCCATTATATGACAACGTATGTCCCTATGGGTATTAAGACCCCTAAGGAAATACATATGTGTTTGAATGGATCAAAATGGGTCATAGGGTACTTTGTGACCCCTCTCGACCCATTATATGACAATGTATGCTCTTAGGGATCCTAAGACCCCTAGGGAGATACATCATGTGTTTGAATGGGTCGAATGTGGTCCTAAGGTGCCCTATGAACCCTTTTGACCCATTAAATGATATCATATATTATTAGGGGTCTTAAGACCCCCTAACATATATAATGTGTTTAAATGAGTCGAAAGGGGTCATAGCCCTATGACCCCTTTCGATGTATTATGTGTCGACATATATTCTTAGGGGTACTAGGACCCCTAATGACATATACCATGTGTCTGAATTAATCTAATGGGGTCATAGGGTGCCACATGACCCCTTTTGACCCATTAAATGAGAAAATATGTTCCTAGGGGTCTTAGGATCTCTTTGTACATATATCATGCATTCAAATGAGTCAAAAGGGGTCATAGAGTACCCTATGACCCATTTCAACCGATTATATGACAACATATGTTCTTAGGCATCCTAGGACCCTCAGGGACATACAATATGTATTTGAATTGGTTGAATGGGGTCATAAAGTTCCCTATGACCCTTTTTGACCCATTAAACAAGAAAATACATTCCCAGGGGTCCTAGGAACATATATTATGTGTTCGAATGAGTTGAAAGGGGTAATAGGGTATCTTATGTCCCCTAAGCACACTTAATGTCATCAAATGGATCAAAAGTGGTCATAGGGTATTTGAAGGCCTATTTTGAGCCATTAGATCACATCATTTATGAGGTTAGGGGTCCTAGGACCCATAAGCACACATATTGTGATTGAATTGGTCAAAGAGTGTCTAAGGGTACCCTATGACCCCTTTTGATCCTTTAGAAGCAATATATGTATGGTTAAGGGTCCTAAAGCCTTTAAAAATATATATTAAGGATCCTAAAAAGGGGTCATACTATTATAAAAGAAATTGAAAAAAATTAATTTAAAAAATAAACAAAAAAAGGGTATTTGATTTGAGAATGGGTATTCGATTTGGGAATGGGTACCTGATTAGGCTTGATTTTTCTTTGGATGCCAAATCTCCATCAACACCAAAAACATCCCAAAACATGTTTTTGGCCTATTGTTGTGTGTTTCTGACTTGGACGATGTAGCTGGTGGCTTTTTTTTCCATCCCAATTTGATGAAACGAAAAGGGTTTCTCAAGAACATTCTTAGCTTTTCATCAATATAATGTTTGTCAAATTATGAGTTTAGTAAGTAATTATTACTTATTTTCTAATGGAGTTAGCTAAACAAAGTGCTGATTGACATACTAATTGAAAAATAGCTATAACTTTCAGACAATATAAGATTTTTGAAATCCAAAAGATGCTTCACATTCTATGCTTTAACTAGTATAAGGAAAATAAATAAATTAATTTTGATTTTTTTTGAATTAGTTAAGGTGGTTAGACAGGAGAGTTTTTTAATTCTAAAAATAGTATAGTAAAAAAATCATATTTAATTATTTATTTGGAATAAAAATACGCAAAAATATGCGTCACATCTAGGCATGAGTCTAATTTTTATATCTATAATTATATTAAAAATAATTATCATTTGATTTTGATTAAGGTGGTCAAACATACACCTACTTTTTATTTTTGCCCTAAAATTTTTGTAGTACTGCATTAAAATCCAAAAATTTGACCAATCAAATAGTTTTTCCTCCAAATAAGGCCTAGTAGTTTAGAAACTAAATTCAATTTCCTACAGATTATTTTCTCAAAATTTTTTGATATAAAGTCCAAAAGTAATTTAAAATTACGTGTCAAGTTGACATAACCTTGGTTTGTTGATTTTTCATTACCACAAAGGCCATAGTTTGGTTGACCATGATCTTACACATACCCAATTGTTGGGGGCATCAGTTGACATGGACATGTTCTTTAGTTCTAGTCATCTTGCTTACTCATTGCACTTAAGACTTATTCTATTGATAAAAATGTCTGACTTGTTAGTTCAAGTGATGGCAATTAACAATGCTTACTGATATGAGTGCATGTTGGCTATTTGTAGCTTTGTCAGTTGTCTCCACTCTGATTTTCTCTCAATACTAGCCATTATGTCCTTTCTTATTTCTTGTACACTTTCCTGTTCTTATGCCATATTAACTTGACCATTATCTTCATAATCAAATTCTCCTTTTCTACTGCTGATAGTAACCTATTCCTTCTTAGATGTCTTCTCAAATGCGACATGGGTGAAACTAATTAATTTACTAATAGTAAACACATCACCAGTGTTTGAAGGTCTTACCTCTCCATAGGCTTGGTTTTGATCTCTTTGTAGCTCTTCAATGCATACTTATTTGATATTTTGAACAAGAATTGGTTCTTCATCAACTAGTACCATAGCTTTCATTACCTTTTTTCTAAATGCTTTTTTGAACTTATCCATCCATAGTTCAATATCATTCATTGATAAGTCAAGAAAAAATTCTCTTAATTCTTGTTTCCTTAACTCTTCTACTCTTTAATGCACATAGGACTGTCTAACTAATAATGTATTATACAATACCTTGTACACTTTGTCCTTTATATCTCATGGATACTTATATATTGTCTAAAATGTTTGATCAAGAAATTGTGCAAATGCTTTGGGATCCATCTTCCCAACTAAACCTGTGTCAATAATGTACTATGGGGTTACATATAATCTTGTACATTCTTCTTCCTAATTTATTCCCCATGAACTCACTTGTCTCTATAGTTCTACTTCTGACTTCTTCGTTTTAGGTGGAGTCTTAACCTAACTCTTAGTAATTCTTAATTCAGTTGTAACAGGTTGTGTTTTTCTCCTTTTGAACATTTTTTCCTTATTAGTCTTGATGACCCTTTCTTCTACTACCTCTCTTAGTGTTCTCATTTCGATATCATCACCACTATCTTCTTCTTGTTATGGAATGGTGACAACAGTTTCTTTTTTTTTAGCTTAGTGCCTTTATCTTTCTTTTTCTTCTCAGAAGTGGACAACTACAATGATGATGTAGCCTGGGTGACCTCCTATATTGATAAGTTGCTAGATGCTTCTTGTGGCATCTCTAAGGTATTATTCATCTTCTTCTCTTTCTTTGCAACTTGGGCCTCTAATGCTTTATGACTAAAAACTTCTTCATATGTTCCAAAATGAGTGATAAAGGTGTTCTTGGGAAGACTCAATATATAATCAACATAGCTAACTAATTCTTGTTTAGTTACCTCATAGTCCAAGAATTTAACCCAAGATGTTCTAGGTTTAATTGGTTGAATCCTCTAATTGTCAATGTCAATAATAAAATGTAAAGTGTCTCTATACCTCTTTACTACGGATGCTAGAATCTGATAGTGCTCATGCATTCTAAGTTGAAAATCCTTGAAATAGCTCCACAAAATTCTCTCAAGTTCTTATCCTAATTGCTCAACATAATCCTTAATTTGATAAATAATTGGCATGGTTGCATTCCATGCTACTTCTATACTAGCGAACAAATTCTTAACGGATAAATAAATAGACATAAGTTGTAACATTCAATTTTCCTGGATCTAAATTAAATCTAACATAATCAATGAATACAATTATTACTTTTTTTCATAGGAAGACAATGATATCATTCATGCTCATGCGAATAATATTTATCGTTAAAAATTAGTTAGACATAATTTCTTAACTAAAAACTTGAAATATCGTCAAATGAAATTACTACAAAAATTGAAAACCACATACCTCAGAAAACTGAGACCGAAATCAAACTAGGGATACTTCTGCAACCACCCAGGTTAGTCCACAAATACACTATAAAAATTTCACATGGTGACTAACATCTAAAAACCACTATCTCAAAATCAAATGATAATTACAATTAAATACCACTATATTTTAAATTAGGGCATCACATACCACTGTATCAATTAGTGCATCATTTACCATCGGTTCATTTAGGGCTTCTAATACTGCTATATCACTTAGGGCTTTCACTACCATATATTCGATTAGGGCTTCCACTACCACACATTCAATTAGGGCTTTCAATATTGTTGTATCATTTAGGGTTCCCACTATCACTCAATTAATTAGGGCTTCAGATTCCTTTCCTTCCGATTACTTAACTGTGACGGTAACTCAAGATTAGAAAATATAATTATATTCATTATTCATATAAATGAAAGTAAAATGATGGTAACAATGAAATAAATCAATTGAATCTTAGCTCCTTCTATATAAGAATAATAATACCTATTTTTGATAAACAATTGAATGTATAACTTATCATTGTCTGATGCACATATTGCAACTTAAGGAGAGGTGAAACATTGTTAGAGGCTTAACCACCCAACCTCAGACCAAATCTCATCCCCACATGATCTCGAACGAGAAAGGCCCTCCCTACTTGGAATAGACAAGGGTCATCTTGCCATACACTAGGCATCCTAGTAATTAACACACCATACAAATTGACAATAGGAGATTACATTAATAGGATTACGCATGAGCTATTAATTAATATATATATAAAATGATAAATGTTGTTATGTCATATCTGATACTATTTACAAATTCCTCTCTCTATGATTAGTTTGATTCCATATTGATATCTTCATTTAAGAGAATTTTCAGGGTTCAATGACCGAAAGTAAGATAAGCATTCAAAATTGAAATTCTTCAACTAGCAAGTTCTAGATCATAACTTAAATCACTTATACATACCATTTGGCATAAGACACTTATTAATGGGTAGATCATCCTGGTAAACTTACAGATCACCTGAAAAAGATTATTAGATCCATGTTTTTTCATTTATGTAACCTCGACCTCTTTGCCTATCTTATCACAATAGCATTTCATTATAATAATCATTTCATGATAGAATATACACTTCATCTCCAAAGCAATATACAACAACTCAATATGTGAAGTCAACATTGCATGTGTATTATACACGTAGATCATTATGTAAAAGGATAAAAACATGTTATACTATGCAAGATCACCATACATCAAATCAAGATCATAAGCATCTGACAAAATTCATAAGATTCTCATGAGTAACTCATCATTCATTTGCAAATAATTGGAAATTAATCTTTTCCATTTGTATGATTTAGGCTTCCATGCCCATCTCATCAAAAGTTTACATTTATAAACAAGCATTGATAGTTCCAATTATGCAAGTGTGTTTACTCCATACGGGAGCACATAATGATCTTGTCATTTAATCAACATAAAAAAGGATCATGGTTCACAGTTTTGTTTTCATTCAGTTCAAGTTCAAATAGGTAACAATTTATTTTTGTCATTAATTGCATAAAGAATTATTTAGCCATCATGATGGATTTTGATATCTTTTTATCAGATAATAAAAATTGTGTTTGGATTATGCAAGCCTCGACATCGGGACCTAGTTTAATCTTCTCATTCTCTACTAAGAATTGCCCTTCCTCCTAGGATAAGGCACATGTATCATTTTGGTCCTGCCATCTGAGTAATTAGGTGGGTTGAATTCCTAACAATTATTCTCCAAAATAAGTAAAGCATTTGGAAAATCAACAAAGATCACATGTTTGACATATTTTCCTAATTCTACCTTGGCTAAGGATTTCAAATTGGGTCTACAAATTCAATCTCTACCAATTTGACTTGCCAATCATTTTTATCTTCTTAATTAGGTTTCATCTTTATAATATTATAGTTTATACATTTGTCCATTTTATATCATCTCGGCCTTCCTGGCTATTTAGAAAGATTTTCTAGTGTGATTTTCTAAGTTTTGATTGCAATATTCGTTATGCAAAATAGATCTTTTTCATCATTTACATTTTCAATTTCTTAGAAACAATGTTGGACCCAAGGTTTCAATGTTGAACCCAACGCTTTGATACCATATGTAACATCCAATTTTTCCAGGTCTAAATTAACATCTAACATACTAAAAAAACATAGTTATTACTTCGTTTCATAGGAAGATAGTTATATCATTCATGCTCATGTGAATAAGATTTACTGTTAAAAATTAGATAGTCAAAATTTCTTAACTAAAAACTTGAAATACTATCAAATGAAATAACTACAAAAATTGAAAACCACATACCTCGGAAAACTGAGACTGAAATCAAACTAGGGATGCTTCTGCAACCACTTGGGTTAGTTCACAAATACACTATAACAATTTCACATGATGACTAACATCTAAAAATTGTTATCTCAAAATCAAATGATAAAAAACAACTAAATACCACTATATTTTAAATCAGGGCATCACATACCACTATATCAATTAGGGCATCATTTACCATTGGTTCATTTAGGGCTTCTGATACCACTATATCATTTTGAGCTTCCGCTATCACGGATTCAATCAGGGCTTCTACTACCACATATTCAATTAGGGCTTCTGATACAACTATATCATTTAGGGTTCCCACTATCACTCAATCAATTAGGGCTTCAGATTCCTTTCCTTCTGATTACTTAACTGTGACAATAACTCAAGATTATAAAATATACTTATATTCATTATTCATATAAATGAAAGTAAAATGATGGTAGCAATGAAATAACTCAATTTAATCTTACCTCCTTCTATATAAGAATGATAATACCTATTTTCGATAAATAATTGAATGTATGACTTATCTTTGTTTGATGCACATCTGGAAACTTAAGGAGACGTGAAACATTGTCAGGGGCTTAACCACCCAACCTCGAACCAAATCTTATCCCCACACGATCTCCAACGAGAAAGGTCATCCCTTAGACATGGGTCATCTTGCCATACACTAGGCATCCTGGTAATTTACACACCATACAACTTGGCAGTAGGAGATTACATTAACAGGATTATGCATGAGCTATTAATTAATTTATATTAAAAATGATAAATGTTGTTATGTCATATCTGATACATTTTACAAATTCCTCTCTTTCACCTCATCACCCTTTTTCTTGGCTATACATCTGGGTGAATCCTAGGTGTTAGGAATTCTCAGACCAACTGGTTCAATCAATTATACATGCATACATCATTTCATAATCTGTTATCACATAATTATGTTCTTAAAAGATTTCAAAATTGAATTTCTAATTAATTAATTTGATCATAACTGAATTCTCTTCCTCTTTCTTGTAGACCCTCTACACCTCCTCACCATTTCAGGCTACCATGCCTGTGATTCCTAGGTGCTCACGAGTTTATATTGACTATATTGCTTTACACCTATTCACCTATTATGGCAATAATGTTGGTGAATTCCTTGATGTTCAGATTACATGATTTCAATTCCATCTCGGATCAAATAGAAAATGATGTATTAAATTCTGAGCTGATATTTATTGAACATGATTAATATGCTTTCTTGACTGAATAACTTCAATGATTAACCAAATCCATATTCTAAAATCTATACAGTATTCCCTTGATAAAAATAAAAACCTACACAAATACCCCAAAAAGATCTATATTAACTTTGATGAATGACCACTTTGGGTGGATGGGACTCAAGAATACATCCAACTACAATGTAAGAACTGTAAGGCTGAAGAATAACCTCACTCAAGTCTCTAATTCTATATCAATATCAAAGCTAACGAAGCATACTAATTGACTGACAATGTTGTTTAGCTACATAGGAATAGTCATAGAAGGTGAGAGAAAGAAAGGAAAAATTTATGACAAACACAATGTGTTACAATCCTAAATTTTAAGAATGTCTTGGGTTACAACACAATAGAGGAATGTTAATAGCAGAGTGGTTTGGGCTTTAAGGATCTAGTGATATAATCCTGATTCAAGATGAACATCAAATATATAGATTTCATTAAGGAGAATATGTCAACATTGTTTTTCAGGTACCCATTATTTTTCAGGTACCCACAAATAGAAATAGCCATGTTCAAATAGAAAAATACATAGCTGATAAGGATAGTAGGTGCATTACTAATTCATAGTCTGGGCTACAGGGTGAAAGGATACTATCTTTATGTTAGAATAGTA
This sequence comes from Cupressus sempervirens, assembly GCA_028749045.1. Taxonomy (NCBI): domain Eukaryota; kingdom Viridiplantae; phylum Streptophyta; class Pinopsida; order Cupressales; family Cupressaceae; genus Cupressus; species Cupressus sempervirens. Next base: position 179,208,505 of record CM053785.1, on the reverse strand, counting down.
CCAAAGCTAGAGATAGAATCGAGACTATAAATCAACATTGTCAATCAAAAGCCTACAAATACAAAAAGCCAATGGTGAGACGAAACCATGAATATATATTAGCACTATTTTAAAATAAACTCATTCAATCCAATTTTGAATTAATTCTAAAAATGTAGCCCCATACACCAATTATGCAATTTGAACAAAACCCAAACAATAGATCTAAACCCAAGCTTCATATCACACAGATCCAGTACGTGCAAGGGCATCAAGATCACTTACATTCAAATTTTGAAACATTGAATTACTTTCCTCAAAATAATCTCATAAGAAAAAGTCTATAGTCGAAACTATTCTCAGTCACTTAGAGAGCCATTGATAGCAAGGAGAAAGAAAGAGGAAAAGAGTAAAAGATAGATGGTTGATACGATCATGAAACTCCAATATAAAAGAATAACTTGGCTCTTCGGCTTCCAACAGTTATAAGAAGACTTTTCGGTCCCTCCACAAATTCGAATTCCAAAGCATTAAATCAATTAAAATAAAAGAAGGAAAGATAAATAAAAGGTTAGAAAGTTGAGAGATTACGCAATTCAAATCATCAAATCTTAAATTGATTTTCATGCCAAGTGTTAATTAGTTAAAAGTAAGAAATTATAGTTCAAATATTATAATTCAAACAATATTATAATCACTTATTTAAATTATTAAATTATGATGATGTTAAATCATTTTATATTATACACACGAATATAAATAATTATTAAAAATAATATAACGAAAGATAAATTAACATCCTTTAAGATACATTTTATATTTTAACTCAATTATATTAATTAAATTATTTATTAAATAACTCATGCGGGTCAGCAGATGTATTCTATTCCAAGTTGCTAGGTCATCTACCCATCTGCTTAGTGATGGTGATCCTTCTACCTAATTCTTTTCTGACAATGCTTCGACCCCATTGACATGCTCCCTACAAAGAAATTCTCCACTATTAAATTATATTATCATAATAAATTATTTAAATAATCACAACGATCAATCATCTTCTTAATTCCATGAATTCGTGATTAATGATCAACTAACATGTCATCTTCACTTGAAATCATAATGACTAACTATCTTACCATTTTTCTAGATATAAAAAATTAAACTACCGATTGACTTCATGCAAACCTCAATGGATATATTTCAAATTAGGTCAAAAATTGGGGTGTCAAATGAATTGGCTCAAAAAGTAAGTAAATGGTCAATTATGAAATTAATGCATTTGCAATCATAACTTTTTTCTGATAGTTATTATTCTAGCAGATAGAGCTTACCTTTTCTTGTCGATATCGTTACAATGGGAATCTGCTTGTACTTTCTTATTTAACACTCTTGTCTATCTTGTAGGGGTCAAAATAATATTTTACCATTTTTATGAGTCCCTGAATAGTACTTGTTGACTTATTTTAAGGATGTTCCTTCCTAGCTTGGATTGGGTGAATTTATTTTGGATACACTCCTGTCTTCCTTCTTGAACCAATTTTTTTTTATCTAGTTCTTTTTTGTTTTGGTTCCCATATCATCCCTTTCTTCATTGTCTCCATTTATAAATTGATGGTATTTGTAGTTTTGTGCTCAATGACCATACTTGTAATAGATATAGCACAATACTCCTACTGATCTTGCACCAATTTTTGTGTTTGTAAACCTGTAATCTTTCTCTATGTGTCCAAGATATCCATAATTGTTGCATTGCATATTTCTTAGTTTTCTTGTTGGTGACATTTTGTTCCTACAATATTCAGCTTTATGACAAAATATATTGCATGTATAATAATAACCTATGAAATTTCCTTCCTTTGAGATGTTTGATGTTCTCACTATACAATCTCTTATTTTATGCCCATATTTATTGTAATTATAAAAATAACCATTGATAGATGTTCCTGATGAGATATTCAATGGTCTACTTCTACACACATTTTTTTGTATATCTTGGTTTCCCACAGTTATAACAAGTAGGTTCAGATTCTTTCCAAATTTGTTAAGGCAATTGAAAGGATTCAAAAAAAATTTCTTTTGTTAGGAGATTAAGATCATAAAAATATTCCTCCTATTTCACGGGATAAGGTTTTCCTTCCTAAGAAGTTTGGGGGGTTAGGTCTGAGGAAGGTTCGGGTTTTCAATTTGACCTTGTTGGTCAAATAGGTTTGGAGATTTTTTCAAAGTAATGGGGCCTCGAGCAATATCTTGATCTCCAAATATCTATACTACAAGAAAAATGACAAATTTGAGTTAAGAGCTTATACAGATGTCGATTGGGCTGAAAACATTGATGACAAAAAGAGTACAAGTCGTGGAGCATTATTCTTAGGAAAGAGATTGGTCACCTAGGCTAGTAAGAAACAAAACTGTATATCTCAATCTATTGCTGAAGTTGAATATGTGGTTGCTACAGTAAATTGTACAAATGTGGTATGGATCAAACAACTACTCAAAATTATGAAGGAGGAAATCACTAAACCTATGGTACTTTATTGTGATAATACAAGTGCTATAAGATATCAAAGAACTATGTGATGCACACAAAGACTAATCACATTGCAATCAAGTATCATTACTTGAGAGAGTTGGTTCAAGACAAAGAAGTGAGGATTGAATATGTGAATACAAAAGAACAGATAGCTAATATATTCACAAAAGCTTTACCTAAGGATGCACACGAATATCTTAGAGGTAAACTAGGGGTGATACCCCTAGCCAAAGCTACTTAAGAAGCATGAGTAGTTCCCTACATCAATAGAGATGAATGTTGTATCTTACAACTTGATGCATTGGATCTTACTTTGGGAGTTGCCTAAAGTAACGAATGAGCTGAATTAGAAGACTCATAGTCACATGCAAGGTGACAGAGTGAGAACCTAAATTAATTATATCTACACACAAAGATGACAAGTCTTTGACATTGTTGTCAAAGAGGGGGAATACAAGAGAGATAGAGAGATAAGATGAGGGAGATAAGTACCTGAATATCAGAAAGAGGGAAAGATACTCTGCAGAGGGAGATATAAGAGAGATACATTGAAGGAGATTGACAAAGCTTATATTACCCTATATAGAGGAAGGACATATACTGATAGAGGGAGAAATTTCAAAGATATTATTTTCTTTTTGGTATTGTTGTTGGTATTGGTTTTCCATCAATGCCAAAGAGGGAGATTGTTAATATGAGATTGTTTTGAAGTGAAGAACTTGTAATGGAACAATCATTATTTTGTCAGTATCATTATTTTGTCAGTGATGTCAAACCTGCTACCTGCTAGCGAGACAATTTCTTTTTGGTCTGAAAGTTATCATTAGCTGATTGATGAAGAGGAATTGAAAATAGGAGATAATAATAACACCTAGAGAAAGGTTGAGTTATTTGGTATGTAAAAGAAACACTAAGACCAAGTAAGACATTGATACCATAGTGTACTATTTAACTTGAAAGGTTACTCAAGTTAAGACTGGAAGAAGATCAAGAAAGAAAAGTGTCTGCCAAGCCTTACTGAGCAGTCAGTGTAAGCTGAGTAGAAATCAATTGAAGTTGAGTGAAAATCAAGAAGTGCTGAGCAAACAAGAAAAATAGTAGAATCCAAGTGAATGTTAGTATATGTTGAGCAAAGTTTAGTTGGTGCCGAGGATCAATAAACTTTAGTGTTTGCTAAGAGAAATAGTGTTGGCCAGGTGGCAAAACATGATAGACGTTGATTGATATAAAATAATATTAAATCAAAGATTTGACAAATCTGAGGTAACTAATTTGATTTCTTGAATTATGTGAAGCATGTGGAAGATAATATGATGAGCTGGTGGCACAAAATTCAAGGTAAAGCATTTTGAGGTGAATACAAGGAAGATTCTAGAGGAAGTTTCTAGAAGAACAAAATGGAAAAGAGGGTAGATTCATTAAATCCTACTTAATCCTACCAAACCCTAAAATGGATGATTGTAGTTAAGAAAAAAAAGATCTAAATTCCCTATTTATAGAGATAGCTAGTCAAAAGCAAAGGTTGTCATGTGCGAGAACCTAAGGAAGACAAGGAGTCTAGGGTATTGCTTCATTCAGTGGCCAAACAGAAGATATTGCAGTTGGCATACAAAGCAAGAAGGCTTAAGGATATGAGTGCTTGAAGAGTGAACAAGCTATTAGAGCTGAAGAGTATGAATGCCAAGCAAAATGGAGAACTGAAACAATGATCTATAATCTACAATTGAGTTGTAAGTTTTTTATCAAATCAAGTCTTGCTATTACTTTTTAATTGTTGTAGGTCAGTGTGGATAAAATCCTTTAGATTAAGATTGACCTAACATTCATTTGTAAATCCTTTAACCGGGTGAGATTCTAATGGAATGGTCTACAATCCTCTATCAAGGCTCACTCCTAGTAGGGTGATTGAAATCCTTTAACCATGTCACATTTAACAGTGTGAATTGTAACCTTTGATAGGGTTGGCCTTTCACAAGGCATCACTTGAGAAGAGTGAGAATTAGTAGCATGTTATTGGTGGTTTTTCCCAAATTGGGTTTCCATGTAAAATCCTTGTGTCAAATTGTGTGAATGTTTTTATGGTGTTTCATATTTACATTTTTGCAAAGTTGTTTTGACCTAAGACAATAACCTACACAATTTAAGTATTGTATGATCTAATGGATGCATTCATATTAATGTTTTATGGATATGGGTCTACTAAGAATTGAGAAGTTTTATTTGTACATCTCGACCTTGGATAACTGATTCACCCCCTCTATATTATTCTAAAGAATTCCAACACCATAGATGGGGGACTATAACACCTAGAAAAAGAAGCCAAGTATGAATGCACTGTCTAGTGAAGAAGCATGGGAATAAGACATACTTGCAAGACATTCATCCTCCTCTTCATCATCTTCCATGGAGTTCTTAATTGAACCAAAAGTAAGGGCTAAGATTGTTTTACTAGAGAAGAGTAGACGCAAGGGCTAATAAACAAAACTAAAGCAGAGCAGACGTAACTACATCGTGTAAGCTGCACTTTAGAACTATAGACTATTTTAAGTTCTTCAATGGTATTTTTTTTGCACTATATCAAATGAAAATGTTTAAAAACCTCACTGCTATGAGAAGAATGAAAAAGTTTGAGAATAATAACATTAGAAAAGTACAAGGAAGACCAACATTTTTTATTAAATACCATGATTGATATAGAAATGTTTGATATATACTAACATGAGCTAATCACCAAATGAAAGAACCAACAAAAAAAAAATCTATTAAAAACCCTAGGCTTTCTTACATAATTTTTGTAGAAGAGAAGAATCAATTGATGATGGTGAGATCATTCCCGTTGTTAACTAGTTGAGATAACAATCATAAAAGAAACATTGCTTACAAGGAAACACTGTTATGAGTGGGCTTTTTTTGCCACTGCTCACAAGGAAAAGGAGTCAGAGCTGAATAAAATGCAACCATGGACCCGATGAAAAATAAATTTTAGAAAAGTAAGATTGGGAATGGGAATGGCCCATTCCAATATCTAGTATTTTTAGGAATAAATAAAACCTCATTTTGTGCTAAAATAGGAATACACAATCCTATACTTTATTCCTATTCTCCACACCAAATGAGGAATACAAATCATATTCTAATTATCAATGCCCATTCTGGTTGTATTCTAGTGACCAAATGGGCCCTTAGGTCTTAGGAATCATGATGGTTTCTCGTCGTACCATTATTGTCTCTTCTTGGACATTGATATGTTTTTAAATAGATTTCATGAACATTGTTATTAGGTTGTTTACTTCTATGAATTTGCACATGACCTATGTTTTCTGAATATGGTATTATCTAATGTAGTCTTTTGGCTTACTATCCTCTTTTTCTCTTTTGTAGTACTTGTGGTGGGTGAATTTGTCTCCCATCCTATAGGGCCCTTTTCTCTTACTTGCGCCTCTAGTTTATTTGGATAGTTTCTTATTGTAATATGTTCCTTTGATAAATAAATTTCTAATACAAGCTCTCTTTATTTATAGATCTCATAATTGAATCTTAATTTGAGATGTTTTAGAGATATTTTTCACAGTAAGACAAATTGTCATATTGCTATTAGGATTGAAATGTGTAGTTTTTGAGTCAAACTCATTGTCCCATATTTTCACATGAATCCATCTCTTATGAGATTAAATAAAACATCAGCACTCATTGGATTGACATGATTCTCACAGAGATAAATTACCACAACTTCCAAAAAGATCACTCATTAGCAAGTACAATTGCACTATTCCTATCTCATAATTTGTATGAATTAAAGATAAATTCTATATTTTACAGTAAAATCTTATTTTTCTCTAACTTCTATTTACTAAAAATATATTCAATAAAGAGATATTTTAGTAAGTTAGATTTTTCAATTCTATGTATTTTTAGATTCTCTATGATTTTTTTAAATTTTTTTAAATTTTCTTTAATAAAATATTAATCAAGGTTGGACACTAGGGACTAGTCTAATCCTTAATTACAATTAAGATCTACTGATTATGTACTTCATTACATAATTAAAAAATTTTTTTATAATTAAAAATATCAAACTATCGAACTAATTTTAATAAAATAATTATAATGTGTTTTTCCAATTTGAAGAACATATTTTGTTTATAATACTTTCTTGCTAAATAGTCTAGTTTTTTAAAATCTCTTATTAGTACTTGTTGATAGGCTAAGTACTCTTGTACCACTTTTTGAGTTCTCCAACTTAATTAGTGATAAAAACTCTTTACTTCCACGAATGGAAATCAATTATTTTTACGTTTTCTTATAAAATTAATATATTGTATAGTGTAGATGCAATTTTTTTAATGTTTAGAAATGAACAAAACTAAATTTTAGCCATCTCATTGGCTAAGACATTTAGCCTCTTATATAGGCTTTTTACAAAAGCACTATAAAATACAAATTTTGAGGCATTTATATTGGGTTTATGAAGTTGTAATAATTTGCCAAATACTATTCATAATGCATATTAATAATACTGGGATATAACATTAAAAATTCTAATATAATACAATATTATAATATATTTTTATATAAAGAATTATTACTACAAAAATATGATACTATAATATGATATAATATAATACTGTATCATATATTGTATTAATGATGATATATTATTTTAAAAAATACAACACTAAACTACATTTAAGATTATTAAATAATACAATTAAAATATTTTTAATTAAAATTAGAAATATAGTATAAAGTATCAATAAATACTTTTTAGGATTATTATTCGATTTTTATACTTCAAATTTCAACAAAATAATAATTAAAAATATAATAATTTTTAGGATTATTATTATATTTTTATACTTCAAATTTCAACTACCTACTATCTTATAATAATAGTCACTAAACGATAAATTTATTTATAAAATTAAAAATATAATTAATTACAACAAAATGCAAGTAGTTAGCTACTAGAAAGCACTTGTTATTATTATTTCAAATAATAAAATATATTTAATTTATTAAAAATAAAATAAAATCTTACTAAAATATTTTGTTTATCATTTATATATTTGTCTCTTCTCAACTAATGAAACAAGATTTTATTATTTTAAATTCCCATGGTAAAACTATAGTTAGGATTAAATTTTAACTCTTAGTTATATCTCCCAATGTGACCAAATCAAGAATTAATATTTTTTATATCATAATTTATTATAATATTTCATATTTTTAAATTATAAATGATCTTTTTAGACTTAGAAAATTATTTTTTAAACATATCATTGGCTAAATCATTTGGGGCCCATAAAAATAATTAGTGATTAGAAAGTTTGGAATATTTTTTTATCCATCTCTATAAAGTATTTAAAGCTCATTATAAAAATATATTTTAAGGGTGTTGTATTTATCTAATGGAGAAAATAGTTAAGCAAAAGCTCCATTCAGATATTTGACAATATGGTATAACATACATTTTAATAGGGATCTTCACATAATTTTTTCTCAATTAAATTTACAAATTTTTTAATTTGTACATTAAAATTGACCATTTTGTTATCCATTCTTGGGGTATCCTTAATTGATTTAGACACGCCTAACCTAGACATCGTCTAATTTTATTCAGAGGGTTTCTAAAACATATGATTTGAGTTTGTCATAGACAATTTGGTGTAGCAATATTAGAGTTTGTTAAAAATACAACTTCATAAGTCAAATGCAACATGTGATTTGCATTTGTCATAGACAATTTGGCGTAGCAATATTAGAGTTTGTTAAAAATGCGACTTCATAAGTCAAATGCAGTCCTAGTCAACTATTAAAGATATATGCCCCAATTATAAATATTTATAAAATATCTCATAATTTAATTAATTTAAATAATTCTTGTAATCGATAATGAAATAACTTATATTAATATAGACATCAAACTTACATATTTAGAATATTAAATCTATTAGGCCTTTTACCAGGTCCAAATCAGAGTTCATGCTTCAGGCTTCACAACGATAATTTAGATCAACGTTAAAGGGTTCTTAGATCACATAATGCATGAATGATATTTCAAACATTGAGCCAACCCAACTTTATTAACTGAAATTTGTATTAAAAAAATTGATGCAATGTCGGTTAAGCTTCTACAGGAATAATACATCCGCAATGGTACAATCATTGACATCAAATCCAAAGCATGACCACTGTTGATAAATTATAGGTGCCTTTACTAAAGCAGCTAACTGCAGTTGCCAACAATCAATAAAGAAAATTAAGAAAAAGAGAGGGAAAAAGGGAAAATGGCTAAGAACATTTTAAAGAAAATAAATAGCTTGACTATAGTAATTGGTGGACATCTTAACTCCAGTACTTCTATAACTAAATTATTTCTATAAAAAAAAACTTCTGAAAATTATCCTCTATAGATCATAACAACAAGTCTATCTATATTAAAACAACAAATCATTTTATAATATTAAGGTTTAGAGTTCAAACAATTAATAATGTGATAGCCCAAACATAATACATGAATCAAAGCCATGATCTTCTTGAAAGGTTAATTAAGAATGCAAATAAAAAGTGTAGATCAACAAGACACATAAACACAAGTGTTTATCATGGTTCACCACAAATGGTGGCTAAGAGCATAGGATTATTATTGATTGTAAAATGAGTTTACAATCAACATTTATAGATCACAAGCGATCAAGTGAAGATACATGTTAATTGGAGGGAAAATCCTAGAAGACTGTTAGAATTCACATATTTAACACTTGTTACCCTAACTCCACCAAAAAGGCAATTTAGATAGCTTCAACTTCACAATTATAGTATTAGTGTTAAAACTCTCCTAACCTATCATTTGAAAAACTCTCCACGCCTATCATTTGAATGCATTTCTTGAAGGCAATTCAAGCTTATGTAAACTCTCTATGACAGAGTTAAACTACCCATGATGACTATGTTGTAAGGGAAACCAACTCACAAGATACCTTTTGGAGAAGTCTACGATAGAGACACACCCAATTTGATATTACATTCTGATGTATGGAACGATGTCCTACAATTTTACTAGCTTATTGAGAAAAAAAAATAGAAGAGGATGAAATAAGAAAAGAATGGATAAAAACCATTTTACAGGTGTAAAGCTCTTTCCCAGCAAAGTGTTTATCACTTGACCATTTCCTTAAGCCTTCAAAATGCACATACAGGGGATATTTATTTGGTCAGTTCTATCACTCACTGATCAATGAGACATATGAATTGCTTGACACTATGACATAATTACTACCTGTGTTAAATAAACCACCAAAAAAGTGTTTCCGCCAAGTCACATTACTACTCTTTCTATCCAACACTCGTTCAGGAAAATTCTTGATTTATTCCACTCATGTAATTATACCATAAATAGCCATTGTAGCAGGGCTCTACAAACAAATAAAGAATTCCAACTGAAATGAGGGATACTAATAATTCAAGCCTGTGTATGTTTCTTCATAGATTAGACCAATGAAACCAGCAAACAAGCAATCAAGTTATATGAGGCAATTTGTGATTGAAACCGATTCATACTTTTATTTTAAATTGGAACTCACTCAAAACTCTTTTTTCCTAAGGTCAATTTCTTTACTCTCAATGCGGGCTAGGGATCATTTTGATTGACTTCCATGCAATCAGGATACTGTGACTACATTATGAACTCTTGAAAAAGAGTTTGCATAAATCCAAAAGAGCTACGAAAAAGCATACGAATGTTCCTAAGAACTGTTTAACACATTATATATTATTAATGTCCTTATCATTAGGAAGGTTGCAGTTTTTGTAATATTCACAGAAAGGCACCTAAGTCAAGGAATTTCCTATATAGATGGCAGAATTATGGTCACAAGGTTGGATGAACAACAATGACGTAAAGCATGTAATGTAAATAATAAATTATAAAAGAGAAATTTAATTAAGATTAGCAATGATGGTGGTTTAGAGATGATCACAAGAAAGAAAGCTTCAACAAAATCGCACATTGATGGGCGAAATAGAGATGGATGTATAGGAAGTACATCTATTGCTAACTGTGAGGATTTAATAATATGTGACAAACGAAAAAACGACATGAGTAGCCCCACATTGAAGCCGCAAATGCAGGTAATGCCCAACAATTCAAGCTATTGGAGGACAAGAATTAAAAGAAAACAGCTAGAGACCCATCTTCATAACATTCAGTTGATTGTATCCATATTTCAAATCCATTTCTTTTGCAAAACAATAAAATTGAAAGGAATATATAATACAAGTACAATGAAATTTAAGCATAGAAGCTGAATGATTGGATTGGCTGCCTCTTGTATAGCTCCTCAGCTATGTGTTAATAGTAGTTGTGGATTTGCAATGAAGTGATATTAATTTTTTACAGTTTTTTTGAGTCTTCTGGGATAAAGCTGGTGTAAATCAATAACCACTACTTTTTACCTCCATGCAACCAACTGTCCCAAGCGAATTCTGCTGTTGAGAATGTTGGAAAGTTTCGCCTGCACATAGGCATCTGGAGAACGTGGAGCTTCTTATCTTCAATTTGATTAAAACACTGTGGCTTATTTATTTATTTTTATTTAAAATGTATAGCTGAAAAGATGCATTCATACACTAGAAACATCACATTTGTGATAAATGAAAAACAAATGTCGAAAATTGTATTGCAAGGAGGCATGTTAAGAACATAAAATACCAAAACAAAATGAATCTTGAATCTTTATTTATTGATAGAAGGAGAAGAAGAGATACATGCAGAGAATTTCTCCATGGCAAATTGATCATTATAAGTAGCTCTCTCCCACAGACTAATAAAAATCCTCGATCAAGGACTACTATATGAAGAGCCTTGTTACAAACAAAATAGCTAAAGTGGGTTTAGCTGTCTTTGATAGTAGCTAATGTGTGTATAGCTAGCTCTCTTAGTAAGCCCTAAATGAACAACCAAGCCTGTTTACAAACCAAATAGCTAGTGAGGGTATAGGTAGCCCTCTTTTCAACAGTAAGTAATATTGGTGAGGTGTGGTCAGAAGTGGTGCTGGTGGGAGAGAGCGGTGAAAACAGCGAGAGCATGAGCGACAGAGTCGGTGAAATGGAGGGTGCCATAATAGACGGTGGTGGCCAACGAGGTCTGCAAGGACAGATGGCCCTGGCACAGCAAGTGATTGTCTTGCACGGCAAACAGGTCTCCCATGACGTGTGATATTGTGTCCCTGAACATGACACGATCACTGCGATCATGATGAGTGTGATCAGTGTGATTATGATGATAAGAGATGAGCTCCAGCAGCTCCTTGTGTGAATGGTTGATTTTGTATCTGCTCCTCTTCAGCAGCTCCGAGCACCACTCGAAAGCCTCCTCTCGCTCGCTTGCATTTCTCGTCTTGAGATCTTCCATGTACCGAGACGCAACTCTCGCTTCCTGCCCGGCCAAATCAAGTGCGGTGAGAGAGAGCTGAGTCAGATCTGGAGCATTGGAGAGCGATGAAATGCACCTCTGCGGATGCACAGAATTGCTGCACACGTCGCCGATCATCTTCCCCCAGTCAGGCGGATCAGCCTGACTATAATCATCCCAATCCCCTTCACTTGATGCTCTCGCTTCCTTCATTAAAACTCGCCCATCGACTGCACCCGCTGACATTATCATCACTGCAACTGCACACAAACATAGATTTCTCAACCACGCCATTCTCATATTGTTGCATACAAACATAAACAATAAATTGCAGCTCTCGATGCTCGTGTTGCTATTCTGCACCCGCCTTTTATAAGGCCCTAGTCCCTCCTTTTGCGTTTTCTATTTTTAGAACTAATCCTCATTTTACAGTGCAACTCGCACAGTTCTCTGCCTTTATCCCTTCCTTAAGCTTCTCGTTTGTTTGCATGCATGCCATTCTCTCTTCTCTTTCTCATTGTTATTGTTAACAACTACAGTTGTTTTTGCGTTTTATTATTTCGTCCTTTCGTTTGATTAAATCACAATTATGGAAAATTGATGACAAATACAAGCAAAACATAAAGATTAAACTACCCATATCCTCTTCCCCAATATATTGTTCTTGGATAAAAATATAATATATCTTTAATTGATTTATCCTTTGAAGATATATTCTATTTTTATTCTCTCACATTAAAGTTCTAAATATTTATATTTTATTCATTTTTTAGATTTGGTTATCGTTCATTTGTTCCAAGACCTACTCACTATTTTTATTTAGAAGTTTGATTTTATACACATATATATATGTGTGTTAGAATTTTTATTTCAAAAATATTTTTTTTTCAAAATTATAATTTGAATATTAAAATGCTTTATATATAAAATATTATGAATATTAAACATTATCATTACCACAAAAAATATGACTTTCTTATAATTATTAATTATTAAATTTAATATTCTATCTAATTAAACTATTATAACTAGTTGTAGCTCTTGTTTTATAATTTTTCATACATGTCACTTTCTTAATAAGAGTTTCTTTATTTGTTTGTTTAACTTATTTTCCTATATCATATGGCTAGCTATAAAAAAGCTAGTAGTGAATTACAGACATAATGGTTTGTTCTAAACATTATAATTTTTTAAAATCAATTATTAAAATTTATACAATAATTAATTTTAAATTTATTGATTACATTACTCATTCAATATATTAAAATGAATTATAAATTTTCTAAATTTTCAAATGTCTATTGTGAATATTTATTCTTTATTTTAATAAATAGTTGAAAATATACAACTATATAACCATGTCATATATATTTAATTATTTTTTAAAAATAGGCCAAGTTCTATTAAATTTTCATATTATAAAATTATAACTCGGAGTGCCTCCCTAAGGTGAACAGATATTGAAGCTTAGTGGGGGAAATCTTGGTATTTTCTCTTGCATTTTGCATTTATTAACACAACTAATGAGCTTTAAAATTGACATACTATTTTGTGAATTATGTTAACCATTAGGGTAAATGTTAGCTTTGAATCCTTTTAGAAGTATTTAACCATAGTTGTAAGCAAGACCATTGCCCAAACTTGTAATGAACTAGCAGTCACATACTTTTGTACATGTAACAGTGAGCTGATAGGACATGAGATTTAAGAGAAAAATGTAGAATGAATATTAAATAATGTAAATATAATTTAAAAAAAAAAAAATAAAAAAGTAAAAAAGTTGAAGATTAAAACATAGATATAAAATTTACAATATTTACGAAATTTGAATATTGCTTAAGAAATGTGTTCAATAATTTGAAAATTTTACAATTAAATTCAATTTATCAAATATGAAAAAAAAAAATCATTTAAAAAAAAAACCATCAAAAAATTTATTACAAAAAATTAATAAGAGAAATACAAAAAAATAATATGAAAAATAGCAACATCTCTAACAAATATTCTATTGACTAAATAAATTATAGAAATGAAAAAAAAATATTTAAAGAAAAACTAAACTAATAAAGAATAATAATTTAAAGTAATTTAATAACTAAAACAAAAATCATTTAAAAAAATCAAAAGTTTAATAAATAGAGAGCACAACATAATCTAATGTGGAGATCACAAGTAATTATTTTTTAAATAAATAAGAAAAATAAAAATAATAATTAAAAGTGGATATTTAAAATATAATTTTATGCGAACAAATTAGATTATTAATACTTTTTAATTTAAATAACATAATATTTACTAAAATCTTTTAAATAGATTAATAAATATTGTTTAATTAAAATAAAAGTTATCGAATATGAAAAAAATAATAATTTAAAAAAATCCATCAAAAAATCTATTATGAAAAATTAATAAGAGAAATACAAAAAAATAATATCTCTAACAAATATTCTATTGACTAAATAAATTATAGAAACTAAAAAATAATATTTAAAGAAAAAATTAAACTGATATAAAAATAATAATTTAAAATAATTTAAAAACTAAAATCTAAATGAATTTTAAAAATCAAAAGTTAAATGAATAGATCACAACATGAGCTAATGTGCAGATCACAACTAATAAATAGAAAAAGAAAAAGAATAGTTAAAAGTGAAGATAACAACTAATAAATATCTAAACAAGAGTTAAAAGTGGAGGGAGATAAAAACTGTTGGTAAATAATTAATGGGAAGGATTTTCAATTTTTTGGCCAAACTGACAACTTTCCCAGCCAACTTGCAAATTTTTCATCAAAAATTTAATTTCTAGGAACAAAGTTCCCACAAATAGCCTATCGGCTAAATAAAAGTAACCATGAAATAAATCTAAACTAATATCCCAACCAAATAATAATTAAAACTCTATCTCAAACCTTAAACTAGTTCTATTCCTAGATCCAACCTCAATCCTAACCTTAACTCAAACTATAAAACTAACACTAATCTAAACCTAATCCTAGTTCTAACCTTAACCATAGTCTAAACATTAAAGTCTAACTCTATGTGTAAACAAGATCATAATCCACATTCTAATCTCAATTGCAATCCTAACCATGATGTAAACCCAAACTCTTCCACTATCCTCAACCCTAAATGTTAATTCTAATCGAAACCATAATTACAAAAAGCCTCCCCATAATTGTAAGCCTCAACCTTGATCTTAACTCTTATGATACTACTAGTGATAATATAAACCTTGACTGTAACCACAATCCTAACTATAATTCCAACCATATTCTCTAAATCACAATCCTAATCAAAATATCAAGAATAAATATTACACTAGTAATTATATAAACCCTAACCATCATTTACTTATCTACCTAATAATAGATAAATAAACTTATGAAGTTGATAAACCTATCTAATTAAATCTTATCAAATTTTCAAATGTCTATTGTAAATTTATTTATTCTTTATTTAAAATGAATAGTTGAAAATATACATTTATATAATCATGCCATATTCATGACTTTTTTTATGTAATAGGTCAAATTCCATTACAATTCATATTATAAAATTATAATTACTATTCATATTATAAAATTGTAACTAGGAATACCTCCTTAGGGTGCAATGGGTTGGTGGAAGAGATGTTGAAGCTCAATTAGGGGAAAATGTTGATATTTTCTCTTATAATTCTTAGCAAAAACCTAGACTAATATCCTAATTACTCATAGTTAGAACTCTATCTAAAATCTTTAAACTAACTATATTCCTAGATCCAACCTCAATCCTAACCTTAACTCAAACTATAAAATTAACCTTAATCTTAACCAAATCTTATTTCTAATCTTAATCCTAGCCTAAACATTAAACTCTATTTTAAAAGAAGATCATAACCCACATTCTATTCTTAATTATAATCCTAACATAAACTAACCTCTTCTCATATCCTCTACTCTAAACTCTAACACTAATGGTAACCATAATTTTACAAAAATGATATAAACAATAAACCTAGCCATAATTGTAATAGTCAAACTTTATTATAACCCTTATGATAACTCTATGAATTATGTAAATCTTGACCCTAACCATAGTCTTAAGTATAATTCCAATTCTTTTCCCTAAATCAGAATCCTTATCAAAAAATTAATTTAAACCATGGTACTAGCATTATATAGACCCTAACAAGTATAAGTAGTTGTTGGTGTAATTAAATATTACTAATTACACTTTACTTAATTTTACTTAGGATATTGCATTTTCATATTAGTTGTCATGTAGATACATAGGAGTTTACACTTTATTTGAGTAAATGTTGTCACACCTCTCTTTGTATGATACACCTTTGTGTTCTTGTCCTCTCATTGGTACACATACTTTCATTCACAATGTAGGATATAACCACCTTTTCTAGACATGTGCATAGTTTTTATGCTTATCACTTGCATTATAATGCCTTGCTAGGGAACCCAAAAGAAATTAAACTATTATGTCACTAAGTTTGCTAAAATTTAAAATAAATACATAAAAACAATAGGAGATAACATAGTGGAAGTAACAACTCACATACATACATAAGCAATATATTAGTAGTTACATCTCTTAAGGGTTCCATGACGTTGAATCACACACATAAGTTTTATTAAGATAAAATCTCATAGATAACAAAGTCTACATTAGGACAACCATAAGTACAAAATCAAATGAAATAATATACAAGTGCATTAGATGCCACATGGCATAACTAGATTGCATAATCATCCTCTATACAAGTCATAGGGTATGAAATGATAAAAAAAATACATCAAGATAAGATACCACATCTCATTGCATCTTAAAGAATCAAAGTACAATAAATCATAATATAGCCATTGAACAAAATCACAAGATCAAAAGAATAGAACAACTATACAAGTACATCCAACAATGGCATTCAACTGCCAAATCTCAATGGTATAAGAACACTACCACCCGACCTCATGGAACCTAAATGGCTCACTCCCATTGTTCTAAAGAGATAATCTCAAGTCCCAAATAGATAACAATCCAAAAGTTTTAACATGAATCTAGATCAAGGAATCTTGATAGAAATCTATCTTAAGATATCATACTGTGCTCTTGCAAACATCATCATAACACTCTATATTATCTGTCACCAATTGTGCACATGCCAAATGTTACTCTAAAGACTGTGCTTACCAAAACTGTCTTTGCACTGCTAGTGAAACTATATGATACTTAGATAATTTTTTGCATCTAATTGTGAGACCTTTATTTGTATACCATGCCTTCTCATAGTGAGATATATGTTGCCATAAATGAAAAATCTAACTTTTCCTACTTAGCCATATTTCAAACAATATCCCCCTTTGGAATTGATGGAAACATATGGGAAAATTGACTAAGTCCTAATATGTTGTACAAAAACTTTCTTCAAAAATGGCCTTCAAAATTTTATAGGAACTTCAAAATTTAAAATTTGTGGATCATTACATTTATAACCATCTTTTCTTATAACTCCTATAACAATACTATGTAACACTTACCCCCCCAGTGTATTACTGTTACTCGCCCTTACATTATACTCTATACAATACACATTTCTTACAATTTTCCTGTACTTCTCTCTCCCTTTGACATCAAAAAAGGTGTCAAAACTTATATACATGTCAAAATTTTGGTGCTTTACCTATTCTCTAGGATGTTAATCAAGAGATACATTCTTCAAAGCTTATCTTTAGACTCTTTAGGTTCTTCTCCCATGTGTCTTTCACTCCCTCTGATATGCTGAGGAGAGCACACAATCGATTACATGAAAATTCTATTGCATTCAAGAATGATTAAATAAACTTGTCAAAGGATGTCTTCACTTTTAGACACTCCTCCACCTCCTCCTGCTCAAGTGTACTGATCTTCATTGATAGATGTTTTCTCAAAAGTGAGAACATCTTTGTAATCCTTTCTCTGCTAAGTTCTATCAGACTTATCTCATCATAAGTCTTGCTGATTTGTCTTTCAGTTTCTTCCACTTTAATGTTTGGTTGGTTGAGATTATATGCCAATGAATTAAATTTATCATGCTTTCTTCTCAGCTCCACAACAATGTCCTTAGTGAAATTGAAGGACATGGAACATTTGGCATACAATGCCTTTCCTTCAAGCTCACATCTTCTTAACTCTTTCATGCAGGATGTAAGAATTTGCCTTAGAGAAAAATTCACCCAAGATCAAGGAGCACAAGCACAAGCACACATTAGACCAAAGAGTATGATCAATATGAAAATTATTTCTATTATTAGAAGCATGAAAGCATCTACATACACACTAGGAGAGTCTGTATATAAAGGCCTCTAAGATGCATCTAGAATGTTTCTAGAATGTACTAGGAGATAAGCATGACAACTAAGCACATATCCTCCACAATAAGAGGATAAGCATGATGAGGTGTCTAGAATGTTGTAGACACCGTGTGCTCAAATAATGTGCTAACTCCTAAGTGTAGACAACATGTGCATAATTAGAGTGCAAACTCATGTGTTGTCAACATGACAACTCACAAGAGTACGCATACTCCTAGGTGTGTAATAAAATATATGAATTAACCTAAGTAAACTTAGGTAAGTGTAAATAGTAAATACTTATTTACACCAACACCCCCCCTTAAGTGCAACTTAGGGAAATGCCCTTAAGCTTACATAATCTAGGATGAAATGCAGGATGGATCCCGACTACCAGGCCATGTTAGGTACCCATGTACATAATGATATGCAATCTCTCATAAAGTAGAGAAAGAGGGAAAACCTCGTGGGAAAAACCCTCCTCCAAAAAGAGAGATGAAAAACACACGTGATGTATGGATGGATGGAGTAATCAAGACCCCCCAATTACGAAATACATCAAATATATTAGGAGAAGGACAAAACCCTAAAGTGGAAAAAGGACCCCCTCTTTAAAGGTAGTGTGTCGATCAGTGAGAAATGCTCCAATGTAGAAGCTGATCCATGACCATTGAATGATGTTCCTCCCCTTTGGAAGAAACAATGGCAAAGGTATAGGTGAGATGCTTCCCCTATGTGTGGAAAGAATCTTGATGATGAAAGGTATCTCTAAAACTTGTTCAAGTGTCCCTATGTCAATGTTGATGGTTGCTCCCTCTAAGACTGCTAAAAAAAAATGTGCACATCGAGCAAGGATCCATGTAGAACCTGTCTCAAAGAACCAACAGTCTCCTCAAATGATAAAGAGACCTCTTGGAACTGTTGTACATAAGTATCCACAATCACATCAGCTTGTAAAGACTGATCATGTAGAGAATAGACATGAGGGTTAGAGTGGGCCCTCATAACAACTGTAGAAGGATCATCCTCATAAAGAGAAACTGAATATCATCAAAGAAGTCCTCCAAATTTGTTGTGTGTGACTCAACAAACAAACCTAAAATATCAGTCAAGAAGTCATCACCTGAGGCTAGAACTGGAAGACATAGTGTAGCCTACTGTGCTGAAGTACATGAATCTGTCATTGCGGTAATGTATGCATGTGGAGAATGTTGATGTCATGACCTCTCATTGCAATTGTCGATAGAACTACATGTGTCCAAATCTATTGAAGCACTATCGTTGGTGTCACTATCAATTTCCACATGGTATGATGTGCTCTCCTCAACAAAGAGAAGACAAATGTGATCAATGATGTCTCCTACATCTTCAATGTGAGACTCTACGAACAACCTTGTATTGTCTGGAAGGAAGTAGTCCCATGAAGCTGAAGTAGGAAGACATGGAATTTCCTACTGTACTAAATCCGAAGCATCTATGGCTGGAACTAGATCAGTAGAATCAATAGGAGTATTAGGAGGTGAGAACTCATTTGGAGTGACTAGATGTCAAATGTCCTCTAGAAATGGAGGAACACATGCGTCTCCATATGCTTCCCAAAGAACCATCCAAACATCATGAGGAAAACTTGCCATAAGAAGAGGAGCAAATGATTCCTTACTCATACTATTATACATAAAGCCAAGAAGTTTAGAAAGATATTTGAACGAAGGTGGTATCTTCAAGAAAAGAGAAGGAATCACTTCCTGATGTTCTCTTAGATGATCAAGCATCAAAGCATTCCATTTCTGATAGTTCCTTGGTGTCAACTTTGGTCTTATACCAGACTGACATATGTGACAAGCCTCCATGAGATCAATGAATGTATGCACCCCCCAAAATACAGAAATAATCAATCAACCCCCCCCAATGCATGATTTGCCACTTAGTGCAATAGCCACATGCCAATTTAGGGCCTATTTCTAAAAGAAATATTTTTGTGCATAGAACCTATAATCTAATTGCAGATTTGGAAAGTAGACAAAAAAATACACTTTCAAAAAAAAATAGAACCTGATTTGGAGTCCAGATGAGCTCGTATCAAGCATTTGAAGTGGAAAAAATTGGGATTTGCGACTTGCAAAAAAATTCAGGAATAGAGATCTCAAACCACCTACACCAATGTGTAGATCATGAAATTCTACCCCAAAACAAAAAAAATTGCTTGCAAAAATGAGTTCGTATGAGGAAGATATCGCTATTTGAAAATTGTTGCTGTTATTATTTTTCTTGAATCGCGGCCATGCCTCCAAAAATTAAATGGCTCTACATTTTGCCTTAGATGTCCCATTTGGATGAAACAAAATCTGATTTGGGGGTTTTTTTAGCTTCTGAATGTGATGCAAATATTTGATTTGCACCAACAAGCTTCAATCTTTACCTGCAAAATATCTCTCCTACAGGCCCGATGGCCAATTTTTCTAGAAAAAATAATACAAATCCAAAAAAAATTGTAGAGAGGCAAATGAAAAAAATGTAGATCTAAAAATTAAATATACAGATTTGAAATGATCATACCAATTTTGCAAATCGGGCCTTCAAATTGCTAGTTTGCAAAATTTTTTTTGCCTCAAATTTGACTATTGCCCAACATAGGCAAATTACAGTCAATTCACTGAATCGACACACTGAACGCAGTGGTGAGGTTTTCTTTGGCTCTAGACACTCCCAATTTCTACAAATTCTTTGGATCTTTGAATCGAAGGTGTTCAAGCAACAATGGTCTCAAACGACTAGTGACAAGAATCTCCCCAAGCTTTGATACCATGTAAGAATTTGCCTTAGAGAAAAATTCACCCAAGATCAAGGAGCACAAGCACAAGCACACAGTAGACCAAAGAGTATGATCAATATGAAAATGATTTCTATTATCAGAAGCATGAAAGCATCTACATACACACTAGGAGAGTCTGTATATAAAGGCCTCTAAGATGCATCTAGAATGTGTCTAGAATGTACTAGGAGATAAGCATGACAACTAAGCACATATCCTCCACAATAAGAGGATAAGCATGATGAGGTGTCTAGAATGTTGTAGACACCGTGTGCTCAAATAATGTGCTAACTCCTAAGTGTAGACAACATGTGCATAATTAGAGTGCAAACTTCTGTGTTGTCAACATGACAACTCACAAGAGTATGCATACTCCTAGGTGTGTAATAAAATATATGCATTAATCTAAGTAAACTTAAGTAAGTGTAAATAGTAAATACTTATTTACACCAACATAGGCATCAGGGGATCCTAGGTTAAGCCTAATGTTCTGACAGATTATGTCAAACATTTGAGCATCATGCTTTGCTTGCACTTGAACTATTGCCACATTTGATAGGTTGGTGAATTCAACATCAAATGCTTGAATCAATTCCTTAGCTTTGTCCTCTGGATTAGGATTTGATAATCTCACTATCAATGTACCTTGTAACTTTGTAGTTACATCCATAAGATTTTTCTGTAAAATCTTCGCCTATTTGTTCTTGTTGATTATCTTATTTAAAGATGATATCAGCTCTATCTGATCATCATCATCAACATTTGTTGGAGATGCAAGGGTAAGAGATGTTCTTGATGCACTTGTCTTCTTATCCTTTTCCTCTCTCTTTTTCTTTTTTCTTCTTCTTCTTCTTCTTTTCTTTTCTTCATCTTCTTTCTTCTTTTGTTCCTCTGCTTCTTTAAATTTTTCTCATCCTCTTCCTTCTTCTTCTCATCTTCTTCCTTCTTTTTCATCTCTTCCTCCTCTTTCTTTTTATTCTCTTCTTCCAATTTTGTCTTCCTATGTTCTTTCTTCTTCCTTTTCTCCTCTTCCTCCTTTCTTTTCCCTTATTCTTTATCTATTTCTTCTTCAAAGCTGGAATAATTAGAGATATTTTCAACAATATTTGACCCACGATCCTTAAAAAGATCTTCAACAGTTTCAACTGTAACCTTCAGACCACCAATTTTCATGGTGTCTGATCCTATTGTGATTTGGGTTGCTACTATTGTTTCTTTATTTAGGTCTTCCATCATTTGTATAATTTCCTTTTCCATTTCCTCATTAACTTCTTGATAATTTCCTCCCTTTGTCATTATGGCCTTTTTCTAATTTCTAAGATAAGGTTCTATATTTTTCATTAAGTTTCCCATATGTTCTTTGTTTTCCACTTGGAAATTTTTTTTGATTGGTTTTTCCTAAAGTTCCTGTCTTCTTCCACAATTCTTTTCCTTCTGTCTATTAGCCTCTCATAGAGGTCTTTTAGAATCTCATCCTTAACATCCTCAAATTTCTTATTAGGCATGATGATGCGTTTAATAACAACATTTTCTAACTCTAATCTAACAATTCCATTATATAAGTGATAAAACTTATTCAATTGTACAAAGTTTCCCTCATTAATAATGTCATTGTTTACCCTTTCAATTTTGGGTTTCCAGGCCTTCCTTCCCATTTCAACAACCTCTAGTTGCTTCTTTGTAGCCTTTTGAAGCTCAACTTGACCTCGTATCTTCTTGCTTGGTATCCATTGATCCATTCAGTATTGTTTTGTTGTAGATGCTAGACTAAATTGTAAATTATGCTTTAATTTTTAATACTAGTTAATGCTGATTGAGCTCATTCAAATATAGATGTTACACTGGTTTTGTAAAACTAGTTAAGTTGTATATGAAGGCCACTTGTGCTTCAATTTTATTCCTAGTTAGGCTGATTAGGTACACTTTGTTATGATTGAATGCAAATTGTACTCCATATTTTTCTAAACTTATTGAAGTTCACTCCATGATAATTATTAAAACCTTGATGTTATTCTAGTTTTTTGAGGGTTATCTCCTTTATGGTTGTGTGTAACGTGGCAAATGGGGAGGGTGGAGATGGATGCATTCTGCTTTTGTTCTCTCAACCTGTCTGATTCTGATAAGTAGGATTCATTACGCTTTGTCTCTCCTTTTAGTAATTTGATGAATCTAGTGCTTGTCCAAGCCATTTTATATTTGCATTTTTATTTAGTATTTTGTTTCTAACATGTAGCATATGTGTGTGACTATGCTATCTTTCATTTGCATATGTGTAGATATGCATTAGTTAAAAGAAATGTACATGTGGGTAGATATGTTACATTTTTTCTTTCACTACATGTGGGTCGATATGTAGTGTTATTTCTTTTTTCCTGCCACATTCAATGATTAGGCTGCTAGGCACATGGATGCATGTAGTATGTTTCATGGTTGCACCTAATCCATCTGATCCATCTTGTTTTGGGAAGCTAGGCTTCTCATTCTAGGGTCAAGGCATTCTTTACATCAGGAATAATCCTAGGGGAGTAAACACTCTATGGTTGGCGAGCTAAAAGCATGTGGGCCACACTCTTGTCTCAGATAGAAAATAGATGACATTTGATGGCTTTGGAGACTAGATACATTGAAAGACACTTGTCAAAATTCTAGTAACATTTATTATGGTCTTGTACCTTCATCTTGATGATGATTATGGTAGCATTCAATTGATGTAATCATAAAAGTTGATAATGTACTATTGTTCATGTATATGATGGGCATGCGATGTATATGCAATGTAAATAAGCACCTCAGTTGAAATGATTATTTTGTATTAGTTGACAACTAATGAAAACTATGTAAACTTAACTCTGATTAATGAATAGTCTCAATTTACTTTTCAACTCTTTTCATATTAGCTCTTTTTCCATATTTTTCATTAATGTGTAATGTGGCATTTCTTTTATAGGACATGGTTCTTATAGTAACACCTTAAAATTAGTTTCGTGTGTCTCATCACTCTCAAATGCTCCATGGGTTTTATCCTAAGATTTACCCGACCTTTCTATTATTGTGGTGGACTTGGTAGGTTAAGAAGTGAAACACGTTGCTTGTTTTGTGGTGATGCAAAAGAAGAGAAATCAGAGCATGGGGGCTCTTGTAGATTGTGCGAAGCTATTGGAGCATATGAGATATTGGATTCATGCTTCAAAGTCTGAGTTAAAGAAATTGATATTTGATGCATCAGTTGCACTCACATGGCTGACTGCTATAGAGTAAAATCAATAGGCTTGTCTCATTGGTTTTAAGGAAAGCAATGCTCCTATTGCCTTGGTTTCCAGATCGAAGGATAATTTTGACCCTATCACTGTGTTGATTGGTGATGCAAAAGCTGTTGTCACCACTTTTGTGTTAGCTTAAAGAATAAATTTGACAACTGAGTGTCAATACACTTAACCAAGATCAAGAATAGGTGCCGAGTGCAATAGATGCCGAGTAATCTTCAGGTGCCGAGTAAAGTGTAAGTGCCGAGTAAAGTGTAAATGCCGAGTAAAGTGTAGGTGCCGAGTAAAGTGTAAATGCCGAGTGAAGATCAGGTGCCGAGTAAAGTTTAGATGCCGAGTAACACAGTTTTGTGTAAGTGCCGAGTAACTTAGTAGAACAGCATGTGCCGAGCAACAGAAATATTTCAGGAGCCGACTAATCCAAGATATCAGCATAAGAGTTTGGAATCGCACAAAATATGATGAAAATAGTCTTTACAGCCGACTTAAGGAAATCTCGAAGGATTTAATGATCAGATCGAATCTTTTATATTTCCTATGTAATTTGCATGCAGCCAATAAGAAAAATGATAAAGGCACGCAACCAATCAGAAAAAGATAAGTATTAAGCAGAAATGAAGATTGAATATGGATCGTAGATCCAGACCTAACCCTAAATCCTCGAATGTCTTTATAAGGAAGACGATATCTCATAGAGAAGACATGATAGAGAAGGAGATGATGAAGATGATGATATAGAGGAGAAGATATAGAATGGTTGATATACTATTTTCAAAAGCGAAAGATATCAGATAAGAAAGGATCAAGATCAGACGAAGCAGAACAGAGCCAGCATTCAGCAATCAAGGATTGTAAACTATCAGGTTCATTTTACCTAATACTTTCTAGCCATTGTATTAGCATGGAAATCCCATGGTGATAGGTTAGCTTAATAACTATTTCATTGATCGTAGAGATAGGTGATTAAATCCTTTAACAGGGTGACACTTCATGTTAAGTGTTTGTAAATCCTCTAACCAGGTCACTATTGACACAGTGTAAAGCCTTTAACAGGGCAAACCATCAGAAGTGGTTAAACAATATTGCTGCAGTAATTTTTGTGGGTATCATCCCCACCCCAGTTTTACCTTCTTATTCCTGGAGGGTTTCTGGGTTACCAATTTCAGGTGTTATGTGTTATTGATGCATGTGTTAGTTTCATGTTTACTTAATGTATTTACATGCATGCAATTTATTTCCACATAAAAGTTTTATAGGACAAATTTTAGTACTTCTGATTCACCCCCCTCTCATAAGTACTCTTTCCACATTTGAATATTCCAACAATTGGTATCGGAGCACTACCAGGTTCTCATAAGGAAAAGTTTAACAGCTTGGAGGAAAAGATCTAGAGATGGAAGCTTTCAAACTTGGAAAGATCATTGAAAATTAGGTGATAGATGTGCAAGTTGCTCTGCATAGCTTGGAGGAACTTAGAATCAATTTGAGAAACTCATTAAAAAAAAGGAAAGATCTGGCCATAGCTGAGAATGATATACACTACAAGGAAATTGATACCACCAACATATTTTCCAATGGAGATACCAAAGAGTTTGATGCAACAATAGCAAAACTGATGGAGAAAAACAAAATTCAACCAGAAGAGATTAGATCTCTCAAGATGGAACATGAATCAAAGGCCATAATGATATGTGAAATTACAGAACAAAAGAAAAGAGCAGTTGATGATAAGGTCATGATGGAAAATGACAAAAAGAATCTTGCAAACAGACTTGAAGAAAAATGTACTGAACTGACAAGGATCTCAAACATGCAGATGGATACACTTGCTCAAATGATGAACCTTCATCATGAACTCAATGTGAAGGACATTGAGATCTCTACTCTGAAGATGCAGAATGAACAAATGCAGAATGAATTGAACAGAGAAAAAGAGGTAGTAGAAAATCTCAACAAGTCAAGTGAAGCCATCAAGTATTTTGAACAGTTGCTGAAAACTCCAAGATCTGCCCATGATACATCAGGACTTGGTTACAATAGCACTGAAGTTGGAGAATCATCAAAAAGTGCTGAACAAAGAAGTGACAAAGGTAAGAATACTAAACCCACTTGTCATTATTTTAATAAGAAGGGACATACTGCTAATGTGTGCAGGAGCAAAAGATTCAATCAACCAGACACACCCAAGAGTAAGAGTTTCTGTCACAAGTGCAACATGCAAGGACATATGACACAAGATTGCAGATCCAATTTCACAAGGACTCAGAGATTTGATGGACATTGTTATAATTGCAATAAGTATGGACATAGGGCATTTGAATGCAGATCAAAACCTATGTGGACATCAAATCAACCAGCAAAAATAGAAGGAAAAGAAAGCCATCATCATTGGGATTACAATACCAGGTACAGTTGTCATTATTGTCAAGAATATGGACATACACCACAGAACTGCATAAGAACACATTTCAGAGGGAACTACAAAAGATGGTTGAACCAAACCACATGTTTCAGTTGTCTGAAAATTGGTCATATCAGCAAAAACTGTCCTACAAGATCAAAGGCACCCAAGTCTGAAGAGAATAAAGGCAAAGAAAAGATTGATATTGAAAAGATAAGGGGGAAAATGAACAAGACTTGGAAAAAGAGAGATGAGTGCAATACATCAAGTGAAGGGATCACTTCACCTAATGGGTCAAGTGATCACACTTCATCAAACTAAGCATGAGAAGTGTATGGGACTGATATACAAAGTTATATCAGACATCAGTCCCAAGACAAAGAAGCAATTCAAAGTATAAATCTACATGAAACAAGATGTCAAGACAAAAACTAAATGTTGATGCCGAGCTACCTTTGGATATCGAGTCAAAACTCAAAACAGATGCCAAGCTCCCAACAACGACCGAGCTGATAACCAATGTCGAGTTAAAAAAAAAAAAAACTCCAATGGAAGCCAAGTAGAAAGGAAATTTAGTAGACGCCGAGTTAGGTTGAAATTTCTTCAGAAGCCGAGTTGGCAGTTGAGCATTTAATGCGATGAAATTAGAGTATATTATCGCGATTTCAATCAGTTTTTCGCATCGCGATCAAGAAGCAAAGCCGAAAAAGGAGTGGAGAAGATCAAGAAAAGTTCAGAAGAAATTCGTGAAAGATTCCAACAACGATCTCGTCAATTCAAGAAAGAAAAGGATTAACCAAAACCCTAGCATTTCCGACTGTCTTCAAAACAGAATGGGTACAGATAGTTTTGAGCCAAATACATAACGAAGCTTTTTGGTTAGAGTCAGGGCCAATAAAATTCACCAAGAAAATCGTTCATAGGGTTACTAGTATTCCAACCCTAGATCGGCCAAAGACCCTGCGAAGTGACAAAAGGGAAGTAATTGAGAGAAATATAGGTGCAAAATGGAACAATAGAGGGATGACTATCGACATAGTCACTGATCCTCTACTAGACTTTGCTGTAAGAATTATTTCACACAAATTCTATCAATCAAGCAAATTAAATAGTGTACCTTGTATAGAAGTTGATGTTGCATACAAGATAATAAAAAGGGATCACACTTATGATCTGGCAGAGCTCATGTTTCAACAGATTAATGAAAATCTGGGAGCTATAAGGAAGAGCAAAGGAGCTCAATGTAAATTTGGATCAATTTTGATATGTATGTTTTTCTATTTGATGAAAGAATTTCCTTCTATAGGGAAAGTTAAATGGAATCCAGACAAAACAATTGTTGAACAAATTAATGGATACATTGAACAGATGGGTGAAAATTTTGATGCCCAAATGACTGGTTATTTTGAGGACTTCAAAAAGTCCATGAAACAAAGAATGAGAATTCCAGTTTCAATGACTGAGAAATATGAAAAAGATATTTGATTTCTTGTAGATATAGATTATACTTATGTGCAAGCAGTTATACCTAGAATAAGATGGCTTAGGCCACTAGGATATGAACTTGATGTTGATCAAGCCTCTGCAGCAATAACAACCTTACTTGCAGAAGAAGTAGACAAAAATGCAAAAATATTTGGAACTTATGATGTTGTCAAATCAAAGATAATAATAGAGTTAAAGACTGCTTCAGCAGTAAAGAAGAAAGAGAAAATGGTAAGACAAATCAAAAGAAAGTTTGGTATAGAAGAAGAAGGGACAACAGAAGAAGAAGGAGATGACATTGAAAAAGAAGAAGAAGTCATTGAAGAAGAAGAAGACAAACTTCAGGGATCAGACTCAAGGGTCAGAAGGAGACAAAGAGGAAAGTGCTGAGGTTGAAGTAGCCAAGGAAGCACCAGTCAAGAAAAAGACCACAACTCCATTTGCTCCTAAATCCAAGGGGAGGAAAGTAGCTGCCCCAGCACCAAAAAGACCAACCATAAGGGCCACAACTCAAAAAGAAAAAGAAGAGGCTAAAGGGAAGAAGAAAGACTCAAAGAAGATTGCTGCTGAGTCAAAGAAGAGAAAGTTCATTCCCCAGCCTGAAACAGATGAGGAGGAAACAAAGTCAGAAGACACTAGTCAATCTCAAGAGGTAAGACAAATACCCCAGATTGATGTTGATAAATTATGTATAGAAATTATAAATTATGATTTCAAAGGATTAAAGAATCTGAATTTTTCTAAGCTCACCAAAGGAGAGCAAAATAAATTAGAGGAGTCTGTGTATGCTATGATGGCTGAATATAAGCACACACCTCTAGAATTAGATGACTCTATGCCGAGAGAACTATATACAATCATAGAGGATAAATGGCATTTTTGTTTACAAATGGAAAAAGAAATAAGGGAGTCAACATTGGCAAGATTGTTGCCTGATTTGACTAGAGATAAAATAATAAATGCCATAAAAAGGCATAATAACAGATTCACTCCCAAGTATAGAGCATTCAGTATTCTACAGAATAAAATTGAAGAGGTAGTTACCAAATCCACAAGATTGTGGAAAATAGTTTACAAGAAGATTGAAGATGTATATAATGAGGAATATAAGGCAGAAGCAATTGCCAAGATAAAAGAAAAGGGAGCATCAGAAATAAAAGAGAAGAAACTAGTGGAGAAGGAGAGTAAAAGAGAAAAGGAAGGAGAGGCACTCAATGAGGAGAAAGAGGAAGAGAAAGATACAGCTGAGCCACAAGATCAAAGTATGCAAGACATACAGGTATCTCCTCCTAGTCCTCCTCATGCCAACATCACACCTGCAGATTTCATAAAAATAAAGGATGTTACAAAAATTTCAGTTCAAAACATCAATCCATTAACTGCAGAAGATTTGGAAATCCTTGACCAATCATCTTTAGTAGCAAAATTAAGTTCAAATCCTATATTGGTCAGTGTTGATGAATTAAAGAATGCAGAAGTCAAAGCAAAAGCAAGGGTAAAAGCACAAATGCCACCTTTGATCACACAAACTACTGGTATTCTATTCCTTCCACCACCACCTCCACCAAGTATAAGTACTGATACACTCCAAGTGCCAAGTACAGCAGCAGGGGAAACAAAAGAAAAATCTGAACAACCACCAAGTTCAACCCCATCTAGCATTCAAAAAGGGGATACTCAAGCTGAAGAAAAAGAGACACAGAAAAAGGAGGAGACTGCAATACAAACACTGGTTGCATTACCCAAATTTGGGACTCCAACACAAACTCTTCAGCAGCCGAGCACAAATGGATTACAACTAAAAAATCAGAACACCAGGCTCGAGTTCATCAAAAGCAGTCAGGAGACTTCACTATGGAGTTCCTGAGCTTGATGAAGAGATTAAAATCCCATATTATGAATCTAGCACTCTTACAGAAGAAAAGATTAATAAAATTCAGAGTGCACTAGACAAAAGAAGGAGACAAGAAGCACTAAGAAAGGAATACAAGCATAAGCGTACATTGAATGAAATTAAGGACATATTCATGGAAGCTTTTTTCTTACAATCTCCAAATGAGTCAAGACCAATCATGGAACAACTTTCTGATATAGTTGACTAGGTGACTAATGAAGACCAGGAAACAAATGTAAAATTACTTGAATGGTCAGAAAAGAAGTTCCAAGGAAAAGTAAACAGTAAAATATCCAGTGATATAGCACTAGCACAAGAAGAACTGGCAAAGAAAGTTACAACAGTTAAAATTGTACTAGGAAACATCTTTTCCCTGTACAACAAGTTGTGTGATTTTTCAACATTCACACAAGACACTAGCCAGAAAATACTGAGTTTGGAAAGCAATCTGAAAACTTCTAGTATGCAACTCCCTATAGATCCAGCTCAGAGTGAGAAGCATTTTGTCCAATCGCTTCACACACAAAGAGAGCTAGCCATTTTGGTAGCAGAGGAGACGAGTACAAAAGCCAAATTGATACAAATGCAATCATCAATTACTCCTCATTTGGGATTACTTCATAAGGAGCAAATAAATGCAGAGACAGTCCTCAGGAAAGACCCCAATCTTTCTTCATTTGATGGACTTGTACACCTAGCAGCAGAGATTGCCATCCAGCATAAGACATTAGATGTCACATTAGCAAATCGGGATGCAGCTCTGAAGATACTCCTTGAAGTAAATAGCACATTTTTGGCCAAATATGGCATTTCATTGTAAAGACCCTTGACATAAGTGTCAAAAAAGGGGGAGAATAAGTAATTAAAGAAAGAAGTTGAGTACAGGAATGAAATGATAAGTATAATAAAAGGGGGAGTAAGTATAATAAAAGGGGGAGATAGCAGAGATAGCCAATTTTGAAATTTTGACAAGGAGATAGCAGAGATAAGAAAATTTTGGAATTTTGGGGGAGAAAGCAAATTTTGGGAAGCAAAGTTTGAATGAAGGATTAATTACTGAGTCACATGGGTTAAGTGTTTTTGCCACTCATGTCAAAGGGGGAGATTGTTAGCTTAAAGAATAAATTTGACAACTGAGTGTCAATACACTTAACCAAGATCAAGAATAGGTGCCGAGTGCAATAGATGCCGAGTAATCTTCAGGTGCCGAGTAAAGTGTAAGTGCCAAGTAAAGTGTAAATGCCGAGTAAAGTGTAGGTGCCGAGTAAAGTGTAAATGCCGAGTGAAGATCAGGTGCCGAGTAAAGTTTAGATGCCGAGTAACACAGTTTTGTGTAAGTGCTGAGTAACTCAGTAGAACAGCATGTGCCGAGCAACAGAAATATTTCAGGAGCCGACTAATCTAAGATATCAGCATAAGAGTTTGGAACCGCACAAACTATGATGAAAACAGTCTTTACAGCCGACATAAGGAAATCTCGAAGGATTTAATGATCAGATCGAATCTTTTATATTTCCTATGTAATTTGCATGCAGCCAATAAGAAAAATGATAAAGGCATGCAACCAATCAGCAAAAGATAAGTATTAAGCAGAAATGAAGATTGAATATGGATCGTAGATCCAGACCTAACCCTAAATCCTCAAATGTCTTTATAAGGAAGACGATATCTCATAGAGAAGACATGATAGAGAAGGAGATGATGAAGATGATGATATAGAGGAGAAGATATAGAATGGTTGATATACTATTTTTCAGAAGCGAAAGATATCAGATCAGAAAGGATCAAGATCAGACGAAGCAGAACAGAGCCAGCATTCAGCAATCAAGGATTGTAAGCTATCAGGTTCATTTTACCTAATACTTTCTAGCCATTGTATTAGCATGGAAATCCCATGGTGATAGGTTAGCTTAACAACTATTTCATTGATCGTAGAGATAGGTGATTAAATCCTTTAACAGGGTGACACTTCATGTTAAGTGTTTGTAAATCCTCTAACCAGGTCACTATTGACACAGTGTAAAGCCTTTAACAGGGCAAACCATCAGAAGTGGTTAAACAATATTGCTGCAGTAATTTTTGTGGGTATCATCCCCACCCCAGTTTTACCTTCTTATTCCTGGAGTGTTTCTGGGTTACCAATTTCAGGTGTTATGTGTTATTGATGCATGTGTTAGTTTCATGTTTACTTAATGTATTTACATGCATGCAATTTATTTCCACATAAAAGTTTTATAGGACAAATTTTAGTACTTTTGATTCACCCCACACCCCCCCCTCTCATAAGTACTCTTTCCACATTTGAATATTCCAACATTTTGCACAACACAACTAGGGGCTACAACTTTCATCGTAGATAGTTGATCAACACTCAACTAGCTCTTGGTTTTTCTCTAAGGGTCCATTTGGCAATGGGAATACAAGTGGAATATGCATATATAAATTCTTAAAATTTGGAATCCTCTGTTTGGGTGCACCAAATTAAAATTGGAATAAGAATAAAATAAGAATATGTATTCTAATTTTGGCCCAAAAATGAGCATTTGGGTAAAAGTACAAACATGTGTCACCCTCTTACAAAGGAAAAGGCTAACATCAAAAAAAGGGTTAAATTTCAACAATGTAAAAGTCATATTTCTGTTTTGAATTTTAAGTTGGTGTAAAATGATGAAATGTGTATAAAAGGATAAAGTTTATGTATGCTATTTTAAAAAAAATTTAAAAAATCAAAATAGTATGTTCTTATAATTTTCAATGACCTTTTTTGATAGTGTTAAAAATCGAGCAAATTAGAGGTTATAGTTCACACCACATAAATAACTGCAAATAAATGTATTTTCATCTAAATTTGAACTATGTTGTTGATGACATGTGTACCTAGAACTATCAAAAAGAAATTTTCAAAAATATTGTATATTTTGTCTGTTATAGCTATTTAAAGTTAAACTTTTCATAATTTAATGGTTTTTTGTTCCCACCATCTTTTCCTTAGTAAATCTATGTTAACAATTACAAATGTTATATATTATTGAAGATGACTCTCTCCTCTAGAACAATTAACCATTTTTAAGTTTTTTTCGTTATCATCTACTAATTTTTATATTTTTTCGAATGTGCATCATCTTCAATGTTGAAATACCTACTTGCATTATTTTGCAATTATTGTAATCGATATTGGGTCACCTAAAAAAAAATTATATTGGCATAATTCTGACTATAAGCTCTATCCAGTGGTATTTTAATTTTTTTTTAAACTCTAATTTTGATGATGAAATTGGCCTCTGAAGTGTTAAGTTCTTCAGAATTGCAAAAACCATGAAAGAAAGTGCCACATAGGATGACACCTAGATAGTTCCGGCCGATTCAATATGATCGTACCAGATCCAGCCGGATCCCATCCGGCTAGATTATGTCAGCACAAAAAAAAACGTGGGCAAGGTCGCCCATATGACTTGGTTGGTAAACAATTGAAATAAAAAATCTTGATTATTATTTTAAAAAATCTCTAAATTAAATATAGTTAAATTAATCAAATAATAATATATCTTTTATTTTTTAACTATGATTTCTAATGTAAGTATTTCATGTGTTATTTTGAATATATTTGATAAAAATAAATCAAGATAAAAAATATATAAAATAAATAAACATTTAATTAATATAATCATATATATATATTTTAATTAAGAGATTTTATTAAAAATATGTATTAATTTTGAATATTTAATTTAATTTTTTTTTGTTTGTTTAGACTGCAGGAATCGGTGCAACACGACCCCCCTATAACCTGTAATGCGCCTGGTAAACTTTTTAACATGACCGGTAGCGCTGGCGCGACACGCCCATCGGTACCACGAGGACGGGGGAGACTAGAACCCGTGACCAACCCCCTGCAACAGAGAAGATTTAGCCAAGCGAGCTAGGGCCATATTTAATTTAATTTTTATTATAACAAGACCCCTTGTATTGTTTTATTTTTTTATTAATTCAATAAAATAGGGTTTCAAATGTATTGTTTTATTTTTTTATTGATTCAATAAAATAGATTCTTTTATTTTAAAGGTAAAGTTTAATTTTTAAATTGTTAAATTTAATTTAATAAAGTTTAAACAATAAAATAGGTTTTCTTTTTAAAATGTAATGTTTTATTTTATTAATTATTATATTTAATTCAATCAAATATGTTTATTTATTTATTTTAAAGGCAAAGTTTTATTTTTAAATTGTTATATTTAATTGAATACAGTTTAAACAATAAAATAGGTTTTCTATTTGAAATGTAATGTTTTAATTTTTTAAATTGTTATATTTAATTCAATAAAATATGTTTTTTATATTATAAAAACTATATTAAATTTATTAAATATAATGAAAAAAATATTAAATTTATTGAATAGTTAAATAATTTAAAAAAAATATATATTTAATAAATTGTTTAATCTAAATTTAGCAACATGGTTTAATGCAACTACTTGTCTTAAGATTTTGTAGTGTTATAGATAGTCAAATATAATAACCTTCTAATGTTGATAGTTTTTTCTAAATTGTCTATGATCTACCAGTATTTATGTAATTGAATTTGGAAGTCTTTTGTATGCAGGTGGTATCAAGCTCTCTATTCAGGCTTTTGTGCAATGGGGAATAAAGCAAAAAGAGAAAGAAGATATGATCGAGTCGGAGATGACTAGAAAAAAGGATGGACAAAATGTAATATAGAGCTAGCAATTGAAGATCCATTGATTGAAGTTGAAGAAGATCATGTTGAAGTTCTAGGAAGTAGTATGACATTTGGAAAATATGGTTTAGGGTTGGAAAATTTCATGGAGATGGATGAAGACTCTCTTTTAAGAGAAATTGAATCATCTGAACACATGATGTTAGAAAGTACAATTAAGCTACATTTGAAAAATATTTGGGAGGAATTTTTTGAAAATAATTCT
Source organism: Cupressus sempervirens (assembly GCA_028749045.1). Taxonomy (NCBI): domain Eukaryota; kingdom Viridiplantae; phylum Streptophyta; class Pinopsida; order Cupressales; family Cupressaceae; genus Cupressus; species Cupressus sempervirens. The sequence goes on along the minus strand of CM053785.1, from coordinate 179,173,464 downwards.
CTGATTGGTAAAGCACAATTATTTGTCAGATTATTTAGGAAAAGAGAAATGAGTCTTGTCCTAGAGTTGTTAGGTGTGAAAAATAAGAAAAGCTCTGGAGATAATGTGAAGGCAACAATAGTTTAGAATTTGAGAGATGCATTAAATGCTATTGATAATAGAAGTTGAGTAGCTGATTTAAGTGCTGCATGCAGAGCATTAATGACTATGATTATGAAAAAGGACTTGTCACAAAAAAACCAAGTTTGAGCAATTTCTGAAATGCTCAATCTATCTAGAAGAATTGTTCAAAGATACATAAAAAGGAGAAATTTTCTTGATGAGAACATTGAAAAGAATTGGGTTAATGTTTGTTGACTTCCTCAAAAGGATAGAATTTCTGAAGATGTTATAAGATAGGTTGTTGAATATTGGACCATCCAAAACACTTTGTAGACACAACACAAAGTGAATTATTTGAAGTTTTCAAAAAAGAATTTTCAAATGTGAAAATTTGACAAAGAATGTTTGAGAGGTTGTGCCCATGTTTTGTATCCATAAATAAGGTATGCGAAAGTTTTTGTTTTTGAAATCATGTTGAGTTTCATCTTTATTTGCAATCTTTTAGAAAAGCTATGGCAACACTTAAGCCAAATGCAATAATTCCTAGAAGCACAACACAATTTGTTAAGTCTTTGTTGTGTGATAATGCTGAATAGTCAAATGAATTCAATGTAGAATGCATAAAAAATGCATGCAAAAATTGTGGAGAGTTGCAAAAATTTCCATATGAAATGGACAATATTGATGTTTCAACACTAGTTGTGTGGAATAGATTTAAATATGAGATCTACCGAACAAGGAATGGAGAAGAATAAAAAAAAAAGCTTTGAAGGAGAGTAATTTTCCATATGGTGAGTTTATGGATAAATTCAGAACTATGATTTATCCACACATCCATCATTTTCATGGTGCAAGAAGGCAAGCCAAATAGTTTCAAGATTCAAAAAATTGTTTTCCATAAGGATGTATTCTGTCAATTGTAGACTTCTTTAAAAACTATACTTTTCCCCCTCAATTTGAAATTCAAGCTAAATATTATCACTTAGATCAAATTGTAATTTTTGTACAAGTTTCCTATAAACATGCACAATTTGAGGTGGATGGGGTAGAAAGTGTCGATCCAAATGAACACATTATCATCAAGGAGGTCTATTTTTATCTTAGTGATGATAGGGTTCATGATAGGAGCTATGTAGCTCATTGTTTTGGAATGTTCTTTGATGTTCTCACAAATCATGGGATAAATACTTCAGAACATTGGATTTGGTCTGATGATTGTGCTGGTAAGTGTGTTTGAAAGTTAAACTTTAAAATTTCATGCACATATTTAATTAATAGAACAATTAATTTTATATAGATTTGATTACTCATAAATTTATTTTTAATTTTTTCCTAGGGCAATTTAAATATGCAAAAGCATTCAATTGGCTTGCAACACAACATGCGAGAGGAAATGTTAAGTTTCTTTGGAACTTCTTTGAAAGTGGTCATGGAAAAGGAGAGCATGATGGAGCAGGAGCCTGTGTAAAGCGTGTACTTCACCAACATGAACTTTTAGGTATAATTTATTGTTATGTACTAATCAAATTTGATGTATATGACCATCTACTAGATAATTCTTTTATATTTTGTTAAAATTGATCTACAATTTTCTTTCCTATATAGGTGCAAAGATAGACAAAGAAAATCAAGTTGTTGAATGGTGCAAATCTCATTTTTCTCCTTGTGATACAACATATAACAAACATTTTTTTTGGGAAGTGAAAGATAAGATTTCCATTTTTCTTTGACATGATTACTTTAATATTTTGATTATTGACATAGATATTTGCCAATTTAATGTGTTACAGATATTGATAGATCAAATCCTTACAATTTTCAACCCATTGTTGGAATTCGAAGATTGCATCAACTGATGACTATCAGACAACACAAACCTCCAATAATTCAAGTAAGAGAAAAATCATGTTTTTGTGATGTCTACATTCAACACAATGCAATGGGTCAATGTGAGAATATTGTGATTGGCTATGTCTCTGAATGGACATGGACAAACATAATCAGAAGTACCCCTTATGAAGAAGATGAAAATGTCATAAACATTCATAATCCTATGTATTTAGCTGATTATGAATGTGTTTTTGATTTAGTTGTTCCAGATGAGTTTCTTCAAACATGTTTCATTTTAATATTAATTTGTCTTCATATATATATATATATATAGTTTCCATTATTTTTCTACATTTGTAGGTGACATCTTTGCTATCAATGCAGATCTTGAAAATGCGAAAGGTGTGGATTATTATTTACTTAGATGCACAAAAACAAAAATCAAGTTGACTAAACCATGTACAGATGATGATAACCAGTCTTATCCAAATGGTTTAGTTGTTATAGAAGGTATAGATTATCCTCGTATGAGATGTATACAAATAATTAGAGAGTGATATATTAATTGTTTAAATAATTATTTCTTTTTTATATTATTAAGAGTACTAAATGACTTGTATAAATCTTATTTTGTAGGCACCTATTATCAGCAAACAAAAATTGACCACAATGGTGTTCAATTTATTGAATACATGCCTGGCCAAAAAGTGTTGCATTATAGCCACTTGGTTTTAGCCACAAAGATTCAGTTTGACATTATGCCAAAAAAAGGACGTAGCAAACCAAAGTGGAGGTTAGATATCGAGGACCATGAAAAGTTGTTGGAGATTATTAAAGATAAAGAGGATACCAACCATATATATCAACAACTTCCTAAATGATCTAGATAGGTTTAATTAAACCTCCAGTAATTTCAAATTTATATATGTATTAATTTTTTTTCAATACTTATACATGTTTAAAGACCTATGCATAGATTATTGATGTGTTTATGGTTAACATGTTGATGACTTATATGTGTTAAATTTATGATTTCACATTATATCTAAGATTTATGATTGGTATCTAGAGATTATTTATGCACGATGTTTATAATTTGACATAGATTTATGTATTTTCCAACATATCCATGATATATGTGTTTATGTCTGATATTTGGATTGTTTATGCTTTTATGTTTTACATGTAGATAAATGGTTATGACTTGATTAAATATTCTAATTATATGATTTGAATTTTTATACATGTAAGGTAAAAGATCAAATAATGTAACTAATTCCATACATTTATATTTTTCAAAGATATAATTAAAAAACAAATAATATAACTAGTTGCATATATCTATTTGAAATCATACAAGCAGGTTTAAAATTTATTGAAATAAATGGTGATCTAGTTCCAATATCTAATTAATGGACCATAAGTTATTGAACTAATATAGAACTAGCAAAGTCATAAGGAATCTTACCAATGTCATGAAATTCTAACAAAATATAACTAATTTTCCAAATAATCAAGACCTAATGTCATAACTAATCTAACTAATTTATAACTGTAGACCAAATATAATCTAGCCAATCTAGAACTAATAGGTCATCATAAGTAACCTAACTAATGCCATAAAAAAACTAGCTAACATGTAACTAATTTTTTATAAGTAATCTAACTAATGTCTTAAAATAAACACGGTCACATAACTCATGAAAAAATCATATATGTCAACTATAAATGTAAACATTCACATAACTCATGAAAATATAAAATATGTCAACTATAAATGTAAATGGTCACATAGCTATAAATGTAAAATGAAAAACTATCAAATATGCATGCTGTAAATGTAAATGGTCAACTATCAGATATGCATGCTGTAAATGTAATATGTCCCATAGCTGTAAATCTAGAAATGATATAATTGTAAATCAATATCAAACATCATGTATAAGACATATATGAATATCAAACATGATCATGTCATGCTCCACGATGTGATCGAATGAGATGAGATCACAAACCCTGTGTCCAATATAAGAACAAATGTATCATGAGCATTTGTAAAAATTCAATTTAAATAATAACATAAGTACAATTAAATTTACCTGAAACTCAGGATGACTAGGGTCGACAGCTGTCTATCCATATCCACCCTCACAACCTACAGATGTAGTCTGTATGTAATAGAATCTAAACAAATATGTCAGAAGTTATACTTTACTAAAGTTTTAAATGATAGATCTGTAGGTCCAATTAAATAGACATGTTTGTAAAGTTTTACCTATGTCTCCTACTGCATAGGATGCGTAGGTGTCTGCAAGTCCCCATATGCCATCATCATCGCAAATATATGCTTCCCTATCTCACTCAAGTCTGTATCACTAAATGTCACATCTCCAAAGTCAAGTGTAGGATCCATGAACATATCTATGAACAATGAACATCGTGGTGGGTGAAAACTTGCCTCAATAGGGTGGTTGTATCCTCCTCAACTGTGGTCTGTGGTGGAGTTGTAGATGCAACATATATGTCCTCCTACCCCTGACCACCCTATGCCTCTAATGTACCTCTAATGACACCATCCACATATGATGGCACTGCACTAAGTGGTTGTTTGGTCAACAACTATATAGCTCAATAGGCTAAAGGAAGATCACTGGACAAACATGTACCCATAGCCCTCAAGAGGTCCACTGAAGACTCCATGGAGACATCTATTGGAGATGGGATGTCAACCTCATGATACATATCATCACCTAAAGATGATGTAGTAGTGTGACCACTTGTAGAAGTAGATCATGAACGTGTCATGTATCTGTGCACTCGGTCAGAAGACATCTCATGCACCCGGGTAGCAATAGTGGCAATACTCTCATACACATCTCTACACATATCATTTGCCACTCTATCTCCAGCTGCAACTAACTCCAAATGTTTTGGGACCACCAAAAGTTTTGGACCAATCAATGCCCATTTATTAATGGATGCAGGAGCATCTAGGTGTCTGAATTTATCTGAGAACATGCACTTACCCTGCCCAACATGCCCAAGGATATCAGTGTAATCAACCTCTCGATGAAGATGAACTTTTGCAAATAATTGTTTGCAAAAATATAAAGGGAACTCATCCTTTTGGGGCCACATGTGGTGTGTAGCCAACCAACGAGGATACATGAAAGGTGCCACCAATGGATTAGTACACATCGTAGCAGGATACCCTCTATCCTTTTTCAAAGGTCAATAATGTGGGAACATGTTCTTGACACTCTCCACTGAGACCATCTCATCTATCTCCTTCCATCGCAAGCCACCACCAATAGAACGGGATAGAGCACTATAAAAAGTGTCCAAGCTAACACTATCATAAGGGTTAAAACCCTCGATAGTGCGCATCATGCAAATAAGCTCATCTATAATCGCAATCACCTTATCCCTATGTTGTAGGGTAGGTGAAGCCTATAGACTCTGATCAATCGTAACAAGTGCGCTCTGCAAGCATTGAATAGTATAACTAAATAATGTCTCCTTGTCCTGGGTACTAGTAGTCGATCTATGGGATGAACCACTATGAGGATGACCATGTACACTGGCCTCTCCAAAATCAGTACCCCCTGATGCCATAATGATAAAAGATATAAATAAAAAAATTTAGATAGATGATAATAGAGATCTGCACATGCATACATATACATATATACACAAATTATTATATAAACTAATTGAATCAAAACACACTAAATGAATCTTTCTAAACAAACCTATTGTACAACATATAAAGAAATGTTAAATACACTACATTTCTTTTAGGAGTTAGTGAGATATGAAGTTAGGGATTACAAACATGGGGTTTAGGAGTTAGTGAGTGGTTTAGGGTTTAGAGAGCAGTTTAGGGTTTAGAGTGATGGGGTTTAGGAGTTAGCGAGAGATAGAGGGGAGAGATGAAGTTATGTTAGGGATTATGGGTTAGGGTTGGGAGAGATGAGGTTATGAGAGAGTGAGATATGAATTTAGGGTTTACAAAGATGGAGTTTAGGAGTTAGTGAGTGCTTTAAGGTTTAGAGAACAGTTTAGGGTTTAGAGAGACTTGGTTTAGGAGTTAGAGAGAGATAGAGGGGAGAGATGAAGTTATGTTAGGGATTATGGATTAGAGTTGGGAGAGATGAGGTTATGAGTGAGTGAGATATGAAGTTAGGGTTCATAAAGATGGGGTTTAGGAGTTAGTGAGTGGTTTAGGGTTTAGAGCGATGGGGTTTAGGAGTTAGAGAGAGATAGAGGGGAGAGATGAAGTTATGTTAGGGATTATGGGTTAGGGTTGGGAGAGATGAGGTTATGAGAGAGTGAGATATGAAGTTAGGATTTACAAAGATGGGGCTTAGGAGTTAGTGAGTGGTTTAGGATTTAGAGAGTAGTTTAGGGTTTAGAGCGATGGGGTTTAGGAGTTACAGAGAGATAGAGGGGAGAGATGAAGTTATGTTAGGGATTATGGGTTAGGGTTGGGAGAGATGAGGTTATGAGAGAGTGAGATATGAAGTTAGGGTTTACGAAGATGGGGTTTAGGAGTTAGTGAGTGGTTTAGAGTTTAGAGAGTGGTTTAGGGTTTAGAGTGATGGGGTTTAGGAGTTAGAGAGAGATAGAGGGGAGAGATGAAGTTATGTTAGGGATTATGGGTTAGGGTTGGGAGAGATGAGGTTATGAGAGAGTGCGATATGAAGTTAGGGTTTAGGAGTTAGTGAGTAGTTTAGGGTTTAGAGAGTGGTTTAGGGTTTAGAACGATGGGGATTAGGAGTTAGAGAGAGATAGAGGGGAGAGATGAAGTTATGTTAGGGATTATGGGTTAGGGTTGGGAGAGATGAGGTTATGAGAGAGTGAGATATGAAGTTAGGGTTTAGGAGTTAGTGAGTGGTTTAGGGTTTAGAGAGTGGTTTAGGGTCTAGAGTGATGGGTTTAGGTTTAGGAGTTAGAGAGAGATAGAGGAGAGAGATGAAGTTATGTTAGGGATTATGGGTTAGGGTTGGGAGAGAGAGATATGAAGTTAGGGTTTACAAAGATGGGGTTTAGGAGTTAGTGAGTGGTTTAAGGTTTAGAGAGTAGTTTAGGGTTTAAAGTGATGGGGTTTAGGAGTTAGAGAGAGATAGAGGAGAGAGATGAAGTTATGTTAGGGATTATGGGTTAGGGTTGGGAGAGATGAGGTTATGAGAGAGTGAGATATGAATTTAGGGTTTACAAAGATGGGGTTTAGGAGTTAGTGAGTGGTTTAGGATTTAGAGAGCGATTTAGGGTTTAGAGCGATGGGGTTTAGGAGTTAGAGAGATAGAGGGGAGAGATGAAGTTATGCTAGGGATTATGGGTTAGGGTTGGGAGAGATGAGGTTATGAGAGAGTGAGAGAGTGAGATATGAAGTTAGGGTTTACAAAGATGGGGTTTAGTAGTTAGTGAGTGGTTTAGGGTTTAGAGAGCGGTTTAGGGTTTAGAGTGATGGGGTTTAGGAGTTAGAGAGAGATAGAGGGGAGAGATGAAGTTATGTTAGTGATTATGGGTTAGGGTTGGGAGAGATGAGGTTATGAGAGAGTGAGATATGAAGTTAGGGTTTAAAAAGATGGGGTTTAGGAGTTAGTGAGTGGTTTAGGGTTTGGAGAGCGGTTTAGGGCAATGGGGTTTAGGAGTTAGAGAGAGATAGAGGGGAGAGATGAGGTTATGAGAGAGTGAGATATGAAGTTAGGGTTTATAAAGATGGGGTTTAGGAGTTAGTGAGTGGTTTAGGGTTTAGAGAGTGGTTTAGGGTTTAGAGCGATGGGGTTTAGGAGTTAGAGAGAGATAGAGGGGAGAGATGAAGTTATGTTAGGGATTATGGGTTAGGGTTGGGAGAGATGAGGTTATGAGAGAGTGCGATATGAAGTTAGGGTTTACAAAGATGGGGTTTAGGAGTTAGTGAGTGGTTTCATGTTCAGAGAGAAGTTTAGGGTTTAGAGAGATGGGGTTTAGGAGTTAGAGAGAGATAAAGGGGAGAGATGAAGTTATGTTAGGGATTATGGGTTAGGGTTGGGAGAGATGAGGTTACGAGAGAGTGAGATATGAAGTTAGGGTTTATAAAGATGGGGTTTAGGAGTTAGTGAGTGGTTTAGGGTTTAGAGCGTTGGGGTTTAGGGGTTAGAGAGAGGTAGAGGGGAGAGATGAAGTTATGTTAGGGATTATGGGTTAGGGTTGGGAGAGATGAGGTTATGAGAGAGTGAGAGAGTGAGATATGAAGTTAGGGTTTACAAAGATGGGGTTTAGGAGTTAGTGAGTGGTTTAAGGTTTAGAGAGCAGTTTAGGGTTTAGAGTGATGACGTTTAGGAGTTAGAGAGAGATAGAGGGGAGATAATGAGGCATTTGTAAAAGGATCAGATATTTCAAAAGAAAAGTTAGTTGATTTTGAGACAGGGAAATTGAATTCAGTAATCAAGTTTGATTCAACCAAGTTGAATTAAGCTTGTTCACAGTACCAGAATTGGAAACTTCATTTAGAGATCAAGCTACTCATAGAGAGGTTGAGAGAAGATGTATTATAATATGTTTGGACTATATTTAAGCTTTCTTACAATTTGGAGCTTATTGGAACAAGTTAGGAAGGAAATAAGAACCACTATTATAATAGAGATAGTTTACTCTTCAATAAAAGATGAAATCTATGTTTCTATAGAAAATTTCATTAATAAAAGTTTTTTGGAGCATTGCCATGATGGAAGGAAGCTATGGTGAACCTTAGATAGCATTCAAATATTGGACAATTGATCTTGAGAAGATATTTGATTTCAGAGTGAAATAAACAACTTTTTCAATTAAGAAAAGTACGTAATTAATTCAAGTTCCAGATGAATAAAAGGAGTATGACCTTGATTATTTATACATTATGATCATCTCAGAAGCTAAGAGCACCAAAAATTAGTTTGGAAATTTGATTTTGAGCAAAACCCTACTCCAAAAAAAGGTATTTTATCATTTTCCACACAAAAATTCTTCAATAAATTTATTTTCAGTATAATCATGGATATGTTAGTTGTTCAGAATGTTGAGAATATTGAGAGACCCAAATTGAGGATTGTTCCTATGAAGCCCTTAGAGGAAAACCCTAATTCAACCTTATTAATTACTCTAAACAACGTAGTGTTATTGAAAGATGTAGGAAGCTATCTAGGTAGTAAGTTTGAAACTATTGGAAGTTAGTTTATGAATAGAGATATGGAAATTATTTTCCACCATGATATGACTATTAAACCTAGATATGAGCATCTAAAAGACTTAGATTTAGTCAAATATCATTTCTACCATGAACTTGATACTAAAGAATGGACACAGATCATATTAAGAACAATTCATAACAGAAAATTTTGGATGGGAGATAATGTAGTTGACATCTTTGCCGACCTTACTCTTGAGGTCACTAGTCTTAGAAAACAATGTAGTATACCTATTGGTGAGAAACTGGTTAAGAAGAAGGTTGAAAGTTATACCAAGGTAGTCTACAATGGTAAAGCAATGGTGATCAACACCATTCGACAACATGATGTAAGATTCTTAAGCAGAATCATTGCATATTCTCTATGTGCAAGTTCTAAAAGTGATGAGTTGTCAATAGGATTCATTTATGTATCTTATAAGATATGTGTTAAGAAAGAACAAGCGAGTTTGAGTGAGATTCTGAGAGTACAAATTATTGAAAACTTAGAGAAGATTAAGAGAACCAGGAATGGTGTATTAAAATTCTAGTCTTTGATTAATCATATTTTCTTTCATGTACTTAAAAGATTTCCATTCTTATTAGTTATTGATATTATGAGCAGTGAAAGATGTATTATGGACAAGATAATAGATGTGTGTAAAAGACATCCAACAGAGCAAATCTTGGACAACAAAAATTTGATCATGAGAATATTTCAGAATGAGATGAAATAGAGATACAAAATTGCCCCTGTAATTGTTGACAAATTCAAGAAAGATATATGTTTTATGGTGGACACTGACCTAACCTATATCAAAGTAGTAGGAGCTTGAGAAACATTTCTTGAGCCCCTATGTTATGAATTGAGTGATGCTATAGTTATTAGTTATATTGATTTATTGTTGAAATTAGATATAGATCAAGCATCATACACATTTGGAACATATGAGGAGATAACCCAGTCAACCTACCAAGCATCATTAGAAAAGGTATCTCATAAGAAGATTGCATTTGTAATGAAGCAAGAACTATCAGCTACTGGTAGGTCAGAAGAAGAATCACAAGCAATAAGACAAACTATCTCCAGAATGAAACAAATTGGTGAACAAGGTATAATGTATGTGACACCTTTGTTAGTTGGCCAAGCATCTGGTGTATCTATTGCAGAAACTCCTACACAACAAAGCATTCCATATGCTATTGTATCATCCAAACAACCAAGTGGATTCAAAAGACGGTCAAAGAGAGTCAAGAAACAAGCTACTAGACCTGAAAAGAGAAAGAAGACATTATGGACAATTGAGGACTTCAGTGAAGAAGAAGAAGAAGAGGAACCAGAAGAAAAACAACCAGAGAAAGTTATTGTTTCTAAGAAGCCAACAAGTAAAACAAGGCAACCATGGAAACCTAAGATAGAGAAGATTAACACAACTATTATTAATGAAGGGAACTTTGTGCAGATGAAAAAATTCTACAAGTTATACAATGAAATTGAGAAGGAACAAATTGATATCTATACTGTGAGATATATGATTCTACATAACTTGAAACTTGAGAGCATTAAAGGCTTTGTAAATCAGAAAGTCTATGATAGACTTATAGCAAAGAAAACACTAGTTCATGAAGAAGACATGGAACTTTGAAAGTCAATGCTAAGAACTATGTGTAAGATAGATGATGAAGATGAAATCAAGAAATTGATGAAGAAACTAGCACCTTACTTGCGAAGTAAGATGAGACCATTTCTATTCATGGGAGGAGAAAAGAATGTTAGTGAAACTGTAGTAGCTATCAATCAAATGATAAGTGAACTAAAGGTAGAACCCTCTACTATAGAGAAAACCTCAAAAGTATCAGTAAGTGGTGATACTATGCAGATTGATCAGACAAATGTTACTATTAAAGTTGATGAAAATCTGTTCAATCAACCTGAGCCCCTTTCTGAAGATATTTAGGATCAATTGAAACTAATTGAAGAAGAGAAAAGACAAATAAATGAAGAAAAGAAGAAGATTGAAGAAGCCAAGCTAAAATTTCTTGAAGAAGAAAAGAAGTAAAAAGAAGATGAAAAGACGAAAGAACAAAAAAAGAGAGAAAAAGTTGGAAGAAGAGAAGAAAGAAAGAGAAGAGAAAATAAGAGAAGAGAAGGAAGAAGAAGAGAGAAGATCTAAGAAAGCAGCAAAGAAGAAACAAAAGGAAGATAAGGTGAAAGCATCTAGCTCATCCTCTCCTATATCTCTTGCAAATCTTACAGGTGATGATGACGATCAATCTAACTTGATCTCATCTTTGAAAAAATTGTTTGAAAAGAACAAAAAGGTGAAAAGTCTACAAAGACCACTAATGGAGGTGACTAATAGATTGCATAGTGCACCCTCATAGCTAAACACACTGAAGAAAATCTCAAATAGAGAGTAAAATTAGTAGTGAAATTGTTTGATGATGAATTTACAAATTTATTGAATGTTGTTGAGTTTAAGGCTCAAATTTCACATGATGCTAATCTTTTTAGCACCATTTATCAGAATATTCAAAATGATTTGCTGAGTCTTGACACTTGTGTCAAGGAACTTAAAAGATGTCAACAAGTTGGAAATGTACTATACATCAAATGTAATTTATCTCATTTATTGACCAAAGATGTGGATAAAAAGATTCAAGGGAGGCTAAGTGAGCTGGAAGCCCTAACCAATCAAGTACAACAACCCTCTTGCAGAATTGTTGAGTTGGAAGGACAAGTTGTCGGTGTATACTTTGACATCAGGAAAATAGAATTTGAAAAAGATCTAATTGTGAGAAGACTATCAAAATTCAAAGAATCTATTGCTCTGAAGATATCATTCATTGGAAGAAAATTGGAAGAATGTGTCAAAGCTAAAGACACTTATGCAAACTTCACCTACTCCAACCTTAATGCAGTTGAGATTGCATAATATGCCTTATGTTCAATGCTCACTACTACAAAAGCAACAAAGGATACATGGGATAAAGATATGGATAGTTTAAAGGAAAATTTTGATGATTCTATGAAGATTTTAACAACTTAAGATAGTGAGGACAGTGTTTTGACAACAGTTAGACAACCTTTTTTTGGATAGTTTTTAAATTTTTCTAACCTTTGTCATTGATGTCAAAGGGGGAGAAGTTGAAAAACAAAATTGTATGGTAAGTTATGTATGTAGAAATCATATTCAAAGTGGGAGAAATTAAGTAATTGAGCAGTTGTAATATGTAATGTAATAGATGATAAGTATTGTAAGTTTTTGCTAAGGTTTTGTCACTTAGCCAATTTTCCTTACTTTGTTGCCATCAATGCCAAAGGTAGAGATTGTTGACAATTGGCTTTATGTATTGATGTAATTGTCTTCATTAATGGCAACACATGATGTACTTACTTGCAGAAAACCTCGGTAATAAAGATGCTTAGCTTTTGGTACTCAAAAAATTGTCTATGTATGAAATTGGTTTACAATAGTACATTGTTCTATATGTAAAATGTTTCTGACATCATGTTATGACTAGCAAAGTTAGATGGAGATAGTATACATGTTTATGATGATGTGTATAATCGCAGACATTAGTATGAATAGTATGAAAAAGATATATTCACTATTTACCCAATGAAACAGAACAACAAAATTAAAGGAAAGGAATTTTTTTGTTTTCAAAATACTTACTTGACCAATTAGAGCCAACATCCTAGATGTTTACTCTAAGTTGGAAAAGTATACTATGGTCTTAGCAAACCTAGAAAAAATTTGTGGAAAGGCATGGCATTTATGCAAAGGACAACTTGCAAAAAGAAGTGTGCAATTGTATTCTAATAAGTGATATGCAAACTTTTTGTGAAGTGATATATGTGAAGTTTTTGGGAACCTGATTTTGTGATCCGAGATTGAATTGAGGTCAAAAATTAGTTGAGAAAGAAGTTACAACACCTATATACCTGAGGACTAATTTCTTGTTTGGGTAGTGCTCTCTTCTTGTAATTAGAAGTGCATGTTTGGGCAGTGACCTCTTCTTTCATCTATTGTACTACAACTCCTAACAGGGTTGTAATCTCCTAACAGGGATTCAAAGTCTCCTAACAAGGACTCTCTATACTGAATTTTCTCATTAACTCCTAATAGGGTACATCCTCTAACAAGGAACATATATATCAATATATTATCTAGTGGGTATCATCCCCATCGGGATTTTCCCTTGGCTAGGGTTTCCCTAGTTAACAAAATATGGTGTTATGAGTTCTCTTTATGCATGGCTATTATTTATGTCTAGCATTACTTGTTTACTTTCTTATGCATGGTACAAAGTAATTAATAATATCCAGTTGGTGACAAAATTTTGTAGAATACTAATTCAACCACACCCCCCCCACTTTCACTATTCTCTATTTCTAACAATTGGTATCAGAGCACAGTTACTCATAAGAGGCTTAACAACTTCAATAAGATCCCTATGGATATAGAACTGTTGATGAAGAATAATGAAATATTTTACATTTATTTGATGTAAGATGTTTAGTTTATTATAGATTCTGAGTTATACAAATTGAATCTTTTTTTTTCATTTTTTCAGTTTAAAAAGAAGGAAAGCATAATAAGACATTTTGTGCTCATTTCATTAAGAATTTTAAATCTTACGATTCTACTTTTGATTTTATATTTGCAATTATATAATAAGATATTTTATACTTTATGTGAGGATCACTTTAGAGCTAACCCTGATCTCCTCACCATGTTTATCATCATTTCTATGTGTATTATCAAAAATAGAGGCATGGTAGCCAGGTAATGTAGAGAAATATTTATAGAGGAAATTTTAAGGGACTTCAACAGGGTCTTGGTCAATCTATGAAATGACCTCACTATCCCGAGAGTAGACAACTATGAAATTATTATGTTGAGAAATCACCCTATTTCTACGTATCCTATTACGTTTTTGGAGGATTTGGAAGGCTTCTTATATTTTTAAAGATGTTTTTTGAGATTTTGGTTTTAGTGGAGGAGAATCGGTTGGACAAGATAATTTTTAATGTCACACTAGTATGAATTTTAAATATAATCTGATATACTTCTAATATGGATAAAGAATTTCTTGTTATCTGTTACTATGAACACTTGGGTATCATAAGAATTTTTGATTGACAACTCATGACTCGTGTTCTAGGGATTTGTGACAATGCATTGCTAAGATAATTCCGGCACGAACAACTTGACCAAAGCTAGATCTCATCTTAGGATGCAATATGCTTGGAGCTTATTTCAAATATATATTTTAATCTTTTAACTACCTTTATAGTTATCAATTTAGCTATTTTATTTGGCCTAATGAAGGTTCATATAGGATAGTATGATGTCTTTGAGAAAGGATTATACAAACAGTTATGATCCTATGTCTAGACTGAAGATGTTGTATTCTGGTAATAATTGCTTTCTATGTATTAGAAAAAAAGTATTTTTCATAATAACATGGTTAACACAAGAATCCATGGCAACTATCTAAATTTTGTTTGATATTTAGAATAGAGGAGACTTCTGCTTAATTACAACATTACAAACACATAATAGAAACAAAGAAATAAAAACAATTGGCAAGAACAAAATATGGGCTTCTTATTATCGCCACAAATACAGGATTATAAAATTTTGAAATATGTAATATGAAAACCCACACAGATGCCTTACAACAATTTGCAACATAGAGCTGTGAACTATCATCCAAAGTTGTCCTAGACAATGTACAAGCATTCCTTAAATAGGCATTTTTATACTGCCCAAAAAGTTTCTAGACATCAAACCCTAACCCTTGAGATTGGCTAACTCTAAAATTACATATAGATTCATCTCAATACACCTTTGACACTTATTTTAGAAATTTGGTTGACCCAACTTTGGAAGGCCATAAATTTTGAACCATTCCTCTGATTGGCTATTATAACCACTTTTCATAATCCTAGGCTTGTGATCTACAGGACCTGACTAGTGTAAGCTCTAGTCGACCCCATTTCAGAGCCCATCTAGGGCCTCTAAGGTCTTCAATGGTGAGCCTAAATTTTTTATACCAAAATTGAACACCAAAGATCTGCAATAAATTGATGAATACTCATGATATGGCACTGAGCCTCAACTAGTAGGCTAATATATCCAAGATGAACATCCACCTCTAAAAATAGGACATTTTGAGCTCATATGACTGACTTACTAAGTAGAAAGCCTCTAGAAACAACAACTCTGCACTAAGAGAAACCTTATTCAAGAAACAAAAAGGAAATATTTTTGGGTGATGCAAGATTGCTCTTACACCTAGGATGCTCGTGCATTAGACACTAGGGGTAATTTGAGAAATGACCCCATCATGTCTTAGGTGTTCAGAGGAAAATCAAGGTGCTTAACCTTCTCCATTTCTAGCCATGATGAATTTTCAATTGGCCTCCCTTTCCATTTGACCAAGTACTCTTCATAATTTTTATTCCTTTTACTTTTACCAACATGACTATGTAGTATATATCCTCAATCTCCTTTATAGTCAAACTAGCTACTGGAGTAGTCCACTATGCTTTTGCAACTTCATCTCCATGACCTCCTTCATAATACTCTGTCAAATATGAAATGTTAAATACAAGTGAAATATTCAATTCAACAGACAACTCCACTTCATAGGAATTTCCAAAATCATGCCTCTTCACTATATTACACAGTCCAAACTTCGTCATTTTTAGCTTATTATATGTACCAACTCGAAAATGCTCTTTTCTCAAAATAACCATGACTTATTTTCCAATCTAAAATTATTTATACCTTTTTTCACATTCGCCTTATCTTTATACTTTGTATTCATCTTAATAATGTGCTTCCTCACCTCCTCATGGATATTCTTCAAATATTCAACAAAATTTTCCACTTCAGCACTACTTATTTATCCTTTATCCAACTACCTCAATTCATAAGCATTTATGGAACTTCTCCCATATACAATTTGGAATGGTGATTTACCAGTACTCCTGCTAACA
The DNA here is from genome assembly GCA_028749045.1 of Cupressus sempervirens. Taxonomy (NCBI): domain Eukaryota; kingdom Viridiplantae; phylum Streptophyta; class Pinopsida; order Cupressales; family Cupressaceae; genus Cupressus; species Cupressus sempervirens. The sequence continues at coordinate 179,157,328 of CM053785.1, read as the reverse complement.
AAATTATTGTATGCAAATTTTTCCTATGGTAAAATCAGATCCCATCCGTTCCGCTTATCTCCAACCAAACAACACAATGAATTCCCCAAACTCTAGTTCATAACTTATGTATGTTCATAAGTTTGCAGATGGTGTTAATACTATTAGTACAAAACATGGACTTAGACTCTCTCAAATCAACCCCTTCTGCAACAACTCATGAACTTGTCTGTTCAACTCTTCACTTTCTATTGGTACAATTTTGTGCATTGTGTTGTTTGGAAAACTTTCTCCTAGAATCAAATCCATCTAGTGATTGATCTATTTCCCAATTGGGGATAATCCATTAGGTACATTATTTGACACAATATCAAGAAACTCTCCCAAAAAAATTGCAACTTCTACAAATACCTCCTCTACTTCTTCTTTACCATCTTTTGGGATTACAAAAAAATACATATGTTCATGCTTCATACCTTGGAGAAACTCCTTTCCATCAACAAAACATATTCTAGTAGCACTACATACCTTGTCTTCTTTCTCCTTTAATGGCTCCAACTTATGTTTGACTTTGTCCTTTGTTAGAGTGTAGGTATTTGCTCACCCATCATGTACAACATGCTTGTCAAAGTTCCACGACCTACCTAGCAACATATGATACATGTCCATAGGTATGATATCACAAAGCACCTCATCCTGGTAGCTTCCAATCTCAAACTTCACTAGGCACTCCTCATCAACCATGACCTTGTGATCATCTTGCACTTAGAAAATATGGTATGGATGCAAGTATATTTACCTCTTGATATTTAACTTGGTGACCATATTTTTTGACACCATATTGTTAGTACTTCCACCATCAATGATCACATCACAACACTTATCCTCACATTTGCACCTTATGCGAAACAAACTCCTCCTTTGGTCAGGTTCATTCTCACCATTCAGCAAGACTCCCCTATTAACTAGGAATTCTCCTCTTTTGGGATCTTCAAAATGGGATGATTTGAAATCTTCATCAACATGTGCAACTCTGGCCTAGCCTTCAATTCTTTGATCTTTCCTTCCTTGCTGCTGGGAACATTCAAATACTTTATGCCCTTCCTCTCCATAGTGAAAATGTTCTCCACAAAAATCTCCTCTTCCCAATCCTTGCCCTTTTCCTCTTCCTCTCTGATCTCAGTTATTTTGATCATGAAAATGATTGGAATTGCTTTCCCTTTGGTTCTAACTGCTATTACTCACCTCATCCTTGTTCTAGTCATTGAACTTTCCTTAACTCTTAGGATAATTCAACTCTCCTTAACTCTTAGGGAAAATTGGTATGCCTCCTCAATACTAGTCATTTAAACCAACCTTAACCCATTGAAATAAAGGGAAAATTTCTCCTTATCATCTTCTACATGGTCGACTCTAATGAGAACTCGGTAGAACACTTCAATGTACTCTTGAACATATTTTCTCGCTTACTTCAACCCTTGCATTTTCTTTAGCAGATCAAGCTCATAATCCATGGGAATGAATTGTCTCTTCAATTTAGCTATCATCCAGTCCCATCTAGTGATTTTTTCCTTTCCTCTTCTATTTTGCTCCAACTAAATCTCCTGCCACTAGATCTTTGCATGTTCCTTTAGTTTCGCCTTCATAAACTTGACCCTATTAGGATCCTCAATATCTTTGTGTTCAAAGTATTCTTCCAATTCATTGATCAATCAATCAGCTCCTCTGGGTTAAGATTTATCGAAAATATGGGAACCTCAAACTTAGGTCTTTTTCCAATCTTGGAGATGGCCTTAAAAAACCTCTCTTCCTTTGGGTTTAGAACTACCTCTACTTCAACATTTTCTTCTTCTTTGTCCTGATCCTTGCTTTCATCTCTTATGAAAAGATTTATTCCTTTGCACATTTTTTCTTCCAATGCTTACATCTATCTTTGGAGGGCTCTAAAAACCTTAAGTGTAACACCTATAACTCTTCAACCATGCTCTCTTCATGGAGGCATTTTCCCACTTCTGATGAAACCCTAGTGCAAACTACCTCACAATCGATGATTTGTCTACACACTCAACCCAAACAGCAATTCTGGTGTAATTGCTTCACAATCGATGACCTATTTACTCAAGAATAGTAGCATTTTTACATAATTGATTAATTAATTATATTTTCTTGGTGTAAATATTGTGTTCAAGTGTTGTATTTAATTACTTGCTCCTTTGTCCATTGTTAAGGGTTTGTTTAACATTTTGTTATCTTCATCCGTAATGATTTTGGGGATAACACTAAGCATTTTATTTTGTGTTGTACACTTAGAGAAGTCATAGTTATTAAGAATGTTCTTGAAATAAGCCACCAATATTTATGCAACTCTATTTGGTTCTTCTTCTATGTTTCCTTGAGCATTTTTTATTTTGGTTATTTTATTGATCTTACGATTATTTAATGTGCTATTATGGAACAATTTGACATTTCAATTGCCTTCAACTAGCCATGTCTCTCTTGATTTTTGTTTCCAAAATATCTCTTCTAAATAGCTAGTATGTGCTCTTGTTTTCCTAAAAGTTCTTTTTCTTTTAGATATCTATCATTATCCATACCTTTTCTAATAATTTCTTCATTTATTTCTTTAAGCTATTTTTCATTATCTAATTTTCCTTTGAATATATCATTGAAATGCATTTTATTCCATTTTAGGATATTCTCTTTAAGTCTTTTTAGTTTTGACACAAACTAGAACATTTTGGAACCTTTGAATGATGATTTGTTACACCATATTTTTATGTTTTCCATAAACTTATCATCTAAAAACCACATATTTTCACATTTAAAAGGGTTTCTAGATGGCTTATCTGAGACTAGAAATTCTAGTTTGATAGGATAATGATTTGATCCCGTGAAAGGGAGAATTTGAGCTTGAAAGGCTAGGCCAAGTGTACTAAGATTTCTTTTAAATAAGAATCTATCTAGTCTTTCCACTATGTTATAGAAGCATGCTCTTCTATTGTTCTAGGTGAATATTTCATTTTTGATATGGATGTCCATAAAATTATTAGATTCCATCCATTTCCTAAAATCTATAGTTGCTTGAGAGACAACCTAAGATCCCCCAAATTTCTCTACTAGGCTAATAATTGCATTAAAGTCTCCTCCTATTATAACATATCCTTCTTGAATTCCTTCCATAAAACTTCTTATATCCGTCCACACTTCTCTTTTGTCTAAAGTATTTGTAGATCCATATACATTGATAAGAGTTAGTTGGATATTGTGTCTAAACCTTTTGATTTTGCCTCCCATCCATTTCCTATTTGAAGATATGTTACTTGTACTCGACTTTTCTTGGGTTCCAAAGTATTCCAAGTCCGTCTGATGCACCAACTGATTCGATAAAGTCTTCTTTCCAATTTCTGAATTTCTTTTCCAATTTTTTTCCTTCTTCTTTATTTAGTTTGGTCAATTGAATTAGAATTAGTTCATATTCGAATAGGGTAAGATTGCGCATTAATAAGTATTTTTTGCTAGGGGCATTTAGTCCCCTAGCATTCCATGAGGTAATTCTCATTTCTTAGTGGGAAGGAAATTCTCCTTACTAGCATCTAGGATCTCATTTATATTTTGGCTTACGTTGTTGCATTTCTTAATTCTTTTAAATATTTTCTGCCCCTCTTCAATTTTGGCTTGCAATAGTTTGGAGCTTTGAGCCATGTTGATTCATTGAAATGCCTAGTGTATTTGTATGAACTCATTAATATTTTCCTTTGTTGAAGGTAATAGTTCTTCTCCCACTCTTTCTTCTTCCTCAGCTAGTTCTTGTATGATTTGTTCTTCCAACTCTATTTCAAAAGCTTATGATATAATTCCTAATGCCCAAAGTCCCACAGCTTCATCATTCTCTAATTCCTTCCCTGTGGCTTCTAGGACTCCAAATTCCTCCCAAGTCTAGTTGTTTTCTAGCTTGAATACTCTTCTTCTAATGTTGGAGCTTTTGTATTTACTTGGTTTTCCTTTTCTGTCAAACTTATCTTGTTTAATACACATTCGACTTCAATTAGGATGTTAATGGTATCGTTAAGCTCCTTACTATCCTTTTCATGGTTTTTTCCCAGTTCTAGATCTTCAAAGGGATTTTTTCCATTCTCTGGTGTTTGCCAAAAATTTTGTGATCTTTTCTTAGCTCTTTTTCGAATGCTGATATTGCTCTATTGCTCTGCTAAAGCTGGGGGAATATTTAAGGATGGAAAATCTTTATTGCAATATGTAGATTGATTTAGAAGCTGGATCTTCCCAAAAGTATCCATGTTCTCAGACGCCATATTTTGACCTTCTGATCCCTCTTTGTTAGATTCCATATTTTCACTTCTATTGTCTAGTTTGAAAACTTCTTTTGGTGTAGACTGCACTTCATTGTTGTCTATGTTACTATCTACAATATAACTTTATTTAAGATTTTATGTAGGTTTATTAGAATGTTCTAGATAATATGAAGTGCTTGCTTCCTGACATTTAGATAATTGAAGAGATTTCAGGGGTTTCTTGTTGAGTGATTCATCTACTACTATACCTTGAAGTTGGATTTGATGAGCAATATGTTCCTTATGTCCAAGAGTGATTTGTTCATATATATCATTTTGAGTTAGGAGTAGTTCATGTGATAGTTTACGATAACTTTTCAAGTTGAAATTCAAGTTAAGAATAAAATCCTTACTCGTCTGACATAGATGGAATTTTTGAAAGGTGCTTATAGAGTTGGTAAGTACCTTAATTTTCTTATTGAGCTCACTTTCTTTCCACATCGTGCCAAATCCTCTTGTATTGTTTCATTAATATGAGACAAGTATTTTGTTGACAACTCTTTGTGGGCATTAGATTCTACCAACTTCTCTGTCTCAATGTTTTTGTCTTGAATCTAGTTTTCATTTTTTGTATCCTTCCCCTTGGTTTTCTTTATCTTGGATGATTTATCTACCAAATTTGATCTGATTGTCATGTTTAGTATATTCTTGACATCATATGTCCATTTTATGTTATCTGAGACCCTAGAAGATTGGAGATTCTTAATCTTCTTGATTTTATCCTTGTACCTATTGAAGGTAAGACTGTAAATGGATCTATTGGTAATGATATTTTTGGTTTTAGGTTCCTCGCATCCATATTCTGAGTTGATGAGGAAGCTAACATGGTTGGATTTAATGTGATCATATTCTATACCTATAAGCTCACCAAGTTCTAAACCTATTTTGTACAGAATCTGGTTGATTTAATTCAGGTGGTATGTTTTTGCATTCATACCATGAAGGGACTATAATTTTCTCCAAATTTTGTTCATTAAAATTAAGTTCCCAGGCTAAAAAATTAATAGTATGTCCTTTATAAAGCACATGTGGTATCGTAATTAAATAATTTCTAATTTCTAAATTTAGACAGTGCAAATACAACACATTATTAGAAAAGATAGAGATACTTACATGTTTGTCACAGAGATCCCTTAACCATCTAATGAGATTCTGACGTATGTCGTGAGGACCATTCTAAATTGCAAAGATGCCTAATTCTTGGCACTCTATCCATCTATCTTCTGTATCGTTTTCACTAGTGATCAGAACATCTTTAAAGTTGTTATGCTCTGATTCAAATGGGTTTTTATCTGGATTGCAAATAGGAATCAACAAAGGTAAGCTGATATTTTTGTAGGAATTTTGAATAAAGTGAGATTTCCTATGAGGAGGCATGTAGGCTTGGGTGGATCTGGGTAGAAGGACAGAGTTAGAAGGTTTGGAGGGAGGGGCGAGAAGACGAATAGGGTTTCTTGGGGCCAATAGGGATACTATTTGTCAAGGAGACCTTTAGCAGTTTAGATGAGCACAGATGATTAGTTGAAGATAAAATAGGCTTATTCAGGCTTAGGGCAGATCTATATTTTTTGGCATTTTTGGTAACTGCAAAAGTCTCAGATTTCTTTTTGAGTCGGAGATCTTCAATATTATGAGATGATTCTATGCAAATCTTATGACTTGGTTTTCCTAGATGCTGAAAAACTTTGCAAATCTTATGACTCGGTTTTCCTAGATGCTAAAAAACTTTGCAATTTCGTACCTGAATCCATCCTTCCTCTATTGAATTAGCTCTGGGAGGCGTTAGGGTTACCTTTCTTAGAGCGTCTTTGTCCTTGGCAATGTGAGATTCGACCAAGGATGCAAAGGATAGCCAGTATTTTCTTTGATTGGCGTTCTAAATCTCTTTGCCAATCTTGGTAGAAGATGCTTATAGGTTTTCAAAATATTACTTTGTTCTTTGGGTTGAGAGGCATCTTTCTCTTTTGAACTTCTCTATGCGAAGGGTTTGGACAGATTACTCCTAGGTGCCGGATTCGCTAGAGAAGGTATTTCACAATTTTGTGTTTGCTATTACATTTTGGGGATGAATCTTTCGTCGATAAATGCTGAAGAATATCAAAATTTTTAGTGGTAGGCAAAGGATGAGATCGAGCATATTTAGTTTTTAGATAGAGCAGTTCTTGCTTTTTCACTATGTCTACTTTTCAGGCAGAGCCATCGTTCTCATTTGAACATAAATCAAAAATGTATTTTTGTTATATATTGCTACAATATATATAATATCTTAGTTGAATTTTTCTATTTTTATTATTTATTATTTTATTTTACTTTAAATTAATAATTATATTTTCTTTTTCTAACTAAAATTTATTTAAAAATAATTATAATTATTTAAAGGTGAACCATATTATTATACTTTGTTAGACTAATAAAAACATTGTTTAAAAACTAACATGTAACAATAATCTATTGGTTATTGATTAAAATTTGATCGCTTGTGAGGGCAAAAGATGAACTCCATTTGTATTTGATTGCGGAGTGAATAAGTCATGAGCAAGGCCTAAGGTTTTCTTTTCTTTGTTATTAGTGCCTACCCTAGGCAAGAATACTAATGGATCCTTAGGTTCTCGGTATAATAATTTTTAACCAATAGAATTTGAGAATTAATATGTTTCTAAAGTTTATTAGATAGTTTATTAATTTTCTATATTTTCATAATTTGTAAAAAGTTATTTATCTGAACTTCTATTGGCACTCACCAATAAAAGCAATGAGGAAAATTGGATTTGGAAGCTAAAATTAGGAAAAAATCAACTACAACATTAAATGTGACAACTTAAAAGCTTTATAATTACGATTCTGGAAGCTTCGCATAGAAATTTCTTCGTGTGTTCTATCTCGACTTCCCAACTCCGGAAGGTTCTGGAGGAATGGTTGAAAAATATCAGCGTTTGAGGTTGGAAATGCCGTTAAATTATGTAAACGGCTCTGCAAATTCAAACCATGCCTAGCGAAGATCCTCCTGCTCCCTTTCAAAGTGAAGCTCTTCTTTGCTAGATAAATATTATTTTGGATATTTTTAATTCATAGTTTTTTCTACATTATGAATGTAAGAATACTTTAATATACATTATTGCAGTTTGGTATTGTTTTCGGATGCAAAATGAGGAATTCATAATTCTAGAGATTGTAATTCAAAAATTCTTAAACAAATACTAAAATCTTTGACGAGATGCCTGCGTTGAAAAATGAATGATTTATAATTTTTAGGCATCTATAACTGAAATACATTCATTGAATTGCAAAGTGTAGCATTTCAAATGCCTGAATTGGAATGGAAATTATATAAGTGTTGGAGGCCTCAGAAGCATAACCCCTATAAATTATACCAAAGGCCCTCGAATCATAAACACTATGACAAAGTAGAAAGGAGATCCTACAGGTGTAAATACTGTAATCTACAGAGTACGACCCAAAATTATAAATTTTGTATATTGAAGAGCTACTGAGTTCCTCCCCAAATTAGTGTTCTCATCCGTTCACATTGCTAACGACCCCGTCTTTGATTTCAAACTGACCTTGATACAGCAAAACATGAATTTCCTCTCATGCCTTACCCACCATCAACGTATCATTTTCACCAGATTACTATTCTACAAAGCATTCAAATCAGCCTTTACAGATTTCTAATTCATAACATAATAAGACCTCTGAATTTTAAGGGTATATTTATACCATCATTAGCAAATAGACCCAATGTTTCATTCTCAGCTACACCCATTTCATATTCCACCGTATTCTTGTCAACCCATTTTAAATTTCATTAAAATATAATGACCCAATGCAGGAACATACTTACCTACACAACTCTTACCAGTTACAAACAAGACCTTGTTTCTAAAATCTCTATTATTGTTGTAAATCTCCTTTGAGCAACCAGACCCTCTCAGATGTTGAAAAATGCATCAAAGAATTTGCTGTGTTAGCTTGATTTAGTGTTCTCAATGAATAAGAGCCAAAGAAGAATTACTCTGATACCAATATGCTTCAACCATTTCAGGAGTGCTTCCTTTAATCTCAGATATTTCCCCCTCCTTATAAGCCTTAGTCGTGAGCTTCCACTTAGAGTATCAAGAAGCCAAAAATCTAAAACAAAATAAGAATGTTTTGGGTCCTATACATGTACATTGTTCATTTTTTAAACTCAATTCTAGAAGTTTGGCATTTGTTGGGTGATGTGACGTGCTCCCCTGCCCACAGGTGGTTAATTATGTGGTGTTTCATGTTCACTAACAGTCATGGCTTTTGGTGCAACGGCAAATGGGCCCAACAATTGGTATCAGAGCTTGGTTTTGGCCTGGTCATGGGTTCAAATCTCTCCGGTGCCTTCCCGACCCGCGTAAGCACCTGGTATGTGCGTTGAGGGGGATATTGTTGAGTGATGCGACGCGCTCCAACAACATTGTCCATCTCTTTTACTTGAACATTTTGTTGCATTGAAGGACTGATTACATTTTATGGAAGGCCTTCTTCAGTTTGCACCAGAAAATCTTGAGTTGGTTCTCTCTATAAAATGGGAGCTCCATGAATTCTTTGCAAAAGACAATGTGAAAAGTATCTCCTAATTTTTCCCTAACCAGCAATGTTTTTGGCTAGATGTCTTGTTCAAATGACATTACAAGTAATGGTGAAGCCAAGGCAATACATTTGAGTTGCATAAAAACTAAGAAAGCATTTAGCAACCCACGTACACAGCTCTAAATAGTTGGTGGCATGTGTTGAAATGTCCCTTTACTGATTTTATATAATATTTCACACCTCTAATCAGATTTTCAAAATCAAACAACTAATATAACAAAGATCCACCAAATTTCTCAAGAAACCCCAAATCGGGTATGCTAGAAATAGTGCCAAAAGCTTCACAGCTTCACCTATTATTAATAAATTTGAAAATGGACATTTTTACAAAAATTTCAGCAGCATAACAGCCTATAAAATGACATTTCCAGATTTGTATAACATGCACACAATAGCTCCCAAACGGAGAACAAAAACAATGCTCATCGGGCTTCCGAAAATAGCACAAAATAACCCGGAATCACTACAAAAACATAATAATCTATCAAAGAAGTATAATCATATCCAAATACATATTTTCAGCTCTATTTTAACATTTAAAAGTCTGATATACAGCAGCAACCCAAACTGATATAAAATACTCAACCGGAAACACCAAACTCTTACAAAAAATACACTCGAAAACTCACAAATCTGCACTGTTCAGCACAAAGGCAAACTCTGCATGAGCATGCACATGGAATGGCTTCAGAATCCCATCCTTAGCCTTCTTGAAAACCTGCAAACTCCCATTCTTGGGTCTCCCTAGAAACCTGCAAACTCTCGTTCTTGGGTCTCTTTTTCCACAGGTTTGGCAGCCTCTGAAGAATAACAAAGAATTGAGCAAAAATCAAGTTCTGGAATGGGCCCAGAATGCCTCCAAACCCCTTAAAAGAGGGCATAACCCTAACTCACGTCCAAGAGGGGTTAATAAAAAATATTTTAATAATAATTTTTATTTATTAGTCCATTCACTTCCAAAGATTATCCCCTTTTTCCGAAACTTCACCTTTTTGGGCCTGCCTGCCTTAGAAAATATTATTATTTGAAAAGGGGACATGACAAATCCTCCCCTCCCAAATATTGCTTGTCCTCAAGAAATGGCTGAACAATAAACCAATCAATCCACCTGGATCCCAAATGTAGTCATGAACTATACTACTACCAAATAACATAGGCTCCTGCAATACCCTCTGCAATATGACCAAGAGGAATCCATAATCAAATTGACAATTACAGCTCAACCAAACTCCAAAATCACCACTACCACAATCAGAAACCCACAAGACACAAACTCTTAGAACATCAGAACCCAAGTAAAGTGGACAAATCAAACTGCCAACACAATAAATACCATCAACGCATCCCACTGGCCTATACGGAATGTACAATCCAACTCTGCAACAATGGTGAATGCTCTCAAATGAAACTATACCAAGTATGGAGAATCCACACACTATACAACTCCTGCAGTCAACACAACTCTGTAGATCATCGACCACTATCTCATAACCATAACTCCCATGCACCCCTGATGGTGAAAAGCCATCACAAGATAAACAACAAGAAATGGAACCCAAACCAAATTTTTCTGCCATCAACTCCTCAACACAAGGATCAAATGCTAACTGATGTACATACCCTGCAATATAATGTTGATTAAAAAAACTAACCTCAGTCAACAGCTCACCATGAACAAGTGATACAACCCACTATGACTGATCACTAGCTAAGTCAGGAGATGTCATAGCCAAAGGAGTAGAATCAATAACAACACCCATTGAAGCATCACTCCCAAACTCTTTCTCTAAGTCACATATTATCGAGCTGTCAACTGCATAACCTATCACCATGTCATGCCCATCACAACTCTCATCTTGAGGCATCAAACTGTCCCATAACTGATGATAAGCACCAGAAACCAAAGTACATCTTTGTATCATCATCTCATCAACATGGTCATCAAAGGAAAATTGATGAGCGTACCTCACAGTGTAATGTCGATAGAATGCGCCAATCTTGGTCAGTGGCTTAGACTGTAATCCAGATGAAACTAACTGCAATTGATCATTAACCATGTTGGAACTGACTACTACCTGCGAAGATATCACCAAGGGAGTAGTATTACTAGCAGGAACCATGCCAACTGCCGACTCACCAATATCACAGATGATCTTTGATACATCTCTAGTCTTCGTGCCATCAGTACTAGAGGCCACCACCATGTCAGGCATACAACAATATGCTACAACACCCAACTCAACTGAACCTGAATCTAGTGGGAATGAACCTGATATGCCAATGTTAGTATCAAGGATGGATGCATCCCCATCTCCACTGTCTCTAACAATCTCGGCCATGGACATCCTCAGATCACCAAACACCACAGCTTGTGACTGTATAGAATCAAGTAAAGACTGTAGTCGCTCTAACTCCATGGTCACCTTAGCCAAATGAAACTGTGACTCCTTGAAAGCCAACTGTGTACTCTCAAGAATCTCAGAAGTCACCTCAAGCTGCTCAGTAAGCTCACTCACCTCATCTTCCTTGGCCAACAATGCATCATATGCTGTACTACCCCACTCCATAAGATAATCTCTGTCGGCTACCAACTGCATATAATTCTGTCTCAAAATATGAATAGCCTCCCATAAAGAGTGGATCTCTATCAAGGAAAGATAACTACCTTCCTGCTCATCACTAGTAGGAGAACCCTATCCATAAACTGCTAACAATTGACGAGCAGCATCAAAATGCTGGCAAGTGACAACAATGTCTCGGTCACTAACTCTCAACTGATTAGACACATGATGGCACTGGCTTGATTGTCTCCTACAAACCTCCTCTGATGCACTGTCTAAAGGAGTATCCTCAAAGTTACTAGTCTCTAGAGTATTACCATCCATATCCTGTGAATCAAATCTAAAGCTCATATCAACATACAGAGTATCAAAAACATTAGCACTGCTGTCCAACTCCTCTGTACCCAAGGAAACTAAGTCTTCAAAACTGCCCACTGCATCCTCCTGGATGTCATCAATGCCAATATGATCCTGGGACTCATCTATACACACTGCCAAATATGGAATATCATCAACACATTCCAGCAAGTATGGTCGACTGGATATATGAACAAAGCCCAACACCAGTGTATAAAAACTAATACCAACATTAGATAAGCTCCTGACACAAGAAAAGACAACACCGTGCAATCTGCTAATCAAATCCATGATAGCACCCAAACAATCACTGCTACCAAAAAGTGTTAAAGATTTCCAATCAACTGAATCCCAAATGCCAATATAACAATCTCGAGTCCATATCCGTAAACTATAATCAGCTGGTAACTCAAGCAAAATCCTCACCTGAGTAATATGACCAATACCAACTAATTCCACATACCTGTCTGACATTATCCCTATATCCTGGATGTGAATGCAAGATGAACTCGCAACATTATCGATGTCCACATATGATCTACCATTCACAAAAAGCTGAGTATTAGGAGTGCAAGATGAAACTAAACTCAATTCCATGCCATGCTTATCCCCATGTCTCTCCCAGTCTTGTAATGCCAATGGAGTATTCACCAAAGAAGCTCGAGTGTCCTCAAGCTCATGAGAAATCCTGTCAACTTCCTCCTCCTTCCTCCTCAAGGCATCTGAATAGTCTCTGACAAGGCTAAGAAGATGGTCACGATCTGATAGAAGATGTAAATAACTCAACTTCATCATTGCCATTCCTTCCCTAATCGCTTGTGAGTCAACAGAAGGAGACTTTGCCTGAACTCCCTTATGTCTACCCTGTAACTGAATCATCTGAATGTGATCCTCTATCATATCCCGCATCCTGTCATGATAAGATAATGAAGTCACAATACTATCTTTGTTCACCTTCAGCTGGCTAGACAAATCATGTGAAGTACTACCTGCCTTAACCTCATGTGATGAAGCATCTAACTGTGCCTGGTACTCTTTCTCAGCAAAGTCATGAATGCTCAATGTCTTCTCATCTCTACCACGTATCTCACCATCATGCACAACAACATCCTCATAATCATCATCTAAACCCACTACCTCCTGTGGCAGAGTAGAATCTGAGACCTTTGCCTGGCTATTAGCTAGTTTCTCAAACTCCTCATGCAAGTTCTTGGTAATTGTGTCATATGCCTTGTGAGAAAATTTGCCAAATAGAAATCTAGTCAACTTATCCACCTTAGTTGGGTCGGACAACATGTCATTCATCATACGGTGGTGCTCAACCAACTGTTCAGACATGTCATGGCTTAATTTTATAAGTTTATCTCGAATGTCTAAATAACCATCCTTTCTACTGTTTTGACTCTGGATATCAATTGTCCAAGATCGTGTCCTCTGAGACTCTGTACTATACCTGTCCATTCTGGATAAAGTAGAGTGTAACCCCAATAGGATATAACTTCTTCAAACACCAAGAACTAACATGCAAATGATTAGAAGTAGCATGCAACCATAGATTTTGACATGCAACTGATTAGAAGCAACATGCAATCATAAATTATGACATGCAAGATCTGGGTAGTTATCAAAACTGACATGCAAGATCTAGGTAGTTATCAAAACTGACATGCAAGATCTGGGTAGTTGTCAAAACTGACATGCAAGATCTGGGTAGTTGTCAAAATTGACATGCAAGATCTGGATAGTGTCAAAAGTAACATGCAAGATCTGGGTAGTTGTCAAAACTAACATGCAAGATTTGGGTAGTTGTCAAAACTGACATGCAAGATCTGGGTAGTTGTCAAAACTGACATGCAAACTTCTACAAACCCTCAGGCTGGCAAGATCATGGCTCTGATACCACTGAAATGTCACTTTACTGATTTTATATGATATTTCATGCCTCTAATCAGATTTTCAAAATCAAACAACTAATATCACAAAGATCCACCAAATTTCTCAAGAAACCCCAAATCGGGTATGCCAGAAATAGTGCCAAAAGCTTCACAGCTTCACCTATTATTAATAAATCTGAAAGTGGACATTTTTACAAAAACTTCAGCAGCATAACAGCCTATAAAATGACATTTCCAGATCTGTATAACATGCACACAATAGCTCCCAAACGGAGGACAAAAACAATGCTCATCAGGCTCCCGAAAATAGCACAAAATAGTCCGGAATCACCACAAAAACATAATAATCTATCACAGAAGTATAATCATATCCAAATACATATTTTCAGCTCTATTTTAACATTTAAAAGTCTGATATATAGCAGCAACCCAAACTGATATGAAATACTCAACCGACCAAACTCTTACAAAAAATACACCTGAAAACTCACAAATCTGCACTGTTCAGCACAAAGGCAAACCCTGCATGAGCATGCACATGGAATGGCTTCAAACTCCCGTTCTTAGCCTTCCTGGAAACCTGCAAACTCCCATTCTTGGGTCTCCCTGAAAACCTGCAAACTCTCGTTCTTGGGTCTCCTTCTCCATAGGTTTGGCAGCCTCTGAAGAATAACAAAGAATTGAGCAAAAATCAAGTTCTGGAATGGGCCCAGAATGCCTCCAAACCCCTTAAAAGAGGGCATAACCCTAACTCACATCCAAGAGTGGTTAATAAAACATATTTTAATAATAATTTTTATTTATTAGTCCATTCACTTCCAAAAATTATCCCCTTTTTCCGAAACTTCACCTTTTTGGGCCTGCCTGCCTTAGAAAACATTATTATTTTTTAATTATTTGAAAAGGGGACATGACATGTGTCCCCTACAGTGGAAGAAGGATCATCAAAAATCCGTGTCCATGTTTATTCGGTCATAAATACTTGCTGGTGACAACTGTAGTTTGACTTTTCAATTCACCTTTCTGCGATAAATACAATAGTTATTTAGCGATAAATATTCGCTGATGACAATTGCAGTTTGAATTTTGCATTGATCTTGTGATAAATACCAACTACATTTTGACAGTTTCTAATGATCTTTCTTCGGTGATAAATACCAACTACAGTTTTACTTTTTCATTGATCTTGTTCTCCGATAAATACCAACTATTGTTTAACAGTTTTGAATGATCTTTTTGTGGAAATAAATACTTGCGGACAACTATAGTTAGACATATATTACTTAGGCTGACAACTGCAGTTCAAAATTAAATACTTGTGGTTGACAACTCAAGTTCTCCATTTTAACCCTTCAACTACTATAGGCAACTACTATGGGCGCCTCCGAAAGATATCATTCGACGTATTTAATATAGATTGATCTGAATAAATATATATAAGCTAGTGTAAAAATTTCCTTACAAATTGAACCAATATTATTTTCAAAGTATAATCTTTAAGGGCCTGTTTAGCTGGAAAATATAAAAATGTGAATAGGAATACTTATTCTCGAACAAAAAATGGGGTTACGTATTCCTATTCTTGTTTGGTTCACCCAAAATTTGATGTGAAATTCACGGACTCAAAAATTTATGTTTTCTAAAATTAAAAAAATAGGAATACGCATTCCTATTCCACCTATTTAGGTAGAATAGAAAATGCTCATTATTGGGCCAACATTGGAATACGTATTCCAATTTTATTCCTATTTCAATTTTGATTTGGTGCATCCAAACACATAATTCAAAATTTTAAGAATATACATATGCCTATTCCACTTGTATTTCCGTTGCCAAACGAGCAAGCAGTAAATTTGTTGGATGTGAAGACCTGCAGCTGCCGGCAAGCAAATTAGGAAACAAATAGAACCACAAATATTCCATCCGGCTGCGATTCCAACACCTAACATCCATATAGAGTTTGGACAAAATTGATTGAAGCGATGTCATAGCAAGTTCCTTAGTAAGTGCATGATGAATTTTCTCAAGAATTTAAGAAAATTGCTATTATTAGTAATGAAAGTTTAAAAATTGTTAATATTTGGAATTAAATTTTATTGAAGTATGGATGGTCTTAGACTAATTTAAAAATTTGTTATTAAAATCTGACAAGGCTTTCTACCATGACAAAAGAAAGCTTTGATTCCTAATTCAATTTATTTATTTATTTCATTATTTAATTATTGATATCCACTACTATTCTCTTTTCAATATCTATAAATAATATTAACTTAAATTAAATGAATTTCACTCTAAAATTATAAATCAAATTCTATTACAATATCAAAATTTGACTCTTCCTTTTCAATATCTAGCAAGGGGGGACTTATCTATTTAAAAATAATAATTAGATCACGTTGATCACCATTTGTCTAGATACTAGTGGTCTTTAAATCATGAAAAAATCTCATGATAAAAACCACTTACACTACAAGGTAGATGGAGCCTCCAACTTTATATTTAAGAATAGTTTAACCATTAGCCACGAACAATGGCTTATGTTTTGTAAAGGTAATTAGTTACAAAATAAAGAATTGAAAGAAGATGATTATTGTAATGATAGTAAGATAGTACTACTCTTATGGCCGCATGGAGTATTCAAGGCGATTATGTGCTTTTAGTAAACATGCCTAGCTTATCATACTTACCTGCTTCAATCTTTAAAGTTTGCACAAATATTCTAATCTATGTACAACCAATCCTCCATCTCACCATACCTTTTAAAATAAACTTACAACACAATAGGGAGGAACTTTGATACCCACATTGAACATAGTTTGTACTTTATTTTTCAAATAGATTAATTAAAATATTTGAACTTTGACATTTCATCAATTTAAAAAAATTAAATATAATTATTATTTTAATAAAATTTTAATATTATTTAATATTAATAATTAAGAAATTTTATTAGAGATTTTTATTTTATTGATAAATTATATAAGTTTTTAACTATATGCCACTAGTGAGATGAAGTTATGTTAGGGATTATGGGTTAGGGTTGGGAGAGATGAGGTTATGGGAGAGTGAGATATGAAGTTAGGGTTTACAAAGATGGGGTTTAGGAGTTAGTGAGTGATTTAGGGTTTAGAGAGCGGTTTAGGAGTTAGAGAGAGATAGAGGGGAGAGATGAAGTTATGCTAGGGATTATGGGTTAGGGTTGGGAGAGATGAGGTTATGAGAGAGTGAGAGAGTGAGATATGAAGTTAGGGTTTACAAAGATGGGGTTTATGAGTTAGTGAGTGATTTAGGGTTACAGAGCAGTTTAGGGTTTAGAGTGATGGAGTTTAGGAGTTAGAGAGAGATAGAGGGGAGAGATGAAGTTATGTTAGTGATCATGGGTTAGGGTTGGGAGAGATGAGGTTATGAGAGAGTGAGATATGAAGTTAGGGTTTACAAAGATGGGGTTTACAAGTTAGTGAGTGGTTTAGGGTATAGAGAGTGGTTTAGTGAGTGGTTTAGGGTTTAGGGCAATGGGGTTTAGGAGTTAGAGAGAGATAGAGGGGAGAGATGAGGTTATGAGAGAGTGAGATATGAAGTTAGGGTTTACAAAGATGGGGTTTAGGAGTTAGTGAGTGGTTTAGGGTTTAGAGAGTGATTTAGGGTTTAGAGCGATGGGGTTTAGGAGTTAGAAAGAGATAGAGGGGAGAGGTGAAATTATGTTAGGGATTATGGGTTAGGGTTGGGAGAGATGAGGTTATGAGAGAGTGAGAAAGTGAGATATGAAGTTAGGGTTTACAAAGATGGGGTTTAGGAGTTAGTGAGTGGTTTAGAGTTTAGAGAGTAGTTCAAGGTTTAGAGCGATGGGGTTTAGGAGTTAGAGAGAGATAGAGGGGAGAGATGAAGTTATGCTAGGGATTATGGGTTAGGGTTGGGAGAGATGAGGTTATGAGAGAGTGAGAGAGTGAGATATGAAGTTAGGGTTTACAAAGATGGGGTTTATGAGTTAGTGAGTCGTTTAGGGTTTAGAGAGTGGTTGAGAGAGAGAGAGAGAGAGAGAGAGAGAGAGAGAGAGAGAGAGAGAGAGAGAGAGAGAGAGAGAGAGAGAGAGAGAGAGAGAGAGAGAGAGGTTTTCAGATTATATGGTTAGAGAGTGGTTTAGGGTTTAGAGAGCAATTTAGGGTTTAGAGAGCAGTTTAGGTCAACATATTTGGATTTAAAGTTCAATATAGGAGTTAGAGTCAAATTTGATTCAATGTGAGAGTTTTAGTTCAAATTTGATTAGGTTTAGTGTTGTGATTTAATTACATTTAATGTTAAGTTTTTCTCCTACTTAAGGTTCAATGTTATGGTTTCAATTAGAATTTATTTGTGTTCACAATAAGAGGTAAAGTATGATTTAGTTCAATCTGATGGTTTTAGTTATCAGTTTACAATTGTTTCTAAATCTTTACCTTTATAACAATTTCTAATGATTTGTAATAAAAACAAAATAAAAATATTTAAATTCTCTAATTTACATCTAACTAATTTTCTATATATTGAATAATTTTTTTCTATTGTTTTCTAAAGTTTCAAAAGTTTCTAATTATTGAAGTATTTTCTAATATTTTTGAAAATTTCTAATATTTTCTAAAGTTTTAAAATTTTCTAACTATTATAAGCTAATTGAATCTAAATTTGATAAGTTTTAGAGATATTTTTCACACTAAGACAAATGCCATATTGCTATTAGGATTGAAATGTGTAGTTTTTGAGTCAAACTCATTGTCCCATATTTTCACATGAATCCATCTCTTATGTGATTAAATGAAACATTAGTACTCATTTGATCGATGTGAAGAGATATATTACCGCAACTTCCAAAAGGATCACTCATTAGCAAGTACAATTTACTATCTCATAATTTGTATGAATTAAAGGTAAATTCTATATTTTACAGTAAAATCTTATTTTTCTCTAACTTCTGAACTGAAAATATATTCAATAAAAAGATATTTTAGTAAGTTAGATTTTTCAATTTTGTATATATATATATATATATATATATATATATTTCTTTATAATATTTTTAAATTATTTTAATTTAAAATATTAATCAAGGTGAGACACTAGGGACTAGACTAACCCTTAATTACAATTAAGGACTATTGATTATGTACTTCATTACATGATCTTTAAAAATATTTTATAATTTTTTTTATCAAACTATGGAACTAATTTTAATAAAATAATTATAACGTATTTTTCCAATTTGAAGAACTTATTTTGTTTATAATGCTTTCTTGCTAAATGGTCTAGCTTTTTTATCTCTTATTAGTCGATAGGCTAAGTACTACTTTATCACTTTTTGAGTTCTCCAACTTAATTAGTAATTAAAACTCTTTACTTCCACCGATGGAAATCAATTATTTTTACGTTTTCTTATAAAATTAATATATTGTATAGTTTAGATACAAGTTTTTTCATGCTTAGAAATGAACAAAACTAATTTTTAGCCATGACATTGGCTAAACCATTTAGCCTCTTATACAAGCTTTTTACGGAAGCACTATAAAAATACAAATTTTGAGGCATTTATATTTGGTTTATGAAGTTGTTGTAATAATTTTCCAAATACTATTCATGATGCATTTTAATAATACTAGGATATAACATCAAAATTATAATATAATACAATATTATAATTTTTTTTATTTAAAAGAATTATTACTATATAAAATATGATACTATAATATGGTATAATATGATACTATATCATATAATGTATTAATGATGAGATATAATTTGTCAAATACTATTCATGATGCATATTAATAATATTAGGATATAAAATTTAAAATTATAACATAATACAATATAATAATCTATTTCTTAATTAAAGAATTATTACTATATAAAATATGATACTATAATATGGTATAATTTTATACTATATCATATAATGTATTAATAATGATATATAATTAAAAAAATACAAGAATAAACTACATTTAAGATTATTAAATAATACAGTTAAAATATTTTTAATTAAAATTATAAATATAATTTAAAGGATAAATAAATACCTTTTAGGATTATTATTAGATTTTTGTATTTAAATTTTAAAACTATAATTAATTAAAAAAAAAGACAAGTACTTAGCTATTACATAACACTTCTTATTATTATTTCAAATAATAAAATATATTTAATTTATTAAAAATAAAATAAAATTATTCTAGAATATTTTGTTTATCATTTATATATTTATCTCTTCTTCTCCCAATTTGACCAAATCAAGATTTAATATTTTTAATATCATAATATATTTTAATATCTCATGTATAAATTAAAGATGATCTTTTTAGACTTAGAAAATTATTTTTTAAACATATCATTGGCTAAATCATTTGAGGCCCGATAAAAACAATTAGTGATTAAAAATTTTAGAATGTTTTATTTATCCATCTCTAAAGTATTTAAAGTTCATTATAAAAATATATTTTAAGGGCATTGTATTTATCTAATGAAGAAAATAGTTAAACAAAAGCTCCATTCAAATCAAGGATTTTTTTAGTGGCGATTATTTGCCAATTGGAAAATATGTCCCGATCGGGCTATAGAAATTGGCGGAAAAAAACACCATATACTAGTTGACCAGTTCACCTAGATTTTATAAAATACTCATATAGTGGTCAAAATGTTTGCCACTATTATTACATAATTTCAGTTTGGTAGTCAGGTTCTTTGCCCATATTTCTCTTTAATGTTTACTCTTATTTGCCATGGAATTAATTGAGTGTCTCTTTTGACGATCAGCATTCACCAAATTCCCATTTTCCTATGTGAAATTTTTATTTGTCCTAGGACCCAATTCACCATGCATCACACACAATGGGGTCCCAAATTCCCACCCTATTCGCCCACTCGGTTACTTAAAATTACGCGGGGTTCACCAAATATTAGTTCTTATCATATGCAACGGTTGACCCATTTGCCAAAATAAAAATGGTTTATTTGTAGTTGTCTATTTAAGATATATGAGTTTCATTATTGAAACATGCCGAAAGAAGGAGCCTTCTTCATAGTATTGTGATCAGTAGAGAATCGAAACGACTACGACTACGAGTCCATAGTATTTTATTGCAGCCTTAATTTGCTGGAGATGTCATAGTCAAATTTAAATAGGAAGAGGAGTAGGACTAATGAAGGTGGAGATGTCCAAGAGAGGCCAACAAAATGCAGAAATATATCTTCATACTTTGGCAGGGGTAGACACAACAGTGTTGGTCAAAGTAAGGAAGGTACAACATCAGAGGAGCCTGTACAATCTCAACCTACACAGGAGTCCATTCAACAAATTGGGGAGCCTAATAAATATGGTGACGGAGTTGCAGAACCTGATCTCTCTAATGAAGATGACCTTGAAGAAGAATATCTAGTAAATAACCAGTAGCAGGATGAAGCAATTAACAGTAACACAAAAGGGAGAGGAAAATCAAAAGAAAAAATTGATCATCAATGGGAGATGACCAGGAGATTTAAATTTGATTGGGTAGCAAAGTATCCATTCATTGAGCCCGTGGACAATCCAATAGCAGGTGAGCCACCAGTAGAATGCAGATGTATAATTTGTAGTTGGAAGTATAAAAAGAAAAAGCGGTTGCAACTTAATAATCTATATGTAATTAATGTTTATCATTTAAATAACCCGAGCTTTGTTCATTTTTAATTTTTAATTGTTGTCTATAATCTACATGTAATAATGTTTATCATTTCAATCATCCGAGCTTTGTTCATTTTGTATTGGTAATAATAATAAGATATCTTTCGGCTTATTATATATAGTTATAGATAAACTAAACTGCGATGGTATTGGTAACTGTCGATAAAAAACTGTCAGAAATCGGGTGTACAATTTGAGAAGTGGTGTGTGGTTAGTGGTAGCATACTAACGAGAGAATGTCGCTACCATTGACATGGCATTTAATTCTTTCTGGGTACACTGTACTCTGTAGACAACTTACCTTGATACGTGTCAACATTTCGGTGACTACCTTGACAATTCTTCTTCCTTCAAGAAATGTTGGCTGAAATTAAACCTCAGCCATTGATCTTGGATCATCAGACAGTCTGAGTTCTCGAATAATACATTTAACATAATTACACTGGTAGTGGCAAAGATTATGTTTCCATAATGTACAGTCAAACAACCATGTCTTTAAACCATCACTTGCTAGTTGCCAGTTGCCAGTTGCCAATAATTTATGTAAGTTCGTATGTTAGGTTAGGCTACTTATTTCCCATCTTTTGAAAATAGCCATACCAACTATAACTTTTTGAAAACCATTGACCATAACAAATAAATTAATTCGATTATTTGGAAAATTTTTTTTCCATTTTTTTTATAAAAAAGGTATCGGTTATTAAAATATTTATCCATATTTCAAAACATAATTCACCATCAATATTAATAATTTTATTAAAAACAAAAATTATAATCGCCATTATTTTATAAAAATTGTCTAAGCTATTAAAAAATTTGCCACCAAATATCCATCCATTGACGCATAATTCACCAACACTATTAATTTTTTTTTCACCCAAATGACATGTGATTCGCCACAATTTTATAAATTTTGGGAGGGAGGGGGGCAGGGGGGTGGGGGGGGTTCCTTAAAGTTATCCCTGATTCAAATATTTGACAATATGGTACAACATACTTTTTTATAGGGATCTTCAAATTAAATTTACAACATTTTTAGTTTGTACATTAAAATTGACCATTTTGTCTAATTTTATATTCACCTATGTCATTAGAGGGTTTCTAAAATATGTAATTTGTATCTCCTAGTCAACTGTTAAAGAATTATGTCCCGATTATAAATATGTATAAAATATCTCATAATTTAATAAATTTAAATAGTTTTTCTTATTGGTGACGAAATAGCTTATATTAATATAGACATAAAACTTACATATTTAGAATATTATATCTATTAGGCCTTTTACCAAGTCCAAATTCTAAGTTCATGCTTCAGGAAAGCTTCATAGAGATAGTTTAGATCAATATTAAAAGGTTCTTAGATCACATAATGCATGAATGAAATGTCGAACATTGAGCCAACCAAACTCTATTAATTTAAATTTGTATTAAAAAATTTGATGCAATGTCGGTTAAGCTTCTAAAGGAATAATACATCCACAATGGTACAATCATTGACATCAAAACCAAACCACGACCACTGTTGACAAATTACAAACACCTTTACTAAAGTAGCTAACTGCAGCTGCAAACAATCAATAAAGAAAATTAAGAAAAAGAGAGAGAAAAAAGGAAAATGGCTAAGAAATTTTTAAAGAAAACAAATAGCTTGACTATAACAATTGGTGGATTTATTAAATCCATTCACAACTGAATTACTTCTATGAAAAAAGAGCTTCTCAAAATTATCTTCTATAGATCATAACAACGAGTCTACCTATATTAAAACAATTGAGAAATTATTTTATAATATTAAGGTTCAAAGCTCAAACAAGTAAAAATGTGATAGCTCAAACATAATACATGAATCAAATTAGCCATGATATTCGTACCCTAACTCCACCAAAAGAGCAATTTAGATAGCTTCAACTTCACAATTATAGTATTGGTGTTAAAAGTCTCCACGCCTATCATTTGAATGCATTTCTTGAAAGAAAATCAAGCTTGTGTAAACTCTCTATGACATAATTAAGCTATCCATTATGACTATGTTGTAAGGGAAATTAGCTCTCAAGATACATTTTGAAGAAGTCTACAATAGAGACACACCCAATTTGATATTACATTTCGATGTATGGAATGATGTCCTACAATTTCACTGGCTTATTGAGAAGAAAAAAAAGAAGCGGATGAAATAAGAAAATAATGAAAAAAGCCATTTTACAGGTGTAAAGCTCTTTCCTAACAAAGTATCTAGCACTTTACCATTTCCTTAAGCCTTCAAAATGCACACACAAGGGATATTTATTTGGTCAGTTCTATCACTCACTAATCAATGAGACATATGAATTGCTTGACACTATGACATAATTAAGCTGATAGGCTTATATGTGGGAGCTTTGCTCCCGGATTTTACAATTTCTTGTCGAAAAATTGTTAGCCTTTCTCAGATTTCATATTTTTCAACAATAGATCTTACCTTTAGTAATTTCTATTTTCTACTCCTAAAAACTATCGCTTTTATTTCTAATTTAGTCTCTAATTTCTATTTTCTATTCACCTCCCCATTTAATAGATTTTATTTAACATTTGTTTATAAAATAAACTTTTCAATCAAAGTGGAATTGTGGAATTTTGTATATGAAGGATTGGAGAATTGTCTATGCTATGAAGAGGGCTTCATAATCTTCTTTGCATAATTTGTCCATTTTCCTACTTGTTTTCAAACATTTAGATTTATAGCTACAATAATGTTCACAAATCTTCAGTCTTATTTATTAGTTTCACAATGCAGATTTTTCTTGGTTTTTTAATAGATCTTTTATTTTTTTAGTGTGGCAAATCTTGTGAATCGGTTAATTATTATTTTTACACCCTTTTTAAAAAATCTATAGGACTTGCAAATTAGTGAATCGAATGATAGGTGTTGAAAAGAAGGTAAAAGAAAGTTTAAGGGTTGTATATTATTTTATTTTTGTGACAGATTATTCATTTTAAATTAGGCAAGAATTTATTTTTATGTTAATTGTTAAAATCAAGACAATTATGTTTCTAAACTCTATTCTATTTAGATATTATCATTTTACTCAGTTGTGTAGAATCTACTTTTGCTAATTATTTGTGATTACATATATAACAATAACTAAAATTGAAGTTTATTGTTTATATATTCAGCAATAAGATTTAACAATAAGAGCTCTAATGAAAAAAATATTACTAGATTTAATACTGAAGACTTTCAATAGGAAAAAATATTTATGCATCTTAACAAGAGAGAAAAGTTGAAAAATAAAATGATAAATATAGAAAATGAAAAAAAAAATATACTTTTTTTTTTTAATAAAGAATGATTTGGGTCAAAATTGAAAAAATATAGAAATTATTTGTGCATCTAAATTTTACTTTAATATTTCTTGAAATTAAAATTTAATTTAATTTTATAATATAAATTATTTGCATTAAGTTTATATGTACATTTTACTGACAATTTAATTTAGATTAACTTTCTAATATGAAATATTTTAGGCCCCGTTTGGTTGCTGGAAGATGAGGGCCAAAACCGGGTTATCAGAGGCAAAACCAGGTTTTGCAAAAAAAATTTGGTGTTTGGTTGGTTAAAATTATAACCTGGTTTTCAATTTCATCTTCCAATTTTGGTCAAAAATTGGAAGAAGTTTCTTCCAACAAAAAGGTGGAATTCGAAATTAAAACCAGGTTTTGAATTTTATGACAGTTTTTTTAATAATATTGTGGGGTCCACAGTATATTCATCTTCCGTGTCAACCAAATGGACCATTGGCTTTCCAAACCACAAAACCAGGTTTTCGAAAACCTGGTTATAAGATAACCTGGTTATGTCAAAAAATCATCTTCCCCAACCAAACGGGGCCTTAAAGTTAAAAAAGACTAATAAAATAGAAAGATTGTTGATATTGTCCATATATCTAGATATTAGTTTCTTATTTATTTTTAAATTATAATTACTAATTAGAATCTATTGTAAAATAAGTTTATAAATTTAATCTATTATAATTAAATTAATTATTTAACATTACATGTCAAATATTTTATAAATTTAAAAAGTTTGAATTTAATTTAATGAAGTTTCACCTCAGATTCTAGGTTATGATTGAATTAGAATTAGATAAAATGAATATTATACACTATAACAATTTACAATTTAGAATAGAACAAATAATTTAAATTTTTTTATATGTAAAATATTTTTAATTATAATTTAGTTAAAATAAATATATAAAAATGTTTAAAATCTAAAATAATTCGCATTCAAAAAGAAAGAAAAAAATAAGTTCCACATATATCTACAATAGTAAGTGTAGATTTATTATTTTAAAATCACTAAGTGTAAGTTTTTCATTTTATTATAAAATATGAATTTTTAAAAACTATCCTCTCTAATTCAATCTATTTTTTTATTGCTCAAATCTTTATTAAAAATAAATCTTAAGTTAGATTATTTGTATTAATCTTTCTTAAAAATTTTAAGTTACATCATTTCTATTTAGATGGTCACCTTTAGATATTTTAAATATCTCGTATAATAGATTCTTTCTATTTTTTCATGATTCTTTAATGTGGTTCCCTCATGAACTTAATTAAATTTGTAATTTGCATTTTTATACATTTAGCAAAGGTAGATTGATTGTTACTATGGAGTAAATATGGGCAAGGTACATAATGAAATAGTTAGATATAAATTAATTCACGATTTTAAAAATAAACATTGAACTTTGATTTTTTTTTTCTATTAGATATAAGAGTTTGAGAACAAAAAGAGCAACCAAAGTACCACCACAAAAATCAACAAGGAGGCCAAGCCTCACTAAGGAAGAACAGATTCAGCTGTACAACATAACAAAAAGAGGAGAAAGACTAGTTAACTAAGAACATCATAGTAATTGACCACCCAGGCAGTCCAATCTAAGGGACCCTCCATCCAAACGACGCTTTTACATTTTTGAATCTGCATCAGTCTGAATAAATCATCCTTTCTAGCATTCACTTTCTTACGAATTTCTCTATTTAGCATGAACTTTGATTTAATGTTACAAGGTAACTTATAACATTCGTTTTATTGTATTTAAATGTAATTATTTATAGAAAAAATAATTAGTTATAATTTTTTTATTTAGTACATTTTAGATTTGATCTAAATAATTATAAAAATGTGATATTTTCTATTGACTTAGTTGCATGCACAAAAACATGTGACTACTAGTAAACTACCAAAAAAGTGTTTGTGCCAAAAGTTACATTGCTACTCTTTCTATCCAATTCTTGATTTATTGCATGGAATTTTACGTAAATAGCCATTGTAGCGGGGCTCTACAAACAAATAAAGAATGCCAACTGAGATAAGTGATACTAATAATTCAAGCCTGTGTATGTTTCTTCATAGATTAGACCAATGAAACCGGCAAACAAGCAATCAAGTTATATCAGGCAATTTGTGATTTAAACCGATTCATACTTTTATTTTAAATTGGAACTCACTCAGATCTCTTTTTCCTAATGTCAATTTCTTTACTCTCAATGCGAGCTAGGGATCTTTTAATTGATTGACTTCCCTGCAATCAGGATATTGTGACTACATTATGAACTCTTGAAAAAGAGTTTGCATATAAATCCAAAAGAGCTACGAAAAAGCATACGAATGTTCCTAAGAACTGTTCAACCCATTATATATATTGTTAATGTCCTTATCATTAGTAAGGTTGCAGTTTTTATAATATTCATAGAAAGGCACATAAATCAATGAATTTCCTATACAGATGGCAGAAATATGGTCACAAGTTTGGATGAACAACAATGGCGTAAAGCATGTAGTGTACATAACAAATTATAAAAGAACAATTTAATTAAGATTAGAAATGGTGGTGGTTTAGAGATGATCAAAAGAAAGAAATAGAGATGGACCTATAGGAAGTACATCCATTGCCAACTGTGAAGATTTAGTACTATGTGACAAACAAAAAATTTACATGAGTAGCCCCACATCGAAGCCATAAATGCAGGCAATGCCCAACAATTCACGCTATTGGAGGACAAGAATTAAAAGAAAACTCATCACTAGAGACCCATCTTGATAACATTCAATTGATTCTATCCATATTTCAAACCCATTTCTTTTGCAAAACAATAAATTGAAAGGAATATATAATACAAGTACAATGAAATTTAAGCATATAATCTGAATGATTGGTTTGGCTGCCTCTTCTATAGCTCCTCAGCTACGTGTTAATAGTACTTGTGGATTTGCAAGGAAATGATATTAGTTTTTTACAGTTTTTTGAGTCTTCTGGGATAAAGCTGGCCGTGCAAATCAATAACCACTACTTTTTACCTCCATGCAACTAACTGTCCCAAGCGATTTCTGCAGTTGAAAATGTTGGAAATTTTTGTCTGCACATAGGCATCCGGAGAACGTAGAGCTTCTCATCTTCAATTTGATTAAAACTGTGATTAAAACTTGGAGCTTCTCATCTTCAATTTGATTAAAACACTATGATTTATTTATTTATTTTTATTTAAGATGTAGAGCTGAAAATATGAGTTCATACAATAAAAATATCATCACATTTAAGATAAATGAAAAATAAATTTCTAAAATTGTATTGCAAGGAGACATGTTAACAACATAAAAATACCAAAACAAAATGAATTTTGAATCTTTATTTATTGATAGAAGGAGAAGAAGAGATACATGCAAAGAGTTTCTCCTTGACAAACTGATTATTATGAGTAGCTCTCTCCCGCAAACTAATAAAAACCCTTGATCAAGGACTCCTATATGAAGAGTCTTGTTAAAAACAAAATAGCTAAAGTGGGTTTAGCTGTCTTTGATAGTAGCTAATGTGTGCATAGCTAGCTCTCTTTGTAAACCTTAAGGGCCCGTTTGGCAAGCGGAATAGGCATATGTAAATTCCAAAATTTTTGAATTCCTCGTTTGGATGCACCAAAACGGAATTGGAATACGAAGTAAAAATGGAATAAGTATTCCATTTTTGGCCCAAAAATAAGGTTTTGCAATTCAACCTAAATAGGTGTTATTGGAATACGCATTCCTATTCCATTTTTTTAATTTTAGAAAACATAAATTTTGAGGTCCACGAATTCCCATCAAATATTAGCTGAACCAAATAAAAAACAGGTATACATAGCCCTATTTTCTATTCTGGAATACAACCAAGCCTGCTTACAAACCAAATAGCTAGTAGCTCTCTTTTCAAGAGTAGTAATATTGGTGAGGTGGGGTCAGAAGTGGTGCTGGTGGGAGAGAGCGGTGAAAACAGCGAGAGCATGAGCGACAGAGTCGGTGAAATGGAGGGTGTCATAATAGACGGTGGTGGCCCACGACGTCTGCAAGGACAGATGGCCCTGGCACAGCAAGTGATTGTCTTGCACGGCAAACAGGTCTTCCATGACGTGGGATATTGTGTCTCTGAACATGACACGATCACTGCGATCATGATGAGTGTGATCAGTGTGATTATGATGATAAGAGATGAGCTCCAGCAGCTCCTTGTGTGAATCGTGGATCTTGTATCTGCTCCTCTTCAGCAGCTCGGAGCACCACTCGAAAGCCTCCTCTCCCTCTCCCTCATTTCTCCTCTTGAGATCTTCCATGAACCGAGACGCAACTTTCGCTTCCTGCCCGGCCAAATCAAGTGCGGTGAGAGAGAGCTGAGTAGACAAATCCGGAGCATTGGAGAGCGATGAAACGCAGCTCTCTGGCTGCACGGCATTGCTGCACACGTCGCTGATCATCTTCTCCCAGTCAGGCTGCTCAGCACCCTGACTACTATAATCATCCCAATCCCCTTCATCACTTGATGCTCCCGCTTCCTTCATTAAAACTCGCCCATCGACTGCACCCGCTGACATTATCATCACCGCAAGTGCACACAAACATAGATTTCTCAACCACGCCATTCTCATGTTGTTGCATACAAACATAAACAATAAATTGCAGCTCTCGATGCTGATGTTTCTACTGCTATTGCTATTCTACTTCACCTCCCCAGCCCGCCTTTTATAAGCCCCTAGTCCCTCCTTTTGCGTTTTCATTCTCTATTTTTAGAACTAACCCTCCTCATGTTACAGTGCAAGTCGCACATTTCTCTGCCTTCATCCCTTCCTTAAATTAGATTTTATTTTTATTTTTAAACTTCTCCTGTGTTTGCATGCATGCCATTCTCTCTCCTTTCTTCTCATTGTTATTGTTAACAACTACAGCTGTTTTTGGTTATTATTATTATTAATATTTTGTCCTTCCGTTGCCGATATTTATAGAACAGAGAGTTGCAATTTCGCATTTCCTTAGATTAAATCACAATTATCGAAAATTGATGATAAATACAAGCAAAACATAAAGATTAAACTACCCATATCCTCTTCCACAATATATTATTCTTGGATAAAAATAGAATATATCTTTAAGTCATTTATCCCTTTTTAGATATATTCTATTTTTATTCTCTCAAATTAAGGTTCTAAATATTTATATTTTATTCATTTCCTTGAATTTGATTATTGCTTATTTGTTCCAAGACCTGCTCAATATTTTTATTTTGAAGTTTTATATATATATATATATGTTAAAATTTTTATTTCAAAATTTTTTATTTTTCAAAATTATAATCTGAATATTAAAATGTTTTATATATAAAATGTTATGAAAAATATTAAATTTAATATTCTATCTAATTAAACTATTATAACTAATTGTAGCTCTTGTTTTATAAATTTTCATACATGTCATTTTTTCAATAAGAATTCTTTTGTTTGTTTAACTTGTTTTCTTACATCATATGGCCGGCTATAAAAAAGCTAGTAGTGAATTAGAAACACAATGGTTTGTTCTAAACATTATAATTTTTTTATTAATTATTAAAATTATACAATAATCAATTTTAAACTTATTGATTACATTACTCATTCAATATATTAAAAGGAATTATAAATTTTCAAATGTCTATTGTGAATATTTATTCTTTATTTTAAATAAATAGTTGAAAATATACAACTATATAATCATGTCATATATATATATATATATATATATATAGGCTGAGTTCTATTAATTTTCATATTATAAAATTATAATTAGGAGTGCCTCCCTAAGGTCAAGAGATATTGAAGCTTAGTGGGGGAAATCTTGGTATTTTCTCTTGCATTTTGCATTTATTAACGCAACTAATGAGCTTTAAAATTGACATACTATTTTGTGAATTATATTAACCATTAGGATAAATTTTAACTATGAGTCCTTTTAGAAGTATTTAACCATAGTTCTACGCAAGACCATTGCCCAAACTTGTAATGAATAAAAATAACCATGACATAAATCTAACCAAATAATAATTAAAACTCTATCTCAAACCTTAAAATAGTTCTATTCCTAGATCCAACCTCAATCCTAACCTTAACTTCAACTATAAAACTAACAGTAATCTAAACCTAATCTTAGTTCTAACCTTAACCGTAGTCTAATCATTAAAGTTAAACTCTATGTGTAATCCTAACCATGATGTAAAACTAAACTCTTTCCCTATCATCAACCCTAAATGTTAATGCTAATTGAAACCATAATTACAAAAAACCTCCCCATAATTGTAATACTCAATCTTGATCTTAACTCTTATGGTAATCCTAGTGATGATATAAACTAATTCCTAACTATAATTCCAATCACAATCCTAATCAAAATATCAAGAATAAAGATTAGACTATTAATTATATAAACCCTAGCCATAATTTACTTATTTATCTAATAATAGATAGATAAACATATGAAGTTGATAAACCTATCCAATTAAATATTATCAAATTTTCAAATGTCTATTGTAAATTTCTTTATTATTTATTTAAAATGAATAGTTGAAAATGTACATTTATATAATCATGTCATATTCATGATTTTTTTTACGTAACATGTCAAATTCCATTACAATTCATATAATTTTATAATATTCATATTATAAAATTATAACTAGGAATACCTCCTTAAGGTGCAATGGGTTGGTGGAAGAGATGTTGAAGCTCAATTAGGGGAAAATGTTGATATTTTCTCTTACAATTCTTAGCAAAAATCTAAACTAATATCCTAACTACTCGCAGTTAGAACTCTATCTAAAATCATTAAACTAACTATATTCCTAGATCCAACCTCAATCCTAACCTTAACTCAAGCTATAAAATTAACCCTAATCTTAACCTGATCTTATTTCTAATCTTAAGCCAAGCCTAAAAATTAAACTCTATTTTTAAAGAAGATCATAACCCACATTCAATTCCTAATTATAATCCTAACATAAACTAAACTCAAGTATCCTATCCTCAACTCTAAATTCTAACACTAATGGTAACCATAATTACAAACATGCTATAAACAATACACTTGGCCATAATTGTAATAGTTAAACTTTATTATAACCCTTATGATAACTCTATTAATATTAATTATATAAAGTTTGACCCTAATCATAGTCCTAAGTATAATTCCAATTCTTTTCCCTACATCCTAATCCTAATCAAAACACTAATTTAAACCATGGTACTAGCCATTATATAGACCCTAACAAGTATAAGTAGTTGTTGGTGTAATTAAATATTACTATTTATACTTTATTTAATTTTACGTAGGATATTGCATTTTCATATTACTTGTCATGTAGACACATAGGAGTTTACATTTTATTTGAGCACATGTTGTCTCACACCTCTTGTTGTGTGATACACCTTTGTGTTCTTATCATCTCATTGGTACACATCATACATAGTTGTTATGCTTATCACTTACATTGTAATGCCTTGCTAGGGAGCCCAAAAGAAATTAACCTATTATGTCACTAAGTTTGGTAAAAATTTAAAAAATAATTTTTAAAACAACAAGAGATAACATAGTGGAAGCAATAACTCACATTCATACATAACAAATATATTAATAGTTACATCTCTTAAGGGTTCCATGGCATCGAATCACATACATAAGTTTTATTAAGAGTAAATCTCATAGATAACAAAGACTACATTAGGATAACCATAAGTACGAAATCAAATGAAATAATATACAAATACATGAGACAACTACATGCATGCATGTATACCATTCTCTCGATTTTGTTTCTCATTGTTATTGTTAACAATTATAGCTACTTTTATTATTATTATTATTATTTTCTTTTGTTGCCAATATTTATAGAAAATAGAGTTGCAATTTTTCATTTCATTAGATTAAATCACAATTATGCAAAATTGACGACAAATACAAGCAAAACATAAAGATTAAACTACCCATATCCTTTTCTGCAATATATTATTCTCGGATAAAAATAGAATATATCTTTAGGTCATTTATCCTTTTTAGATATATTCTATATTTATTCTCTCCCATTAAGGTTCTAAATATTTATATTTTATTCATTTCCTTGAATTTGATTATTGCTTATTTATTCCAAGATCTACTCACTATATATATATATATATATATATGGTAGAATTTTTATTTCAATTTTTTTTTTTTTTCAAAATTGTAATTTTAATATTAAAATGTTTTATATCTAATATATTATGAAAAATACTAAAATTTTGATTAAGTTATATTAATCATTATCATTACCACAAAAATATGACTTTCTTATAATTATTAATTATTAAATTTAATATTCTATCTAATTAAACTATTATATTTAGTTGTTGTAGGATTTGATAATGAACAAATCCATATATCCTTCGATATTCTGCATGCAAATGACCTATAACAAGGATGTAAGAAAGGCAGAGAGAGAAGGGTTTGCCCAATAAACAAGAAGATTGTATTTACTTGTGCAAAACAAAATGCATAAATTTACAAATGATCAATCCTTATGAAGGAAATGGAAATACAAGTGCATAAAGGGAAATTTTAAGAAGGGAGTAAAGCTAATTTAATAAATTAAAATAACTTTTTACTCTAACACCCCCTTAAGAAGAGAAACAATGCATCTACAAACAATGCAGAAAAAATAAGGAAACTACAATGCAATGCTGAAAGAAAACTTGGGTCCTGGCAATAAGGTCTTATTAGGTACCCAATCACAACCAAATCTCTATGAAATAGAGAAATAGAGAAAACCCAGTGGGAAAAACCCTACTCCAAAAAGAGATAGAAAAGGGTGCATAAATGAAATATCTCAAGACACTCTCTCAAGACCACAAGTAAAATGAAACCCCCCATGATAGAAGCTTGAGACTCCATAGCCCCCCAAAATGGCAGAGCTCCTATGTAGATGAACATACCAATGTGGCTCCAATTTGAAAGAAACAAAGGTAGTGGACAAGGAGGGTGAAACCCCTGAATGTAAGGTGAAGCTAGAAGTCCTAGTTGATGCTCAAAGGAGAATGAATGAGAATCCTAAAATGGAATCCCCAATAAAGGTGAGATAATAGTTGTGTTGAATCTGTCATCTGAGAGGAGATGTGCGTCCTCTGATATATCCTCAACAACTACAGTAGATGGCTCAAAGACTAAAGCTAAAATAATAGATAATGTTGAAGAGTAATCCTGTGCAATGGATGTAATCTAAATAGGAGGTGGATGTGTAGAAGTTACAACACTGGTCTCAAGAACAACACATAAGTTCAAGTGGCTTGACTTCACCTTAGTAGTCTCTCATGAAGAAGGAGAGCGAGTCTGATGGTGGAGATGGTGGACCAAAATGAGAGAAGGAGTACAACTGGGAAGAATGACCAAGAATCCCTATAGGGTAAAAGTACAAACACATGTCACCCTTTTACAAAGGAAAAGACTAACATCAAAAAAAGTGTTAAACTTCAACAATGTAAAAGTCATATTTCTATTTTGAATTTTTAGCTGGTGTGAACTGATGAAATGTGTATAAAAGGATAAAGTTTATGTTATTTTTTTAAAATTAAAAAAAGAAGAAGAAGTAATATACTTTTATAATTTTCAATGACCTTTTTTGACAGTGTTAAAAATCGAGCAAATTAGGGGTTATAATTCCCACCACAAAAATAACTGCAAATAAATGTATTTTCATCTAAATTTGAAGTATGTTGTTGATGACATATGTACCTAGAACTATCAAAAATAAATTTTCAAAAACATTTTATATTTTGTTTGTTATAGTTGTTTAAAATTGAACGTTTCATAATTTAATGATTTTTTGTTGCCACCATCTTTTCCCTAGTAAATATTTCTTAACCATCACAAAAGTTATATATTATTGAAGAGGACTCTCTCTCCTCTAGAAAAATTAATCATTTTAATTTTTTTGTTATCATCTACTAATTTTTATATTTTTCCAAATGTGCATCATCTTCAATGTTGAAATACCTACTTGCATTATTTGGTAATTATTGTAATCGATGTTGTGTCACCTATAATATATATATATATATATATATATATATATATATATATATATATATATATATATATATATATATATATATATATAGTCATAATTTTGACTACAAAATCTATCTAGTGGTATTTTTTATCTTTTTTGAAACCCTAATTCTGATGATGAAATTGACCTATGAAGTGTTAAGTTCTTCAAAATTGCAAAAAACATGAAAGAAAGTGCCACATCGAATGACACAGACAGTTTCAGCCAGATCCAATCTAACCGTACTGAATCTGGCTAGACCGGATCTATACAACCCAAAATTTGTCCACACAAGGTCACATGCCTGAGCGCCTTTAAACAATAAAATAGGTTTTTTACTTGAAATGTAAAGTTTATTTTTTAAACTGTTATATTTAATTCAATAAAATAGGTTTTTTAGTTTTAAAAATAAAGTTTTATTTTTAAATTGTTATATTTAATTCAATAAAATAGGTTTTTAATTTTAAAGGTAAAGTTTTATTTTTTCAAATTATTATATTTAATTCATAATTGCATTTGCAATAGTAAAAAAGTAAAGTTTTACATGAAATTTTATTGAAGAAATATTTAGAAATTATATTTTTAAAGTTATTTTTGTATTGAAATCTATTAATTAAATTTATTATTTATTTAAATTTTATTAATTAATTTGATTTAAATAAATTATTAGAATGAATTTAGGTGTTTTAAAATATTATGAAAACTATTAAAATTATTAAATAGTTAAATTATTTAATTTATTTAATAAATAAATTAAATCTAAATTTAGCAATGCTTTAATGCAACTACTTGTCTCAAGATTTTGTAGTGTTATAGATAGTCAAATATAATACGCTTCTAAAGTTGAAAGTTTTTCTAAATTGTCTATGATCTACCAGTGTTTATGTAATTGAATTTGGAAGTCTTTTGTATGTAGATGATATCAAACTCTCTATTTAGGTTTTTGTGCAATAGGGAATAAAGTGAAAAGAACAACAATATATGATCGAGTTAGAGATGACCAAAAAAAAGGATGGACAAAACATAATATAGAGCCACCAATTGAAGATCTGTTGATTGAAGTTGAAGAAGATCATGTTGAAATTCTAGGAAGTAGTGGGACATTTGGAAAATTTGGTGGAGATGGATGGAAACTCTCTTTTTAAAGAAATTGAATCATCTGAATAGATGATGCCTAAAAGTACAATTAAGCTACATCTAAAAAATGTGTGGGAGAAATTTTTTGAAAATAAATCTCTGATTAGTAAAGCATAATTATTTGTCAGATTATTTAGGAAAAGAGAAATGAGTCCTGTCCTAGATTTTTTAGGTGTGAAAAATAAGAAAAGTTCAGAAGATAATGTGAAGGCAACAATAGTTTAGAGATGCATTAAATGCTATTGAGAACAAAAGTTGAGTAGCTCATTTAAGTGCTGCATGGAGAGCATTGATGACTATGATTACAAAAAAGGACTTGTCACAAAAAAACCAAGTTTGAGCAATTTCTGAAATGCTCAATCTATCTAGATGAACTATTCAAAGATACATAAAAAGGAGAACTTTTATTGATGAGAACATTGAAAAGAAATAGGTTAATATTTGTTGACTTCCTCAAAAGGATAGAATTTCTAAAGATGTTAGAAGATAGGTTGTTGAATATTGGACCAACTAGTCACGTGTTTCTTCCA
Organism: Cupressus sempervirens; assembly: GCA_028749045.1. NCBI lineage: Eukaryota > Viridiplantae > Streptophyta > Pinopsida > Cupressales > Cupressaceae > Cupressus > Cupressus sempervirens. The sequence goes on along the minus strand of CM053785.1, from coordinate 179,120,822 downwards.
ATAGAAGAGACACTATACAGATCAAAGATGAAGAGACAGTTATGAAAATAGCACATCCAAAACACGTTGTAGACACAACACAAAGTGAATTATTTGAAGCTTTCAAAAAAGAATTTTCAAATGTGAAAATTTGCCAAAGAATGTTTGAGAGGTTGTGCCTATGTTTTGTATGCATAAATAAGGTACGTGAAACTTCTTGTTGTCAAAATCATGTTGAGTTTCATCTTTATTTGCAATCTTTTAGAAAAGGAATTGAAACACTTAAGCTATGTGATAATTCCTAGAAGCACAACACAATTTGTCAAGTCTTTTTTATGTGATAACGCTGAAGTGGATGGGGTAGAAAGTATCGATCCAGATGAACACATTATCATCAAGGAGGTCTATTTTTATCTTAGTGATGATAGGGTTCATGATAGGAGCTATGTAGCTCATTATTTTGGAATGTTTTTTGTTGATCTCGCAAATCATGGGATAAATGCTTCAGAACATTAGATTTGGTCTGATGGTTGTATTGGTATGTGTATTTGAAAATTAAACTTTAAAATTTCATCCACAAATTTAATTAACTGAATAATTAGTTATATATAGATTTGATTACTCATAAATTTATTTTAATTTTTTTCCTAGGGCAATTTAAGTTTGTAGAAGCATTCAATTGGCTTGCAACATAACATGCGAGATGGAATGTTTCTTTGGAACTTTTTTGAAAGTGGTCATGGAAAAGGAGAGCATGATGGAGCAGGAGCATGTGTAAAGTATGCACTTTTCCAAGATGAACTTTCAGGTATAATATTGTTGTGTACTAATCAAATTTGACATATATGACCATCTACTAGATAGTTCTTTTATCTTTTGTTAAAATTGATAAAAAATTTCTTTCTTATACAGGTGCAAAGATAGACAAAGCAAATCAAGTTTTTGAATGGTGCAAATCTCATTTTTCTCCTTGTGATACATCATATAATAAACATTTTTTTTGGGAAGTGAAAGGTAAGCTTTCCATTTGTCTTTGACATGAATACTTTAATATTTTGATTATTGACATAGATATTTGCCAATTTAATGCGTTATAGATATTGATCGATCAAATCCTTACAATTGTCAACCCTTTTTTGGAATTAGAAGATTGCATCAACTGATGACTACCAGAAAACACAAACCTTCAGTAATTCAAGTAAGAGAAAAATCATGTTTTTGTGATGTCTACATTCAAAACAATGCAATGTGTCAATGTGAGAATATTGTGACTGGCTATGTCTCTGAATGGACATGGACAAACATAATCAAAAGTACCCCTTATGAAGAAGATGACAATGACATAGACATTCACAATCCTATGTACTCACTTGATTATGAACATGTTTATGATTTAGTTGTTCTAGGTGAGTTTCTACAAAAATGTTTCATTTTTATATTAATTTTTCTTCCTATTTATTTATTTACAGTATCCATTATTTTTGTACATTTGTAGGTGACATCTTTTCTGTGAATGCGAATCCTCAAAATGTGGAAGGTGTGGATTATTATTTACTTAGATACAAAAAAGTGAAAATCAAGTTGACTAAACCATGTACAGATGATGATAGTCATATCCAACTGGTTCAATTTTTATAGAAGGTATAGATTATCCTCTTATGAGATGTATACAACTAATTAGAGAGTGATAGATTAATTGTAAATAATTATTTATTTTCTATATTATTAAGAATGCTAAATGGAGTATAAATTTTATTTTGTAGCCACCTATTATCAGCAAATGAAAATTGACCACAATGGTGTTCAATTTATTGAATACATGGCTGGCCAATTTTTTTTCATTACAACCACTTGGTTTTAGCCATAAAGAATTAGTTTGACATTATGCCAAAAAAAGGATGTAGCAAACCAAAGTGGAGGTTAGATATCAAGGAGCATGAAAAGTTGTTGGAGATTATTAAAGATAAAGAGGATCCCGAGCATATGTATCAACAACTTCCTAATTCATCTAGATAGGTTTAATGATTCATAAAAATATTTCATATATATAGTTTTTCAATTGCTACACTTGTTTTTGTTTTTTTAATATTTATATACTTTTACAACACACCTAGAAAGTTATGTAACACATATTTTCATTAGTTTATAGAACACATAAATTTATTACACATTAAAAATTATCTCCTAGCTATTGTTGATAAATTCAAAGACATAATCATAAAATTTTTTTATAGGGAAGATAATAGAGAAGAAAATAATCTTGCTAACAAAGGAGTAGATTGAGAAGAGATTATAATAAGACAAGCTAATATGATACGTATAAGTTAAACACTTGTTCTTGGAGCAAAATGTTGGAGCTATAATTGTTGAAAACTTGATTGGAACAATTGTTATATTGGCATTGATGTCAAACCTATTGGTGAGACAAATGTCAAACCTACTAGATAGACAATCACTAATAGTGTAGAGTGTCATATCTATTGATTGATGAAGAGGATATGAAAAGAAGAGATCATGAGATGACCTAGTGAAAGATTGAGTTAAGATATGCAAATGTGATGGAATTACAATTGGCACTTGATAAGTTAGTACTTGACAAGATAATGTGTTGTTCAAGTCAATACATTAAGTGTAGGAGATAGTTGGATGAAGTTTAAAGGTGAAAAAAGTCAAAAGGATAAGCTTGATTGAGTATTAGTGTTGCAAGGTCGCTAAAGGAGTTGAAGTAGAAGATTAAGGAACTTAAGAATTACCGAGCATAACAGTGTTGGCCAAGTATCTATATTGGCCAAGTGACAGTGATTGTCGATTGATAGTATCATCCAAGTTGTACAGTGATGATTGAGTAAGACAATGTAGAAATTACCAATTGATCCAGTGAAGACTGAGCAAAAAGACATACTGATGACCGATTGATAGAAAAATAATAGTTTGTGAATGAGTCACGATTTGTAGCTGACATAGTTGAAATATTGGAATAAGAAAAACATGTTGATGATAAGGATTGATGATTTGTATTATTTATGCAAGGAAAGGATTAGTTGAGTGATCAAAGACTAAGATTTGAGGAGATGTTTCTTGAAGTGTTCAGAAGAGAAGAAGAATAATAAGATGTTGCAGATTCATTGAATGTTTTGGATCTGATCATAAACCCTAAGATAAATGAAAATATGCACTGGAAAAAAGATTGCACATGTGTACCTTGCCTCATATAGTATCCTACTCAAGTTTTTCGAAAAATTTCATCTTCTTGTTCGTGATTTCTTCTTTGTGCATATTTACTTGCTCTTTTATCTTTATTGCCCATGTCACAAATTATTCTTCCAAAATTTGAAAATAGACAAGTTGCAAAATATTTCCTCCCTTCCAATTGACTTGTTTGAATTATCTGATTGGATTTGAATGTTAAAATTGAAATTTAAACACAAATATTATTTATATGATAATGTTTATAAAATAAAAAGAAACCTTTAGAGGCTGACAAGAGTTTCGATAGAAACTTAGTTTCTATCAAAACTACCTAAGGTCAGTTAACCACACACATAACCTGCTTTTTTAGTTTTGATAGAAAATTTAAGATTTTGTTTCTATTGAAATTAATGTGTATAGTTTTGATAGAAACTAAGTTTCTATTGGAACTAGCTAATTGCAAGTCTTCTCCAAATGTTTGAAGATTTCTAGTGGTTTTATGGCTTCTAGGCTCAATTACCTAGTTCAAATGGAGCACTAAAGACATGTCATTTTGCATGATAGAAGTACTCTAAAAAAGCTTTCTAATGACTATGAATTTGTTATATTTTGATTTTTTTAAGTATACATTTTTTTACGTGAATTGAATAGAGGTTCATTATAAAAATAAACCTCTATATTGGATGCTCATGGAAAATAGCTATAGTCTTTTTATTTGAGTCCTCTTTCAATCAAAAAAAGAAAATTTGAAATTGGGTAAATATAGAATAAGTTACATGTGTCAAAAGTCACGTATGTCCAAATTAATGTTATGTCAACTTTAAACTCTAATAAAATATGAACAAAGACATCAGACCAACTCCACGGGCTCGGTATGGATGTTAGCAAACTAAACTTGAAGGAATCAAATTGATATCTATTTTAGAAGAAAAATCATGTGTGTCAAAAGCAGTGTCACTCTTTCAAAATAAGGTTTTTGATAACATACCAATCTTCATAGGAGAAAAAATAATTCAATAAAATCAATTCAAAAAATAAATTATAAAAATATATTTAGAATCTAGATATAAAATCCTAAAAAACTCTAATTTAATTCATCTTCAAATTCCTAACCGTTAAATGAAAATTTGCATTTGAAAGGAAAGTTTTAAAAAAAAATTCATAGTTCAGTGTCAATTTAGACTAAAAAGTGTAACCCACTATTGGGGGTTCACCCATGATTTTGATTAAGCAGAATAAGACCAAGGCTACCTATTTAAGGAGGTGTCTAGTATGTTTTAGATGGTTGTTGGACTAGAAACTTGTGAAGACAAGTGGTGAATAGACTTGCAAGAAGGAATGTCAAGTTTGTGAGTTAAAGGATTTCTTAAATTGTTGCCAAGAAGATTTGAGATGATGAGAATACGGTCACTCGTAACAAGGCCACTCCTTAAAATATGATTAAATCCTTTAATAGGGTGACAACTAACGATATGTTTTGTAACCTTTAACAGGGCTGGCTCCTAATAGAGCTCACTTTAGAAGAGTGAAAAAGTGGTAGCATATTACTAGTGGTTTTTCTCAAATTGGGTTTCCCCATTAAATCCCAATGTCAAACATTGTGTGGATGTTTGTTGTGTGTGTATGCTACTTATTGTTTTAAAGTTTAAGTCTATTGTTGATCGTGACAATTTTTTGCAATTTGGTACACATAGAAGAAATAACTAAAATAGAATGAATAAGTTGGATTCCTGCGAACAATTTTATTCAGTGAGTTATTGGGTTAAGTTTGTTGAAGTTTTAAGTGTTTGATTTGTATGTCTAGACCTAGGATAATTGATTAACCTCGCCCGCTTAGTTATTCCAAATATTGGTTAGAACTTTTACTATCAAGATAAACATGTTAATAAGTTTTATATGTTTATCTGCAAGTTGTATGATTGATCAATTTAGTTGATAACATAGAAGTTTAATGTTAATAAATGACTTATTTTCAGTTATTCTAAACTTTTCCTTATATACTATTTTATTTTAAAATTAAATTTAAGAGGAGATACATTTCATTTTTTGTTATGAAACATATTTCTTTTCATTCTAACAATTTGATCATAATGAAGTTTAATTTTCAGCTTATATTCGCAAGGAAATATCAAAAGTAAAGTTATAAATTTGAAAATAAAAAATAGGTGCTAAAATTGGTTAAATTTCTTTGAAATATTAATGTAAAGGATACACCAAGGATATCTATACATCTCTAATCTTTGTTCCTCAATTGAGATGATTTTCTTAATCTAAACATAATATTTGACCTCATGACCTTTTACCTATCACAAAAAAAACATAAAGAAACTTGAAATAATTATAAAAACTATATTAATTTAAAAAGTAAAAAATTAAACTAATTTAAGATATATACTAAAATAATTTTAAAAAACCAAAATCAAATTTGAAATTTCTAAAAGAAAACATATTCAAATTGCATATGTTTGTTGTCTACAATTTTGATTTAATGTATTTTTAGCTTATTTAATTGCTTTAAATTTATATATTGAACTTAAGTATATAATTTCTATATTTGGTATATTTTATTAATTATTTTAATAAGAAAAGTGTAAATCAATCTTTTACATAAGCATTTTTTAACAGATGATTGAAGTGTGCAATTTGATCCAATCAAATTTCATAAGTCTTATTAATATCATATATTATATTTGATAAAGTTAAGTTGTGTATTTGTTAACAAAATTAAATTTCTAAAATCTAATAGGCTAATAACTTTTTAGCGATATGAGCCCTTTTTTGCCCTTTTTTGCAAAAGGTAAAGAATGGAGAAATTTTTAGATATATAAAGAACTAAAGTTTGTGAATAGTATTTTTAATGATAAGTGAAAAAATCAATTTTTATTTTAAGCAATTTTTAATGAAGAATTTTTTGAATACAATTTTTTGTAATTGTTACTAAAGTTTAGAAGCTAATTTAAAAAATATATATTAGAAAATATAGTTTTATTTTTCTCTTTTATTCAAAATATTTATAAAAAACATTAAAGTTACTAATTTTGTTAATAACATTTCTTAAAATATCTGTTATAAATATAAAAATAAATAAAATAAAGATCCATTAATAATTCCATCTAATAAATTATATTAGATAAATCACATCTTATCTATGTTCATGGTTAGATTATCCTCTCCACACTCCCTTATTTTTATGGCACAACCTTAGTGCTTTTGTATAAGTTCTATTTTGGGCTCTTTCAAGAAACACTTCACATAAGGAATTGAGGATGAACTCCTCCATTCTATTTTTAGCAATTTAAAAGATCTCATGAAAATTACTAGTTTGTACTTTTTTCAAATTGGTAGATTCAACCCTTTAAATGGTTGGAAATATAATGTAACCGAATTAGTAGATTGAAGCCCTCTTCATCTTCTAACTATTTCTTGTTTGCATCTTGTCCAGTTTTAAGAGATGCTTGGTACAAAAGTTTCCAAGGGTTTTGTTGGAGAAAAAATTCTAATTTTCAGAGTGATATCATCATTTTTGTATATACTAAAATAATTAAAAAAATTCAAAATCAAATTAAAAATTTTTCAAAGAAAAAATATTCAAATTGCATAATTTTATTATATATAATTTTATTATATATAATTTTTACTTAATGTATTTTTAGCTTATTTATTTGCTTTATAATTTATATATTGAACTTAATTATTAAATTTCTATATTTAGTAAATTTTATTATTATAATAAGAAAAGTGCCAATACATCTTTTACAAATATATTATTAGTGCATGCTGTATACTTTGGAAACTATAGGTACCAATCATTTTTTAACAGGTGATTAAAATGCACAATTTGATCCAATCATATTTCATCAAGTCTTTTATAATATGATAAAGTTAAGTTGCATATTTGTTAATAATTTAATTTTATGAAATCTATTAGGCTAATAAATTTTTAGCGAGTTGAGCCTTTTTGGCAAAAGGTAACAAAATGGAGGTTTTTTCAAAAATATGGAAAACTAAAGTTTGTGAAAAAATCAGTTTTTATTTTAAGCAATTTTTAATGAAGAATTTTTTGAATACAATTTTTTTGTAATTGTTGCTAAAGTTATATTAGATCCATTAGTGGTTAGATTATCCTCCCCACACTCCCTTATTTTTGTAGCTGAAATTTAGTAGTTTGCACAATGGTTGGAAACATAATGTAACCAAATTAGTAAATCGAAGCCCTCTCTATCTTCTACCTATTTCTTCTTTGCATTCTACATATTTCTTATTTGGGCTCTACCTATTTCTTGTTTGAGCCTTGTCTAGTTTTGAGAGATGTTATTTTTCCTCTCCTTTTAAGTGGGGAGGTGTATTTTTTGGTACAAAAGTTTCCAATATTTTTTTTGAAGAAAAATTCCTAATTTCAAAGTGATGGCATAATCGTTGTGTATTTGTTGCCTTGCGGAATATGAGGGGAACTCATGATTAAACATTAGTATTCTATGAAATTATTTTTGTGTACATCCATTTATGTTGTATTTTAGTGAAGATGTATTGTATTGATTGAAAACTTTTAATGTTTTGTGGTGTGAAAATCTCATGGAGTTTCATGAAAGCTTTGGCAATCTAGGTAACTTTGGAAAGCTTTTAACTGCTCGTGTCACCTTTTGTGGACAAGGTGTTCAAAGAATGCTAGTTTGCCACCCAACTTTGAGAACTTGTATTTAGAAAAACATAAGAAAAATGTCAAAGTCTCAAGAGGTTTTGTAATACTTTTGAACATCTACAGTAGTTGTAATGGTGGATTTGTTAAAATATTCTAGATACTTCTATAGGTTTCAATTATATAAATATAAAATATATTAAAATTGTTTCTAATAGTTTTAATATGTGGTGTTAGAAAAAATAATTTGAAAAGTATGCTAAGCCTTCTATAATTAGAAGTATTTTAATCTATTCATTGTGCATCATAAGTGAAAGAACATTATGGTAGCATTCTCATGAGTTGTAATGAAGTTTAATAAGTTGATCATTAAAGATAATGTATTGTAGCACAATTTAGTAAATCTATATGTTTATCCTTTTTTTTTCCTTAGTTATTTACATCCACTCCTAGAAGATTGTCTTGTTTTAAAATCATATATGTTTTCTTTTAAAGAGTTCTATTAAATTGATCACTACTATAATTGTAACACCATTATTGTTTTGAAATTCTTTCTAATGTTTGATAGAATGCACTCTTTATTATCTCTTTAAACTCTAGGTAAAAAAAGAGTGTATTGTTAGTATTTGTGTCATTCCATTTCTTTACATTCTAAAGATATTATTAAATGAATCTCTTATCAAACTTTTAGATTGGTCAATTAACCACTTGGTAGGCATGCCGATATGCCCTTCCCAAAATTACTTGTTCAAGTTATTGTAGATTCACGTTTGTTATAATTATACTATTTATAAATATTTTAAATACTTTTCATATTCCTTCATTGCTATCATTATGCAACACTCTCAATATTATTTTGATACAAGAAAAGTGTAAATCCATCTTTTGGAAGTATATTATTTATATTTATTTTAGATCTATTTTAGATATATAATTTATATTTTTTATAAATACTTTTCATCTTATCTTACATAATTTAAAAATATATCATGTTTCAAAATATTTCATTTTTCTTATAGCATATCATCTAATAATATCTAAAATCAGAATAAAATCAACATCATATTTCATACCCTGCAGAAGCAAATCATAAAATATGAAGAACTAATAAGAAATATAATTGTGGAGAGCAGCAAACAAAATAAAATTCTCCATGAAAGAAATATCTAATTAAATATATCATCAGTAAAATTCCAAAGAGTAATTGAAAGAAATATGTAATTATATATATTATGAGTAAAATTCCAAAGAGTAATTGCAAGAATAGATATAAATCCAAAATGAATCCAATAGTTTCCAATAGTTTCTTGCCAAATGCAGCAACCAAAAAGAGATGCAATATAACCTGATCTACACAAAACAAAGCTTGTTTCTTGGGAGGTCCGAAATACTTGATTTTACTCCGAAATTAAATGATCATCTCTCTCTCTGAAACCAAAAAAAGTATTCAGGAATGTAAGAATGGTTGGGCTTGAAATGCAAGTTTGCACTCAAAATTGTCGATCAATGCAGCCAACTCAAAAACCCGCAGCACTCCCAAATTGAAGCCCTTCTTGCTGGTTTTGTTTTGCCAACCTGACACAAACACACACCCACAGATTTTAATTGCAATTGGAAATAAAAAAGAAATGATAACATAGCTCTAATATTACAAAATCCTTATAGATGCAGAGAGATTCTCGAAGCTTTGGGATCAAAACAACTGAACATGATTAAAAAAAAATTCATTTAGATTCCAAGGCCAACTTTGAATTCTCTTCTATGTTATTAAAATTCAACTCTAGAGCCAGTAGAGATTTTTAGATACAATTTATTGGAAGCACATTAATTGGAAGGCAGCTGACTCTGTGCCTCCAATAAATTATTATCAACAATCTCTTCGGTCTCTACAAATGAGTATTTACATACAGGCATAGGCATAGAAGAGAATAGCTATCTGCATGATTTTGTTTTTGATGTGATCTCAAAGCTTGGAGTATCTGTTATAGATTCAAACAAGACATATTTCTCGTAGCATTTTGGTTTCCCATGGTTTCCAGTAATTTAAAATTATCAATTTCTTCAAGATTTAAATAGTTTACCTTTGCAGACGGTTCAAGTTCATAATCTTGACCAGGCAATTCCTTTGCACGATCTTCAGCTTGATCTGTTCCCTTCGTTTCCGCGATCTGTACATCTTTTGTGTCGCTTCTCTCCGTAATTTTGTCAGACCGATGAAAGTGATCACCTTTACAAAATTCTTCACTTGTAAATTCTTTGACAGAATTTTCTGGAATCAAATCTTGCTTTGACGTGTAATCGGACTTACCAGGCTCATTTTTGTGTTCATTCTGGAGTATCTTTACGGCTTCTTTAATGTCTGAAGATTTTTCTTGTTTATTTTCATCTCTTTTTCCTCCAAGAATTTCGGAGACCTCTCCATTTTTGAGGTGGATGTCAGTTGTCTCAGCATTAGGAATATCTTCAAATTTTATCGCATCATTGGCCGCGAAGGACGCCTCTGTTTCACGTTTCAATAATAATTTTGGATCAGCAGTTTCTTCGGACTTAAAAATTTTCACCACCGCAAAGGGCTCAAATTCAGAATTTTGAATCGGCGATTCCATTCTCTTATCTTCAATCGGATCGATCCCCTTCCCTTCCATGCTCTCAATCACCTGTACATCTTTCGTCTCGCCCTTGTCCTCAGTCTTGTCAGATTGATGCAAGCGATCACATTCGCAAAATCCTTCACTTATAATTTCTTTGGAGGGCTTCTCTGGAACTAAATCTTGCATTGATGTGGAACCAGATTCACCGGCCTCATTTTTGTGTAAATTATGGGGCATCTTCAGGGCTTCTTTAATGTGCAAAGAATCCTTTTCGTCATTTCCATCGCTTTCCACTCCAAGGTGTTGAGAAACCTCTCTATTTTCAAAGTGCAGTTCAGTTGTCTCACCATTAATAGTATCTTTTGAATTTTTCGCGTCAATCGAAGCAAAGGAATTTGATTTTTTATTTTCCTCTACGCCGAATGTTTCTTTCAAATTCACATCCTTCAGATCATCCATCTGTTCAAACTCCTCCAAAAGTTTTGAATGATGCTTATGATTTTCCATGATAACGTCCTTTCCCTCATCAAATACAACTGAAACTCTTGTATTCTGCAATTTGTCATTCCGTTCGGCGACATTGATCTCCCCTGTTTTTTCCACACAGCTATCTGTCATTGGAATCCCATCAGCTGCCATGGAACCCTCTGTTTCAAATTCCACGAGTAAATTAGCGAAATGCAACCAACTTCCTACCAAAGATCATTATAACCTTTGCAGCATTTCCATTTCAAAATGTAGCAAGCGATAACAGCCTAACCATCTAGATTAAGAGAGAAAAAGGTCAGCAATCATATTAATTAGGCATACCACTCCTCCGCATTATGAATTCTTCTGATGATGACTGTTGATCTCAGCAGATTACCCTTAGATTTGTAAAGAATTGAATCAGACCTTGTTTGTGTTTTCTTGCAGGTCTACTGCTTGGTCACTCGAAAATCAAAGAAATCTACATCTCAAGGAGGCAAAATGTCATTGAACTATTAAAAGAATCAGATTTCACCATTTTAGGAAAAGGATAGATACATCCAAAGATCATTTAAGACTAAAGAAATGAAATAAAATATGCAAACATCCAGAGGTGGAAAGAAATCTAATGCATTTATACACTCTTCCAGTAAAATTTAGCAGAGCGAAAATAATTGAAGCCGGATATTTCTTAGGGAGTAGAAGCATACAGCAAACAAAATCGACTTATGCAGTACAATTGATCAGGAATCAGCTGTTAATCGTCACCACCCGTCTTCAACATATGTGCATATTAATACCCCAAGTTGGTCTTTTCGTGTGGATTCATCGGATTTAAATTCAATTGAGGGAAAGCGTTTGAATGAGAAGCGATCTAATATGCATCAGTTTCTCCAAGAATATAGTCCGCCCAAAAATATTATTTTAAAGAAAAGTATATGACATATGAAAAAAATAATACATCATTAATAGAGGAGAAATTGGGAATATTGTTTATAAATTGTCTCACAATTTTGATTTTATAGATTCAACTAACTTTCATAAACACTAATTTGAATTCTTGTGATTTTATTGATTCAACTAACTTTCATAAATAAGCAAAAGCCTACAACACAATAGTAACTGTTTAGTCAAATGGGCTTCTAGTCATGATCCGGGGTGGAATATTAGGGATAGGAGGCAACTGTCCTTTGAGATGGTGCAAGAATTTGATGATCTTGTTGCTCAGGATCGAGCTCCTTGTTGAGCTCTCCTTGTATTCGTTTCTGTCTTAATAAAATTTTACCCCTCTTTTCCCAAAAATAGTAACTTGTGAGCCTCTCATGTGGGAGGTCTTGAGTTCAAATTCCCTTACACATAAAAATAATTAATTACAAAAAATAACAATAATTAATCTAAGCTTTGGTTGTTTATTGAATTTTGGTTGGGAATTTAGTTTGGTATGATATGCATTTTTTCTCCCATTTCATTTGATTAACTTTCATAAACACTAATTTGAATTATGGTTGTAAATTTAGTTTGGTATGATATGTATTTTTTCTCTCATTTCATTTGATATGTTACTTTTATTTTACTAGGTAGATTCACAATAATTATGAATATCACTAAAAGTTTGTCAAAATGTTAGGGCACAAGTTCTCATAAATCAACCCTCCAAAAAAGACTAATTCTATAGTTGTGCAAAAAACAAAAAGTAACAAGCTTTAATTATGCAGATTTATTTGGGATAACTGTGCATATGTAGATTTGTTTTTGTCTTCTAACAAAATTGTTTCTATTAGTAGGTTGAACGATGCATATCATCATTATAGAGTGTATTTTTTTAATGACAGATTTTCTCTTGAAATGGGATAACTCTTCCTAGGGTTAGTATTACTTAGTTTAGCTCAACATGGGGAACCACATGCTTTTAATACTTCTTTCTTTAAATGGGCTACTTTGAAACCAATATATTGCACTACAAAGATGACTCCTCAAGATAATAGCATGGATTATATCTCATCTCCCTTAACATCTTTATAAAATTGCTTGTAGGTCAAGTAGTTTCTAAAATTTAGTATCATATATGAGCTTGCATAAACTACCAATCTACTGCTAGATATACCAAATTTTAAATAAAATCAAATATAAGGGAAAGGAAGATGATTTAGAATTATCCTGCATTAATTTGAGAATATTATTTCAATCGTTGAACCATAAACATTAACTAAGAAGCCAAGTTGAATAAAAAAAATTTCACAAATTTAAAGCCTAAGATAGTATAACCTTCAATGGAAGAATAAATTAGTAAGATGATGTCCATAGAATCACATCTTTCATGCATACGTCTAATAGATAAAGAAAATAATTTAAAATACTGAAGATATGACATAAAGGTCTTAATTTTGAACTATTCCTTTTTAAATAAATTCCAAATGTAGTCTTAGACTACTTCATAAATTAGTTTGGGGACTTTGATTTCTCTCTACAACTTCTTACCCTACAAGTTTTTTAATCCTCAACTCCTTCTACATTTAATGAGAATGTACGGTGAGGGGCACCAGGGGTTCCCCATCCCAAAATAATGTCCCCAGTTCAATATAACAAAAGGAAACAATCTTGATAAAAATTTCTCCTAATGGTTTGGTCTTCCCTTTAGCCTTATCACTACTTGGTCTATATTCATTTTTTTATAATGAAGATATACATTTGTGGATAAATGGGAAAAGGGAACCCCCCAAAAATGACAAATTCAAAGTTTCAAAATGTTTATCACATATATACATAGTGGAGAGAAAAAAGATGACTAATCTAAATGAGCTAATGGACAAAATGATAGTAGGCCTAAAACTCTAATTAGTGGGTAAGTCTGTGGCCTTTTGGCCTAATGTTGATCAATGCAAGAGATGAGAAGATGTGATTTGAGAAATAAAAGGAAGTGTTACTATAATTTCCATGACAAAATTTTCATCTTTATTTTACTTTGTGGTTTATGAAGATTTGATTAAGGTTCTTACTATGGGACCTTGGGATTTTGATGATGATCTAAATTTTCCTCTTTCTTTCTAAATAGAAACTTGGGTTTGACCCAATGAGTGACCTAGTTTTTGTGGCTTGCAATTGAGTTTGGAGGGTCTTCCTTTGTAGTTCTAGGATTACAATATCTTTAGGTGTGCTGCCAATTCTTTTAGAAACCTCCTAGTGATTGTCAAGGTCACCCCAAAAAAATTAGTTGCCTACATTTATGTAAATGAAGCAGTTAACATAATTCTTCCTATAATTGTATCTCTTAAAACTAAATTTGATTAATTTATTCAACTTAATCAATATGAAAAATACTATTAGCAATTACCAAACACTTATAATTTAGGTTTGAGCATTTCAATGATGTGGGATGAACAACTCAACAAGGTTAATAAAATGACATTTGGATTACAAGAGCAAATAACATCATTACAAAATGGGGAAAAAAATGAAGTCCAAATCAAAGTAAGGAAAATGGTAAACTCATTTCTCAAGCTCTTATAACAAATGTAGATTCTATGTAGGAAAAAGATAAATAAAATCAAAAGTGGAGGGGAAGAAAACTCAATTAAATATCAATAACAAGGAAATAAAGAAAAAGGAAAGCAATGACAAAACCTCAGAAATATAGGTAAAATATGAGGGAAGTTCTAAAGAAGGTAGAGCAACTAGAAGGTTAGAAGGGGCTAATGTTATAGGTTTAAAGAGAGAAACTACATGGAAGGGCCTGCTCAACTAAAAATTGAAGAGAATATGGAAATCCTTAATTTTGTTCCCACCTCCACATGGATAGTAAATTATAATGTGGAGTCAATTACCTATATTAGGGATTCTTAAAGGAAATGTTTATGAATATAGAAAGAATCAAAATAGTTTTTTTGTTTTTTTGTTTTTTCTCTTTTTTCTTGGGTTCGTGGCGGGGGGGGATATGTCCCTATTGTATAGGTTAACAACCCTTCCCATCTTTGGCATCAACATGTGGAGATTTGTTTAGTAGAAGAGATATAGAATAAGGATAAATGTTACCCTCCCTAGAAATGAGAACTATAATGATCAAAATAATGGATAAACTAAGAAGGATAAATGAAAAAGGACTAATAAAATAAAAGGTATGGAGTCTCCATAACTTTTAGGTTTTGGATCCTTAAAAATGTAAAACCAAAGAAGATGGTTTAGATGAGGAATGGAATCATACAAGTAGTAAACAAAAAAATAAGGAAAAGGTTGATGTTGGAGAAGACAATGGATAGGGAAGACCTTCCCAAATATTCTATAGAGAAAAAGATATGTGAAGATATGTGGTCACTAGAAAGAAAATAACCCAAAGATGTCAGACAGAGAGAGAGAGAAGGGGATGGGAAAGGGTGGGATATATATATATATATATATATATATATATATATATAGAGAGAGAGAGAGAGAGAGAGAGAGAGAGAGAGAGAGAGAGAGAGAGAGAGAGAGAGAGAGAGCTATAATAAGAGAGAGGGTGGGAGTGAAATTTATGTTTTTACATAGTGTGATCATGCTATAGTGTAATCGCACTATGAAAGACACAAAAAATGGTGTAAAGACAATATACTATCGAGGAAGGCCCACATTTTTTTGTTTTACTATCTACTCTTTGTAGTATATCAAACAAAAACTTGTTTTTCATGGTGTTGAAGCCCGCAAAATACCATATTATATCATTTTAAACTATTCTTTAAGTAATAATCCACATTGAAGTGGGAAATTCAACCATTCATCATCAAATCTATCACTTGAGGTAAGTTTTATCTTTTTAAATGGAAAATGTTCGTAAATAACATTGTAACATATTTTAATTGTAACATGAAAAATTATATTATCTATTCATTTTTGGTACATTCAAGAATGATTTGATATGTAGAAATTGTCATCATGCCAAGGAAAAAAGAAAAAAGAAAAACTCAAATATAGGGAGAGCATGAGAGAGAATTGGAGAATAAAAGGAATAGAATGAGAGTATTTTAGGAACAAAAAATATTGCACTTCATTAATGAATAATTGGATAAGAGTGTTGGATTATCTTATTGGATTATCTGAGAGGGCGGGGTGAATCAGAAGTACTATCCTTAAGAGTGTTGGATTATCTTGTTGGATTATCTGAGAGGGCGGGGTGAATCAGAAGTACTATCCTTTTTAACTGTTTCAAATCCTTAATAACATATTTTTGAAATGAGCATGCATGCATATAAACTTTAATCAATCATAAGAAACAAATATGCATCACCACTTAACACTTAAGATTTGGTAACCCAGAAACCCTCCAGAAATAAGAAGGTAAAACTGGGGTGGGATGATACCCACAAAATCACTACAGTAATAATGTTTAACCACTTTTGATGGTCTGCCCTGTTAAAGGCCTACCCTGTCAAAGGCTTTACACTGTATCAATAGTGACCTAGTTAAAGGATTTCAAACACTTTACATGAAGTGTTACCATGTTAAAGGATTTAATCACCTATTGAAAGGATTTACAAAATAACTACTAAGCTAACCTATCACCATAGAGTTTACTTTCTAATACAATGGCTAAAGAGTATTAGGTATGATAAACCTGATGGCTTACAATCCTTCGATTACTGAATACAGGCACTTGATCTGCTCTTCTATGATCTTGATCCTTTTTGAGATCTGATACTCTTTTCTGTGAAATAGTTTTCTTTACACACCTTTTTTTCATTCGCCTCTCTATCTATTCTTGATCTGATTTCATCTTCCTTATAAAGACACTCGAAGACTTAGGGTTAGGTATGGATCTTTGATCCATATTGTGATGAACCTCCTTATAGAAATATCGTGAGAATGCTCGAAATAACAGAATACAAAGTGATAGCAGAACTCAGAATGAATCTACTGATCGCAGGCCACTTCGAGGGGGTAACCTCCTTTGAGCAAGCTCAATACAATAAATTTGTCTGTGTCCATCAAGGGCCTCAACCTATTCTTATATACTGAGTACGATCTAGAAAAGTAATACTACCTATGCATGTGGGATAATAAAATATACTCACGGGACGACTTACAAAGCATATGCGTCCAACAACACTACTCTAACAAAATAAACAGAAGGAACACACAGGTTCCTAACATCCCCTCTCCCTTAGAAAAAAGCTTTGTCCTCAAAGCTTAAGGTGTGGAAATTGTTGTTGAATCTGAAGAAGGGGTTCCCAGGTAGCATCCTCTGGTTGCATGCCATGCCACTGAATCAAGACCTCAGAGATGGAGCGAGAGCGAAGCTGGCGAGTGCGCTGGTCAATGATTGCCACCGGCTCCAGGATAATGGATCCTTCCGTATCCATTTCAGGGAGAGTAGTTTGTGCTCTGACAGTGGTACCCAGAACTTTCTTTAGACAAGAAACATGAAAGACTGGATGAATGCGGGAAGAAGGAGGAAGTTCCAGTTTATAAGCAACTGAACCAATCTTCTGCAGAACCTTATAAGGCCCATAAAATTTTGGGGCCAGCTTATGACGCCCTTTCAGCTTTAGGGAGGATTGTTTGTATGGCTGTAGACGAAGAAAAACCATATCCCCAACTTGAAATGAGCGCTCGGAACGGTGTTGATCTGCTTGCTGTTTCATCCGATTACGAGCCATGTGAAGATTATCCTGTAAGGTACGAAGAATCTGATCCCTGCTGCGGAGAACTATGTCAACTGCCTGGACTGGTGAGCTGTTGGGAGTGTAGGGAAGGAGCACTGGAGGTGCCTGACCATAGACTGCTTCATATGGAGTCATTTTAGAGGCAGTGTGGTAAGAGGTATTGTACCACCATTCAGCTAAAGGGAGCCACTTGGCCCACTGATGTTGTTGTTCGGAAGTGAAGCAACGAAGATAAGTTTCCAAGCATTTATTGACAATTTCAGTTTGACCATCAGTTTGTGGGTGATAGCCCGAACTCATCTTCAGTTTGGTGCCAGTTTTCTGAAACAGTTCAGTCCAAAAATGACTGGTAAAAGTTGCATCACGATCAGAGACAATGGAAGAAGGGAGTCCATGAAGACGAAATATCTGGTCCATGAAGATTTGTGCAACAGAGGAGGCAGTATAGGGGTGGCTGAGGGCACAAAAATGACTATATTTCGAGAGACGATCAACCACAACCAAGATCACTGTCTTGCCACCGGATTTAGGAAGCCCTTCAATGAAATCCATAGAAATATCAGTCCAAATCCGTGTAGGGATGGGCAATGGTTCAAGCAAGCCAGGAAGGAGTTGAATACGGTGGTCCTCTGGACGAGAAGGAGGTAATCCCACAGGTTCAGCAAATATACCAGAATACTTGTCCAAAATGTGTTGGAGATCGGCAGGAGTGCTAGAGACTGCTGATGGCTGCATCTGAATGGAATGGAGCTGAGCGATGACACCATGTGAATTCTTCTTAAGAAGTTTTTCCATACGGTGTGAACTGATGATGCTGAGAGACCCTGGTTGTAAGCCTTTCAAAGTGTGTTGGTGCCCCTCGGCTAAAAACTGCATCCAAAGTTTAGCAAAATCCCAGAGAATGGGGCCAAGAGTGCGTAACCATTGGGCACCCAAAACCACATCACAGCCACCTAAGGGTAAGGCAAACATGTCAGAGCGCATGTTATAATCTCCAATAGAGAGACGCACATTGCGACATTTCCCTTTACAAGGTAAAGTGCCCCCATTGGCAATCATGACTTCAAAGCTAGAGCAGGGATGGATAAAGCAATCAGCCTGTTTGGCTATGCGTGGATCAATGAAGTTATGAGTGCTACCAGAATCAATGAGTATAGTAAGAGGGATCTTCTTGAAGAAACCATGGACCCGCATGGTTTGTGGAGTAGTGACTCCTGCCAAAGCATGGACAGATATCTCTGGTGGAGCTTCTGGTGAAGGAGGTTCAGGCTGGTGAGGCTTAACCTCATCATCCACTGTTTCCTGAGCGTCTACATATTCTTCCAGTTCCGGTGGAGAATCCACATCCAAGAGATAGAGCTTTTGCTGAACACATCTATGGCCCCGAGACCATTTCTCATCACAATTATAACAAAGCCCTTTGTCTCGCCTGACTCGCATCTCTGTTTCAGACAAGTGCTTGATCGGAGTAGTTTTGGGAGCTGGTATGACTGGAGGGTTGTGAGAACCTGTATTTCTGAATGGAACAAAATTAGATCTGGAGCGTTGTAGAGCACTAATCTTGTCTTCCGCTAACTTAGCCAACCCAAGGGCTTCCATCATTGTAGTAGGTCGAAACATTTTGACTTCTGAGCGAAGTGCATCCTTCAGACCACTGACAAAACAACTACGGAAGAATTCATCAGACAAGCCCTCTGTGTGATTAGCTAATTTTTCAAACTCTGTCTGGTATTCTCTTACAGTGCCTGTTTGACGCAGTTTAGTGAGTGCTCCTGTGAAATCATCAAAGGAACTAGGGCCAAAGCGCTCCAAAATGAGGGTGCACAATTCTCTCCATGTTGGGCCTACATTAGCCTTGATGTACCAACGGAACCATTGAAGAGCTTCATGTTCCAAATGAAAAGATGCAAGGGGGACTTTGTGGTTATCCAAAGTATTATGCAAGCTGAAATACTGCTCTGCCCTATAGATCCATCCAGTCGGATCAGAACCATCGAAGCGTGGAAAATCAAGCTTTGGTCCACGGAAATTGCCAGAAGAGGACCCAGTATCTCCTGAATGGTTTCGGCTCATGGCTGACTGCTGAAAGTTAAGACCCAGAATTTTGTCATCCAGATCTTGAAGTTTGGTTTTGAGGGATGCCATTTCTTCTTCCATGATTTTTGCTCCTGTACGCGTAACAACCATAAAGCAAGGTTTTTTTTTTTTTTTGGAATGGGTAGAAGATGAGAAACAAAAACTTTTTTAGTTACGGCAAACTTGGATTTGGGTAAAACTCAGATAGGAAATGGGTGTTCGACGGGTGGTGGGAGACTATCTAGGGACAAGGGAAACAGAAAAATGAGGGTTTCAAGGGTAGGGAGGCGAAATGAGGCGAACAGTCCAAGAGGGATAAGGGAGCAAAATGAGGAATTGAATCTTGTGGCTCAGTTTGGTGGCGATTGGATGAGAGGTGAAAAAGATAGGGCAAACCCTAAAATTAGATAAATGAGGGATTTAGGGCTTTGATATGTAAAATTTGGGGTTGGGTCGCCAAGGAAGGAAGTATGCGAAATGATATTGCAGATGTTCTGCGGAAGTATGAGCAGAAACAGAAAGCAAACAAGGAAGCTACGACTAAAAAACAGAAAAATTTTTACTCTTTTTTTTTTTAAAAATTTTTTTTTGGAACAGTCGACTTAGAAAAAATTCACTCACAGACAGAACAACTGAAAAGAGTTATTGCAATAACAAGAGATATTAGAAGTGAGAGGAACCTGAAGGCCACGACAGAAAAAAAATTTGATGTAATTTCCACCCAGCGAGCCCAAGAGAGTGCTCTGATACCAGATGTGATGAACCTCCTTATAGCAATATCGTGAGAATGCTCGAAATAACAGAATACAAAGTGATAGCAGAACTCAGAATGAATCTACTGATCGCAGGCCACTTCGAGGGGGTAACCTCCTTTGAGCAAGCTCAATACAATAAATTTGTCTGTGTCCATCAAGGGCCTCAACCTATTCTTATATACTGAGTACGATCTAGAAAAGTAATACTACCTATGCATGTGGGATAATAAAATATACTCACGGGACGACTTACAAAGCATATGCGTCCAACAACACTACTCTAACAAAATAAACAGAAGGAACACACAGGTTCCTAACACATATTTAATCTCTGATATTTGCTTATTCCTTGCACATCATTTATTTGTTGCATGCCTTCTCCATTTTTCTTATTGGCTGCATGTAGATTGCATAGGAAATATAAATGATTTTATCTTATCACTTAGATCCTTTGAGATTTGTCTTATGTCGGCTATGAAGACATTTTACATCTGATTTTGTGAAGTTTCAAACTCATATGCTGATTCTATGTTACTTGGCACTTACTGCTTCCTGATGCTCGACACCTTCTATAACTTAGCTTCTGTACATGCTCCTATCTTGCTCGACATCCTTTAAGATTCGACACTTGAATGGTACTTGGATCATGCTCGGCACCTAAAAGCTACTCGACACCTAAAGATTACTCCGGCACCTGATGTCTTTTCTGACTCGGCTCATGTTGTGGCTAGGCATACATGATGTACTTGGCTCCAATGTAGAATGTATTTAAGTGTGTTGGCACTCAATTGTCAAAAACCATTATGAGGTTAACAAAGAGAGAACTAGAATTGGAAACACAAAGAGAACGAATGAGAATCTTACACTCAACACAACAATTGAATTGCCATCATGTTGAAGCTACACCATCATCCAATATTGGGGTTACAATATCATATCATCTTGACGGTATATCATGTTCTACATCCTACAATGTTCACACTCCCTTGTGTCATGTTGAAGGCACACCATAAACACATCAAGTTGGTGACAATCTATCTTTCACATCTTACTATCAAGGCACATTATCTTCGGTTGAAGGTATGCAATTCACCCAAAATATTGTTCATGTTCCTAATGTTGAGCCCATTCAAGAGGTTAGAAAACCTTCTACAATTATCTTTAGAAATCTAAAGTATTTGATTGATATTGATACTAATATTTTGCAATCAATGCTGACAATATTTCAAAGCATACTTGTCAAAGAAATATTAATTATACTTGGAGATTAATTTTTGAAGAATTAAATGTGACAGGAAGATGGCAACTATTTGTTGGAATGATGAGAAATTTGAAATTTAGGGTCATCATGAATATTATTGGACTAAGAATGATGGATGATTCAAATGAAAAAGAAAAATTGTAAATAATATAATGACTACATATGAGAAAGTTGGGTCTACATCATACACCAAATATAGTAATGCAACAAAATGTGTACTTATTACATCAACAATAATAAACACCCAAATGATGATATCTTGACTCATAGAAACATGAACAAAACATTGAAAATAGGTAGAAGTTATCTAATGAGAAGCATGTGAAGTTGTAAAAGAGTGGAAGATCCAACCAAAAATGAGTTATGGACATTTTTGGTAGACTATTGCTAAAGGATAAAGCAATTAGTGAAACTTGATATCATTGATAGGAGGTTTTTGGAAGAATAATGTATGTATTTCCCCTAAGAAAAGAAAAATTGTAAGAAGGAGGATTGGTAGTCAAGTCCACAATCCACATGAGACACATTTTTTAAATTCAACTTAGACACAATTCTTTGCAAAATATATAGGTATGTATCCTCAAATTAAAACTAGTCAAAGATATTTTGAAATGGATAAACCTTTTTATGTGAAGATAAATCACACACACAAAACATATTTTTTTAGGGTACGTAGGGAACAAAAGATAAATCATCACACACACACACACACACACACACACACACACACACACACACACACACACACATGCACACACACACACACACACACACACACACACACACACACATGATGATTACCCTCTATTGATGGTTGTTCACTTGTATCCATCAACAAAACATTAGACCACCTCTTTTCTCTTCCCATTGGAGGGCTCGTGAGCATGGTCTTTATTATGTATGCCCCTACTCGGGTAAGTCATATCTCTTAAGATGCCCTTACATACAATCAATCTATTCATAAGTCTTTACCACAAATTCTATGACCAACTACCCATAGAATTTGATGGCCTCTAAAGGCTCTCTCCCAAGATAATGACTTCATGTTTCTCTACTACGTTCCTCCATGTGTGTGTGTGTGTGTGTGTGTGTACATATATGTATGTATATGTATATACATATATGCATATATATATGGGTGAATACACCAAGTTGTGGTGCCAACAAGATGACACCCATATTATTTTTCAAAATTTCCTATAGCGTGCACATGCTATGGCCTAGCCTAGGAGCATGCATGCACTATGTGGATTCACATAGTATGTGCCATCTATAGTGCATGCACACTATAGTGCATGTGTGCTATGTGATTTCACATAACACGTACATGCACTATAGCATGTACGTGCTATGTGAAATCACATAAAACATTTGCAACCCACGACCCACTGTATTTTCTCTCATTTCTTTTGTTGGTTTCCTTCTCTATCCCCAAAAACATGCACACATTTTGTAGAAGGTGAAATATTTTCTCCCTCTCCTCCTCAAAATGCCTCCTTGTCGCCAAAGATCAAGATTGGATTCATCGAGTATGTCTCCTAACCTTGTTTTTGCATTGTTTTGTATGTTATTTTTAGTTTTGCTTTAAGTTTGTTTAGTTTTTAAAAATGTAATTGGTTTCTTATCAGGAAATGTGCATAATCAACCACCAAACCCTACACCATAAAATAATCCAAATCCCTAGCTTGATTAACAAAATACTCCACAAAATCAAAATGAAAATCCTTCACAAAATAAAAATGAAAACCCTCGCAAGGAAGAGCAAGAACCTTCAAAACCTCCACTAATTGCAAGACCTCCTCCTGGCACCCAATAAAATATAATGAATGAAATAGAAAGATGGAAAACTCAATTAGAATCAATCATTAGTAGGTTAAAATCTTTTAGAAAAACTAATCCTACGAGAGCATAATTAACATCCTCCCTTAAGTCCATTGTAAGCCAGTAGCTTCCGTTAGTGGCTAGTTGGATATTTAGCATGATAAGAGAGAAGAACAAAGAAGATATTATGCAAAAAAATTATCCTTTGAAGATGTTAAAAACAAGGACATAACAAAAGATGACATATGTGCATTATTTAGAAAGCCAGGAGAAGAAGACACTATTAAAACTACAACTAAAAGGTTCCCCGTCCACTGGTGCATCCATGACGATATTAAAAATTACTTTTGGGATAGATTGTGGATGGTCTTTGATGCCCCTCCCTAAAATAATCATGAGGTTCCAATATATTTCTTAAGGAAATTGTATTGTGACTTTTTCCTTGGGGAGACCCCCAATTATTTTGACATATTAGATTCTTAGGGTAGATGTGGGGAGTCATCATTTGAGAGGTTAGGGGCAGATCATGATCCTAATACAATTAGGGTGCGTGTTGTCAAGCCACAGGGTGAGCATGTCATTATTCCTTTAGTCGTGAAGGAACATGTAGAGACCGATACTTTAGGGACTATGAATTCTTTGACACAAACCATTATTCATTGTGCTAGTTCATTAGTTGAGGAGGGGCCTTATTTGCACTATGGTCACATGTGCATGTCATGTGGATCCTTATGCATGTTTGGCAGTCACGTTGGAGACAATATGGATGATGGGCTAGTCACTGATGACTTCTTGAGTGATACATTTGACATCGATACACAAGTAAATTTTTACAATTATAATAAAATAATTTGACCACATTTTGTATGTACAATGAATGATTAATAAACTAGTGCATGTCTTGACCTTGTTCAAAATTTAGGGTAAGAGTGTTGATGGCCCTAGTACAGATTCCCCAATCCTATTTTACGTCCTACTGATGAGTCAAAAAGTATGTATCAATTTAATCATTTGAAATAATACATATATTTATTAAGTAATCATATGAAGGATTGACAAAAAAAGTTTATCCATGTGCATTAGTTCTCTACTGGACCATCAACTTTCACAATGGATTTTGAGCCTAGGCATGAGATGAGCTTTGTAGAGGTACATTTATTTGATGTTAATTTAATTCATTTGATTATATTATATATTCTATAAAAAAAAATAAAAAATTTCATTATATGATTTGCAGTTATTGATGTTAGAGAATCCTCCTCATCTTTGCTAGTCCATCGATTGCATAGTTGCTACCATGATGGCTAGTTCAGAGCCATTGATTGAGGTATGAAAGAGTTTTCATAGTTTTAGTTGTTATTTATAATAGTTAGTATTGAAATTTTTAATGTTATTCATAAATATGAGTGATTATATTGATTGAATTTTTGTAGGGCCTTGTTACTCTCGATCGTCCATGAGCCTTTGAGGTGGATGTATAGAGGGACTATTTGATGGTAGTAAGAAAATGATTAATTTTGTATAAACATACATTTTATTTCAATGTATAATAATTATTGATTCATATATACATTGTTTGTATCAACTCCAGTTAGAGAGGAGCCTAAACAAGAGGATGAACAAGCATGTGAGGAAGACCCCAACATCGTCATCATCTCCCTCCATGTGATGACCGAAGATCTCTAGGGATTTGTTTCATTTCCTTCGTGGGAAGGAGAAGATATAAGTATGGACACATGTATAGGCATTAGTGGACATATATCTTGGATTTTTATGTTAGTGGACATATTCGACATACATTTGATGTATACATGACATTATATATTTGATGTATGACATATATTTGATGCATGCCATTATTAGACTTACAACTTTGATGCATTGGTTTTTTCATGTATGACATTGTTGGCTATCGTAATATATATCTCTTTTTTCTTGTTTACGTTTTAAGTATTTTGTGTATTTCATTTTAATGTAATTTGCATCCAAAATAGGGGTAGGAATCATTATAATAAGCTATAATAGTATCTTTTGACATGTGAATAAGGCTATGGTATTAATTTGTACTTAGATTGTACAAGTTATGAGTACTTTTGAGTATGAGTAACTTATTTGGAGTTTTTGTTGGGATGAAAACAATGAAACTTGAATTCTTATTAATGTTAAATACAATTAACATTGAATTTTGAATCTTAAGTTGGCTACATTATGTAAATGTCTAAGCTTGAATCTTAATATCATCATAAACATGTCAATATTTTATATATGCTTTATCTTCACAACGCGAGAATACTTGAAATAAAGTTTTTAATTTATTCATGGAATTTGATATCAAAATTTCTTTCTTATCCATCTCTTCAAGAGATTCATTCATGGAAACACATTATATATATTCTTCTCATGATTCTTGTGGCTATAGTTGATGCATCTTTTCTTACATATCTTTTGTGTGTCATTATCTACTATGTATTGACTAAAATATCTTTGACCTCCTTTGTATGGCGATGGATTCTACACCCTTAGGATTTCATCTTCAATTTTTGTTAAAAATATTTTTCATTTTTACAAGTATAGACACAATGTTTAGTGACTCGTAGGGTCAATTTCATCTACCTTTCCTAAGAATGTTTAAGTGGTCAACACAGTGAGAAAATCTTGGGGGTAGGGTTTACCTAGCCACTTGGAGCTATTAGAGTAGAGAGTTTGATCTCACGATGAATGGTTAGAGAGATTCACCAGTTGGTGTCTTTGTATTGGCCAACACTACAAATTTTAGCATCACCCAAGATGGGGCTGCAAAATCAAAATGGAACCAAATATCCAAAAAGAGAGAGAGTTTATTGTAGGTATCAACAACATGATTCTATAGCACTCAACATTGCATCAATACCTTGCATGAGCTCTGAGATATGCCCTGTCAAAGATTGCTGCCCTATGGCATTTAGTGACTCTTAGGGTCAATTCTATCTGGCGTGCCTAAGAACGTTGAAGAAATCAACAAGATAGGACAAGCTTGGGACTAGTGTTTACCTAGCCACTCAGAGCTAATGGAGTAGACAGTTTGACCACACAATGACTAGTTAGAGAGATTCACCAATTGGCGACTTTATATTGACCAACACTACAACTTTTAGCATCACTCGAGATGGGGCTGCAAAATAAAAATGAAATTGAATCTCCAAAGAGAGGTTATTGTAGGTGTTGACAAAATGATCTTGTAGCACCCAAAATTGCATCAATCCCTCGCACAAACTCCAAGATATGCCTCGTCAAATATCATTTCCCTATGGTATTTAGTGACTATTAGGGTCAATTCTATCTGGCATGCTTGATAACGTTTGAGCAAAAAATGATATGTAACAAGCTTGGGATTAAGGCTTTTCATAGACACTTAGAACTAACAAAGTAGATAGTTCAATCCCACGATGAACAGTTAGAGAGATTCACTAGTTGATGACTTTAGTATTGGCCAGCACTACAAGTTTCAACATCACCTAAGACAGGGCTGCAAAATCAAAATAGAATTGAATCTCCAATTAGTGAGAGAGGTTATTATAGGCATCAACAATCTAATTATATATCACTCAACATTATATTAATACCTTGCATGAGCTCTGAGATATGCCTCATCAAAGATCATCAATCTATGGCATTTAGTGACTCTGAAGGTCAATCTCATTCGATGTGCCTAAGAACATTCAAGTGCTCAATAGGATGGGATGAGCTTGGGACTAGGGTTTACTTGGCCAGTTAGAGCTAATGAAGTAGATAGTTTGATCTTATAATGAATGGTTAGAGAGATTCACTAGTTGGCAACTTTGTACTAGCCAATACTACAAGTTTCAGCATCACTCGAGATGGGGCCACAAAATCAAAATGGAATCAAATCTCCAAAAAGAGAGAGAGAGGTTATTGTAGGTGTCAAAAAAAATTGTAACATCCAACATTGTATTGATACCTCTCATGAGCTCTAAGATATGCCTTGCCAAATATCACTACCCTATGACATTTAGTGACTCTCAAGGTCAATTTTGTCTGGCATGCCTGTGAAAATTTGAGCGATCAACAAGATGGGACAAGCTTAGGACTAGGGCTTACTCAACCACTCAAAGCTAACAAAGAAAATAGTTCAATCCCATAATGAACAGTTAGAGTGATTCACTATTTAGTGACTTTGTATTGGCCAACACTACAAGTTTCAACATCACCCAAGATGTGGCCACAAAATCAAAATGGAACCGAATCTCCAAAAAGAGAGATATTTTATTGTAGGTTTCAACAATACAATCATGTAACACTAGACATTGCATCCATACCTTGCACAAACTTTGAGATATGCCCCGTCAAAGATCATTTCCCTATGGCATTTAGTGACTCTTAGGGTCAATTCCATCTAGAATGCCCAAGAACATTTGAGAAATCAATGAGATGAGATGAGATTGGGACTAGATTTTATCCAATCACTCAAAGCTAACAGAGCAGATAGTTCAATCCCATGACAAACAATTAGAGACATTCACTAGTTGGTAACTTTGTACTGGCCAACAATACAAGTTTCAACAACATCCAAGATGGGGCCGCAAAATAAAAATGAAATCTAATCTCCAAAAAGAGAGAGGTTATTGTAGGTGTCAAAATGATCTTGGAGCACCCAACATTGCATCCATACTTTACACAAACTCTAAGATATGCCCCGTTAAAGATCACTTCCCTATGGCATCTAGTGACTCTCAAGGTCAATTTCGTCTGGCATGCCCAAGAATGTTTGAGTGGTCAACAAGATGGGATGAAGAATTAATAGAGAAAAAATGTGTAGTAAAAAATGAAATATAAATTGAAGAATGAATAATCTAAAAAATATTGATTGCAAGATTGGATCTAATTTAAGAAAAGTCAACAATTTTTTCAATTTCAACTAGACAATAATGGATCTAATTTAAGATAAGTCAACAAATATTTCAAGTAAACAATAATATTCATATTTCTATTTAAATGATAATAATTTTTATGTACAACTTAGCTCTGAAAGGCACTAGTAGGAATGAGCTAAGAGAGAAAACCTTCAATCTTGCCCAAAAAAAGAAAAAAAAAAAAAATGTTACATCAAATATTTTTGTAATTATAATCAATCTAATGAACTAGTTGGATCTACTCTACATTTTATTGTCTCAAGTATTGTCTTGTGGTCTGAATCACGAACCTTCCAAAGAGTCTTATTATGTGGTTTTCCTCCATATTTGATCAAGTGGACATTTGACATGACATCAAGTTCTGAATAATGAAGAGTCTTCCTCTCAGTTTGCTAATCCTCAAATAACCAAAAGTTAGGGCTCTTCATAGAATATTGTCTAAGCCATCTACTAGTTATGACTGTCACACCTATATGGTACTCTAAATCTTTGCCATCTATAATCGAGTAATCTATTTTTTTTATGGCCTAGACACAACGAAACAAATAATAATATGTCCCTTCTTCATTTTCTTTAGGTGTAATAACAACAAAAACATGGCTTGTAGTGATAAATGTACATAATGCGCTCATTATTTCAGCAAATACTTAGGTAAAAGTTATAAAGTTACATATTGAATTTACATAGATATATATTACAAGGTTGCACTAGATCAGACAAGTGGTCAAAGTCAATGGATGAATCCATCTCTACCATTTATAGTGCTTGTGGGGGATGATAACTATCAATTAGGTCTAAAACTCGTATATCCCATCTGTCCACCCATTCAGTCGACTCACACTGATCTCAATTTTCCTCTGTACATGATGGACAAAAACATGCCATTTTTTATGTGTGAACACTCCAACTACCCGCATCAAAGCTTCTTAAAGAGTGAAACTCACTTGATCTTGTTAGTGTGCAATAATCTTCATATGGTGTAATGTTAGTATTATCTATCAACCAAAAAATTCTACGAACCATAGACTCACCTTCCTTACCTAGACCCATTATAGCATTACACCACTACATGATAGATTTTGCATCTTTCAATTTTTCTTCATCTTTGTACTTTAATTATTCATGAGATAAGGCTCTTTTTATGCATTCACCTACATCATCATGCTCTCCCTTTCCATGACCAACCCTGTGAAATTCCATATATATTGAATTCTAGACAACCTGTGCATCCTACTCAACCAATAGAGAATTCGTGCATTCTTAAATTAATATGCACAATTGTTTGACCAAATAATGTGTTGGTGATATGGTATGCCCATTTTAGCCAAATCACTATAAAATAGTTGAAAAAACCATGTACAAATTGCATAGAATGTGATCGATCATCATTGATGTAAAAATGGTACTCCCTCAATATCTTGTCATCCTTTGTACTTGTAGGTGAATATATGAATTTTATGTGAACAAATATGGAAACTTGTTGAGAAGTATAATATTTTTCTTGCACCTCATTTTTTGATTGTATCTAGTGGAAATTTATCCTTGCACAACTTGAATTGCAAATCTAGCCATCGAGGTCTATGTGTATGCCTTGCATACTTGTAAATAATCTTTTCATGATTTTTTTTTATGAACTCATACACTAGAATCTTTTCAATGACTAAATCAAATCTTACCCTATTTCCCATTTTTAGAGCATATTCCACTATCTTATATTTTTCGTAATCTACTATTTGATTTCCAATTGCATGTGTATTATCCATATGTTCACAAGTTGATAAAAACTGTAAAGACCTTCAAAATAAGTATGTACCTTCCAAGTATGAAAACTTGTAAAATTGTTGATCATCCCCTATTTCACATAAAATGTTGGCTATGAATTCCCTTGAAGATATAGGTGGTTCATTTATTTCACAATCTTGCCAAACAAACTTAGAATGCAAAAACACACACATAAGCCTAAAAATATCAAAATAATTAGAAAATTCAATATGTATCCTACAACAAGAAGTTGTGCATGTGTGATTTATCTTTGCATAAAAAGGTTTACCCATCTCAAAAAATCTTTAACTTATTCGAATTTGAGGATAGATACCAATAAATTTTACCGAAAATTGTGTTTAGGCTGAGTCCAAAAAATGTTTTGCATGTGGATCACAATATCGGCTACCAATCCTCCTTACAACATCTCTTTGATTAGGGGAAACATGCATGTTATTTGTCTAAAAATCTTCAATCAATAATTTCAAAGCTTCACTGATTTCTTTACCCTTTCGTGGTAGTCTACCACTAAATGTCCATAAATCATTTTTTGTTGGATCATCCACTCTCTCACACCTTACCATGGCTCTCCTTATAATGCCTCTACCAATTTTCAATGTTTTACTTTTTTCTTTTTACGAGTCAAGCTTTCTTCATTTGGGTTCTTACTATTGTTGATGTAAGTAAACATATTGTGATATTACTATCTTTGGTGTGTGATTTAGAACCCACTTTGTCATATGTACTCTTTAGATTCTTTACAATTCTTTTTTCATTTGACTCATCCATCATTCTTAGCCCAAGAATCGTCATCATGGGCCTAAATTTGAATTCCTCATCATTTCAACAAATAATTGGCATTGACCTGTCACATAATTTAATTCTTTAAAGAATAATCTTCACATAAAATTAACTTTTCTTTGACAAGTACACTTTCTAATCTAGTTAGGCATTCATTTCAAAATGTTAGTATCAATATCAATCAAATATTTTGGTCTTCTAAAATGAATTTTAGAGGTATTATAATCTCTTCCATCCCCTCAACATTTTGAACATCAACATAAGGTTGAGTGAATTGTGTACCTTGAACCAAAGTTGATGTGCCTTGGAAATAAGATGCAAAAGATGGAATATCACCTATTTGATATGTTGGCATTGTGCCTTCAATATGACATGATGGATTGTGTACATCATTGGATGTAGAAATTGGCCTCTCTTCAACATGAGATGATAATATGATTCCAACATTGGAAGATGACATAACTTCACAAATCAATTGTCTTCTTGAGCGTAAGAGTCCCATTTGTTCTCTTTGTCTTTCCAATTCTTCTTATTTGTTTCTTTGTATTGGTGGCTCATGTTCCTCTTTGAAAGAAAATTCTTCATTATTGCATTGTAATTTATTTGTTCGTGTAGTAGTTTTATTTTATCTCTTTTAATTGCCAAATCTCTCTCCCTCTCTTCTGTTGTTTGATTTTTTGGTTTCTTCCTTGGCATGATGATGATTTCTACATGTCAAATTATTCAAACATATGAATTACTTACAATTTGTAAATAAAAAATCATTCAAATACATATATGAATTACAATTATCTCAATGAATAGACAATATATATTTTAAAACTTGTAAATTATAATGAATTATTCATACATTAGAATTTCTAACCATTTCCAAATAACAAGTCATATAAACATACAAACTTCAATGAATTCCCTATTTATTTTACAACTTGTCAAATTACAATGAAATCTCTCTCTATAGTAACAAAGAATATTTAAAAAGGAGTGCACTAACCTTTTCTATACAAAAGAAGGTTTAGAAAACCTTCAAATAGTGTATCCAGTGATTGCATTTGGTGTTTTCTAGTTTCCAATACAATGAAACCCATTTTTTTTGTCAGAATAGCAGAACAAAATACAAATAGAAACAAAGAATATGGGTCAGTAGATAAAACACAACCTTAAGATATTCAAATAAAACCCTAGTGAAAAATTTTCACTGTTTGAACTTGGGTAAGATAATTTGGCTAGGGTTCTTTTGAAAATTGAAATACATGGTACACAAAACCCTAATAATGCAATAGAAAATCAGACCATTTTCACAATGTGGATCAAAATTTTTGTATAGTGAAAATGAGGGCTATCCATGGCTCTATTTGGAGATGATAGATACCTATATCCATACAATAATTCAGATTCTCTAGGTAAAGTTGATCACACACATGACAACTGGAGATAACTCTCCTGAGACTGTACAGAAACATACACATGTATATGCAAGGACTATTTACATATGCACAGGCAATTACAAATGTACAAGGATATACAAACCTAACTACTTGTTCATGGAAAATAAATATCTTCAACAAAAGTATTTCCTCAAGAATTGTCCATGAACTGATAATTCGAGAAAGTTGCCTAATAACTCCTTGACAAAGTATGAATCTTCACCCCATGTGGAGTCAACCAGATAAGGACCAAGCCATATAGGATCAAAATTTCCATGCTTTCCTTTATATTCAATTCTGACATTCCACATTAGGATAAGGTCATCTAGTTGAAACTTTCTAGCCACCACCTTCTTATCATATAGATGTTTTGTTTGTAACTACAATTTTACATTTCTTAAAGAGGCCTCCTTCCTAGCTTCAGGAAGTCCAACTAATTCATCCATCCTTTCCTACATATCATCTATGATATCTTCACCATAAATTTGGATGTAATTGTATAGGCCTATGAGGTTGTTCTGAGGCATTCTATCCTATATTCCATATACTAATTCAAATGGTGCAACACCAATTGCCTTTTTCACTGTCACACTATCAGCCCAGATTGTCAACTGTAATTTTGAATCCCATGCTCTCTTTATGACCTTCAACAAGCTATTTATTATTGGTTGTTTTTTTAGACTACTAGGTACCTTAAACCTAATACTAGAATACATAAGACCAAAAAAAACCTAAGGATTAGCCAAATCCTATATTTAGTGTGATCAGTCTTAGTTTCTGGACCAACTTCAACAAAATATAAAAATACTCCCTTCACTTTAGGCTCTACAGGGAAAAGGTGGGCAAACCATAGGGATTTATCTAAATTTTTTAATGACATTCTTCTCTTCAAAATCATCCCCTATAGTAGAAAATGGTCATAATCTTCTTCTTAGATTTGTAATAAACTTCTTGATTACAATGGCTATTTATAATCAATAGGAAAGGAATTACAAACAAGGGTTGACCAACAAGTTTTAGTTCTTCATTACTTAAAATGGAAAATTGATTATGATTGATGTATGTATCTTACAATTATATAAACCATCATCTTGCAACTTAAATTAAGTGATCAGTGCCTTATCCATCATTATATAGAGTCAATACTAGCAGTTTTGGACCTATTTAACTGAGTTGGAGTTAAATTTTTCAACAATGAACTCTGAACTTCATTCTTATCATATCCCTCTGATATACCCAAAACTCTACCTCTTATTAAAAGTAATTACTTAATTCCTTGAACTAAATTCAATCAACAGGAGATATAGAATCTATTAGAATTGTATTAAACTAAAAGAACATTGCTCATGTTAATCTCAAAATCATAGATATGCAAGGAAGGAGACAAAATTTAGATACACAAGATATGTAGAAATTCTTTCTTGTATTAATTTCTTTTGAAAATAAATACAACACTTGATATAGACTCACCATATAACTCAAAAATTGGTAGTTTGATCATTCATATTCATTGTTCTCTCAAGTTCGCAAGTTTATACATATTCATACAATCACAAGAGACTGGATGGACTGTAAAAATAACATAGAATAAAAAAATTTACAAACTTTTGACCTCAACTTCCCATCTTGAAAATCCTTATATAGGATTGTAACAAGCTATAGATGGGAGGAGGACACATGTCAAAACTTTATTGGATACAAAAGATGGCAAGATATGCCCAAAAATTTATATAAGACATTCCTTAGTGTTTGATCAGAAAGAGAAAATAGTTGAAAAAGTTAGTAGGTAAAATTTTTTGTTATGCACTTTGACTTTACTCCCCTTTGTCTTCTTCTGCCATCCACATCCTCAAAAGCTTCAAAATTTGATATGAGTATTTATGAGAGTTTTATCCTTCTAATAAAGTGATTAGTGTATCTGATCTTATCCTTTAATCTCTCATTTTTCTTTAACCTTAATAATTTCTCATCTGCTTCCTATTGGTAAGGTCTTTATTTCTCCCACCACCTCCCACACATAAATTTATTGCTTGGTGGGCCACTCTATGGTTTTGATCTCTTCTAGGTCTTTCATAGCCCTTGTTCACCTGGCATCTATTATGGCCTTAGACTTCATTGTGAATTTTTTCAAATATATCTCTGCTCTAAATAAGGAGTCAATTAAAACATGGAAAGGGTCATCACTAATGTCTTCAAAAATAACCACTCTGGCCTCTTGAGTCAATTATAGTGAATGCATCAAACCAATTATGCTATTCTCTCACCATATTACTGTCTTCTAAAATTGGTGGTATGCAAGGCTCAATTCCCTGAGATAAAACTTTTAGTTTACCTTGTATAATTTGTAATTTCTTAGAGAAGAATCCAATTAATTCCTTAACTATTTCTAGGCTCTCCTTTACTATAATTATTTTATTAGGAAAATTTAGCTTTTTAGGCATCATCATATTAAGCCTCTCTAAAAATTGAGTATATGGCTCCACAAATTAAATGTAGGTGATAGCCATGAAAGTGTTTCATTGAAAAATTCCTCAACACTTTGCAAAGAAACACATAATGTATGGGCCTATTGAGATACACTCTTTAGAGTTTCAATCCTATGGCCAACCATACACTTAAGGATATATGTCCCCACCTCATCTCCTTGCTGAGTTGGTGTAGCATCAATGCTCATCCTGCTAGGTTCTGATATGTCCCCTACCTCCATCTCATCCGTTTGTGTTGGGGCCTTAGTTGTGTCATTAGCTGGTTGCTCTTGCTTGTCCTATTCTTGGCTTTGCTATGCAGTACTCACTTGCTTTACATTTGCAAGTTTCTCTTTGAGGGATACAACTTCAGCCTCTAGTGCTTGGACCTTAGCCTCAAACTCTTCAATTTTTTCCTTATAGACATGGATTTTTCTGAGCTCATCCTCATGACTACATCAATGTAGTCATGCACAGACTTGGAAAGCCTTGTCTCTATCTCTTCTATCTTGGCATCATTCATGAAAGAAAAATGTTTCATGGCCTTTGAAATCTCTATGCCTGAAGTGCCCTGTAAAGTCCACACAACCATTTTTCCTTATTCTATGCTTTGTACATCTATCAACTTACGTTTATTCGATGTAGGGGCCATGCTCCAAATTGCTAGAGACTTGGTGTCAATATTGAATCTTGTTCCTCTTTGTAATCCATCAACACCATATGCCTCATAGGAGATGGCATTCTCCTATCTTCTAATCTAATCAAGCATAAATTTTTGTTCCAAATCCCATCCAGGCACCAACAACATCCCACTTCTTTGCACAAGATCCCTTGCATCCTCTAGAGTCATGACTTCACTCTCAAGATCATAGGTTTGCAGCTTCTCAACTAGTTCTAGCTTTTGTTCATTTGACTCTCCTGGTTTCATTTTTAGTACTAACTCACTCTATTTTATTTTATATAAAAATACTTTTGAACTTAGTTGATTTTATAAAATCATCATCTTCCATAAATTATTGGGCTTAGATGATATTGTCATCCAGCCTTGTTGCTGCTAGTTCTAGGTCTTTGAGTGTATTCTCAGCTACCTTGACCCTGTCTTGTATATAAATTTTCCTTAAATCATAAAAGTATTGATTCTTACTAGGTAGAATTCACAGTGTTCTTTGTTTCACTTCTATAGGGATATGGACAATCTTTTGTCTCTTATTTCCCTTAGTGATCCATGTTGTCTCAGCAGGCTCATCTTCCTCTATTTATGGAATTATATTAGGCCCCAGGCTATGAGGGCATACCATCTCCTCTTCTCCCATGGGTACCTTTGGCATTTGCAC
Organism: Cupressus sempervirens; assembly: GCA_028749045.1. Lineage (NCBI taxonomy): Eukaryota > Viridiplantae > Streptophyta > Pinopsida > Cupressales > Cupressaceae > Cupressus > Cupressus sempervirens. The sequence continues at coordinate 179,084,719 of CM053785.1, read as the reverse complement.
CATGATTTCAGCATGGTCAATGACCATCTTCCTAATCCTATGAGGATAGGGGATATCTATTGGTATGTTTTCCATTGTGTCAAAAGCTTGAGCTATTAATGAACATCACAAATACCAAACTTACCTAGATCCACAAGAGGCTATTAAGCCATGTCCCAAACCCCAAAGGAGGTGCTGACCACCAAGTCAACAATCGCCCCCTCAGCACTAACTGAGGGTTTCAGACCAACAGAATGAAGGAGACCTTCTGAGATTCAAACCTATGACCCAAGGCTCTGATACTAATTGTTGGTATGTTTTCCATTGTGCCAAAAGATGAAGTTGTCAACGAACATCACAAACACCAGACTTACCTAGATCCACAAGAGATGGTTAAGCCATGTCACAAACTCCGAAGGAGGTGCTAACTACCAAGTCAACAATATCCATATAAAATCCCTTAAACTGGGATCCATTCTCTTCATCTCCTTTTCTACCCTCAAAACATCATCAAGTTTGGCCAATTTATCTTTTGCCTCCCCTTTCGCAACAATATTAGGAATAACATCCTCATGGGGTAACTCCTTGGTATTTGGCAACACATAATTCCTAATTTCTTTGAGGGTAGTCTTCATCCAGTTATCATGGCCATAGATTCTATATGGTGTTATTGACAAATTGTAATGGTGGAGGAAATAATGAATTTGGTCCAAGAATTCTTTTCCAATTAAAAAGTCTCCTACCCTAAAACATCTACATTGGAATGTGCCCCTATGCACCTTGGGCCCTAGGTATTCTCTATTTACCATAAGTAGTTGCCACATGAATTCAATAATACCCAACCTAGGAGGAAATTTTTATGGCAATATGTGGGGTGGCTTGGGACAACCATATACTCTTATCAAGGAAAAAGTTGGGAATAGGAAAATATCCCTCAAATTATGATCTAATCTCTTGTCCTCAGGAAGCACGACTGGTCTCAAAAGACTCTTTAGGATATCAGGTGCCCTAACTTAACCTAAGTCTAGCATTTTCATTATAACAATGCTAGAATTATTGAAAAATGAGATAGAATCAGAATAGTGGTAAGAAGTGTCTCATACTCATGTCCATAATTGAACTGGAAGATCTCCATTAGCATCAAAAGTGTGATCAATGAAATCTGAACTAAAATATCCCATATTCATGTATAGGATTAGATGCATCAATAGTGAATAGTGAAGGAAATATAAATTCTTAATTTCTCCATTCTAGGTCAGCTTAATTTTTCCTTCATTTTTTTCAGCATGTATTTAACATAATCATATTCTCCCCATGGTAGGATTCTCGCACATCTTTAGCAACAATAAATTCAACTCCATACACCATCTTATCCATCTTTTCCAACCCCCTTGTGGACACCATACACTATTGTCAAAAAATAATTATCGAATTTTTCTGAAGGCATCATCTTTTCCACCTTCTTAGGGTAATCACCCACACTTTTTAGGTCCGTGGGGATGTGTTGTAGCATTGATTTTCCTATGTATGTCTTGGTGTTTCTATAAAATTTCCTCTATAGATTTTCTAAATCTACTGGCTCGCCCATAGTACTATCTAACCCAAATGCTTCAATGAATGAGGCATGGTCTAGAGTACAAAAAATAGTTCCATCTCTTCTATGGAATGATTTGGTGGCCGAGTTATATGATTTGATTAGGGTTTTCACCAAATCCACATCAACGAAGACCTCTGGAAATATCAATTTTGCTAAGTTCTTCTAAGGGTTGCACACAAGGATCTTCTTCTCTCTATTATGGTAGAAATACTTAAAAAGCTTGGAACCCATGACCCTAGGGCATGTAGCATCTCTGCATAGTGTGTACGAGTCGAAAAAGGCATGATCATCTGCTGCATTTGTGTTTGAGGACCTTGGAAATAATTTCAACCATTCTTCAACAAACAGGTTAGGTTTTTTCTATTTTGTTTTTCCCCCCTTGGAAGTCTACTACTTGAATCTTTTCAACCTCCTTATCAGACATTCTAAAGTAGCTTGAGAACACTAGGAAAAGCTATACCAAGGCATTGAAAATAATAATTTGTACACACTAAAAACTCTGCAACTGCTTAGAGTTTCTCTTTGTGAATGGTAAAATGCAACTAATTAGTAGAATATTTTTGTAACTCAATGTTCATCATCAACATCCCTGTGCATTGATTTTTAGCATGCTTGAGCCTTAAAACTCATCTTATTTTGTCACCTTAGTGGAGCATCATCATTAATATCGAACATTGCACTTTATGTTTATTACTTAAATCTCATTAGTCAAGAATCCTTTGTCATTTCCAAGTCAGAAAAATGAAAAACATATTTCCAATGTCAACTTAGGTTTTACAATCTTACGATCAAGCCTAGAGTCAAAACCCTTGTAATATCTTAGGTGAGGAAGAAGTACCCTTTGATCTTATAATCTCATGAAAAAAAACCCTTGTCACACTATCACAAAGCCTAGAAAAAGTCTTTATGGTCTCACTATATGCTGGTTATTGTGGCATCAAAGCTTTCCTTTAACATCTTTTGTGATCTCACGACAGGTAGTTTACACTGCACGATATAGCACCTTATCTCATTTTTCTTAAGCTTACAATATTATGATCGTGGCTTAGCTAACTACCTTATGATTTTGGAGGTCATCTTCTTTACCCCTACGATGCTACAAGAGACCATTACCTTCCTTTATCGTAACATCATGAACATCAACTTTTAGCTCTATGATCCTCCAATGCATTGCCTATCATAGCATCGTAACACCCTTTCGATACCCTTAAGATCTAATGGAGCACTATATGTCATAGCATTAGAGAATGGGATCTGCTAGATCACTAGCTTATGCAAAGACACCTTTGACCCTAGTGGCTTGAGGTAGCATCCACCATGAATGAGTTGTGGCCATGATCAATTATGATGGAACACATGTCACTTCTCTGACTTCAATTGCCAGATTGCTTTTTCTTTTGTGGCCTTACGTTCTTCTGATTGCCATCCCTATAGCATTGTGATCCTTAACATCTTCTTTCACGATATTATGACTGGATCTTTCGACATTACATCATAAAACCTTATGAAAATCATTATGATGTCATGATTATCTTTTCATCGTAGGATCAACACCTTCTATCTCTTTCATTATACTTTCATACTCATACAATCCTACAACAAATCACTTATCGTATGGTCATAATCCATCCATTCTACTTCTATGACACTCTGACTACCTATTTATTGTAACATCACACAACATGAGTTAAAACCTTCCATCAAAAACCTATGATGTCATGATACAAAGGGAATCTTAAGATCAGGAGCCCTTTCTTTTTTACTTATGGTATCACAACCATGGCACATCTTAAGATCGGGGAACTTAAAACATGATACTGTAATCCTTCACTAAACCTTTTTTCATAACATTGGGAGGAGGAAAAAGTAAGCTTGGGACTAGATGCCAAGGCAATGATTACAAGGTTAGACCTCTAGGGTTTGAAAGATATACAATCTCCCATCTGAAGATACTTAGAATAAGGGCAAAAAGGTTTCATTTTAGATGAAATTTTTTAATGGCAAGATAAAACACAACCTTAAGATACCCAAATAAAACCCTAGGGTAAGAATTTCACTATTTGAACTTGGGTAAGATAATTTGGCTAGGGCTCTTTTGAAAATTGAAATACATGGGACATAAAACCCTAATAATGCATAACAAAATTAGATCACTTTCACAATGAGGATCAAAATTTTAGTATAGTGAAAATGAGGGCTATGAGGTTAGTAGGGACCCAAGCTTTCCTTGTAACCATTTTTTGGTGTTTTGATATAACGCATAAACACTATGTGAAAACACACACACACACACACACACACACTCTCTCTCTCTCTCTCTCTCTCTCTCTCTCTCTCTCTCTCTCTCCCCCCCCCTCTCTCTCTCTCTCTCTCTCTCTCTCTCTCCCCCCCTCTCTCTCTCTCTCTCTCTCTCTCTCTCTCTGCATCCTATCCCATGCTCTTTCCCCATCTCCTTCTCTCTCCATCCTTTCTCTTCTTTCCCCTACTCTCTCCCCATCCTCTACTCTTTCTCACTCTCTACCCTATCTCCCTCTCTACCCCTCTCCCTATCCATCCGCTATATTGGAATACAAGGCTTACAAAGTGTGTGTGCACTATGTAAGCCTTGAATTAAAAAATGTTTTCCATTGCATGCATGCACAATAACATTTGTGCACATGTACTATATAATGCATTGGATTAAACCAAGCCTAACGGTTGGATTTTCCTTAGGGATCCAACCCAAAGGTTTGGAGGCTCTAAACTAGTTTGAGACATGTTAAGTAGCAAGCATACAAAAAAAGCTTGAATTTGCTTCAGTGCTCTCCTTCAAGTTTCCTTGTGGTTCAATATTGATAAAATCAGGTTAGATGATATTGTAGATCTCTGTGTTAGCTATATAACCATATAATTTATTTCTAATTCATACTATTGCAAGCCTTTCAACTATAATTTCTTTTGAAAGTATGTCCATTTTCTCTCAAAAACCAACATGTACTAATTGTGGTGTAGATTCTAGCTCATTCATTGAATTTTGCAACAAGTTAGATTTTTAGAATCTAAACTCTATTCTACACACTTTGAAAAAAAAATTGATTTTAGATTATTTTTCAATAATTTCTAGGGGAGCACACATATATTTCATGTTTTTGGGATGTGACCACTTACAAAATTCATTTTTTAAAAATTACACATTATAAAATTACCCAAAAAATTTGGGGTAAACCACATAGTGTTAGGTAACTTTTGATCAAATTGATTAAAGGGTTTCAAAAAATAAGTTAAAATTTTAGGGGGCACACTTTGTACCATGTTATGCTTTTCCTAAAAAAATTGTACCACTTTTTGTTGCCCCCTTTTTTGAGGGCCTAAAACCAAACCATTTTGAAAAAAAGGTAGTAGTTTAGAAACTAGATTCAAAGGACTACTACTTTTATTTTTGTCATATCTTACAATTTTAAGCATAACTATCTTTAAATTCTTGTCAAAGTTTAGAAATTGTTGATTTCAGAAAAAAGAAGAAGAAGAAAGTGGCCACTTATACCCCCTTTTGGCACCACACCTTTGTGCATTTACCCATATATGTACATATACACATATATGCGTATGGATATATATATGTGTATATATGTGTGTGTGTGTATACATACATACATACATATATGTATATATATGTATGTATGTATATGTATATGTATGCATATATATGTGTATGTTTGTATATATAAATATATATGTGTGTATATATATGTATATATACATATATACATTGATATACATATTCACACATGCACGTGCACACACGCGCGCGCGCACGCGCACACACACACACACACACACACACACATAGAGTTTATCTACAATGATGCAGTTGTCCTCACCACAATGAGGAAATGCATAGGAAATAGGGAGCTGGCTCATCCTTGCATCATGAGGTTTCCCTCAAATTTCATCACACCGAAGTCCTTGATGATAACAAGGGAAGAATTGAGGTGCATGTTTGTTGGGGAGGAGTAGATTTCCTCTTCCTATGCTAGGACCACCTCAAGGATAGATATGGAAAATTGCCCCTTTGATGAGGATGGTTTTTGGCCACCTACTAAAGAAATAATCAAGGTAAATTTCTCGCAATTTAATATTTAGTCTTATTATTTATTATTTAATTATTTAATGGTTTAATTTTATAATTTAATTTTGACTCAAATATTTTTTTACATTATATGTAGACCACTAAGCCCCTTGTATCTCTCCTATGAACTATGTCATATCCCTATTTTAAGATAGAATTTTAATAATAATTAGATAATACAATGTTATTAAATAAATAATAATAATAAAGTTATATTAGAACTAATACCAAAATATAAAACTAAGAAACAATAATTATTTAATCTATATTATTAATAAAGTAATATCTAGTATGATATTTTAAATAATAAAAATAATAAAAATTCAATGATTAAATAAAGAGATTAAATTAAATACAAGAGACAATATTGTGGAAAGTATGTTAACTTTCTAAATAGAATTTAATAATAAACACAAGTAAGTAAATAAATAAATAATCTAACATAGATATAAATTAACTATATCTAATGAAAAGTCAAGAGATGTTTAACAAATAGACATGACTCCTTAAAATTAAGATATAAAAGGGAGGAGAGTTTATTTTAGAGAGAGGGAAAAAGGAAGAAAAGAGGAGAGGAGTTCAAAAAGGAAAAATGGAAGAGGAAAGTAATATGAAGAAAATAAGGAAGTGAGTTTCTAAAAAGGTATCAATGATATTGAAAGGATGTGAACCTTTTGAAAGGGTCATAATTATGAATAGTTGTGACTCTTCAAAAATATTTTGATTATAAAGTATTGAGACTTTTCTAAAGGATTTTAGTTATGAAGTGTTCTGACTTTTCAAAAGGATTATAACTATGAAGTGTTGTGACTTTTCAAAGGATTTGTATTATAAAAGGGTGTAACTCTTGGAAAAGAAGAAGGTAAGAAAGGTATTTCTATGAATCATATATTTTTAATTATGTTTATGAATTAATTTATATTAATGAACCATACTTGTGGATAATATTGCGTTAGCTCATGGGGTTAACACCATGGATATTAATGACACTCAAAGCATGGAGCATGTGAGATATTAAGATCTTCATTTTCCACCATGGCCAAGAATCAATGTGAACTCAAAGCATGGAGCATGTGAGATATTAATATCTACATTATCCTCCATGGCCAAGAATCAATATCAAAGTAAGGAGCATGGAGATATTAAGATCTCCATTATCCGCCATGGTCGATAATTGATGTGCCAAAGTATTCTGATGTTGTCAAACATATGCATATGTTGTTGGCCTTGGATAGAGGATGCATGTCCAAGAAGAATCTTAAGGGTTGCATTCATAGAATGACGAGGAGGTAGCTATGAGCTAAGAAGCCCAATCTAGAGACATCCTTAAGATTGGGCTTAACTTAGAGGGTAGAATAATATAGTTAGTGTTATTATTATTGTGATTCTAATATTTATTTTGCAGGTATTACTTGTCTATAACTAACCTTATTAGTGGGGACATTACAAACTACTAATGGGGAGAAGCCCTCTACGGGCTACTTATATGAGGGCATGGATAGGGCCAAGGAGGCCATTAGAGCATTATACACATGATTATTAGAGAAGTATTGTCCCATTTAGGTGATTATTGATAGGAGCACTACAATATTTGGGGTCAAATCACGATGGTAATTTATGATGGTGGTGTAATTTGTGGTGATTTCCATGGTTTTTTTTTTGCAATTGTTCTCAATGCCATCACAATACTAACATTGGCATGGTAATTGTGATGCCCATGTGAGTATAAACCAAAAAAACATGACATAAACCATTCCCCATTTTTTTGATTGTAAGAATTACACACGAAAGAGGGTGGAGAGCTCTAAATGTTCTTGTACCCTTGTGATTAGTGCATTTCATTATCATGCCCTTGTGATCTTTGCATATTTTTTTGTGTCCTCACTCTATGATTTCATTGTCATACTATGCCCTTGCTCTACGATTTTCTTTAAGGGGCTATGTAAATGTTATTTTCTTTTCCTTCTAAACATGTATCTCTTTATATTTCTTTCTAAACATGTATATCTTTATATATATAGGGAGATAGTTTTTAAGGTACTTATTACATCTTAGTACAAAAACAAAATTGATTCAGCTACATACATATTCCAAAATCCAAATAATAAAAAAATAAAACTATATATGCTGGCCCAACAATGGTAGCCAAGGATATAATGGCTCCATACACTAGCCCAACAATGGTAGCCAAGACACTATCCTTGCAAGGATCCCAAGTATCTACTACTACTGTTAATTTGGGCATCCCTAAATGATCCAAAATCTTATGAAGTATTGAAGCCGGTAGTAAATTATCCCATGTCTCTAAAAAATGTAGCATACGTTCAGGGTTCCTTGGCTCCCATGAATTTGTAGCAACTATTCTCATTGCTGGAAGAATAACTTCAGTGAAGAGTTGAGTATAAGGAGTTGAAGAAGCAAGTTTTTCTTTTGTGTAAATCCCATAATCATGAGGCTCATTCCCTTGTAGAAGCCTCTGCCACAATGACATTACTGTTAAACCATGCAAAGGATGTTGAAGGGGTGCCCAACCTTGAAACACTCTTATAAGAAATGGATACTTGGGATCATCATAGGGAAAGTGTGCTAATACTCAAAACACTCTTATAAGAAAACACATATGCAATACATGAAAAATTGCACAACTTGTAGGCCTCCCAATAATTTGAGTGTAAAATCTCAAAGACACTTGCAAGTGATTCCAATGTCATGGTACCTACTGCAACACTTTCCTAAATTCTATCTAGTGGATCCCATAATATCCTCTATGTTGTCTAGTTGTTGTTTCCACCGTGCAATCTCTTTCTAAAGTTGCTCCTTCTCTCTCTTACTTTAAATTTTGATTATCAAACTTCTGAATATCTACCTCTACCATATCTAAAATAAACTTCACATTATGTTGTAACTTTGGCATGGGTGTTTGATCATCGATATCTTTTATTTCAACATTCAAGTTTTCAAGATTGGTCAACACCCTCACTTGCAGACCTCTCATGTCAAGTACTTTCTGTATTGTTTCAACACCATGTTCTTGCTTCTTAGCTAACATTTCTTTTGGTGCATTTTCTTGTAAAACATTAATTTTGTTGAATAATTGTAAACTCTTAGAAAGTGCATTATTGTCTTCATGTATGCATGTGTGTGTGTGTGTGTGTGTGTGTGTGTATAGTTTGAAATCTGATTGAAAAGCTTATTGTTGAAGATCAAAGAGGGAGATTTTTGGAAAGAAGGTAAAGACTGTTTTCAATCATAGTTTTTTCATTGATGTCAAAATTGTTACTTGTAGGAATGACATTTGTTTATATGAACCGAGTACTATCACTTAGTTGATTGATGAAGAGGATTTTATCAACAAGATGTAACAAGAGAACCTAAGGGAAAGGTTGAGTTATGATGTTGTAATGAAGTGCAAGGATCAGTTAAGACAAAGGTTAAATGATGTATTGATAACATGCTCAAAGATATAGATACTGGTCACACTTAGAAACATTGGTGGAAGAAGTTGTAACAAGGTTGATTGTAAAGCTTAAACTAAGATCATTAGTGGATGTTGAGCGAGTTAGTTGAAGCCAAGAAAATTCTTAGTTGGAGTCGAGTAACAAAAAATTCTAGTGTGTGCCGAGTGAAGATCAGGTGCCAAGCATCAGGAAAAATACAATTGATGCTGAGTAACACAGTTTGTGCCAGGTATTAGTATTTTAATAGTGCCGAGTTGCTACATTATTTCAAATGATGAAAATTCACCAAATCTGAGTTGAAAAAGTGGTTGCATTGAATTTTGTGAACAAATTAGAAGATAAGGATGATGAGCTGGTGACATAGAATCCTATGTAAACTATTTTTGAGTGAATTCTAAAGGATTATTCAAGAAGTTTCTAGAGGAAATAAAACATGGGTTAGATGCAATAAATCCTACCTAATCCATATAAATTGAAATTAAAGAATGGAAGAATCGAGTAGGAAAAAGAACTCCAAGACTTCTATTTAAGAGGTCATAGACCAAGAAGCAAAGAGCTACTAATACTATTGCTGCTAATGAGCCAAGTTTGCAAAGTGGTTGAAAGGGTGTCAAAGGGGGAGACATCTAGGAGAAGGAAGAGCATAGAGGCTCTAATTCTATGAGTGGTCATGAATAAATGATTGCACTAGTACATTGAGCATGGAGACTCAAGGAGACTAAGCTTGAAAGGAGAGCAAGCTGTCAAGAATTGCAGAGATTGAAGGTCAGGCAAGCATATGAGCTAAGAAGTGATCTGAGATCTACAAGATAAGTTGTATGTTGTAGTCAAATCAAGATTTTCTAATATTCTCTAGCAATTGTATTAGATCTAAAAATCCTATGGACTTAGGTTGGCCTAACAGCCATTTGTAAATTATTTAACAGGGTGGCATTCCAAGTGAATGTTCTAAAGTCCTCTAACCAGGCCCACTTCTAACAGGGTGGATAAATCCTCTAACAAGGTCACATTTGATAGTGTGTTGCAAGCCTTTAACAAGGTATGCCTTTCATAGGGCATCACTTTAGAAGAGTAAAAATTGAGTAGCATCTTATTGGTGGTTTTTCTCAAATTGGGTTTCCACATAAATCACTATGTTATGTGTTGATTTCTTGTGTGTTATGCTTGCATGTTGATTTACAGTAACTTGCTGGTTAAATAAGTTAAAACTTGAATGAATGGTTGAATGGGTTCACTATACTTAGTAAAAAAATGAATATGACATTTGGACCTTGAATAATTGATTCACACCCCCCCCCCCCCACCCTCCTCAGTTATTCTAAAAAATTTCTAACAATTGGCATCAAAGCCATATGTTGATTTAGTTTCAAGGTACTAGAAGTAGGAAGATCAAGATGTCCAAGAGAGAAGTTCCCAAGCTCAACAAAGCTAACTTTGTTGTATGGTAGAGTCTAATGAAATTGCATCTTGGATCAATAGATGACTATGCACAAACCTCAATTGGAACAGAACATGTAACCCCAACAAGACCTCTGATTGCAGATGATTTGAACAAAAAGAAGGAGCACAATCAAGCAATGCGAGAGATTGCCCCTGTACTTAATTATGAAAAATATGATGACACCAAAGATTGTGACACTGCATTCAAGATGTGGAAAACCTTATTATAAATCTATGAAGGAGATTAGAATGTCTAGCAAGTAAAAAGAGAAAGCCTAAGAGGAAAGTTTGATGACATGAAAATAGAGGAAGGTGAAAATGTTGCCCAGTATACTGCAAGAATGAAAGAAGTGGTAAGTGCAATAAGAAGTCTAGGTGGACAATTGGAAGAAGAAATGACCATCAACAAATACTTAAGAACTCTGCTCCCTATCTATGCTATTAGAGTTTCATCCATCCAAGAGCTGAGGTGTGTACAAAGGAATACACTAACCTTTGAAGGAATAGTGGGAAAGCTTACTGCATTTGAGCTATCCAATTTCAATAACTACAAGCTTGAGAACCTTGAATCTACTTTCAAGGACAAGATGACAATAAAAGACACTAATGAAGACACATCAAATAAGAAGAGAAGGAAAGGAAAGCATGCATCCAGTGATAGCAACACAGATGAGGAAGATGTGGAATAGTTAGAAGCACTACTGGCTAGGAGATTCCATAGAGGGAAAGGTAAATTCAAAGGTAAGCTCCCTATTATATGTTTCAATTGCAATGAAATTGGTCATATTGCTGCAAGATGTCCACATAAGAATAACTAAAAAGAAGGAAACAAGTACAGGAACAAGAGAGAAGATGACAACAAAGATTACAAGGAAAAAGGAAAGAGATGCTACATTGTTGAAGAAGATTTTGATGAGAATGATGATGAAGTAGTCTATGTAGCCATGAAGGATGAATTAGATGAAGATGAAGGTACAACATTGGTTACCTATGTGGACAAGAATGACAAGTGGATCATAGACAGTGGATGCTCACATCACATGATAGGAGATAAAAGTAAGTTCATTACCTTTACTCAATATGATGTAAATAGTGTTAGATTTGGTAATGATTCCCCATGTCAAATCAAAAGAAAAGGCTCTATTAAGCTTATAGAGAAAATTTCATGTGACAATGCATACTATGTTGAAGGATTGAACTATAACTTGTTGAGTGTATCATAGTTAAGCAATGTAGGTTGCAAAGTTGAATTTGGAAATACAATTGCCAAGATCTATGATATTGATGGAAATCTGATAGGAAAGGGTGAACAAACTAGGAGTAATCTATTTTACCTAGATATGGAATATGCAACATGTCTTGTTGTTAGACTTGATGATGTGTAGTTGTGGCATAAAAGGTTGCATCATGTTAACCTTGATAATCTAATCAGCATCAACAAAAAGAACGTCAGAGGGTTGTCCAAGTTGAAAAAACCTAAAAACACAATGTGCAAACAATGTCAACTAGGGAAGATGACCAAGTCTAGTTTCAAAAGCAAAACATACACCTCCAATGAAGTACTAGAACTAGTCCATATAGACTTATGTAGTCCAATAGAAGCACAAAGCTATCTAGGATATGTAACGCCCCGCCAAGGGATCCAAAAGAATTAACCTAAAGTTTCACTAAGTTTGCTAAAATTTTTTTTAAAAAAAATAAGAAAGTATGACATACACATCAAACACCTAGTAGCGGAAGCAATAACATGTAATCACCGACAAACATACATTACAAGTTACATTTCTTAAAGATCCCAAGACGTTGAGTCACGTTTAAATTTAATTAAATCTAAGTCTAACAACTATCACATACATATGAAAGAATAATCAGAAAGTCCCATGTCCATAATATACATTTGTTTCGAATGCCTCTCGGCAAATTAATTCGGAATGTTCAATCATCCACTGTACAAGTCACAGGGTATGAAAGGCTTAAAAGAATATACATATGTAAAGATCAAGATACAACATCCTCAAATCCATGATACAAAGTACAGTAAAAATATATGAAACTATTCACCATACATGATACATCCATACATCCATAATGATAAAACATCTATCATAAAATCTATCCATCCATCATAATAATCCAAGAACATAGTGAAGGTAAATGCCAATCATGAAATCTCCAGCCACAGTGACCACGAAACGGATCTCAATGGTAAGAGTAAAAGCACTACCACCCGACCGCGTAGAACCTAGATGGTCCACTCCCACTGCGATGAGGAGATAGTCTCAAGTCCCAAATAGGATAATGAAACCTATAATCATAAATACTCTCTAAGTCTAGGAAATCCTATAAGTATGCTAACTCAAGAGTTCCTAAAAAGACCGACATCTAACTCCCAGAGGTACCACAAGACACGTAGGAAACCTAATATGCAAGCGGGAAAGTGTCATCGCAAAAGTCATGTAGAAGTTACCCGAGCAATCCCTTAGGAATCTCGGGTCCCTACTGATCCTGCGGCCACTAGTATCCTCTCGTACTGACGAGGCATACTATGGAGTGCAAGGTCATAACCAAGTGTTCTCTCTACCCCATCCTAGTCTGTACTAGCACTCAAGGCATGGGAGAGAACATACAATTATCTTGTTAGGTTCATTTTCTCTCATTTAGTGTAAATGTCTTCACTTATTAAAAATGACTTACAATGGGTTTCTCAAGGCAGCCTCTGAGGGCTCCGACCCCCATTGCAAGCCACTTCCTGACTCTACACATAGATAACCTACCCTAGCTCATGAACTCGTAAATCAAAGAATCATAATAAAACCCCCTCAGTCCTATACAAGCAACTGAAAAACATCATAAAAAGATAATCCACAAAATTACATCAGTTCTTCATGAGCAACAGATAATATCAAATAGTAATCATGTAATCGCGACAATTCTCTATCAGCAACTGAAGGCATCAATGATAAGTCACAAAATCCAATGGTTCTCCAATGAGCAACCAGAAAGTATCCCAATAGTAAATTACAACACTGATCGAAGACTCCAAAATGGTTATCAAATATAACTGATCGAGACTCGAAAATGGTTAAGTCAGGTATCTCAAATATATACACTTTAGCTTCACACCAGGAAACTGGAAAACAATAACAAACAGTAAACACAATCATGTCATAGAGCACTTCATCACATTACCATGGTCGGGTTAAGAAAGATCGAGACCAAATCATCATGACATCACATTCAAGACCCCGACCCTCTGGTAACAACCTAAACTGGTCAATACTAGAACAACCCCAAAATACAGAGAACACAAAGAAAACGTCAAAGTCTCACAAATTGGATTTGACTTTGAAAGTATATTATAAAGGTTTCAGTTTGCAGATTAACGTATATTTCAACAACTAAGTTTCACAGCTTACCCCAACGAATTAACCCGTTCTCATAATTAATCATAACACAACTTAAAAGTAATAATAATCATTTCTTCATTTATTAAATAATAATAATATTTGATTATTAAATAAATAAATAAATCCAAAACCCATTTAAAAATCGAAGTTCTAAAAGCTAATTATACCTTTTTTTAAAAAAAAACTATTTACCAATAGCTTAAATCAATTCCAGTTTTCATATACATTTTTGAATTAATAATTATCTAATAATTATTAATTACGTAATCAATAATCATTAATAATTTCCTCAATTTTATATTTATATACATATAAATAGTTAATTAACTTAATTAATTAACAACTAAAATTTTGAGTTTAATCCTCCAATTATTTATTATAAAAAAAAATTATTATAAAAATAATAATAAAATTATTATAATACAATTTATTAATAAAATTATAAATAATATAGAAAATCACATCACATAGCAATTTTTAAATCGCTGTCTCCATGCAAGGTTGCAACGCACGACTGCTGCCGCAATCGGCCTGCATTAGCAGGTACGACTGCACAACAGTCAGCCTGCCATTTAATGTTGTAGCGCACGACTGCTGCCGCAGTCGGCCTGCCATTTAAAAAGGCACGGGTGGGGGTAATTCCCCCACCAACTATATTATTTATTTATTTATTTTTAAATAAAAAAAAAAAACTTTGTTATAATATTAACTAATTTTTTTTTAAAATAATTCTATTTATTTATGTAAAAAAAAATATTACAAATAAACAAAATTTATTAAACAATTCTCTTATTTTTATTTATTTATTTTTTTAAATTTCAGATCCCACCCAAATTAAATACAATAATTCCTTAATCTAGAAACGAGGGTTTCAAATTGATTTATTCTTCCAATTCTATTATATAGGTGAAATACAATATAGTATCATAAGGTTCATAAGAGAGCGAAAGAATCAAACAGTGAAATCCAAACAATTCGGATTGATAATCCACAAGCACGAAGAAGACAAGATTATCAAATTACATAATTCAACCCGTGATCAAACACAAGACCCTACCTCAATCTGATGCTATTATGCAATCTCCAAAAGCTGTAAAAGAATTCGCTCCTCTTCAATAACCTTCTTCTGAAAATCTTCTTTAGAATTCGCCTTTTGAAATTTTCTTCCAAAAGTTGTCTCCCCAAAATTCCTTGTCCAAGTTCCTCTCTCAAAAATGAACCCCCAAAGTTGTGATAAGAAATTTCTTCTCAAATTGGGGCACTAATTGTGCGTTTACCCGAGAAGACTCTTTGCACAATTTAGTTAACTCCAAATTAACCTTTATTATCTTTTCTTATTCTTTTGCATTCAACTTTCATGCACATTAAGTTGAATTATTAAATAACTTTATTTAAAATTTCACTTGACTTCTATTCTTAATTAATTTATTACTTTAAATCTTATGTGCACTTTTAAGAAATTAAAATAACATTATTAATTTCTATAATTTAATCTTTTAATTTAATTCTTATATTTAAACTCATGTTTAGATCATGCGATCTAAAATTCTTAATAAATTAATATCTTTCAACTTTTAATTTATTTTAAAACTTAATTGATAACATATTTAATTAATTTAAATAACAATAATATTTAGCATTTATTTAAAAATGAACTCCAAATATATTATTATTAAATTAAATAAATATTATCCTGTTCTAAATTTATCCTTGAATTTTAATCTCCAAATTTAATTCTTTTAATTAATTAATTAATTAATTAAATATAAAGATATCATAATAATTCTCTATTAAATTAAATCATTAATTTAATCCTTTTTTTTTTTTTTTTAATTAGACTTAATTAATAGAAACTACACCAAGGACTCATAAAGCAACATACGAAAATCCATCATAGAAAAATACATACCATAGCAAACAAAAGGGTTATAATCACGAAATTACATCATTTGATGCGTTCAGAGGGTACTTAACTCAGATACTTGTCCTAATTATCAATTAGGACAATTGGCTAAAGGGTTTAGGATTTGGACTTAAGAGTTTATCTCCCCTCTCTTACCATTGAGACAGTGCAATAGGGTACGCTCATCCTGACAATTCAGGGAAGTCGATACCCGGTACCTGCAACCTGCATAAAATCCACGCATGTACAAACACAATATTCTAAGCTAAACAGACAATGGCAGGAAGTGGTGCATCGTGTAGATCCCGACTAGCAGGTGACTACGACTCCCTTCCTTAACCATATCAGAAACACCATACATAAATAAAACATCACGCACACCATACACATGCAGTATGGGGTAAGTATCCATAAGAAGCACATGGAATAATAAACAATCTAACTAATCATCATCGATATTTGAAACCATTGAATAATCATCATACATGCATGAAATATAGAGTACCAAGTAATCTCATCATATAATAAATTGAGTGTAAACATCATCTGGTAATCTCTAAAATAATAATACTAATCATCAAACATAAATTGGCCTAAAAGAGTTTGGCAATGATATCAGAAATGTAGCTCGAAAATGTAAACTAGGGGCAGGCACTACATCCACCCCCCCTAGACTTAGGCTTACTCCTGGAAGCCTATAAACAAATAGGGATATAAATCCTGTAATCTAGATGCATCCTCCCATGTAGCTGAAGAGTCATCAATAGGGTCCCATTGGACCCTTACCTGCTCTATGGTTCGACCCCTGAGGGTCAACTCCCGCTGCTGTAGAATACGTATTGGCTCCAAAGCTAGCTGCCCGTCCTCTACCTGCAATGCATTCCAATCAAGAATATGTACAACATCAGGGATATACTGTCTAAGTACTGAAACATGGAAAACATCGTGAATGCAAGCAAGGCTCGGTGGTAAAGCAAGACGATAGGCAACTGGACCAATCCTCTCAAGAATATCGAATGGTCCCACAAAGCGAGGTGCTAGCTTTGAGCCCTTTCCATAACGGATCGGACTCTTCTACGAACACACTCTCAAGAAAACCTTCTCTCCAACAGAAAACTGCTTATCTGACCTATGTGCATCAGCATACTTCTTCTGCCTATCCTGTGCCATTGTCAAGTGCTCTCGGATATGCACCACTTGTTGCTCCATGTCACGAAGCATCTCTGGGCCCAACAGGATGCGATCCTCAAGGCTATCCCAACTCAAAGGTGTACGACAAGGGCATCCATATAAGGCTTGGAAAGGTGCCATGCCAATAGAACTGTGATACTCGTTGTTGTAAGCAAACTCCACTAGGTAGAGATAGTCCTCCCAATGAGTTTGCCTATCCATCACGTACATCCTCAACATATCTTCGAGAACCTGATTCACTCTCTCCGTCTGCCCATCTGTCTCTGGGTGATATGCTAAACTAAAATTCAGCTGCACTCCAAGATCATGCTGTAGTGATGTCCAAAATGTGGAAGTGAAAACATGATCCCTATCCGAAATGATCTTTTGAGGAATACCATGTAGTCTCACAATGTCACGCATGAAGACATTAGCTACAGAAGCTGCAGTGTAGGAAGACCTGATAAGTGCAAAATGTGCCACCTTGGTCAACCGGTCAACGGTGACCATGATAGCATCATGACGACAAAGAGTCATAGGTAATCCTACTATGAAATCCATAGAGATGATGTCCCACTTCCATGAAGGAACGAGATTCGGTTGCAAAAGTCCTGTCGGATGCTGGTGTTCTGCCTTGACTCTCTGACACTCAAGACATCTAGCCACAAAATCAGCAATGTCATGCTTCATCCCGGACCAATAGAATAAACATCGCAAATTTGCATGCATCTTCTTGAAACCTGGATGTGCCGAGTAAGGTGCACGATGGGCTTCTGATAGGATCAATATGCGAAGCTCATCCAGTAGCGGCACATCGATCCTTCCTGAATGTCTCAAAAGGCCATCTGACTCTAGGACATAGCCTGAAAACTTACCCTCCAAGGGTCTCCCTGAATTGATCTCACTGCACACCTCCAGATACCATGAATCAGTGGGGAGTGCCTGAAGTATCTGACACCTCAAATCGACACTAAGAGTCATAGATGATATCACATGTTTCCTGCGACTCAAAGCATCAGCTACAACATTCTTCTTCCCCTGGATATACTTTACCTCAAAGTCATACTCGCACAAAAACTCCATCCAATGTCTTTGCCTAGCATTCAGATTAGGCTGCGTGAATATGTACTGAAGGCTACGATGATCGCTATGTAGTTCAAATCTGTGTCCCAACAAGAAATGTCTCCATCTCACTAAGGCATGAACTACTGCTGCTAACTCAAGGTCATGTGTAGGATAATTCAACTCATGATCCTTGAGTTTGCGTGATTCATATGCAATCACTCGACCATTCTACATTAGAACTGCTGCAATACCCTCAAGGGAAGCATCTGTACACACCATGAAATCACCTTCTGGATCAGGTACTACTAAGATTGGTGCACTGGTCAGAAGCTCTTTGAGTTTCTAAAATGCTTCTACACACTTTTCTGTCCAAAGAAACTTCTTTCCTTTCCTCTGAAGGGAGGTACTAGGGTGTGCTATTCTGGAGAAGTTTTGAACAAATCTGCGATAATACCCAGCTAGACCCATGAAACTACGAATCTCTGACACAATAGTGGGTGCAGGCCAATCTACTATTTCCTGGATCTTCACAAGGTCTACAGAGATACCTTCGCCTGAAATAATGTGTCCCAAATACTGTATCTCTGATTGAAAGAAATCACACTTTGCCACATTGGCATAAAGTTGATTATCTCTCAAGCACTGCAAAACTAAACTCAAATGTTCCTCATGTTCCTTTTGGGACCTAGAATATATCAGAATATCATCGAGGAACACAAGAACAAATCTATCAAGATAGGAACAGAACACCCCATTCATTAAGCACATGAAAACTGATAGAGCGTTCATCAGCCCAAAGGGTACCACTGTGAACTCATAATGCCCATAGCGAGTTCGAAAGGCGGTCTTATGAATATCAGCCTCCTTGATGCGAAGTTGATGGTATCCTGACTTAAGATCAATCTTGGAGAACACTGTAGCCCCCTTGATCTGATCAAATAAATCATCAATCCTTGGTAAAGGATACCTGTTCTTTATTGTCACCTTATTCAGCTGTCTGTAATCAATGCAAAGGTGCAAAGAACCATCCTTCTTCTTCACAAAGAGCACTAGAGCTCCCCATGGTGATACACTAGGTCGAATACTACCCTTGGCCAAAAGTTCCTCTAACTGCAAACGCAACTCACTTAGCTCTTGAGTGGTCATACGGTAAGGAGCTCTAGAGATAGGTTCCACTCTTGGAGTGAGCTTGATGCTAAAATCAATGTCTCTCTTCGGAGGCATGCCTGGAATCTCACTCGGAAAGACATCAACATACTCCTGTAAAATAGGGTGATCTAGGGTCTTCCTCGTAGATTCTTCCTCATCTAGCTCATTTACCGTAACGACAAATACCTGACATCCCTTACGAAAGCTTTGCTTTAGTTGCATAGCAGAGATCATCCATAGGGATATAGGCCTCGGTATCCCCACAATCTCAACATCCTTCCCTTGGTCATCCTGACACAAAATGGTCTTCTTTCTACAGTCTATACTAGCCCTATGAGAGCCAAGCCAATCCATACCTAAGACCACATCGTAGGAGCCAAGAGGAATAACTCAAAAATCGACTGAAGTCTCAAACCCTCCTATGCTAAGTCCACATTTATGAACTATAGAATCTGTGGAAACTTTAGCGCCTAAGGCTAGTTCCACTTGCCAACCATGATCTTGCTTAACTGACTCTAGCTTACACTTATCAACTAGAGATGGAGAAATGAAAGAATCTGTAGCACCTGAATCAAATAATACAGAGAGAGGTGTACCTCAGATAGCTCCTGTAGTCTCAACTACTGTCCCCTGATGGTCTACCTAACGGTGATCCACTGCTGCAAAAACTCTATGAGATCCACTTGCATTTCCGACTGTAGGCTCAAATGCTGCTGGCCTAGGTCCTGAATACTGAGATGCTCGCTGTGGGCAGTATGCTGCAATATGACCAATCTGTCCACATGAATAACATCTCGTGCCTCTACCAGATCCTCTCCCTATAGGTGGTGCATTTGACCGCTGGTGGCTACCCCTTCTAGCAAAAGACTGGTTGCTCTGTGCAGGCCGAGATTGCTGATTCTGTCTATTACGTTGAGCATTGTGATTGATCCTAGAGTTGGATCCATCGCCACCACTCTGTGCCTATGGGTAAAATCCCTTATGTTGTTGAGGCTGCTGCTGAGAATACTGATTCCTCCTAGGGAAGGGAGGCTTCCTGATTCCACCAGAATTGTGGTTGCCCTTAGATCCTACTATAGTAGGCGCTCCCACAAATCCTCCTTGCCCAAAGTTGACACTCTGCTCTACCAGGATAGCTCGATGTACCGCATCCTTGAGGGTCTTAGGCTCAAATACCTTAACACCCCCAATAAAACGGTTGTTCAAGCCTCGAATGAAATGTTGTGCCAACTATGATGGGTTGTCACTGAATCCCGAAAAAGGCATGAGCTCATAGAACTTGTGCTCATACTCTACAACAGTCATAGTGAATTGTCTCAGGTTATGGAACTCATCTGCTCTATGCTACTTCCATTCCTCTGGTAGGAATCGCCCATGAAAACTCTCCAAGAAAATCTCCCAAGTGACACTACCCATGTCAATGCCCAACTTCTTCTCCTCAATAGTCCACCAGGTGGCCCCAAATAACTCTAGATTGGTAATGGCAAACCTCACTTTGACATTACTATCAAAGTCCTGCATAGCAAAAATCCTGTCAAGGGCAATAAGCCATTGCTCAGCTACATACCCAGAACCTTGCCCATTAAAGGGCTTGATCTTGGACCTTTGAAGATCCTTCATCTGAGAAGATACTATGAATCTATGTCGATCCCTCTAAGGACTCCTAGATCTGCGTCTATGCTCATGCCCAACCTGGTGTGCCCTATCCTGCTCAAGAACAGGAGGTAAGTGATCAATAAGGGTTTGCATCATTTGCCTTAGATCAACCTCCTCAGAGTCGGCATGTCCCTCTTCGTGGTTCTCTTCCTGATGCTCACTGACATGCTCTTCCCTATTCTCTTCCTGAATGGGGCTCTCATGGATAGACTTATGAACACTAACATCTCTGCCTTGTCCACGGCCTCTGCCACGGCCAAGGCTACGGCCCCTAACGGAAGATCTCATCCCAGATACCATCCTACAATAATATCCAAGACACAAGATGCTAAAATAACCATGAAACATACTACTGAAATACATAGATAAAAGACACATGTTTGCAAACAAGATATTTTCAATTTTCAGTTTACCTATAATCTCAGTTTAAGTATAATTTCAGTTTTGAAGTTTTGAGTGTTGAAGTATGAAAAAAAATAGGTAACTAATAGTTTATATACTGTTTCAGTTCAACTAGTTTCAAGTTTTAGTTTAAGGTTTGTATTTTTATTCAACTAGTTAACACTAGTGGCATTCCAATATACCCAGACCTCCGAATGTAGAAACTAGGCTCTGATACCAGATGTAATGCCCTGCCAAGGGATCCAAAAGAATTAACCTAAAGTTTCACTAAGTTTGCTAAACATTTTTCTTTTTAAAAATAAGAAAGTATGACATACACATCAAACACCTAGTAGCGGAAGCAATAACATGTAATCACCGACAAACATACACTGCAAGTTACATTTCTTAAAGATCCCAAGATGTTGAGTCACATTTAAATTTAATTAAATCTAAGTCTAACAACTATCACATACATATGAAAGAATAATCAGAAAGTCCCATGTCCATAATATACATTTGTTTCAAATGCCTCTCAGCAAATTAATTCGGAATGCTCAATCATCCACTGTACAAGTCACAGGGTATGAAAGGCTTAAAAGAATATACATATGTAAAGATCAAGATACAACATCCTCAAATCCATGATACAAAGTATAGTAAAAATATATGAAACTATTCACCATACATGATACATCCATACATCCATAATGATAAAACATCTATCATAAAATCTAACCATCCATCATAATAATCCAAGAACATACTGAAGGTAAATGCCAATCATGAAATCTCCAGCCAAGGTGACCACGGAATGGATCTCAATGGTAAGAGTAAAAGCACTACCACCTGACTGCGTGGAACCTAAATGGTCCACTCCCACCGCGCTGAGGAGATAGTCTCAAGTCCCAAATAGGATAATGAAACCTATAATCATAAATACTCTCTAAGTCCAGGAAATCCTATAAGTATGCTAACTCAAGGGTTCCTAAAAAGACCGACATCTAACTCCCAGAGGTACCACAAGACACGTAGGAAACCTAATATGCAAGCGGGAAAGTGTCATCGCAAAAGTCATGTAGAAGTTACTCGAGCAATCCCTTAGGAATCTCGGGTCCCTACTGATCTTGCGGCCACTAGTATCCTCTCGTACTGACGAGGCATACTATGGAGTGCAAGGTCGTAACCAAGCGTTCTCTCTACCCCATCCTAGTCTGTACTAGCACTCAAGGCATGGGAGAGAACATACAATTATCTTGTTAGGTTCATTTTCTCTCATTTAGTGTAAATGTTTTCACTTATTAAAAACGACTTACAATGGGTTTCTCAAGGCAGCCTCTTAGGGCTCTGACCCCCATTGCAAGCCACTTCTCGACTCTACACATAGATAACCTACCCTAGCTCATGAACTCGTAAATCAAAGAATCATAATAAAACCCCCTCAGTCCTATACAAGCAACTGAAAAACATCATAAAAAGATAATCCACAAAATTACATCAGTTCTTCATGAGCAACAGATAATATCAAATAGTAATCATGTAATTGCGATAGTTCTCTATCAGCAACTGAAGGCATCAATGATAAGTCACAAAATCCAATGGTTCTCCAATGAGCAACCAGAAAGTATCCCAATAGTAAATTACAACACTGATCGAAGACTCCAAAATGGTTATCAAATATAACTGATCGAGACTCGAAAATGGTTAAGTCAGGTATCTCAAATATATACACTTTAGCTTCACACCAGGAAACTGGAAAACAATAACAAACAGTAAACACAATCATGTCATAGAGCACTTCATCACATTACCATGGTCGGGTTAAGAAAGATCGAGACCAAATCATCATGACATCACATTCAAGACCCCGACCCTCTGGTAACAACCTAAACAGGTCAATACTAGAACAACCCCAAAATACAGAGAACACAAAGAAAACGTCAAAGTCTCACAAATTGGATTTGACTTTGAAAGTATATTATAAAGGTTTCAGTTTGCAAATTATCGTATATTTCAACAACTAAGTTTCACATCTTACCCCAACGAATTAACCCGTTCTCATAATTAATCATAACGCAACTTAAAAGTAATAACAATCATTTCTTCATTTATTAAATAATAATAATATTTGATTATTAAATAATAAATAAATAAATCCAAAACCCATTTAAAAATCGAAGTTCTAAAAACTAATTATACCTATTTTTTTTAAAAAACTATTTACCAATAGCTTAAATCAATTCCAGTTTTCATATACATTTTTGAATTAATAATTATCTAATAATTATTAATTACGTAATCAATAATCATTAACAATTTCCTCAATTTTATATTTATATACATATAAATAGTTAATTAACTTAATTAATTAACAACTAAAATTTTGAGTTTAATCCTCCAATTATTTATTATAAAAAAAAATTATTATAAAAATAATAATAAAATTATTATAATACAATTTATTAATAACATTATAAATAATATAGAAAATCACATCACATAGCGATTTTTAAATTGTTGTCTCCATGCAAGGTTGCAGCGCACGACTGCTGCCGCAGTCGGCCTACGTTAGCAGGTACGACTGCACAGTAGTCGGCCTGCCATTTAATGTTGTAGCGCACGATTGCTGCTGCAGTCAGCCTGCGTCAGCAGGTACGACTGCACAGCAGTCGCCCTGCCATTTAAAAAGGCACGGGTGGGGGTAATTCCCCCACCAACTATATTATTATTATTATTATTTTTAAATATAAAAAAAAACTTTGTTATAATATTAACTAATTTTTAAAAAAAAGAATTCTATTTATTTATGTAAAAAAAAATATTACAAATAAACAAAATTTATTAAACAATTCTCTTGTTTTTATTTATTTATTTTTTTAAATTTCAGATCCCACCCAAATTAAATACAATAATTCCTTAATCTAGAAACGAGGGTTTCAAATTGATTTATTCTTCCAATTCTATTATATAGGTGAAATACAATATAGTATCATAAGGTTCATAAGAGAGCGAAAGAATCAAACAGTGAAATCCAGACAATTCGGATTGATAATCCACAAGCACGAAGAAGACAAGATTATCAAATTGCATAATTCAACCCATGATCAAACACAAGACCCTACCTCAATCTGATGCTATTATGCAATCTCCAAAAGCTGTAAAAGAATTCGCTCCTCTTCAATAACCTTCTTCTGAAAATCTTCTTTAGAATTCGCCTTCTGAAATTTTCTTCCAAAAGTTGTCTCCCCAAAATTCCTTGTCCAAGTTCCTCTCTCAAAAATGAACCCCCAAAGTTGTGATAAGCAATTTCTCCTCAAATCGGGGCACTAATTGTGCGTTTACCCGAGAAGACTCTTTGCACAACTTAGTTAACTCCAAATTAACCTTTATTATCTTTTCTTATTCTTTTGCATTCAACTTTCATGCACATTAAGTTGAATTATTAAATAACTTTATTTAAAATTTCACTTGACTTCTATTCTTAATTAATTTATTACTTTAAATCTTATGTGCACTTTTAAGAAATTAAAATAACATTATTAATTTCTATAATTTAATCTTTTAATTTAATTCTTATATTTAAACTCATGTTTAGATCATGCGATCTAAAATTCTTAATAAATTAATATCTTTCAACTTTTAATTTATTTTAGAACTTAATTGATAACATATTTAATTAATTTAAATAACAATAATATTTAGCATTTATTTAAAAATGAACTCCAAATATATTATTATTAAATTAAATAAATATTATCCTGTTCTAAATTTATCCTTGAATTTTAATCTCCAAATTTAATTCTTTTAATTAATTAATTAAATATAAAGATATCATAATAATTCTCTATTAAATTAAATCATTAATTTAATCCTTTATTATTATTATTTTTAATTAGACTTAATTAATAGAAAATACACCAAGGACTCATAAAGCAACATACGAAAACCCATCATAGAAAAATATATACCATAGCAAACAAAAGGGTTATAATCACGAAATTACATCATTTGATGCGTTTGGAGGGTACTTAACTCAGATACTTGTCCTAATTATCAATTAGGACAATTGGCTAAAGGGTTTAGGATTTGGACTTAAGAGTTTATCTCCCCTCTCTTACCATTGAGACAGTGCGATAGGGTATGCTCATCCTGACAATTCAGGGAAGTCGATACCCGGTACCTGCAACTTGCATAAAATACACGCATGTACAAACACAATATTCTAAGCTAAACAGACAATGGCAGGAAGTGGTGCATCGTGTAGATCCCGACTAGCAGGTGACTACGACTCCCTTCCTTAACCATATCAGAAACACCATACATAAATAAAACATCACGCACACCATACACATGCAGTATGGGGTAAGTATCCATAAGAAGCACATGGAATAATAAACCATCTAACTAATCATCATCGATATTTGAAACCATTGAATAATCATCATACATGCATGAAATATAGAGTACCAAGTAATCTCATCATATAATAAACTGAGTGTAAACATCATCTGGTAATCTCTAAAATAATAATACTAATCATCAAACATAAATTGGCCTAAAAGAGTTTGGCAATGATATCAGAAATGTAGCTCGAAAATGTAAACTAGGGGCAGGCACTACAGGATACAAATATATAATGCTATTTGTAGATGATTATTCCAGGATGATAACTGCTATGTTCTTGAAGCAAAAATCTAATGCATTTCACATGTTTAAATGGTATTTGGCTAGAGTTGAGAAGGAAACAAGAAAGAACCTGAAATGCCTAAGATCAGATAGAGGAGGTGAGTTCACATCAAGAGAGTTTGAAATATTTTGTAATGACAAAGGTATCAAAAGGAAAATATTAGCACTAAGAACTCCACCAAAAAATTGTATTGTTGAAAGAAGAAATATGTTAGTGATTGACTGTGCTAGAACCTTGATGATGGAGAAAAATGTTGCACTCAAATACTAGAGAGAAGTTGTAAGTACTGCAGTCTACACACTGAATAGAGTTCAAGTTAAAAAGGGTACAAATGCTACACCTTTTGAATTATGGTATGGTCACTCACCCAATGTTAAACATTTCAAAGTTTTTGGTTGTAAATTCTATATTCTAAAAGATACTAGAGATGGAAAGTTTGATGCAAAAAGTGATGAAGGCATATTTCTTGGATACTCCACTAGAAGAAAAGCATATAAGTGTTTGAATACTAACACTAATAAGATTGTAGAGAGTGCAAATGTAAAATTTGATGAGCTTGCAGAAGTTCAAGTTGATGAGCCCAAGCAATCAGAGGATTATAGATCCTTTGTATACTTTTATGAAGGAATGATTATTGAAGACAGTGCTGCAAATCAAGTTGGGAATTAGCAAAAAACTTCAGTATCTACCAAGTCTCAGCCAGTGAATACCGAGCTACATTCAGAAGCTGAGCTGCAGAATGTTCAAAATGCACATTTTGACTCTAAAAATAGTACACATGAAAGGAATGATGAAGTGTGAGATGAAGAACAAAATGACTTTGAAGCTAAAGGATCAAACATGGAAAGAAGGACAGAACCAAGATTAGCCAAGTATGTGAGAAGACATCACCCTACATATCAAATCATTGGTGACAAGGATGCTAGACCAATGACAAGAAATAGACTTAGGAATAAATCATGTCTATTAAGCAAGGTTGAACCTAAAATAGTGAAAGATGCACTACAAGATGATGACTGGTATAAAGCCATGGAAGAAGAGATAGATCATAATGAGAAGAATAAAACATGGTCTCTAGTTCCTAGACCAGTTGATAAGAATGTGATTGGTACCATATGGGTGTTTAGAAAAAAATTTGATGAGAATGGTGAGATAACAAGAAATAAAACTAGATTAGTTTGCAAAGGCTATGCACAAGAAGAAGGACTAGATTATGAAGAGACATTTTCCTTGTCGCAAGAATGGAAGGAGTAAGAACATTACTTGCATATGTTGCATATAAAGGTTTTAAAGTGTACCAAATGGATGTTAAGCCTACTTTTTGTGAATGGTATACTAGAAGATAAAGTCTACATAGAACAACCAGAGGGATTTTTAGATGAGAAGAACAAGGACATGGCCTCCAAACTGCATAAAATGCTTTATGGATTGAAGCAAAACACCTAGCGCATGGTATGAGAGACTGTACAAATATTGAAGATTGGATTTGAGAGAATAGATGACAACAACAACTTATACATCAAATTTGAAGAAGGTAAAGACATTTTGATATCAGAAATCTTTGTTGATGATATAATATTTGGAGGAAAAGATGTTTTATGCAAAGATTTTGTTGATCAATTGAAGCATGAATTTGAGATGTCAATGTTTGAAGAAATTAAATTCTTTGTTGGATTACTAGTACATCAATTGAAGTATAGCATATTTGTGACCCAATCTAAATACATCAAAGAGATACTTAAAACATTTGGGTTGGATGAATCAAAACTAGTTAGCACACAATGGCAACAAGCCATAAGCTATCCAAGAATGATGAATTTGCTGAAGTAAATCAGACATTGTATAGGTCAATGATTGGAAAGTTGCAATATGTTGTACATAGTAGATCAGACATTGCATTAGCAATTGGAATAGTAGAAAGATTTTTTACAAATCCAAGAGAAAATCACTTAATGGTAGTGAAGAGAATATTGAGATACTTGAAAGGAACTAATGACTTTTGGTTTGAACTAAGAGCCTACACTGATGTAGATTGGAGAGGTAATATTGATGATAGAAAAAGCACTAGTAGAGGAGCACTTTTCTTAGGAAAGAGGCTGATCACATGGACTAGCAAAAAGAAAAGCTACACCTCATAGTCCACTGCTAAAACTGAATATGTGGTAGCTGCTATAAATTACACCAATATTGTATGGATCAAACATTTTTTGCAAGGTATGAAGGAAGAGGTAACTGAGCTTGTGATACTTTAGTGTGATAGTACAAGTGCTATTAATATATTGAAGAATCCATTAATGCATGCTAAAACAAAGCATATTGAAATCAAATATCACTATGTAAGAGAATTGGTGGAAGAAAAACAAGTGAAGATGGAATATGTTAGCTCAAAGGAATAGATTGCTAACATCTTCACAAAGGCACTACCTAAAGATGCTTTTGAGTATCTTAGAGGCAAGTTAGGGGTGATACCCCTAGCTAAGGCTACTTGAAGTGCAAGCAAGTATGCCTTGCATCAAATAAGCTGATTATTGAAGATCTTACACATTGATGCAGAGGATGTTTACTTTGAGATTTATGCCTAAAGTAGTAGACATGTTGAAATTCCATATCAGTCACAAGCAAGGTGACAGAAGGAGAAATTGAATAAACCTACAAAAGCAAGATGTCTATATGTCTTTGTCATTGTTGTCAAAGAGGGAGAAGATGTTTGAAACTAATCAATAGGAAAAGGATCAAGTGGGAGAATATGTTTGAAAACTAATCAAATGAAGATAGGAGGAGAAGTTGACAAAAATAATTAAAGGTTGATCAAAAGAACAACAAAAGATGAGCAACACAGAGGGAGAAAGAAAAAAGAGGACACAACAGCAGAAAGGGAGAAGCATAAATGAAGCAATCAGAATAGTAAAAGGAGATGTGAAGCTACAATTTACTTTTTGGCATTTGACTTACTATTCTCACCTAATTAGCCTGTGGTTGAATAATATAGTCTAATGGTTGATCAATTTACTTTGGGCCATCAATGCCAAAGAGGGGGATTGTTGGAAATCTGATTGAAAAGCTTAATGTTGAAGATCAAAGAGGGAGATTGTTGGAAATAAGGTAGAGAATGTTTTCAATCATTGTTTTGTCATTGATATCAAACTTTCTACTTGTAGGAATGGTATTTTCTTATATGATCCAAGTACTATCACTTAGTTGATTGATGAAGAGGATTTTATCAATAAGATGTAACAAGAGAATTTAAGAGAAAGGTTGGGTTATGATTTTGTAATGAAGTGCAAGGATTAGTTAAGACAAAGGTTAAATGATTTATTGATAACATGCTCAAAGATACAGAGACTAGTCACACTTAGAAACATTGGTGGAAGAAGTTGTAACAAGGTTGATTGCAAAGCTTAAACTAAGATCATTAGTGGGTGCCGAGCAAGTTAGTTGAAGCTGAGAAAATTCTTAGTTGGAGCTAAGTAATAAAAAATTCTATTGTGTGCCGAGTGATCTTCAGGTGCCAAGTGAATATCAAGTGTCGAGCATCAAAAAATTTCTAGTGTGTGTTGAGTAATCTTTAGATGTTGAGCATTAGGAAAAACATAGTTGATGCTGAGTAACATAGTATGTGCCAGGCATCAATATTTTAATATTGCCGAGCTGCTGCATTATTTCAAATGATGAAGATTCACCAAATTTGAGCAAACAAAGTGGTTGCATTGATTTTTGTGAATGAATTGGAAGATAAGGATGATGAGCTGGTGAAATAGAATCCCATGTCAACCATTTTTGAGTGAATTCTAAAGGATTATTCAAGAAGTTTCTAGAGGAAACAAAATATGGGTTAGATGCAATGAATCCTACCTAATCCATACAAATTGAAATTAAAGAATGGAAGAATCGAGCAGGAAAAAGTACTGCAAGACTTCTATTTAAGAAGTCATAGACCAAGAAGCAAAGAGTTGCTAATACTATTACTACTGATGAGCATGTCAAAGTGGGAGACATCTAGGAGAAGGAAGAGCACAAAGGCTTTGCTTCTATGAGTGGTCATAAAGAGATGATTGCACTGGTACATTGAGCATGGAGACTCAAGGAGACTAAGCTTGAAAGGAGAGAAAGCTATCAAGAATTGCAAAGATGGAAGGCCAGGCAAGGGTATGAGTTGAGAAGTGATCTAAGATTTGCAAGATAAGTTGTAGTTAGGTCAATATTTTCTAATACTCTCTAGTAATTGTATTAGATCTGAAAATCATACGGACTTAGGTTGGCCTAATAGCCATTTGTAAATCCTTTAATAGGGTGGCATTCCAAGTGAATGTTCTAAAGTCCTCTAACTAGGCCCATTTCTAATAGGGTGGATAAATCCTCTAACAAGGTCACATTTGACAGTGTGTTGTAAGCCTTTAATAGGGTAGGCCTTTCACAGGGCATCACTTCAGAAGAGTGAAAATTGAGTAGCATGTTACTGGTGGTTTTTCCCAAATTGGGTTTCCATGTATATCATTGTTGTTGGTGTAAATAAGTATTTACTTATTACACTTACTTAATTTTACTTAGGTTAATGCATTATTTAATTATTTTGCATTATTTTATTATTATTTTAGGTGAGACACTTAGGAGTTTTTGTACTCTCATTGAGTTACGCAACTCTAATTATGCACATGGTGTCTACAACAAAGGAGTATGCATCATTCACTGAGTTGTCATGTTGACAACATAGTTATCCACACTCTTCATTTAGCACATGTTGTCTACACCACTGATTTGTGTGCTACACCATTGTAGGCTTATCCTCTCATCATCGCACTTAATCCCGTGCTCAATGGAGGATAACCCATATCTAGTGGACATGTGCCTAGTTGTATGACATATCATGATGTTGACTTCTATGCATTCTAGAAGCTCTCCTGAGGCCTTTATATACAGGCACTCCTAGTGTACTCTCAAGTTGGCTAAACTAGCATATTGAATGAATATCATCATTCTAATCATACTCTATCTATTTTGGTCTATTGTGTGCTTGCATTGAGTTCTTTAGTTCTTGGGTGAATTCTGGCCTAAGCCAAATTCTTACAAATGTGCTATGTTGATTTCTTGTGTGTTATGCTTACATGTTGATTTATAGTAATTTGCTAGTTAAATAAGTTAAATCTTAGATGAATGAATGGTTGAATGGGCTCACTATACGTAGTGAAAATTTTGAATAGGAAATTTGGACCTTGAATAACTGATTCACGCCCCCCCCCCCCCCCTCCCCACAATTATTCTAAAAAATTTCTAACATATGTATGTATGTATGTGCATATGTATGTATATACATATATACATATGTATATGTATTTATATGTATATATACACACACACATATTTGTGTATGTATGCATATATATAGAGAGATCTTGTGGATTGCAGATTACAAATTATAAAAACACAAAAAAAGAAAACACAACATTAATTATTCCCAATTTTTTTTGATTGATTGTAGAGAGCTACACACGAAAGAGGGTGGAGAGCTATGAATGAGGGTGAAGAGCTCTAAACATTGGTGGAGATCAATGGAGATCTAGGATTTTTTTTTCATTCCCTGTGATGGCTGCATTTTGTTTCCATGTCATGCCCTTTTGATATCTATGCCCTTGCTCTATGATTTTCTTCAAGGGGAGAAGAGGTGCCTATGTAAATTTTTATTTTTTCCTTTTAAACATGCATCTTTTTATATTTCCCTCACTAGGTGAATAGAGAAGCTTCTCTTTATATATATGCATGTGTATATATACATACATACACATATATGTGTGTATATGTATATATGTATGTATATATAGAGAAGATTCTCTTTATGTATATGTATGTGTATACATACGTCCACACACATATGTGTGTGTCTATGTATGTATGTATGTATATATACAAAGAGATCTTTTTTAAGGTGCTTATTACATCTTAGGACAAAATAAAAATTGATCTAGCTACATACATATTCCAGAATCTAAATAATAAAACAATAAACAACCTATGCTAAGTGACTTACCTCAAAATCCTACACACAAATAATGCGAACCAGGAAAAATGGGCAAAGTTCACAAGAAATTTTGCAAAAGCATATCATAGCATATATTTTTAGAAAGAAACAAGCCATTACTTAGTTAAATGGGTCTAGTTTTTTATTATCTAGGTTGATTACAAATTCCTATATAACTGTCATCAGATTAGGTGCAATAAAATGAACAATCAGCTGTTCTCAGCTAGTAGGATTAAATACAGTTTTTGAAGGTGATAAAATTACATATGCAGATGCATCACTTGCATGATAGGCATGAAGTATATTCCCCAACTTATAATGAATGGTTAGATATAAAGACTCCATAGTGATGCATATGTAAAGGTGGTGGGATTCAAAACAAAGTTAATCCCACTTAAACCTATAAGTGAAGTACAAGGTTCCCCAAACCCTCTACAAAGAAAAAAGTACAAAAATAACTCCAACACCTCCCCAATAATTAGGATGGGTATCTTAGACAAAATCAAGCTAGATCCAAAAGGTTTCAACTGATTTTTGGTCCTCAAGTAACATCTAGCACCCAAATCCCTCAAATTGTCCTAGAGGCCTAATTGATTTTCCAGTAGCCCTAGAGCAACACAAAAGTGACCTTTCCTCTCAAACTTTCCAAAACACTCCCCAAAAAAATGGTCGATTTAGATAACCATTAAGCCATACTACAACATACTAGAAGGGTTCCATGTGTTCCTTTGGACCATATCTTATTGTTACCATACTATGGCTAAAAAATGCATGAAAAGAGGGCAATTTAACAAAGCAACTACAAGCTTCTTATAATCCCAAGACCCCAAACTCTAGAAAGTCTCTCCTTATGTTGCAAATGTTCCAAATCCAAAAGGAATTAGTCCCAAAAATTCTGTAACCCCAAAAGCCCCAAACTAGTCTCCTACAAATCCTCAAAGGTAGGGTTTCCTAAATATTTGCCTTCCAAGAACCTTCATACTCAATTGAAGGTTATTTCACCTCGTCTCCAATATACCAAAGCACTTCCAATCATTAAAAACCAACCTCTAATGGATAGAACTCCTACCGTTGCTCCATAGCCATGAATTTAGTGCCCTTTACTTCACAAACTCCAATGCTGATCACCAATCCTTAGAAATTCTTGTCAAAACATTGTTAGATGTGATTCGTACATACTATTACAAGATCATTCCATGAGAATAAAACTCCCACATTTATGGAATGATCAATATTTCAAGTAGAAACTCAAACTTGTTAATAAAAAAAATGAAACCCTTAAAGTGGAGACAACAAACTTGAAAAGAATGAACTTCACAAATTTCAATGTATAAGGAATTAATCAAAAAAATATGCAAAAAGGCTTATGAGATCATAAGACTATAAGAAATCAATGATATTCAAGCCACCATGCACCAAATTCTTGAAAAATGAAGTTTTTATTCGATTTCTTTATAGAGTCTGTATAATTGATCAATCCCAATACTAATCTCTCCATACAATGCCTCAAACTTGACTTAATAACATCCCTTACAACTATCCCAATTGATTTGGATCAATTTCAATGGTTAGTTTATGCCTAAAACTCATTAAATCTAATTTCCCCCCAAAATGGAACTAATTGTCGGGATTCAAATATTTAAAATTCCCAACTTACAATTTATTGAATAAAATAACTAATTAACCCAGTAAACTTGCTTATTAGGTCCTCAAGACCAATGTAACCAATCCTAAACTTTTCTAAGTCTCCTAAGGATCCAATTAACTCCAATATGCCACTATGCCTATATTTCACTATCAAAGATCCTAAGGTTTTTAACAAGCCTTTTAGGATTCATTACATTTTTATCATCTTTAAAGCCTTCTAATGCCATGATTATCTTCAACACATGCCAATTTATTGTTTTAAACTCCTCCTTGCCTCTAATCCATATTTTTTCTTCTTTAGGGATCCTTCCATTTCCTAACTCTCTTGCATCACATACGCTGGCCCAACAATGGAAGCAAGGTATGCAACCATGCATGTATTGGCACACTCTCCCTATGAGGATCCCAAGTATCTACTTTTCTTGTTAATTTGGGCATTACTATATGATCTAGAATCTTATAAAGTATGGAAGCTAGAAGTAACTTCTCCCATGTCTCCAAAAAAAGTAGCATAGGTTTAGGGTCCCTTGGCTTCTAGGAATTTGTAGTAGCTATTCTTATAGCTAGAAGAATAACTTTAGTGAAGATTTGAGTGTAAGGAGCTAAAGAACTAAGTTTTGCTTATGTGTAAATGTCATAATCACAAAGCTCATTCCCTTGCAAAAGCCTCTTCCATAATGACATTACCTCTAAACCATGCAAAGGATGTTGAAGTGTTTCCCAACCTTGAAAGACTCTTATAAGAAATAGAAAAGAAAATGTAAATACAATACATATATTAATATTATTTATGTATATGTATGTATGCATGCATATACATACACACACACATATATGTATGTGTCTATTGTTAATATCAGATTGGTTTTGACATATGAGTGACTACACACTTAGTCACATTCTAAAAGTGCATCCTAAGTAAGTAGTATATGTTGAGCATAAGGTGTTAGATAATGCAAGCCGAGAAATATATATAGTATGTGTCGAGTAGAAAGTTAGTGCAAGCCACTCCAGTGCTAAGTAAGTGAGTTAATGTCGAGTGAACAATGGATGCCAAGTCATTCAGGAGATGAGTTACAAGATTGAAGATACAATGGATATCGAGCATTAGAGACTTTAAGTGTCAAGTAAACAATTTTGGACATAGTTGTTTGTAATGGCACAAACTTCTATGTAAACCATTTTTGGGCTAACTTAAGGATTTTTTTACAATTTTAGATGATAAGAATGAATCTATATTGAGAATTTTCTATGCAGTATATGAAACCAATCAAATTGAGGGATGTTCTAAGTGGAAAAATAGGTGAATCAAAATCATTGATTTTTACCTAACCCTAAGTCACCTAGGTCTTCTTAAGGAAGGAAAACCCTAAAGAAAAAGAGTGAAGAGAGAAGTTTGCATGTATAGACAGAGTATTTTTCATGGTGACTAAGGAGTTGTGAATTGAGATATGCATTGCAAAATCAATTAGAGAGAACAAAGGAAAGCATAGAGAACATAAGTGATGCATCTAATTAGAGAGGATCAAGTACACATCAAGATAGAGGTGATATATTATCTAGCAAAGGAGTTCTAACTGAAGGATCAAGGCTAAGATATTCTAATAGATGACTCAATAAAAAATCTTAATAGAGTAGCCTTAACAGGTTTCAATTACAAGAAAACTTTTATGTAAATCTCTTAACCAACTTCTTACTTCATTGTAAGTTGAAGTCCTTTAACCAGATACACTTCTAATAGGGTGTTGAAATCCTTTAATAGGGTAAGATCCAACAATCTTTGTAAGCCTTTAATAGGGTAGATCATAGCTTATGATCAAATATTGTAACCTTCATTGGATACACTTTACAACTGTAGAAGTGAAGATTTTTGGGTGTCATCCCCACCCCTGTTTTTACCTTCTCATTGGAGGGTTTTTGGGTAACCAAATATCTTGTGTCAAATGTGATGAATGTTTATTTGTTTTTATGCTATGGATGAACATGCTTAGTTTGGTATTTTAGTTTATATGCAAACTGTGAGATGGATGTGTGGTGAATGTTTTAGTGGATTTGAGGAAAGCTCTTGAAGATGAAAATCTATAAGTTGGGAAAAGTCATTGAGAACTAGAAGATTGAAATCCTTCTTTCCCTACATTATCTAATTGAAGCAAGAGATGATTTGAAGTGATCATTAAAAAGAAGCAAAGAGACAACTATTAAGGAGAATGACAGACATTACCAAGAGGAAGACACTACTAAATTATTTGCAAATGGAAACACAACTGAATTTGATGCAATAGTTGCAGATTTGATGGAAAAGAATGGTGCCCTAACTAAAGAGGTCAAAAATCTTAAGATAGAACAAGAAGTCGAATCAATATTGCTATGTGAGGTGATTGAGCAGAAAAAGAAGGCCCGAGAAGACAAAGTCATGATTGAAGATGAAAAAAGGATACTGACCAATAGACTAGAAGAGAAGACATCAAAGGTACATAAGATTGCTGGCATGCAATTGGAAACAATGAATAAAGTGATGATTGCCACTCATGAATTGAATGGTAAGGACATTGAAATCACAACCCTGAAGTTACAGAATGAAAAGCTGATAAATGATCTGAAAAGAGAAAAAGAATTTGCTGAAAGTTTCAATAGACCTAATGAAGCCATCAAGTACTTTGAGAAATTGATGAGTTCTAATAATGATACTACTGGATTGGTTTACACTAGTACTAAGGAAGTAGAATAATCTAAAAGTGGTGAACAAAGAAGCACCAAAGGTAAGAACTACAAACCCGCTTATCATAATTGTTGAAAGATAGGTCATACAACTAATATTTGTAGGAGCAACAATGTAAATCAGAACCCTAAGTAGAAGTTTATGGGTTACTGTCATAAGTGCAACACACAAGGAAATTAGGCACATGAAAGTAGGACTAAGACTACTAGCACAAAAGGATTTGAAAGACATTGCCATAATTATCAAAAGTATGGACATATAGAATATGAGTACAAATATAATGCCAAGTGGACATCAAACAAGCATATAAAAGGACAACACAATGGAAACCATAAAATTAGGATTGCAATACAAGGTATAGTTGTCACTATTGTCAATACTATGGACATATTGTTGAGAATTACATTAGAACACAATTCAAAAGTGACTACAATAGATGGTTAAGTCAAACTACATGTTTTAGTTATTTGAAAATTGGTCACATTAGCAGGAATTGTCCAACAAGGTCAAAAGCACCTGGCAGTGAATTCAACAAAGGAAAAGGGAAGATTGATGTTGGGAATGTTAGAATGTAGATGAACAAGACATGGAAGAAAAAGGAAGATTATAGTACATCAAGTTAAGATGAGGTCACTCCATCTAATGGATCAGGTGTTCACATCACCCCCAATTAGGTAATCAAAAGGGTATGTGAGACTATTATTGCATTGATATAGTTTACATCAATTCCAAGAATCTAAGTTCTAAAAAGATTATATATGCATGAATTAAGACACAATTTATTGGTTAGAACCTAGAAGAAATCTTTAAATTTTTATATTGTTGTTGAGCATGAAAATTTTCAATTAGTGTCGAGCTATTAAAATTGATAGTATTGGCTGAGCTTGTGGTGGTTGCCGAGCATAAAAGAAATCATGTGCAAGCTGAGTAAGTTGAAATTGCTATTATAGTTGAGCTTACAATTGTGTAAGCATTAAGCATTTATTGCCAAGTTTTAAGGGCGATATGGTCAATTTTTGAGTCATTTGCATTTATTGAAGATCAAAGATAGCACAAAGAGCATAAGGCAATTTGTAGAGAAGGATTCAAGTGTTTATGAACTAAATTCAATTGCTACTCATCACCAATCATTAGATTCATTAGGTATTTATCATGTGCCAAGTTATGTTGTCTGAATTATTGCAAACCCTAGTTATTTGATATGGAATCTAGTTCTTCTACTGTGGTTAGGAAGGAAGGAAAATAAGTTTTAAATGTCCAATTAATAAGAAATGAGATTAAAACAACCACGCTTCTGAGCTATTCCTAAAATTGCATACAAGGGAGATCCAATTGGTGCATTATCGATGATATCACCACAAGTTTTGATGATACAAGATGTAAGATGCTGTTACACTTGTAAGGTTGGAAGTATTAAAGACATGGAAATCATATATTTATATGGAAAACTATGTGTTGATGGAGTATTGAAGGAGGAAAATAATATTGTTGAGAGAAAAGGGTTAATCCATGCCCTAGATTTTCTAAATGTATTCAAGACATAATGGATTAAAATAGTGTTAAGCAGAATACATGATCACTCAATATGGTTGGAAAATGGTCCAACCAAAATCACTAAAATGATCATTCGATGTGTAATAGGGTATCCTACACTTGAGAGACCTAAGACCATGCATAGTGATGCAAAGGAAGTAATTGAGAAGAATACATGGGTTGTATGGAACAAATGAGGGATGACAATTGACACAATTTTAGATCCGCTAATTGCATTTGTAGTGAGAATTATTGCACACAAGTTATTTCAATATATAAGATTGAAAAATGTGTCTTGTATGGTTGTGGATTTGGGCTACAAGATAATCAAGAAGGATCACTCTTATGACCTTGCTAAGTTACAACTCCAATAGTTATAAAAAAAATGGGAGCCATAAGAAAAACTAAGAGTGCACAATGCAAATTCTATTCATTACTAGTTTGTATATTTTTGTATGTGTAGAACACATTTTCCTCATTTGGTAAAGTTTCTTGGAAGACCAATAGGTCAATTGTAGTTCAAATTGGAGAGTTCATAGAGCAACTTGGAGACAATTTAGAGTTAGTCACAATAAGTTACTTTGAAGACTTTAAGAAGTCTATGAAACAGAGACTAGGGATATTAGTATCACTAGTAGAGAAATATTATGATGATGTTTGTTTTGTAGTGGATGCTGATTTTACATGTGTACAAGAAATTGTTCCTAGAGTTAGATGGCTTAGGGAATTTCCCTATGAAATCAATGTGGATGAGGCATCAACAACCATCATAGCTTTACTTAGAGAAGAAGTAGACAAGGGTGAAAACTCATTAAGGAACCATGAGGAAGTCAAATCCAAAATAATAATATATTTGAAGACAAATTCTATGGTGAGAAAGAAAAATAAGATTGTGAAGAA
This sequence comes from Cupressus sempervirens, assembly GCA_028749045.1. Lineage (NCBI taxonomy): Eukaryota > Viridiplantae > Streptophyta > Pinopsida > Cupressales > Cupressaceae > Cupressus > Cupressus sempervirens. Next base: position 179,045,907 of record CM053785.1, on the reverse strand, counting down.
GCTTAAAGAAAGATGTGGTGAAGGGGGAGAAGAAGAAGAAGAAGAAGAAGAAGAAAAAGAAGAAGAAGAAGATGATGATGATTAGGATGAAGAAGATGAGCAACTTACTCAAACCCCTCTTGCACTAACACAAGGTCAAGGAAAGGACCAAAAAGAGGAGGAAGTAGAACATGGTGTAGGTGTAGAGGGAGAAGAAGCTAGTGAAGTAGCTAATCCTATACAAAAGAAGAAGAGAAAAGCTAAGGAGCCTACAAAAAAGAAACCTAAGAAGGTTTTGAAGCCAACACAAAAAAAGCTAGCAATGCTTGTCACTAGGGCTAGCACAAGGGCTATTACAAAGAAAACACAAGAAGCTAGCAAAGCCCAAGGCAAAAGATCTACTGCTACTATAAAGAAAAGTCAGCAAAAACCACCACAAAGGAGATAGTATATTTCTCTAGATGAATTAGACAAAGAGAGTACCAAGTCAGATGAAAATAGTCAATTTCAAGTGGTAATACATAGTCCCTCTTATGATTTAGACAACTTGTGTGATAACATTAGGAATAATGCAAATTTTTTAGGTTTCACACATGTTGAGATTGACAAAATTGGTAAAGTAGAAATGAGAAAGGTTGAGAAATCTATATACAAAATGATGGCCACATTCAAGAATACCCCTATTGAGCTTGCCAACTCTCTACCCAAAAATCTATATGACAAAGTTGAGCAAATGTCATGTCCCCTTTTCAAATAATTAAAAAATAATAATATTTTCTAAGGCAGGTAGGCCCAAAAAGGTGAAGTTTCGGAAAAAAGGGGATAATCTTTGGAAGCGAATGGACTAATAAATAAAAATTATTATTAAAATATGTTTTATTAACCCCTCTTGGACGTGAGTTAGGGTTATGACCTCTTTTAAGGGGTTTGGAGGCATTCTGGGCTCATTCCAGAACTTGATTTTGCTCATTTCTTTGTTATTCTTTAGAGGCTGCCAAACCTGTGGAGAAGGAGACCCAAGAATGGGAGTTTGTAGGTTTCCAGGGAGACCCAAGAATGGGAGTTTTCAGGTTTCTAGGAAGGCTAAGGATGGGAGTTTGAAGCCATTCCATGTGCATGCTCATGCAGAGTTTGCCTTTGTGCTGAACAGTGCAGATTTGTGAGTTTTTGAGTGTATTTTTTGTAAGAGTTTGGTGTTTCCGGTTGAGTATTTCATATCAGTTTGGGTTGCTACTGTATATCAGACTTTTAAATATTAAAATAGAGCTGAAAATATTTATTTGAATATTATTATACTTCTGTGATAGATTATTAAGTTTTTGTGGTGATTTCGGGCTATTTTGTGCTATTTTCAGGAGCCCGATGAGCATTGCTTTTGTCCTTCGTTTGGGAGCTATTGTGTGCATGTTATACAGATCTAGAAATTTCATGTTATAGGCTGTTATGCTGCTCAAATTTTTGTAAAAATTTCCACTTTCAAATTTATTAATAATAGGTGAAGCTGTGAAGCTTTTGGCACTATTTTTGGCATACCCGATTTGGGGTTTCTTGAGAAATTTGGTGGATCTTTGTGATATTAGTTGTTTGATTTTAAAAATCTGATTAGAGGCATGAAATATCATATAAAATCAGTCATGGGACATTTTAGTGGTATCAGAGCCATGATCTTGCCAGCCTGAGGGCTTGTAGAAGCTTGCATGTCAGTTTTGATAACTACCCAGATCTTGCATGTCAGTTTTGACAACTACCAAGATCTTGCATGTCAGTTTTGAAAACTACCTAGATCTTGCATGTCATAATTTATGGTTGCATGTTGCTTCTAATTAGTTTCATGTCAAAATTTATGGTCGCATGCAACTAAGTGAAAGAGAAAAAAGATATTTACAACGAGAAAAGAATAAACAAATTTTGATCAAGCCTCCAGTTGAAAGTAAAAGTACAAAATCCAAGGAAGGGAAAAGTATGGCTGATCTAGATGAGATGGCAAAGAAATTATTCCAAGACATCCAAAATACTTAGAAGCAAACAGTGGATATTTTGGCAGAAACTAGAGAGGCTTTACGAATATTGACAGAAAAACTACAAGGAGTTGCACCTATTAATGAGAAAGGGAGCACTTCAGAGGAGCCAAGAAATCTGAAATCCACACCATCTAAATCAACCAAAACTATTTTCTTGCCTGCAAATGAGCCACCAGTACCAAATCTAGCCATTAATCCTATGGAAGAGGTTACAAGTAACTTGATTACATTAAGAGCTACTTACAATGGCTTAGATGATGACTTTCGTAGTTCGGTTCCTTTTAGAGAATATGTGGATATGATGAACACTTTGATGCCCAAGAAAGAGTATAGAAGGGAGCATGAAATAAGTGGAAGAGAGCTCAAAAATAAAATAAGCAAGTTTATAGCACCTAGTTTTGATGGAACAAATAAAATTTCAGCTAGAGCATGGCTACAAAAATTACAGACCTTCTTCACACTTAACCCCATGAAGGAGAGTGATGCTATTCAAATTGCAAGTCTACACTTGGAAGATGCAGCCTATGATTGGTGGTATCATGGAATGACTACTCAAGGTCATGATCAGGTAACTACATTTGATGATTTTAGTCAAAGAGTGATAGATAGATTTGACCTCAAGGATGATGATTATGAGGATGTTGTTGTGCATGATGGTGAGATACTTGGTGGAGATGAGCAGACATTGAGCATTCATGACTTTTCTGAGAGAGAGTACTAGGCACAGTTAGATGCTTCGTCACATGAAATTGAGGCTAGTAGTACTTCACATGATTTATCCCAGTAGCTGAAGGTGAGTGAAGACAATATTGTGACTACATTATCTCATCATGACAGGTATATAGAGTTAGTTGGTATTGGTCATATTACTCAAGTGAGGATTTTGCTTGAGTTACCAGCTGATTCTAGTTTATAGATATGGACTCAAGATTGTTATATTGGCATTTGGGATTTAGTTAACTGTAAATCTTTAACACTTTTTGGTAGCAGTGATTGTTTGGGTGCTATCATGGATTTGATTAGCAGATTGCACGGTGTTGTCTTTTCTTGTGCCAGGAGCTTATTCGATGTTGGTATTAGTTTTTATACACCGGTGTTGGGCTTTGTTCATATATCTAGTCAACCATACTTGTTGGAATGTGTTGATGATCTTTCATATTTGGCAGTGTGTACAGATGAGTCCCAGGATCATATTGGCATTGATGACATCCAGGAGGATGCAGTGGGCAATTTTGAAGACTTAGTTTCCTTGGGTACAGAGGAGTTGGATAGTAGTGCTATAGTTTTTGATACTCCATATGTTGATATGAGCTTTAGAGTTGATTCACAGGATATGGATGGTAATACTCTAAAGACTAGTAACTTTGAGGATACTCCTTTAGATAGTGCATCAAAGGAGGTTTGTAGGAGACAGTCAAGCCAGTGCCATCATGTGTCTAATTAGTTGAGAGTTAGTGACTGAGACATTTCTATCACTTGCCAATATTTTGATGCTGCTCGTCAGTTGTTATCAGTTTATGGATGGGGTTCTCTTACTAGTGATGAGCAGGGAGACAGTTATCTTTCCTTGACAGAGTTCCACACTTTATGGGAGGCTATCCAGATTTTGAGACAGGATTATATGCAGTTGGTAGCTGATAGAGATTATCTTATGGAGTGGGGCAGTACAACATACGATGCATTGTTGGCCAAGGAAGATGAGGTGAGTGAGCTTACTCAGCAGCTTGAGGTGACTTCTGAGATTCTTGAGAGTACATAGTTGGCCTTCAACAAGTCACAATTTCATTTGGCTAAGGTGACCATGGAGTTAGAGAAACTACATTCTTTACCAGATTCTGTACAGTCACAAGTGGTGGTGTCTGATGATCCGAGGATGTCCATGGTCGAGATTGTCAAAGATAGTGGAGATAGGGATGCATCCATCCTTGATACTAACATTAGCATATCAAGTTCATCCCCACTAGAGTCAGGTTTAGTTGAGTTGGGTGCTGTAGCAGATTGTTGTGGTATGCCTGACATGGTGGTGACCTCTAGTACTAATGGAACGAAGACTAGAGATGTTGTATCAAAGACCATGTGTGATGCTGGTGAGTTGATAGTTGGCATGGTTCCTGCTAGTAATACTACTCCCTTGGCGATGTCTTTAGAGGTAGTAGTTAGTTCCAACTTGGTTAGTGATCGATTGCTATTAGTTACATTTGGATTGCAGTCTGAGCCACTGACTGAGATTGGTGCATTCTATCAGCATTACACTGTGAGGTATGCTCATCAATCTACCTTTGATGACCATGTTGATGAGATGATGATACAGAGATGTACTTTGGTTCCTAGTGCTTATCATCAGTTATGGGACAATTTGATGCCTCAAGATGAGAGTTGTGATGGGCATGACATGGTGATAGGTTTTGCAGTTGACAGCTTGATAATATGTGACTTAGAGCAGGAGTTTGGGAGTGATGCCTCAGTGGGTGTTGTTATTGATTCTACTCCTTTGGCTATGACATCTCCTGACTTAGCTAGTGATCAGTCACAGTGGGTTGTATCACTTATTCATGGTGAGTTGTTGACTGAGGTTGGTTTTTTTAATCAACATTATATTGTAGGGTATGTACATCAGTTAGCATTTGATCCTTGTGTTGAGGAGTTGATGGAAGGAAAATTTGGTTTGGGTTCCATTTCTTGCTATTTATCTTATGATGGCTTTTCACCATCAGGGGTGCATGGGAGTTATGGTTATGAGATAGTGGCCGATGATCTACAAAGTTGTGTTGATTGCAGGAGTTGTATAGTGTGTGGATTCTCCATACTTGGTATAGTTTCATTTGAGAGTGTTCACCATTGTTGCAGAGTTGGATTGCACATTCTGTATAGGCCAGTGGGATGCGTTGATGGTATTTATTGTGTTGGTAGTTTGATTTGTCCACTTTACTTGGGTTTTGATTCTAAGAGTTTGTGTCTCGTGGGTTTCTGATTGTGGTAGTGGTGATTTTGGAGTTTGGTTGAGCTGTAATTGTCAATTTGATTATGGATTCCTCTTGGTCATATTGCAGAACGTATTGCAGGAGCCTATGTTATTTGGTAGTAGTATAGTTCATGACTACATTTGGGATCTAAGTGGATTGATTGGTTTATTGTTCAGCCATTGGTTGAAGACAAGCAATATTTGGGAGGGGAGGTGTCCCCTTTTCAAATAATTAAAAAAATAATAATATTTTCTAAGGCAGGCAGGCCCAAAAAGGTGAAGTTTCAGAAAAAAAGGGGATAATCTTTGGAAGCAAATGGAATAATAAATAAAAATTATTATTAAAATATGTTTTATTAACCCCTCTTGGACGTGAGTTAGGTTTATGCCCCCTTTTAAGGGGTTTGGAGGCATTCTGGGCTCATTCCAGAACTTGATTTTGCTCATTTCTTTGTTATTCTTTAGAGGTTGCCAAACCTGTGGAGAAGGAGACCCAAGAATGGGAGTTTGTAGGTTTCCAGGGAGACCCAAGAATGGGAGTTTTCAGGTTTCTAGGAAGGCTAAGGATGGGATTTTGAATCCATTCCATGTGCATGCTCATGCAGAGTTTGCCTTTGTGCTGAACAGTGCAGATTTATGAGTTTTCGGGTGTATTTTTTGTAAGAGTTTGGTGTTTCCGGTTGAGTATTTCATATTAGTTTGGGTTGCTACTGTATATCAGACTTTTAAATATTAAAATAGAGCTGAAAATATGTATTTGGATATGATTATACTTCTATGATAGATTATTAAGTTTTTGTGGTGATTCCGGGCTATTTTGTGCTATTTTCGGGAGCCCGATGAGCATTGTTTTTGTCCTCCATTTGGGAGCTATTGTGTGCATGTTATACAGATATGGAAATTTCATTTTATAGGCTGTTATGCTGTCAAATTTCTGTAAAAATGTCCACTTTTAGATTTATTAATAATAGGTGAAGCTGTCAAGCTTTTGGAACTATTTTTGGCATACCCGATTTGGGGTTTCTTGAGAAATTTGGTGGATCTTTGTGATATTAGTTGTTTGGTTTTGAGAATCTGATTAGAGGCATGAAATATCATATAAAATCAGTAAAGGGAAATTTTAGAAAAGATGGCAATTCAGTTTAAATACTAAAAAGAATATTAGGGAGACTACTCTTGCTAGAGTAATGCCAAAATTAGATAAGTCATCTATGAATAAGGCCATTAATAAATACAAGGGGATATTTTCTCCTAAATACAAAGCTTTCAAAAATTTTCAGAATAACATTGAGGAAGTTTTCAAATAGAGCACCCAAATATGGAAGGCTACCTATGGGTTGTAGACAGAAAAAGCTATTAAGCAAGCACCTAAGGAGAAGCATAGGACTAAAGAGTCAGTCTTGACTATGAAACCAGAGGAATAGATTTCTATCCAAACATGGGTAAGTCGACCAAGATTTTCATATCTTATTCCTAGTCAAACTCTTCAAAGACCAAGTGTAGATGCTACACCATTACAGTCATCAAGGCCTAGTCCTGATGCATCTAAAGTTAGATAAGGTACATCTTATGGAGATATCAACTTAGATGAGGTAATTGAACTTCCCAAGTTTGATATAGCAACAAACACCATCTAAAAAATGAGCATATTGCAAGAGGCTCTAACAAGGAAGAATAATCAAGAGTTACTTAGGAGGGAGCACAAGCAAAGATAAGCACTACATGACATCAAAGACATATTTATTGATGCATTTAGCCTCCCAAAGCCTGATCTAGATAAACCTATTCTTGAGAAACTGGTGAATATGGTTGACAAGATCAATAATATAGACCTAGATAAACACCAAACTTTTGGAATGGTCTAGGAAGAGATTTTTAACAAAGGTGGATGAAAATATTTCTAGTGTCATTACACTTAGACATACTGATTTAACAACCAAAATGGAAGATGTGAAAAAGGTGTTAGAGAACATATTTTCTCTTTACACAAAGCTTTGTGATATGAACTTTTTCATACAAGAAGCATAGAGGGCTATTGACTGACTACAAGGAGACTTAAAGACAACATGTAATATTCTTTAGTTGTCTCCTCATCATAATCATACACACTTTTAGAGGGTATTGTCTACTCAAGGTCAGCTAGCTGCACTACATCCCCAAGATGCAAATATTATTGCTACCTTGATTAATATCCAATCCATGTTGACCCCACACATGGAGGTGTTGCACAATAGAATAGCCTTTGCAGAAACTGTGATGAAGAAAGACACTCATCTTTCTACTCATGAAGGCCTAGTGGACCTTATTGCCGAGCTAGATGTACAAATTCAATTACTAGAGGTGGCATGCAGAACTAAAGATTATAATAGAGGTCCATCAAACATTTTTGGACAAACACACTATTTGTGTACCACCCAGGACATAAGTGTCAAGAAAGGGGGAAATGAAAACAAGGGGGGTAGTGAAGAAAATGGGGAATTGAGATAGAAATGGTAAACATACCCAAAGGGGGAGTACATCATAATAGTGTAAGCCAATAGTTCAAGAAAATTTACTTAGCAGGAGTATCAAATTCAGATACAACTTAGAAAAATCAACTCAAGGGGAGTTATGAATTATTGAGGTATGACTGATAAGTAATCAATTTTGCAAAATTTTGAAATTTTGTATATGAGCTGAGTAAAGATCAAATTATCTAAGTTATGCTTAATTTAAGTATACATATGCATGAAAAAGTGTTTTTTCCACTCATGTCAAAGGGGGGATTATTAATCTCATATTGGTTTTGACATATGAGTAACTACACACCTAGTCATATTCTAAAAGGTGATGCCAAGTAAGTACTGTATGCCAAGCATAAGCTGTCAAATGATGCAAGCCTAGTAGTATATATAGTATGTGTCAAGCACCAATATGTGCTGAATAGATAGTTAGTGCCAAGTCACTCCAGTGTCAAGTAAGTTAGTTTATACCAAGTGATTTAGATGCTGAGTGAACAGTGGATTCTGAGTCATTCAGGAGACGAGTTACAACATTGAAGATATAGTGGATGTTGAGCATTAGAGTCTTTAAGTGCCAAGTAAATAGTTTTGGACATAGTTGTTTGTAATGGCACAAATTTCTATGTAAATTTTTTTTGGGTTGACTTAAGGATTTTTTCATGATTTTAGATGATAAGAATGAATCTATATTGAGAATCCCTATGTAGTACATGAAACCAATCAAATTGAGGGATGTTCTAAGTGGAAAAATGGGTGAATCATAATTGTTGATTCTTACCTAACCCTAAGTCACCTAGGTCTACTTAAGGAAGGAAAACCATAAAGAGAAAGAGTGAAGAGAGAAGTTTGCATGTGTAGACAAATTATTTTTCATGGTTACTAAGGAGTTGTGAATTGAGATATGCATTGCAAAATTAATTAGAGAGAATAGAGGAAAACAAAGAGAAAAGAAGTGATATATTTGATCAGAGAGGATCAAGTACACATCAAGATAGAGGTGATATGTTATCTAGAAAAGGAGTGCTAACAAAAGGATCAATAGTGAGACATTATAATAGTGAATCAATAAAATCTCTTGATAGAGTAACCTTAACAGGTTTCAAGTTCTAGCAAAATTTTGTGTAAATCTCTTAACTGAATGCTTACTTCAGTGTAAGTTGAAGTTATTTAACTAGGAACACTTCTAAAAAGGTGTTAAAATCCTTTAATAGGGTAAGATATATAAATCTTTGTAAGCCTTTAATAGGGAAAACCTTTTCACAAGGTAGATTATAGTTTATGATCAAACATTGTAACCTTCATTAGATACACTTTACAACTGCAGCAGTGGAGATTTTTGGGTGTCAACCCCACCCCATTTTTTACCTTCTCATTGAATGGTTTCTAGGTAACCAAATATCTTGTGTCATATGTGATGAATTTTTTTTTTTTCATGGTATGGATGAACATGTTTAGTTTGGTATTTCAGTTTATATGCAAATTGCGAGATGTATGTGTGGTGAATGTTTTAGTGGATAAAGTTTTGAAGGACTAATTCACCCACCATCCCCCCCACCCTCCCTCGTAGAGTTTACTTTCCCTATTTTATTTCCAACATCTATGTATGTATGTATATTTACAAAGAGCTTGTAGATTGTGGAGATTAGTGGAGATCTAGGATTTTGTTGTCATGCCCTTGTGATCATTGCATTTTTTTGTCATGCCCTTTTGATCTCTGTATATGTATGTATGTATGTGTTGGAAATATATGATAGGCTATGTTATTAAGAGGGGAGTGGTGAATCAGTAACCATTAAAACTTAATATTTATATACCAACTAATCATTCATGTGTATTCTGATCTAATTGGATGCATGAAAAACTAAAAGCACTAAAACATTCATAACTCTTTGACACATAATATGGTGACCCAGAAACATTCCAAATAGAAAGTAAAACTAGGGTGGGGATGATACCCACAAGATTTAGTACTATAGTATACATTTTCCCTGTTAAGACTTACAATGATCACTTATGATGATCTGCCTTGTTAGGAGCAATAAGGACTGCTAGGTCCACCTTGCAAAAGGATTTACAAATATACAATGAAGTAAGCACTCAATAAAGAGATTTACAAAAGATTATTAAGTCTACCTTGTGAAAGGATTTAAATGTTCCACCTGTTAGGATGAACTAGTGACTGATCTCTGATATGTAACTATGATTTTCTGAATGAGATACCCTTTGAGTGTAATGATCACCTTGCTATGACAGATAAATCTCTGTTCTCCTTATACTACTTGTAGCCTTGTACTTCACACTTATACTTCTTACTACTTGTTACATTCTTATTTGGATGTGATACAATACATTACATATGTTGGTCTGATTTTTCACACTGCAGAGAAATTCTAAAATTTAGGTAAAAAATCATTTAATTTATCCTATCATGTAGATTAGGATTTTGTTCCTTATACTTTTTTTCAAATTTTTAGGTTACCCTAGTCATGCCCTGGTTCATGTATTGTTTTAATTCTATTAAATTCTCAAGGTTTTTCATCAACACAATCATTGAAATGCCCTAAGTGTGTAAAAACCCTAGGTCTTTTTTCAAATTTTCAAAAGGGGTTTGTAAAAGTGCTTAAATTCTTTCCTTTATGATCTCACAGTGTAGGGTTTCCTATAAGAACAAAGTCCCTTCTTACTCATGTTTCTATGGTCACATTTCACCAAGCAATGTAAAGGCATAAAGGAGTTCATGTTTTACAGGGATACGCTTATGCTTTCCATAGTAGCAGATAATTCATCTTGATGTTCCCCAATCATACGCTTGATCCTTGGGCGAAGAGGCGTAAAGAGTTTTAATAGTTGGGAAATGGTCTTACAGATCTACGATGATAAGTTGAGTAAGTGAGTGAAAGGGGTTTGATAAGATGTTTCTGCTCATATGTTATTCTATTGAGTGGGTGAGTGTAAAAGGTTTAAGAGGAGCTATGTCAGATAGCTTTACGAGCATATGAGTAAAGTGTTAAGGGAAGCGACCAAAAGGTATTATGGTTTGATCTATGCACCTATGTTCTATTGAATGGTGTAAAGGCAATATATCTTGGCATGGCATAAAGGATGTTTTATAAGAAGGCATAAAGTGTCTTATAGTTTTACATGTAAAAGGAACTCATAAGAATGAAAGTGAAGTTCAATTTTTTTTACATGCCTTCACTTCTTGGATTTGCAAACAACTGTAAAGCCATATTATAATGGTGATCATATTAAGTGGGACCTTTTGAGTTGTTAGATGGGCCCTGATGAGAATGAATCAAATGGTGACATGTCATGCATATCAGATGGGCCCAACCTGTATGGCAGATGACTTAAGTTCTTCATTTTGCATGCACCTAAATCAATGACAATGTTCTTTTCTGATTTTCTAATATTCAATCCAAGTCGTTGATAAGTGAAAAGTGAAATTTCTCATTATGCCTTTATGATTACATGTCATTGTATGAACAAAGAGTTGTTTCATCCCTTCCCCATGGTTATGATCTAAGTCTAAGTGTATAAGCATAAAATAATAGATGACGAAATGAAAAGAAGGCTTTACGCTGCTATGAGAAATAAGAAACGTAAGAGCGAGGTGCTATTTGTAAAGGTTTTATGATGTTACAAGGTTAAGGTAACTCGTGCAAGCATAAAGGAGAAATAAAGAAAAGATAAGAGATATTATGATGACACAAGTAAAGCCTTAAACATATCATCAAAGGATGGATATGTAAAGTGTTATAATGTCCCAAGTAATGAAGTGAGCGTAGCAGCGTAAAGATCTTTTTTTAAAGGTTTCGATGTTACATATGCGTATCAGTGTAAAAGGTAAAGTGAAGATTGTAGAAAAGGCTTTACACTCATACGAGAAAGGTTTGAAGCATAAGAACGTAGGTACCTATTGAGGAGGCTTGAGATTCTATGGTGAAAAGGGCTACATAAGAGCTTAAATGAATTTTCAATGCAGTACTAAAGAAACCCTAACACTTCTATGCTTGGAGTATTTTGAAGTGTTACCAAATAGGCATAAAGGCTTGCTAAGTGTGTTTTTGGGGTTACAAGGATTGAAAGGTTTTGACTCAACGTATAAATGGAAGACCAGAATTTGAAAAGGGAGAGGCTGAGGTGTCATGCCAGTTCAAAAAAAAGGTCAAATTCACCATGGCCAAGTAAAATAAAACACTAAAAGGTAAATTAGGATCAATTTTCATGGTTGATATTCCTTGTTGTTAGCCTATAAAGGTGGTATTAAAAAATTGTGCATGCATAATTTATTAAAAGGCCAGTAGATTGCATGATTAAACCATAAGTATTTGATTGAATGTTTAGAATTTTCCATTTTGAAGAATTTGTGTTCTTGTTCTAAAAAATTTCTCCAAGTATCCATAGCCTCGTGATTTCTATGTTATTGTTGCAAGAGTTCAGAGTATAATTTGTAGAGAAAATGGTTGACAAAGAAGTCGAGGAGGTTCCTGCAGAAGAAGTAGAGGTCAAAGATGAGGGTGACAATGTTGTAGAGGTCACACCTGAAGTAAAAAGGAAGAAGGTTGCTGTCAAAATTGAGAAAAAGTCAAGGGTTAGGAAGCCAAACAAGCATGTTGAAGATTGGCTAAAAATTCTTCCAGGGTGATCGAACGCCATTTCAGCAAATGACCATATCTTCAAAGAGCCTTACTTCCTAGTCAGGGATGCAAAATGCCCTAGGATTGATCATTTTAATCTATTTTTATACTTCTACCAAAATAGAACTAAAAAAATACTAGTTTGCAACCCATGGAATAGGAACATGGAAAAGTTGATATTCCCAGAGGTTTGTTGATGTGGACCTATTAAAGGCATTGATAAATTATTACAACCTAGTCACCAGGACATTCCAAAGGCATAACGGGAGCTTTTTATGCACACTAGACAAAACTTCTTTGATAGAAGCTTTTGGATAAGAAGGGAAAATGGATGTGCCTATTGACATTGAAGACTTGCAAAGGAAATTTGGGAGCAATAAGACCTATTTTGTGAATAATGTGATGCTACCACACATCCCTTATAATGTAAAAAAGGTAGGCCTAATTCCAAAGAAGGTGGGGGATCATTTTCCCTTAAGAAGATTCAAGAATTATTTCAAGAATATAGTATATGGGCTATTTTGTGCCTCTATAAGAATGTTCCTTACATCTTCAAGCACTCGAAATTCTTTGTTCCTTTCTTCTCTAAGCCTTTTTTGCTTAGCTTTATTTTGTAGAAGTTCTCCTATTATATGCATTTGATCAGGATTTAGATTAGAGATATCCCAATTTGGGATAACTATATCCTCATCAAGATCAATGTCTTATTCTTTATATTTTCTTTTTCTAGAGACTTTTGTACTTAGTTGAGGTTTGCTCTCAACTATCTTCATACTTATTGTTTGCATGCTTGGAATAGAAATAATAGTGGAAATTGAAGGATTGGTAGTAAAAGTAGATATTGCACTGATTGACGAAATACCTTGTTACTGAGTAACCAAAATTGATGAGGGAGGAATCATTAATTTCTTAGTAGAAGAAGTGTTGAGCACTTTAGTCAATGAAGTACTGAGCTGAACAGGTGCAAAAATTGGTTGAGTGCTTGGATTTTCAATGTTTGCACAACCAACTTGGCAGTAGCTTTCTTTGAGTTGGATGGCTTTGAAGCTTTTCTTAGAGAGTGAGGAAGTGAGGCTATAATTTTTTCTGCAATATTTTTAGGATCGGTGTCCTCAATGCTTTGAATCTCAGGGAGATTCTCCTCAATAGTTTCTTGTTCTTATTCCTCATCATCTGTATTCTTATCATTGGTTTCTTCTTCATCATCTCTGTCTTCTTCTTCCTTGTCATCTTCACCATCATCATCTTTATTATTGACATGACAACAAAATCACTTTTCTTATGAAGATTATAGATATTCTTCCATGTGTTAGTAGAATTCTTCACTACATGTTCAATGTCATTGATCAATATCAAGCAAGTGTTAAATACCAAGGTAAGTTTCTCTTTATTTTTCTTGATGGATTCTTTTGCTTCTTTGTCACTTAGACTCAACATGAGTTGCCTTAGAGCCTACTCATATATGTCCTTAGCAATTTTCTTTGCATGTTCCCATCTTGGCTTGATTTTCTCTATCAATTCATTGGGAATCTATTGTACAAGGTGGTCAGGAGAATATTTCCATTTACCCATCTTAGACATAACCATGTCTTCAACTTGATTTTTATCTTTTTTAGTTCTTATTTCATAGCTCAATGATATAAATTTTCCCATGCTGGCTTCAAAATCAATTTTTTAAAGTTTCTCTTGGAATGTGAGTGGAGATTTTTTGAAAATCACATCTCCTCCTTCTTCACCAAGTTTCTTTCTAGATGCCCTCCTTGTAAACACTGTAGTAGATGTCTTGGTAGGTTTGGTTATAATAATCTTACCTTTCTTCTTGATTGGGTCTTCTTATTCTAATTTTTCTTCATCTTCTGCATCATTTTCTTCTATGTCATGTCCTTTACCTTTTGTCAATAGTAGAGTAGAGCTGGTTTTTTCAGTTTACCTATCCTTTTCTTACCTTTATTGACAGCCTAAGGGAGTTTTATTTCTAATTCAATTCTTACTTTAGCTTCATCATATGTACCAAAATATGTAGCCTTTGGATCAATAGGTTCATTCAACAATGCTTTAATAATGTCCCTGGTGTCATCAATATTGACCTCATAACCTAGAGGCTTGACCCATACAATTCTCAATTTAACTACTTGCATATACACTTTATCATAAGCTACCATAAAAAATATCATCCTTGTAGTCTTCTACAATTTTATTTGGGATTCTAATTCTGTTATTCATCTTGTCCTTGAATGCATCAAAATAGTTGTCCATGATATTGACATAATTTTCTCCCATTTCTACTATATAATCATTGATTTGATAGAGAATAGGTATCTCTTTTCTCCATACAACTGTACCTTTTGAGGGGAAACACTTTTACACAAAGAAAAATAAGCAGGTTAAGAGTGAACCAAACTTACAAGGGTTATTCTTTGAAGTTTTGATGCTTTCCATATTTTTGTTGAACTGGTTCAACATCAACTCAGCAAGGTCGATGGACAGGTTATTCTTGACCACTTTGAAAGTGAGATCCACTACTTCACATGATACACTATTAAGTCTACTAGAGCTGGATATCTTGTGTACAATTATATGTATTCCAAACTTAAACTCCATATCAGTAACACAACTAATCTTCATACCCATTCCATCCCATTCGGCAAGGGTTTTCTTTCTAGTTCTACCCAACTTAGGGTTTTGGCAAATTTTTCTTTTGTTAACACTAGAATCCCTGTGATGCAATGAATCATTTTCTTTGTTATCAAAATAGGTTATTCCAACCATAATTTCCCATTATGCACAAGGCTAAGCATAAACCTTATCCACTTAATATGAAAATCTTGGGGCATGTGAGGAATGTGGGTTAACCCCTTCACTTCCAAGTGTTGATGTTTCAATTTTAACACACCATTCACACACATCTTCTCCAAATTTTTATCCATTTCTAGGGTTCCTATATCTTGAATAGAACATTGAAAATGCAAGCGAATATTGTTAACTAGAAGTACCTTAGCTAGAATTTTTAATTGAGCTCCAGTTGGATCAAGGGTTTCTGCAATAGCTAGACTCAACTTAAAATTAGGTGCCTTCCATTCAATGCCTCAAACCAACATTTCTGACCCTTTCTTTGTCTTGCTATTGGAGGATGTCATTACTTAGTAGGGTTTGAGAAAATACAAAAAATTTCAACAATAATTCACACAGATCACTTGGATGCATAGAAATTTCTCTTTGCAAATAGCTCTTGAAAATTCAGAGTGACAAATGAATTTGATTTCTCCTTTTTTATCAAAATTTTCCTTCCAATTTCCATAAATTATTGCTACATTCTCTTGGTTGATGATAGGTTGTCTTCTACTTGGCTTGAATTAAATACTCGGTAGGAACATTCATGACTTGATGTCTACATAACAATCTTAGTTACTCTTGACCTTGCTCGGCAGGGTCTACTACCTGATCTAGCTCAGTAATGTCCAGAATTCCTTTAGACACTTGGTGATCCCTTTACATTTTGAATTTTTATATGGATCCTTTCTTTTGGATGACTGGAACTGATGTAAGATGTCTACTTCAGAATCTTAGTTCTAGTTATCCTTGAGAGAGATCAAGTAGAAGTGCTTGAGTCACCCAATTCTTGAGTGATATTTGCTTCATTCCTTGGACTTGCATTCTTAGAAGATTTTGGAAAACACAATTGTCTCATCTACTTTCTCATGTTACATTAGTACATTTCCACTTGTTTTTCTACCAAAATTTTTGACCAAAAATATGATTTCATCTTTTTTTGTTTTCATCTCCATGTTGGTCAAAATTTTGATGAAATGAGGGTTTTATGCCCTAGTTGGCCAAAATTTTGACCAATTTATGTTTTCCCAAGTTGGTCAAAATTTTGACCAACTCAGGTCATAACAAAAAAATTAAAAAATATATGAATTATATTGTGTTGTATGTTATATTTTGAGTAGTAGCAACAAGACCATGGTTTCATTTGGGTAATGTTGAGGTCTTTGCCTGTGAGTAATTTTGGGGCTTTTCCCATCTTTTCACTTTGTGCAGATTAACCATCATAGGTCACTACTTCATGTGGGCATATCTAAGTATGATGAGTG
The DNA here is from genome assembly GCA_028749045.1 of Cupressus sempervirens. Lineage (NCBI taxonomy): Eukaryota > Viridiplantae > Streptophyta > Pinopsida > Cupressales > Cupressaceae > Cupressus > Cupressus sempervirens. The sequence goes on along the minus strand of CM053785.1, from coordinate 179,029,710 downwards.
GAATTCCCCAGAACTAGCCCTAGAGTTGGAGGAAGGAACTCATTCAACTGTGAATTTCATTGATTTAGATTCTTCTTCTCTTCCATTGAAAACTTTTACATGTATGTCTACCTTGGAAAGGAATATGAAAATGAAATGGTGCAAGTTATTCTAGAGTTTGTTTTCTTTATTTCTCTTACGTATCTTGGATAGACTAATTGTGTACTTTGTTCTTTTCCCTAGCCACTTAGACAAAATGGGTGTGATGGAGAAGTGGTAGATGGAATGGAGGAACAATTTTTTGGAGAGTGCATAATCAACCACGTTGGCCCAACCACTATGAGGCCTACAAGTGAAGCAGTGGGAACCTAGCTAGGAAGCAATGATATTGCAAAGATTTTTTTCCTTACCAATTCTCACTATCTCTACATGCCATAAAATCATGTCTCTTAGAAGTCATTTCTATGAAACTTCTTGATCAATAAACGTTTGACAACTCCTTATCTTTAATCCCTCTTGTTTAGAAATGCAAAGGATTCAACATTCCTTCCGAATATCTTCTAGAATTGGTCAAACATCATTATCCCTCTTTGTTACTACTCCAACAGTAAAATAACATTGCTAACATATTCATAGCAATGTCATTCCATATTTTTTTTTTATCTTGATGAATTCCTTATAGCATTCCAAAACCATTCTTTTCATTGCTCTTTCTCTACTTGAGTGTGCATTATTCCTCTTATTCATCTGATTCAATCTTGAGGAAATCATCCAATCTTTAATTAAAAGGAAATGTCTTCTCAAGTTTGCTTCACCTTCCTTTATTAATACTTGTAGATATTATCTTTGTCCCTTAGCATTCTCTCTTCTTGTCAAGTTGCTCACTTCATGTCCTCATCTTTTTCCAACTCCATTTCTTTTCAATAATGCTTATTACACAATGCCCAACTCTTTTTCTACATTTGACAATTAGCATCTTCCTACCCCTATTATTTCTTGTTAGACACATTGTGCCAATCTTGATTTTGGAGCTCAATTTAATGGGTCTTATTTATTTTAAATTAGGTTTACTATTCACATTACCAAACTCAACCAAGCCAAAGGCATATTCAGATAAGATCTCACAACTTGATTTCCATGTATTCATTGAAGAGCATACATATTATCTACTTGACTATATGCAATACTGATACAAGTAATGGTAGAGATGATACTTGTTGTTAGAGTAAATAATTATTTATTAACTATTTATTCTTTTACTTAAGTTTACTTAGGTTAAATGCATTTAGATATTAGTTTTCATCTAGGAGTTGTTGATGAGTTGTTAACAACACATGAGTTTGTTCCCATCTAGTCATACTTATCCTTTCACCTTGATCAAGGATATCCCACCTTTTGTGGACATGTTCTTAGTTATCACACTTATCTCCTAGCACTTTCTAGCTTGCTCTAGAAGCTTGCTTGAGGCCTTTATATTTGGGCTCTCTCATTGTAAATTCATATCATTTTCACATAGTAATCTCATTTTCTTATTGTGAATACCTTTTCTTGATTTGTTTAGTTTCTCCAAGCTCCACCCTTCCTTCTTTGGTTTCCCTTTGACAAGTTATTTGCATGTGAGTGATCTTGGTGAGTTGTGAATTTGGATTTCATCAACTTCTACATGGTATTAGTCTCCCTATTGCTTCCTAGTTCGAAGGATTTTTTGAAGCTACAATTCAAAGACACAAACCCTTGTTTGTTTGTGATTTTTTCTTCAATCAGGAAGAAGAGCATTTTTTTTAGTATTTGGAGAAAAAGGAGAAAGAGGGTTTGACATAATAGATTTGACATTTTTTGGGCTTTTTTCCTTTATTTTTTGGAGGTGCGACGATGGCAATTTAGAAAAAATAACTACAGAGGTAATTTTCAAACAACGATATCTCCCTCATACGGACTCATTTTTTCAAGCAATTTTTTTTGTGCTTTGGGGTAGAATTTCATGATCTACACATTGGCATAGGAAGTTTGACATATCCGTTCCGAAATTTTTTTGCAACTCAAAAATCCCATTTTTTGCACCTTTAAAGGCTTCATTTGGGCTCATATGGAGACATATTCCAATGCTATTTTTTTAAAAGTGCATGACTTATTGTCTACTTTCCAGATCTAGAATTAGTTTGGAGTAAGATTGAGCTCCTATTTTTGGTGTTGAAGTAGAGGCTTTTGTTTGCTCCCTCTCTGCTCTAGAATAGAGGTTATTTTCTTAGTTTGTGCCCTTTCTATAGTTGTTTCTTTGGTATTTGAGGGATATCTTTATACATTGTGGGGGGGAGGCGGGGGGGGGGGGGGGGGAGCATTTTCTTTCCTGTAATTTACTTCAGAATAAACCCTTCTACTTCCATCTTCTTCTCTCAATGTCGGATCCTTCTGTGACCCAGCTAACGTTGCACAAATATCACACTTGGAAAGCACAAATGACTAGGCTTCTCATGTCACAAGGTCTATGGTCATGTTTGGATGAGAACCAAACTATTTTATAGTGCCCTTTGAGGTTCTTCAGCATAGAAAAAAAAAAGGCTCAAGCCATGGGATTGATTGCACTGAACATCCCAGATAGTCTCATGTTTCACTTGGATAGTTTGACCACTCCTCAGGCTATTTGGACCAAGTTTCACAACTTTTTTGGCACAGTGAATGAGTTCTGAGAACTACCCCTTGATATAGAGTTGACTTCTTTAACACCTACTAACTTCCCCACCATTGAGGACTTCTTGATGAAGTTCAAATCTTTGCATATAGTTTTACAGGGATGTGGGAAAAATAAAATAGATGATGAGTGTATCTTTTTGATACTTTCAAAGTTGCAAAGACAATATTAGATCTTTTCTTCCACTTTCTACTCCACTATGGATGCCTTGGGTACTAGACATTAGATGCCTTCTTTTGAGACATTTTGTGATCGGTTGATATGGGAATAGTCCAAGATCACTCAGATGGATTTACTTACAGGTTCACAATCATCGACATTATTTGCCAAGGATACACAAGAGTAGAAACTAAAGCAAATATCTGATTCCTCCTCTCAACACTCTACTACTTCATCATCTTCTTCTAAAAAGAAGGAGAAAAAGAAGACTGAGATTCCTATCTATTCCTATTGTCAAAAAGGATCTCATGATGAGTCACATTTTTTTCAGAAGAGATTTGATGGCTACGAGAATCAGATTGCCGATTTGCAAGCTCTCCTTCAGAAGAGCACTATTTCCTCTCCATCCTCTTCTACCTCACAAGGGTCTTTTTTTTAGGCTTCTTCCACCTCTTTGACATCTACACTAGATCTTGGAAAGGGTCATGCATTATGGGCTTCCATTGCATCCCCTTCACAAGTTCCTTGGATACTGGATTCCGATGCTTCTCACCATATGATGTCTTCTCAAGGTGTCTTCTCCACTATTGAGGCTTCTCCCATTCCTCACATTCTCATGGGGAATAACACTGCCCTACCAATCTGCGAGAAAGGTTTAGCTCAAATCTAGAATGGTATATTCATTGATGTATTGTATGTTCCATCTCTATTTGCAAACCTTCTCTTGATTTCTCAAATTACACGCAGTGCATTAGGGAAGACAATTGAGTTCACTGCTGATTTAATCTTCATTCAAGATCATGCAACATGATGTCTTATTGCTATAGGGGTAGTTGATCCTTCCACTCATCTCTACACCTTCTTGCACTTTGGTCCACCATCTCCATTGTAAGAGCACACTTCTCTCTTGCAGGAGCATCATGTGGTGCAGTTAGGATACTTGAACCTTTATATTGTTCCTAAGATCCCTATTTTGACTTCCACACTACATCTAGTTGAGGTCTTTTCTCTTCAACAAGATTCTTCTTCTACTATGCTTGATCCTCTAGCTTCATTCATCGAGCCTCCAGGTGCACCTGTTGCAGATTCTACAATGGACATTCATGACAGTATCAACACACCTGACTTAGGGATTCCTTTTTAGGATCCTCATATTGAGCATCAGCTAGGCCTTCCTGTTTTCCCTCTCATCCATGGGTTCCCTTGTTTCCTTTGCATTGGAGTTTCCTTTGTTTGATTCATTCTCCAAGGGCTCCATTATTTTGGGTGGGCTTTGGTGTCTTTTCTATCTCTCATGGGGGACCTATTTGTACTTATGGTTTTGAGAGAATCTCTTGAAAAAAATTTGGTTGAAGTTGTCCTTAGGGGGTCTTGTTGAGGCCTTCCTTCATTTTTTTTTCAGCATGTTTTTATTTACTTCTTTTTGGGGGAGGGTTTTTTGCAGGAGGTTTTCTCTCTTTCCCCATTTTTAGAAGTTGCATTTCTTTGCATTGTACATGGGTACCTAACATGGCCTTGTTAGTGGGACCCATTCTGCATTTCATCTTAGCTGTTGTGAGCTTAAGTGCATTTCCCTAAGTTGCACTTAAGGGGGGGGGGGGTCTGTTAGAGTAAATAATTATTTATTCTTTTACTTAAGTTTACTTAGGTTAAATGCATTTAGATATTAGTTGTCATCTAGGAGTTTTTGACAAGTTGTTGACAACATGGGTGTTTGTTTCTATCTAGCTATCTAGTCATACTTATCCTCTCACCTTGATCAAGGATATCCCACCTTTAGTGGACATATGCTTAGTTGTCGCACTTATCTTCTAGTGCTTTCTAGCTTGCTCTAGAAGCTTCCTTGAGGCCTTTATATTCGGGCTCTCTCATTGTGAATTCATATCATTTTCACATAGCAATTTCATTTTCTTATTGTGAAATATATTTTCTTGCTTTTTTTAGTTTCTCTAAGCTCCACCCTTCCTTCTTTGGTTTCCCTTTGATAGGTTATTTGCATGTAGCTGATCTTGGCAAGCTGTGAAGTTGGTTTTCATCAACTTCTACACTTGTTTGTTAATACAAAAACTCTCAAACTAGGCTAGGCTTCTTCCAAGCCTACCTAAGCATAACATATGCTATCCCCTTCAATTCTCAAATGTTAGAGACAAGGTGAATGGCGTATTCCTTGTGCCACTTTCACCTATTCCAATTGTCTCTACCTGTACCTTCAAAAAAAATCACACAAAATCCTCTCACACCTCAACACACAACACCTCCATCACCTCGCATCTCCAAGATCTTTATCAATGCCATATCCCTATAAGCTTCCAAAGGAATTAACTCATTTCCAATATAATACCTTTACTATTATAAGGTTCTAGACACCTTAGAGGCTTCACAACACCAATACAAATTGCTCTACCTTATAGCCTCCCTTGGAAGGTAGATTAACAACTTAAATTCTCCAAAACACCTATCAAACTAAAGGCAGATTGAAATATCTCTTACTAATATTGACATAATTCCAAGACTATGGATTCCCACTATTTGGTCAAATACATAATTTGCAAGCTGAGTCTAAAAAGAGAAGCCTAACAACACATATATTCTTTCTAATCTCACTTAGTCTCCAAAAACAACAACACAAAAACTTCCAAATAACATTACCTTGTCAAAGTCAATGTCAAGCTTCTAACTTTCGGGCTTCCACTCATTGGTAGATGACAGAATTCACACACCCATGTAATTGTGAAGATTTCCTTATTGAATAAGGTAACTGCCCCCATGACTCCATTTATTTTATACTCTACTCTCCTCAAGGTTCCTCTATACTCTAAGAATATATAGTAGTCTTCATACAGGCAACTCCAACCAAGACACTATCATGGTTTTTTTTGCAAAATTCTGATTCACATTTTTTTATTGCATATGACAACAATTAATATGTTGATTCATGACTTAAGGAATCAATATAAGGTATCTACTTAATAAGAGGGAAATCTAAAACATCCACATTGCTTTTAAGTTCTCCCAAACTTTATATAATAAAAGTATGCAACTGCTATGATTAACAATTCTAAAAACTACAAATAATCTGCTGCTCAACTCGTAAATACAAAGAACCATATTACTAACTCATGATATTCTACATTCATATTGACCTACGCCTTCAATAACCTTCACAAGGAAGTTTAATAATCACTTAAACCACAAGAAAGTAAGGAATAACATAATGTTGTAAACAAATATTAGAATATGCAAATTTCCAAAAAAAAAAGACTTGTATTATACAAAGTTATCCGTCATAATTTGCATGTTTCTATTCCACATATCTTCTTCTTCTCTATATGCTTTTTCCAAATGAAATTATATTTCTTTATATCAACAAGAAAGATATTTCACCTCCCTAAGAAGTTTGAACAAGATGAATGATTGTTCACCTTCTAGACTTTGTTAATTTTGCAAAAAAAATGTTGACAACATTTCTTAGCAATTTTTATATTTTTTCACATTTTGCATTTTATGTTCTAATATACTTTCCTAGGTACCTTAAAAGGTTTATCATCATCTTATGATGTCTTGAAACTAGCATATATTCCATTTATGCCTTTCCATGGTATTTTTCCACTTTTAACTCACTATGACTCATAATACTTAAAACATGAAATTGGACTCAAAATATACTAAATAAAACTCAAGATTCCATGGGAGATGGTTAGAGTTCCCTGCACCAAATACACTAGACATTACAAGGCTCAATTTTTTCTTTGATGCATGAATAGTAACATATACTTATGCAATGAGATAAGTCCCTTGATTCTAGTATGATTTAACTTGTCATTTTCTCACTCAAATAAACTTCAAATACAACCACTGAAACTTATATAGCTGAAGCAACATGAAAATGCAACTTCTCATCATGCAGATGGTGTAGACACATGAAACACAATTTCATAGTTACTTACATGACATTCCACATATGTAATCCATTAATAATACCAATTTTACTACCAATCCATCCAAGAATTACATAATATATTAATCCTTCAAAATAAGGAACATAAAGTGCACATGTTTCAATCAACAGGCTAAGTATATCATCCTGATGAAATGATGATGCTATCAACAAGGTTGCACATGGGTGAGTGTTACATTTGGCTAATTTGAGACTTGATCTTAGGTAGAAAGGAGTAACTTTAACAAAATAACCTAAATGGGAATGTCACATGATCCCTACACTATCTGGGCATGAGTTACCAATTAATCTTCAGATGATTATACTTATTTCTAATTATCCCTTGATGGGCTTCTTGATTGAATTAGTGACAACATTAATCAATTATGTTGACATGAATTACTTTTGTTGGACCAAGTAAACCATCAAGGTATGCAAATCCCAAGTAAAAAATGTCTAGTCAGACTAGTCCACTCTTGATAAATATGAATCTAGTTCTTCCATGTTTAAAAGGAATCAAATTCTTCCATGTTAGGACAGCTAAAGCTCAAGCTATTTTAGGACAAAAAATTCTAACATTACATTCTGGATTTTGGATTTTCTACAATGTATATGCACCATACACATTAGATTTTGGATTTTCTATAGGGTATATGTAGTGCAAATAGGTAATATGTTTCCTCACCTCAATATTCTCATGCTGATATCTTATAGTTTGGTTTTATAATGTGGCTAAGTAAAAATTTTCAACGATACTTTATCCTTTGCTCTATTCTAGGTTATACAAGATTTAAAAAAAAACCCTTAATTTAATTTTTGCTCTCACTGCTTATGATTTCCTTCTATTGTCGCATAATCCCTCTTTGGTCTTTAGGGCCTATTTGTTTTGGTTCATGTTGCATTGGATCTCTGTTGGGTAAGTATAATTTTTTTATAATCCTTTATCCTTTACTCTATTTTATTATTTAGGTTATGCAAGATAGTAGAACTCTTTATTACTTTTGAATCATATTTTCCAAGCTATTCTATGGATTTTCTTTTAAGCGTTGCATTGTTTTGGAAGGGCTCTTAGTGATTCCTTTTTGTTCTTGAAGCTAATAAATAGTTGATCATCAAGAGGGATTGATCAGTGAACTAATGTGTGACAAGGAATGATTGCATCGAGCATAAGTGCCATTTTAGTTAAGAAGCAACCATTTTCCATTGAGTTTCCTTTCATGCCTTTGTTGTTTATTGTATTTCAAGTTGCTTGAGGTTCCTTTGCTACTTATGTTTGCATTTCTCATATGGTTTTTAGGCTGATTGAGTTGCCATTGCAAATTTTTGACAAGTTTAAGTTTCTATTGTAGACGTTTGACATGTTTTGAGTTGCCATTATAGACAATTGAAATGTTTCGAGTTGCCATCATAAAGTGGTAGAAATATACAACTTTTCTTATCACATAATGTATTTGGCAAGGGTTTCATCAAATCAATAAGTAATTTTTTTCAAAGCATGTATTTGGTAAGGGTTTCATCAAAATAATATTATGCCATTTATAATTGGTTCTCTTGTTAATAATTGCACAAAATTCAACTAAGTGTAACATATGAAGCCTCTGTCATATCACTATCCACTCACTTCAAAGATATTTAGGTTACGTATTGTTGAATGTATGCATTGTTGGATGTTCTTTCATCAGTAGTAATATAGTCCTGAGAGAGGAGAGGAGTCATGACTCAAATATTTTTCATCAGTTTTTATTACCTTATAATTTCTTTTGTAGGTAAGTAGGAAGCCATCTCATATCTTAGTTTTTACAATGTTTCTCTTTTAGTTGAGAAGTTGCTTCAAAAGGTTCATATGGAAGGTTGCTTCAAAATATTCATAATGGTGTATGCCTATGAAAGCCAACTTTTCTATTGCTTTGCACTCTTTGTTTTGCTACTATGTTATTATCTTGTTGAGTGTCCACCTTCAAATCTTCCTCATAGTTACACTATATTAGAGAAACTTCTTGGCCACTTTATAATCTTTGCTATAGAATAGATTTTCTTTTTCTTACAATCCCTATCATTGTGTGATGCATCTGTATTTTTGATAGTCCATCAACCTTGTCACACTTCCTTGGTATCAAAAATTAATTGAAAAGAATCTCTACCACATTCACTATTATGATGCATTATTATGGGGTCATGTTTGTCAGGTTTTAAAATTCAAGTTGTTAGAGCGTTAATTGCATCATTTTTTTACTAGATCATGTTGTGATTGATTGAATCTATGACCTTTTTAAAAGTAATTATAAGTAATGTACTTTGTGCTTTTTTCCTATTCTTAGATAGATGTCAGCTATTTAAGAAAATGTTATTTTTGTGTATTACAGCCTTGCATTGTTTTTTGTAGACTATTCTTTGAATGAAATGGTTGCTTAAATATTGATTCTTGAAGTTGAAATTTATAGATTTGGATCTTTAGTTGAATTAAGTCACCCTTGTTTGATGAATTGGTGTGCATATGCTACCAACTTATGTAGCATTTTAACTTGGGAAAGTGTTTTCATATAAATACCTATGAAAGTGATTCATTCATAGAATTATGATAGCACACATATGTGACTATTCTTATTCGACATTTAAGTGGTGACTGATTGGCCTGCATGAGCTTGAGTATTGCTTGTGTAATACATTGAGAAAATACTGTGTGCACTATTCTAGCATTTAACATTGTGTGTCACTAATGTTGCAACCTAATTTTTCTCTTTTAAGATAGAACATCCTATGAATGCTTTTATTTTTCCTTGCTTGATTTTGAATATAAATCCTAACATACTTTCAATACTAGCAAAGTTAAAGCACTATTTTCAGTAGCTTGTGCTCGTATGCATGCCATAGAGCATGATCTTGTTTTGTTTGTTTTTGGTGATTATGTAATTAGCACATGTAAATAGTAATTAATAGGAAATTGGAAATATTGTACGATTAAGTTATTGAAATGACTTTTGTGTTTCTTGGCCACTTGGCCTACACAAGCTTGAATATTTCTCATTTAGTAAATTTAGAATATTATGCAGATTGGTGTAGCATTTGATTACGTGCTTCATTAAATGTTGCAATTAATTTTTTTTCCTGCTAATGTTATTAAATTAGAATACCATATGAAGGTTTTTTTCTTTCCTTGTTTGATTTTGAATATAAATTTGAACACACTTCCAATACTGGCAAGTTTGAAGCACTATTTTTTTGTAGCTTGTACTAATATGCATGTCACAAAGCATGATCTTGTTTTGTTTGTTCTTGTTAATTCCTTAATTAGCATCTAAGTAGTGAAACTCTTAATCTATCTTCAAAGCTTGAAAGAATGTAATGCCATCACAAGGTTAGTAGAAAATTGAGTCTTTGACAATCATTTTTCATGGGTCATACTATTAAAATTTATATTTGTGTGTGGGGATTGGTTGAGAGTATTAAGCTATGATTAAATGCATGCATCTTTGGAATATTTTTGTTACCTTAGAAAATAGATCCTTTTAAATATGATTTATGAAGTTTCTTTTAAAACTAAAAATTGTTGATCCAGATAATTATGTCATTGGATATTTTTCTTGGTTGAGCCATCACCAACAACAAGCAATTTCCCACTTTTTCTAAACAAACAAGAGAATGCAAATAAGGAAGGTGGATCAAATTTGGTCTTCAAACCATATCCAAAGGTTGGTACCTCTAACTCCCCTTTGGTGATCATTTGAAGTCTTGTAGGATATTCACTTATTCAACCTAATTAGAGTTATATTTGTTTTATACAATTTTGTATCCTAAGAATTTACATTCAATTTTCAGTATTTCTCAAGCAATGTAAATAAGCTTTTTGTTTTCTTTTTTTGAAATTTTATTAACATCAATAATTTGAAGTGTGGAGAATGTAAGCTATGGGAATCATTTTTTAAATCACTCATTAGGAGTTCATTTATAGGTATTGTGTGTGGGATCTGGATAGATACACTTAAAGATACATACTCGATCACTAGGTTTTGAATTAGTCAAGTGATATGCATATGGCAAATCTAAAAAGTTAACCATGTTAGGCCAAACTATGATATTTGATGAAGAAGTTTTCAGTACATAATTTCAAAAGCTTATTTATAAATCATACATTCTGCAACAAATAGTACAGTTTTGGATACATGGATGACAACCTATTTTGAGTTAATCATGTGAATATAAATATGGCCAATCTGGAAAGAAAAGAAAATTATGTTATGAAAAACTATGATATCAGATAAATAAGTTTTCGGTGCATAATTTTACAAGCTAACTTATAAATCATTCCATTTTTAACAAATAGTTTCTATACATTGAACATGACCTTATATGCATGCTTTCTTATTTCCTTTTATGCATTTATATGTATTCATGCACAAGTTTTTCAATAATTATCTCCTGCTCTAGTTTTCTGCAATTTGAGATCCTTATGTATCTGTAATGTTATGGATTTCAAAAAAGGGGATTTAAAAAAAAAAAATTGATAGCTAGAGTAAAGGAACCATGAACATTCAATAACAATTTCTTTTCCAGCATACAAATTTAACTTGGACAAGCAACTGTATTCTATTACAAATTCTAGAACCATGTACCATAGGAAACTGCACTGCATCAAATCTGGCATGACCAACATATGAGCATAAATAATGTTATATAATTCTATCTTCAAAGTTTAGAACATCCAAAATTCAAGATTTTATAGTAAATCATTCCTTGGATTGTACACTTATCCAAAATTGAAATATGCTAGAGGATTTTAGAGTTAATCTCAAACTCTAAGGCATTGCTTGCAAATGGGATATGAAGAGCATTTCAATAGTAGTTAAACATAATAGGAGTCATTGTAGGATATAACTTGCCCAATCTTTAAAAATTAGATTTTATACATTACTCTTTCCCAATCTGTCAAAATGACGTGCTTGGCAACCTTCGAGAAATATTTGTTTTTTTCTTCCCTTATCTCTTAGCTTTAGACTTGGTACTAACCATTACAAGTACAAGCTTGCTTGGGAAAATGCTCCACAATAACTTTCTCATTTTCCCCTACAATAATAATAGCACCATCCACCTCCCCTAGGAATTATTCTATGTGGTTCAACATATTAATTGGATTCATATGTCATTTATGCTTTTAATTGGACCAAAATTGATGCAACAGTGGCAAATTGAAGCCTTCAAATAGTGAACAATGGTGAGTTCCAAGGTATCAACTATCCCAAGTTTGGATCCAAGTGCCCAATACTTATGAAAATTAGGTAAGGACTAAGGGAAATGGTTATCACAACCTGAACACCCAAGGCAACCTAATCACTAGGCTATGCCAAGTCCAAGACACCAAACAATTGAGAACTTACTAAGAGGTCTCTCTAGCCCAATAGGCAATCAAACCCCATGAAATGGCTTATAGGACTAGGGGTGACCTACAATCACTGTTATGGCCTATTTAGGTCCTATTATTTTAGTTCCAATGGTTCTTTCATCCAAAAGCAACCCATAGGACTATGTTGTTTCACAAACTAAGAATTTGGCTTGTAGCCTTTCCAAACTAGTATTTTGAATCTAGATCAAAATCACTCCAAACAAAGTATGAATTAGATTGAGAATCCTTACACCCTTTTGGGACTTATGGAACATATCCAAGCACTAGGACTTGAAATCGAATGGAGGTAACTAATTTATCCAATTTTAGGGGAGGGCTAATAGGCCTAATTAGGTCTGAATTGCACTACAAGTGCTTCTTCCTCCAAGAAAATGAAAAGATAATGATGGGTCCTTTGATGGCATGTACAAGGGTTCTAAATCCAAAATCTAGGGTCTTGATGAATCCCCAATCAAGTTTTATCATGACTATACTATGTCATTGGTAGGTGCGCATATGGGCCTATACACCTAGGGCTTTGCAGGAAACACACCTCCCTATAGAACTCCACCTCCAACCTACATTTTTTGAAAGGAAATAAAAAATGGTTGAATTCCACCAAGAGGCATCAGATTCCCATGGTGGAATTGGGTCAAAAGATCAAGCCCTATCATAAACTTGTTGGAAACCCTCAATCCGGGCAAGCAAACAAGAAACTCTGATAACTTATGATCTAGGATGAGTTAGATCATGAAAACTATTGAATTTTAAAGTAGATTGGATATATATAAAAAATTATCTCAAAGATTCATGTACATAGGTTTGTACCTATTTGTACCAAGGCACTGTTCTCAAGAATTAGAGAGAAATGGTTGTTATTTTATTGATAAAATTGTCAAATTACATCTCCTTAGCCTACAACCTAACTTTAAGGGCTTATTTAGATAGTCCTAATGGTTACATAACTTGTTTGAACCAAATAGCCATTTGGGAGTTGTGTTTATGATGTTTGACAACTTTTAAGAAAGTTGCTCGAAAGTTGCATGATAACTTTTAGAGCAACTTTTGCTTAATTTGCATAATTGCAAAACTAATGACCAAACTTGGACCTAGCATTAAGCTAATGATCCAAAATGGATCTAAATCCTTAAAAACATGAAAAATCCTAATTTCCTATGATGTTTAGGCCAATAGACCATTTTGACCATAGTTAGCTAGGGGCTCATAATTGTGCCAACCTTGGAACTAGGCCTTACAACTTGGTCTAGGTGCCTAATTAAGAACTCTAGGCTAATTAGAGATTTTAGGACTCTTAGGTGTGTTGTTTTTTGAGTTTAGAGTAGGTGCTCCTACACCAAAAACCTACATCTTTTTGCATTCTTTTTATGATCTGCACATTACCAATAAAAAGGAAAATGACAAACTTCCAATTGAGGGACTCAACTAGAGATCACCTCTTCAAACCTTTCCTACCTCTATCAAGTAGACCATATAGATTTAGTGAAGGTATTTTGATTATACATTCTAGCTTACAACTAAAAACCAAACAATAACAACAAATGTTTAGTTTACAAGAACTTGTTTCTTTGCTCGAATTGGGGATCTCTCAACACATAGAAGTCTAGAAATCCTCCCGAAGTGGGATTTGATTCATGAATTTGTGCTTTCCCATGGTTTTAATTGTAATATTAATATTATACTAATACTAGAGATGTTTTCTTTTGTGATATCACACATGCAGGCTTCAATATTTGTCTCCTTTCAGTGGCTTGTCTTGGACATTTTTGCCTTCATCATCAACCACAATGGGTCCTTAAATACTCTTGAGAGATAATAAACTTTCTGTTGGAGGTTCCTTTCATCCCAAATGCATCATACATATACCTACAACAAAACATAAATATTCATTAGATGCAAGTCACTAAACAAGACACGAACCCATACTAGACAATTAGAAATCATTGTGATTTCTAGAATAGCTCCTTCCACTCCTCCAAACATGATATCTAATGTAGTGTGTGAGAGGATACTATACTTTGTTCACCAGAGATGTCTATTTTATCCTCTTCATCCTTTGATATGGATGATCTTCTTGCAAAGCGACTTCATAACAGTAAATACTATTGCCTTTAATGACGTGTTCTTTATATCAAACATTTGGAAATGCCACCACAAGTGTTGCTATTGCATAAAACTTATTACTTTGATCTACTTCTATTATTCTTGCTTTTCCATTCTTAGTTACTGGTTAGACATCTAGGTCAAAGCTTGAACATTCTTACCACTATGCACATGCTTCACATAAAACCATTCATAATGAAAATATGACATACTTGTTGTTCATAATTTTCATCAGATCTACACAATACCCCTTCACTTGGCACCTGTAGTTGACTGTATATAATTTGATTGATTGGAATATCTTCTCTTCAAATATTGATTTGTTCTATTATAATCATTTGCACATTTCTCTGAAACAACTGAGAATTTTAGGACTTCATCGATTATAGCATCAGAACTAGAATTGGTTTCTTCTTGGCTATCACTATTGTTTGAAATATCACCATGCCATCTAGAGTTTGCATACTTACAAATATCGTCAGAGAGATAATTGGCTATGTACTAATAAGGAAATAATTTCTATAGAAGGCATCTTCTTACAAAAGTTCAATGATTTGGTCTTGTGAGGATCACGTAGTGCATCAATTATATTTGCATTTGAATAGACGTGATGCTTATTAGATTTTAGTTAATATATTTCTAGAACTATATACATACTTCATCATTTTTATGCTCCATGAGACCGATCCTAACTGATACCTGCTAGCAAAACTATTAGTATTGTTTAATTGTATCTTTTTCTACTAAAGGCTCTTCTTATATGGTTGAGTCTCTAAATACACTCCACTCTAAATTCATGCCTTCTTGAGACCATCGTGTCTTTTATAATTGATATCAGTCTTCAAGATATCCTTTGTGATAGATCAACCTATTAGTTTAAGAGGCACATAATATCTCATAAATTCTACCATGAGAATGTATACTCTCATCTCTATATGGCTATTTATGTCCTTTCAACATATTAATTCTCTGTATATGTCAATGCTACATGCAAATTTCACATTTGTGTAGTGTTCAAATAGGAATCCAGAAACAAGCTCTTGTTTGAGTAGTGATTTGAAGATGGGACATTAATCTCCAACATGTCTTCATAAATGGAGACTCTAAATTTGATGAAAATCCAAGATCCATCAAGTTGGATTTACTAATTCTAGTTTTCAATCCTGAAGTAATTAAACACATTACTTTTCTACCTCTTATCATTTATTTACTATGAATATGATTATTAAATGTTTCTAGCACCTACTCACCTTGACTTTCATATAATACATGTTTGAAGGCAGCATTAGATCCTAATGTCAAGAAAATGGTACGAGGAATTGTCACAACTTCGCCAACACTGTGTGTGTGGACTGCACATCCAATTTTTGTGGCAAGACACTGAATTTTGAATTAGATTTGTTTTTAAGAGCATCCGCCCTATATTACATTGTTCAAAGATGATTTAAGAAGTATGGAACTCATAACTAAGTACTATGATGTTAGGGGCATCTCTCAATATAGGTCAGGGGATCAATACATTAATCTTGGTACTTTACATAAATCAATTTCTTTAAAAAGTAATCAATAAGTTGTTAACATTAAAAAATAAAAATAAAAGGTTCAAACCAACTTTAAGACAGAGCAAATTTGAACAAGATTTTAGTATTCTAGTAAATGTAATAGATATAAAATCTGCATGGGATGGTCTAATTTTCAATTGAATGGTGATTGGACACTTAAAATTGAAAAAGTAGATGCAAAATTTTTCTTGCCTACTGGGTGATTATCTCTCTATAAAATTGTTTTGATGAGTGATTCGCAATTTATGGTTGACAATGATGAAAGATAAGTTCTTTATCAATGTTGGTATAGATTGTGGCCTCACTATTGTAGGATTCTATTATGCATGTCTCTTATGATTGAAGAATATCTAAGAACTCTACTCTCATGATTTTGGTCAATATTTCATGTCTAGGGGACTAATGATTGTTTGTAGATATTTATATGGACATTAAATGACTCCTTGTTGATGTGACCAACATAGAAGGCTTGGTGGAAGAATAATGTAATATGGATGTTGATAGACAAAGGATTGCTAAGTGCATTTGTATTACAAGATGAGGATAGGGTATGGGTAATGTGAATATATTTGTGTTGTGTTTAGGACAATGTGAAAATACTAATACATGAGGATGATGATGAAAGGTTGATTTTTGCTAATAATATGTGTGTATATAGGTAGATCATATTTATTGAATGGATTTTGTTAGAAGATCTAATGAATGGACATTGAATGGTAAGGTTGGAGGAAGATTGTTAGAGGTATAACATTTCCTTAATAGATGTTGATTAATTGTTCAATTTTTGAATCCCAAGAAAATATGATTAGGAAGTGGATTTATTGTTGATGGAAGGTGCCTCTAATATATTGTCAATGTGATGAAATGAAACTTGGATCAGATAGATCCTAAAATATTGAAGGTTTTTGGTAGACACTCTACATCACATGCAGTATATGGCATTGATGGCATTGCACATTCTAGTGGAAATTTTTTTACAATTTCAGAAATACAAAACTTAGTTCTTGAACTGTAAGGCATATATAGGATTTCCTTAAGTCTCTAGCCTTCAGAAGATCAACTTGAGGGATCCACAAATGGATGTCAACTAGAAATAAGAAAATATGTTGGATGATGAATGGAATGATCTTCAATCCACTTTTAATATCATATGATAGGAATGGATGAGTGGCATATCTTCATTGCAACTTTAATGTGAAGCTCTTCATTTCACCTATTAATTGATCAAATAACCAATCTGGTTTAGACTTAATTAATGAACTAACCATTCTTTACAAATTGATTTGTGATCTATTCTCATGTTGGTTGAAACCAAATAATCATTATTTTAAAAGAAATGATAATAAATGGATATTATAGTAATTATGATGATCACCCTACCTTAATATATAGTCCACCAAGTATTCTCCTTGCTTAAAGTAATCATTAATAATATCTAATACTATTCAAAATTATGTTTGTTGATCATTGCTAAAGTAATATTTTAAATTTACGTCAGTACCATATTTTTCTTTAGAATATTAATGAAAGGAACTTTATGATCAATATGTGGAATGCCATTTAATGAACATGTTAGAACATGAAATCTCTGTTTATTATGTGAACCTTACTAGTTCAATTTAATCAAGGGAAAAATCATAATTTTCATGTTGATAAGGTTGGCAACTAATAAGATCATTGAACCTAGATCATACTTTGGATAAGCTTATGTATAGATTTTTCATTAGCACCATGCTTTGAACAATAAAGGCATTAATAAAAGAATAGTTGGATGCTTATCATATTTTATATGTATGTAATCAACTATTCTTATTGAATACCCTTATTATCCAATATCATCTACTATTTGGGGGCCAATATATCAAGATTATTTTCTTGAATTCTTAAATTTCTTATCATGTAAATGGATGAGTACCATTTGGGCATATCTAATAACTTAGTCTCATTATGGCAAACAATTTCAAAACTTCATCTTATTGTCGACACTTTACTTGATGTAGGATAAGAAAATCATGAAGTCTTATAAGTAAGATGGTTTTCCTTGATAAGATCTTTATGTTGAGTTTGAGAGAACTACTTGAACTTCTAAATGCTATGTATAATTTCTTGCTAGCTACTTGGAAGAATTCAAGGTCTACCACCTTGATCACATATGTTTTATTGCTAGATTGCATCTATATCAAGGATGGGGACATCATAATGAAGAATAGTTGGTGGCTGCATTCCTTATTGATTACAATTTTAAGAGAAATAATAACTTTTTCTTGTTAATATTACACAATCAAAAATTAAACAAATCCTTTTTGAAAGAGAAACATTCAAAATTGATAAAATCATAAAGCTTTTTCTTGGGCTTAAGAAGACAGATATGTTTCCTAGATTTGAGAGTACACTTTGTTTTCCTAAGTTCAATGTGATATATATGCATAATATTATTTTTTTCTATTTGCATGAATGAATATAATGGATATGCTTCTTTTTTTAACTTTAGTTACACAATAGTAATGGGAAAGAAGAAGAAAAAATCTTGCACATCCCATTGAAGGACTTGCATAAGAATTTGTACCAAAGTTCATTGAGAATATCTAAACTAGCTAACACATCTCCACTTATCCCTACCATAATTGGGTCAATTACTAATGTTACACACCAAAATATGAATAGACTAAGAATGTAAATTGACATCAAGCAACTAATGGTAACTCTTTCTTAATTACAATATAGCATACCTCATACTGGATACTCCTTTAGGCGTCTGCACAAGGCTTGAATAATGCCAGTTGAAGGAAGCATACCTATCTTCACCTACACTTTTTTTCAAAGGTAATAATTTTTTTTAAAAAAATAATACCTCATGTGCTGGTGTAAATTTCAAACCAAGAATGTTATGCACACTCAGCCATCAAGTATGCTAAAATGATGTTAGTACTTGAATCGCTAAATCACAAAAGGTTTAAACTTTTGACATATGCATGACCATTGCATGTACATATAGGAAAGGCACCTAATGCCTCCTTATGGCAAGGAAATGTAATTAAGGTCTACCACCTCTCCTATACCTTCACCCAGCATGACTAGCTTATATGGCATGCCAATATCAACCCATTACCAAACAATAGAAGTAAATTTCATCTATCATTGAAAACTCAAACTGCAAGAACCTTTATCTTTCTAGACTTATGTCAAATAAGAAAAAAAGGATTACATCAAGAAGGCATGATAGGGCTAACACTTCTTGACCAAGTAGAAAGAAGTATAACCAATCTGCAAACAGTTGACCCATGGTCAAAATCCACTATATAGTTTAAAAAAATAGTTTAGCATTAATTTTATTGCAAAGGTCATATCGAAAACTATGAAAACCCACATTTTCATGGAATCAATTCTAAATCATCAAAAGTAAAGCCTACATGATAAAATATATTACAAGGTCATTGTCTTAGACTATTCAGAAACTAAAAATTTGCAACATTAGCAAACACAGACCCAAATCCATTCAAAATGTCAAAAAAGGGGAATTAGATATGCCAATAGGATAAAGGAAAAGATATGTATCTAAGAATAACATCCTTACCACATCTACTTCCATATCTAATAAAATGGATTTCAGCTACTCGAAAACAAAATTCTCTGACACTAGATGAAGATATGTCAAATATGTCAGCCCAATGAAGACACTTGACCTATGGATGTAGTGATCCAATGAGAGATTGAATTTTGGCAATTGTCACAACAAGGATTCCATTTATGCTGAAACCTTGATGTCATGGAAGATCTTCATGTGCATCCTCATGGTGGTTGATTCTTTGAAGAGATTCCCTAAGAATATCAAACTTGATCCCCCTAATGGTTCATGGGTTTAGACTTTTCTCTTAATGATTTGTCTGTGGTTGGTGATGGTGCCAATAGCTCTACTCCATTTGACTAGACTTGCACAATAGAAGCTCCCCTACTCACTTGCATAAATATCCTAAGTGCTAGATGCAAGATTTTCCCTTACCATCACTTTCTAGATCATCGCAATGACACACTAGAACAACAACCATCATCAAACCACAATCTCAAATTTGTGCCAATGGAGTGAGAAAGAAAAGAATATTTAGGGAGCTATGCATAGAAAAGAGGTTGCTACTTCATTTCGCTCTTATAGATTTGATGTCACTAATTTCATTTGGAATCTGATACTACATTCATCCTTTTCTCATTCTTGGAAATGACTCCCTCGTCACTCAAGAGAAGAAGCACAACTACTAGATGATGATTCACCCTTTAGATCACTTTCCATGCAACCACAAAGACAATCGCTATTGAACCATTTTGCAAATTATTCTAATGAAGTTGTATAGAGACAACTTTGGGGAGCCCTTGCATAGCAATCAGGATGCTTCACGACCCTCCAATGGAAAGGATGCTAATGCCAATATTAAAAATCTGAAAAATGTGTCTTTCTTGAACACCAACACTAATTCTATTGGAGGGTCACTGGGAGATTTTGTTATCAAATCTCCCATTAGCCATGATAGGTTCATAATAAATTGCTAGAGCACCAAGTAGCCATCTAATTTCAAACAAGGGCTCACCATTACATCAACTTAAAAATCACTAAACAAATGCACTATAGAATGGCAACTGCTACCAAGCCTCTTCCAAAATTGTGCTAGTCCAAGAAGATGATCTAAGAGAGAGTCCACAGGTAGGCATTGATTGGGGGATTCACCCACTCTATTTATTTTTTTAAACAACTTAGTTTGGTCAAAATTTTGACCATCTCCTCATGGATTTCCACCAATAATTGGTCAAAATTTTGACTAATCCTTTGGTCATGACCATGGCATCATGGTCATGGCCTAAGCTAGAATTGGTCAAAATTTTGACCAATTCTTGAAAGTTTTCCACCAAGAATTGGTCAAAATTTTGACTAAACCATTGGTCGTAACCATGGCAACCCTAGTCATGGGATGGGCCAAAATTGGTGGAAATTTTGACCAATTCTTGAAAGTTTTCCACCAAGAATTGGTCAAAATTTTAACCAATTCTTGAAAGTTTTGGACCAAAAATTGGTGGAAATTTTGAGCAATTCTTGAAAGTTTTTTACCAAAAATTGGTGGAAATTTTGAGCAATTCTTGAAAGTTTTCCACCAAGAATTGGTCAAAATTTTGAGCAATTCTTGAAATTTTTTGACCAATATTTGGTCATGGTCAAATTTTTTTGACCAATTCTTGAAAGTTTTTACCAACAATTTGTCAAAATTTTGACCAATTCTTGAAATTTTCTTACCAATATTTGGTTAAAATTTTGACCAACCTATACTTTGTTCAAAATTTTGACAAGAAAAATAGAGACAAATAGCTTGGTCAAAATTTCAACCAAAATTCATCAAAAATTGAGTCCAAACTTACTAGTGTTATTAGCCTTCGCCTTCTTTTCATCTTCAATTCTTCTAGCATTCATATAGTTCTTGGTAAGATGGCCAAGCTCTATACAAATAAAACATCTTCTAGTGGTGCCTCTTGTCATCATGTGATGTTTTACACAGTTTATTCCAATGTGTCCAAATTCTCCATACTAATTACATATGCACCATGTGTTGTAGTCCCAACCAAATATAGCTTTTGCAATTTGTTCTACTAGATTCAATATCTTTGTTTTACACTCAAAAGATTTGTGCCCATGCTTCTTGCATTTGTGACATTTTCCCTCAAGTTTAGGTTTCTCTTTGCATTCATAAGCTCTATGACCATGCATATTGCAATTGTAGCATTTTCCATTGAATTTAGCTTTACCATTGCTCCAACATTTGTTTGATGTATAACCTAGCTAACCACAGTGACTACAAGTAGGTCTTTGATTCTTTTGAGCTCCTTGCTTGGATGATTCATCATCTTTTGTATATCCAATTCTTGCTCTGCCTTTCTTTCTATATTGGCTTTGCTCATTCAATTGATTCATGCCTGCTTGAGATTGCATATCCTCTCATTGGTTTTCCTTTCAGTGTTTAGATTATTCTGCAATCTTTCATTCTCTGATCTTAGATTCATGATTTCTTCATTTTCATTAGTAAGCTGATTATTGAAGTCTATATGTTGAAGGGATAGATGCTAAATTTCGTTATTCTTTCCTTCTAACTCTTCTTTTATCTTATTTTTCTCTTCCATGACTTCACAAAATCTTACTAACTAAATTTCTTATTCTCTTTTTAGTTTCCTTACTTCTTCTTGAATTGTACCATTCTTTTCTAATAGTTCTCTGATTGCTTCACTAGCTTCATCTAAATTACTTTTTGAATGGATATCTTCAATTCTTTCTTCAATGCAGAGTTTGTTATTCATATATACTGCAAGGTCTTTTCTTCTTTTCAAGGATTGAAAGAGTTTCTCCTTTTCTTTCTTAAGTTTCCCAATAGCCAATTCCAAATCTAGCTTTTCATTATCAATAGCCTTATCAAGTCTGAATACCTCCATAGCCTCTAATCTTTGCTCAAGTTGTTAAACATTTTCTCTGAGAACCACAAAGCTCTGATACCAATTCTTGGAAATATATGATAGGGTAAGTTACAGAGAGGGGAGGAGTGAATCAGTAACCATTAAAACTTAATCCTCATATTTCAATTAATCCTTCATGTGTATTATGATTTAATTGCATGCATGAAAAATGGAAAGCATTAAAACATTCATAACACTTTGACACAAAATATGGTGACCCAGAAACCTTCAAAATAGAAAGTAAAACTGGGGTGGGGATGATACCCACAAACTTTAGTACTATAGTATAAAGTTGGCCTGTTAAGGCTTACAATGATCACTTTTGATGATCTGTCATGTTAGGAGGAATAAGGACTGCTAGGTCCACCTTGCAAAAGAATTTACAAACATACAATGAAGTATGCACTCGGTAAAGAGATTTGCAAAAGATTGTTAAGTTTACCTTGTGAAAGGATTTAACTATTCCACCTATTAGGATGAACCGGTGGCTGATCTCTTATCTACAACTATGATTTGTTGAATGAGATACCCTTTGAGTGTAATGATCACCTTGTTGTGATAGATAAATCTTTGTTGCTTATTATACTACTTGTAGCCTTGTACTTCACACATTTTCTTCTTACTACTTCTTACATTCTTATTTGGATGTGATATAATACATTACATATATACCAATATAATTTAAAATTCATCCAATTTGGCTATAATACAAGTTTCACCAAAATACACAAATTCAACCCAATTGCAGGTACTTGAGTTCTAAAGACAAACTTGGTTTGGTTCTGACACTTGGAAACCATTTTCAATGCTCAACATCATCATGCACTCAGTAGACATAGAAGCTTGGCTCATACTAATCACTTCCAAGTAGTTTGAACTCGGTTTGTACCAGTGACTCGGTGAACACTACAAAACTCAACATATAAACTAAATCACTTGATTGACACTGCATAGTGTGGTCAACACTATCACTACAAGCTCGATATAAACTAAATAACTTGGTTGATACTATATAACTTAGTCAACACTAGATTCACATCACTAAAACTGCAAACTTAGTAAGCACTGTAGAACTCAATTTGCACTTAGAAACTCACAAAAAACTATGAAGCTCAGTTTACACTGATAATCACCAACCCAGTAGTAACTACTCGGTGCAAACTGAATGATGTTCCTAGAACTTGGTAGCAACTTTAGAACTTAGAGCTTGAATTACTTGGTTAATATTGTTAATTTTATAATAAGCTTAATAACTTCTAGCTATTTGAATAAGTGTGTGTCAATAATAAATAAACTTGACTAAGATGTCAACAATATGTATATATATGTGTGTA
The DNA here is from genome assembly GCA_028749045.1 of Cupressus sempervirens. Taxonomy (NCBI): domain Eukaryota; kingdom Viridiplantae; phylum Streptophyta; class Pinopsida; order Cupressales; family Cupressaceae; genus Cupressus; species Cupressus sempervirens. The sequence continues at coordinate 179,006,069 of CM053785.1, read as the reverse complement.
TATACATATCTACACATACACATATGTGTGTCTATGTATGTATGTATGTATGTATATAAACAAAGAGATTCTATATACATACATACAAACATACATATATAGACACACACACACATGTGTGTGTGTATACATATAGATACATACATAGAAACACACATATATGTGTGTCTATGCATGTATATATACATATACATATACATAAAGAGAAGCTTCTCTAATTAGTTGTTGGGGGAAATATAAAGAGATACATAATTAGAAGGAAAGGAAAATAAAATTTACATAGGTACCTCTTCTCTCCTTGAACAAAATTATAGAGCAAGGGAAAAAAAATCATAAAGGCATGACAATGAAATGTAGAGAGTACAAGAGCACAATAATGAAATGCAATGATCATAAGGGCATGGCAATGAAATCCTAGATCTCCATTGATCTCCACCAAGGGAATGACAATGAAATGCAAAGATCATAAGGGAATGAAAATGAAATGCAATGATCACAAGGGCATGACAATGAAATTTCCACTAACATTCAGAGCTCAGAGCTCTCCACCAACATTTAGAGCTCTCCACCCTCGTTCAGAACTCTTCACCCTCTTTTATGTGCAGCTTTCCACAGTTGATCAAAACAAATGGGGAATGATTTATGTCATGTTTTTTCTTTTTTTGTTTATACTCATGTGAGCATCATAATTGCAACACAAATGTTAGTATTGTGATGATGTTGAGGATAATTAGAAAAAAAAAACATGAAAATCCAAAAATTACCCTACCATCACAAATTGATGTCACAATTTGACCCCAAATGTTGTAGTGAGAACTTAAGTATTTTTAAGAATTTTAGTTTGAAGATAGAAAAACCTATGGTTGAGGTTCCTACTATTGAAAGACAGTTATGTGATATTGTGATTAAGAGTAGAGGGAGAAGAAAGAAAATTTCTAATTAGATGAAGGCTTGCAACAAGTATGACTCATTTGATCCTAGTAGTTGCAGTAGCAAGAGAACAACTGATATTCCTGATGATACAGTGGGTTGTAGCAGTAAGTTTGGACAAACTTCTACAATGATTGATGAAGAGGATTTGTGGATTAAGAATGTGCATGGGATTTATGTTTTGAATTTCTTAAAATGTTAATAAGTCCTTATGGAACATCTTATTTTTGAAACCTTGGGTGTCTAATGTAGGTGCATACTTGGGCTACTAACAATCTTGTATCCTTGGGCTATATTACCTTAAACCCTACGTATAGTATCTCCTTAGGAGAAGTCATAGACTCATGGATCACTTTGATCAAGATTCCTCTTCTCCTCTCTTTAGGAACCTTAGTGATCCTATGTTTTCTCATGACCCTAATCCTTATATTCAGCATGACTCTTCTCACTCATATCATGATGAAGATGAGGCTTTAAGGGTTCTTCATTAACAGGTTCATAAGATTTCTACACAACTCACAAATGAGCTACACAATGCAATTAAATTCTCAAAGATGGAAAAGTCAAGAAATAGAGGTAAGGTAAAGGTTTGTCATTGCTTGAGCATAATGACAGATTGAAAGTAGCATTCCCAGCTAGCTAGTTACTAAGGTACTCCTCATGAACGTGTACCTACAAAATAATTATAGAGATGGGTTAGTCTACATGAGACTAAGAAATGAAGAATATTGATCATACCATTATCTTTTGACTTCTATATCAGTGAATATCCAATTATATTGCACGAAACATAAATCCCAAAAGCATAGAAAATGAACAAAATCAGATAAACATGTTTTATCTAACAAGTTTGCTAAAACATGCAGGTACATACTTTAAGGATATATGCAATGTAATCTAGTCATAAAAATATGAAGGATGTTATGACAATGAGCATCGTTCAAAATAGATAACCGATCAGATGATATGACAGAATATCCAATTGGAAATACGAGTTTGAGCTATACTAATATGCATACTTAGAATGGTTTTGAATGGATTAAAGTTGTTTGGTCAAAGAAGGAACAATAAGATTAATGATAGAGACAAATTCCAAAAAAAAAAAATGCTACAGAATCAAATGATAAAAATTTCTAGTGTAAACATCATAATGCAAAAAAAAGGAAAAAAAAAGAGTAAGGACACATTGCACTAAAACCAAATCATTGGTTACATCCATTCAAGAATATTACATAACCATGGTTATTTGTAAGAGACGAATAGAAAGTTATCATAGTCTACAGTCATAATGGCTTTAGAAAGATTCAAATTTGTTTTAGTTCAAATGCACAATAGAGAACGAATAGCAACAACAAAATAAAAATGAAAGAGACATTGTGTCATTACTTGCAAAGCTCAAATGTACATTTAAATTTTTCATATTTCTTCTAAAGGAGCCACTTCATGCATACAGTTGAGAGTAAAATGTTTTTGAAAGATTTGAAAGCTTCCTCTCAGTTTGTAGATCAAGATAAAGTATTTTGTACAACCAAACTATAGAGATGTATCTTAATGTCGAAGAGAATGGCATTCACATATAAAGTAAATCAATTATCAAAGACATGGCCAAGCCACAAGGAGGGTATCAAGCGACAAAACCATCTATACTTCTAATCTCAAAGGACAGTGTGTTTAGAAATGCCATTCAAATTACTTATGCAAAGCACATGATCAAAATATTCAACACAAGTGATACAATTTTAGTGATATGAAATGATAGTCAGTCGTATTTTTACAATATCTCCCAATCCACAATCTGGGTTTAGCTAAAATTTTAACAGGAATTAGATGACATAAAATCGAAAAAACCCAATAAATTTCAAGTGAATCAGGATAGTATTCCTTGAGATACAACATTTTGTGTGCAGAATTTATTATTAAGTGTGTTTGAATCAATTTTTTTTAAAGAATCTCATAGAAAAATACAAAGGACAATTTTAGAATTCATCTTACAATTTTAACAGAGCCTTCAAGCATCTAGAGCATAATCTATATAGCTATCAACCTTTATAAAGTATGGATACAATGCTCTCAGTGTTTAATTCATTTTCTCAAAATAAGGATCCCATTATAAGGAGACTAACCTAAATTCAAAATGTCAATAAAAATAGCAAGAATGAAAAGAAAAAATAATTCAAAATGTCAATAACAACAAGAAGAATGAAAAGAACATAACATATTTGAAAGAACATGGCATTAGACAAAGCCAAATATACCTAGGTTATAGTAGATTAAATGCTTCCATGAACAATTTCAAATAGTAAAAAAACAACGCATATGCTACCAGAGGTAATGACATGGACTTACCTCACCTCAAAGAGCTCTCATGGTACACACACAAACAAAACCTCCTTTGATTAGTGACAAAATAACAACTTATTTTTTCTTTTTTTGCTTTATGAACTTGAGTTGGTCGAAACTTCGACCAAATCAGGCATAAAAACAAAAAATAAATGTATTCATTAAGCATATTAAGAGCTAGGTCAAAAATAAATGTCAAAATTTGACCTAAAATGTACTAGTGTGTAGATGGGACTAATGATTGTTCGCAAATAATGATCTGGGCAGTAAATGACTCCTTGTTGATGTGAGCAACATAAAAGGCTTGGTGGAAGAGTAATGTAAGATGGATGTTGATAGACAAATGATTGATAAGTGTATTTATATTATAGGATAAGGATAGGGTATGTATAATGTGAATATATTTGCGTTGTGTGTAGGACAATGTGAAAATACTAATACATGAGGATGATGATAAAAGGTTGATTGTTGCTAATAATATGTGTGTATATAGGTAGATCATATTTATTGAATGGATGTTGGTTGAAGATCTAATGAATGGACACTGAATGGTAAGGTTGAATCATAAGATTTCTACTGAGATTGATAAAATGCATGATTGACTTCTTCAAGAGAAGATTTCACAATACCAATACTGTGGCTTCTTTTGATGCTCTTAAGAAAGTGATCTATAATGCTGGACATGGATCTTTTGTGTAGTCTTACTCACGTTGTCCACACTCATGTTAAGCCTTTAGCTCAAGTTGCATCTAAAATAGGAATGACTTCACATATCACTAGTGTTGAACCTACCTTGTCTCTTTCCAAACCTATCTTGAGCATTTCATCTTATGTTTCTCCTATTGTGACTACTTATGTTCAACCATTTAATCCTCCTATTAATATTCCTACTATTTCTTCTTTACTCGTGAGTGTTCCACCTACTTCATTTCGTATCTCACAAGCTTCATACAATAGTGTTCCTTAAACTTATCCTAATCCTCCTACTATGGTTCCTAATGTCCCACCTGTAGCACCTTCTATTCCAACAATTTTTTACACTCTTCGTAGTGTGTTGAATGTGTCATTGCCACCTATTTCCTCTATTGATTCCACTATCATTAGTATTACTCAAATTGTTTCTTCCTTGCAATAAAAACTTGCTTCCCTTACTCAATCCAATTTTAATGTGCCTACATATGATATGGGTAGTCCTGCACAAAAATAATGCAGACCGGAAAAAATGGGTAAAGTTTGACATAATTTTTATAAAAACATATCTTAGCAGATATTTTTAGAAAGAAACAAGCCATAACCTAGTTAAATTGGTCTAGTTTCTAATTAGTTGGGTTGATTAAAAATTCCTATAGAACTGTCATCAGATTAGGTACAATAAAATGAACAATAAATTATTCCTAGATAGTAGGATCAAATACAATTTTCCAAGGTGATAAAATTGCATATGTAGATGTTTGTATGTATGTATGTATGTATGTATGTATGGATGTATGTATGTATGTATGTATGTATTTATATATGTATGTGTATATTATTGACATTAAGGTCAATTTTTCTATGAGTGACTCACCACTTAGTCAAATGGTTGCATTGCTATCGAGCTCTATAGTTGCTACCAAGCTTATCATTCATCTAGTAGTGTTCACCAAGTTCTCAGTTTCTACTGAGCTAAATACAAAATCTATAGTTCATGTCGAGCTACATAGCATCTATCAAGCATCAAAGACAATTTACCGTATAGCCTAAGCATAGCAATTTCTACCAAGCTATCCAGTAGATGTGATGAAGACTCTAGTGTTAACCGAGCTCTGTAGTGTTAATCAAGCTCTACAATATCTACTGAGCTCATAGTGTTAACTCAATAAATCTATTGTTGAATGAGTCATGCAGTGTCAACCAAGTGATTTTAGTATCTATTGAGTTTCTTAGTGTTTACCAAGTCACATAGTGTTGACCGAGTTCGATCTACTTGAAGAGTGATTAGTATGGACCAAGCTTCTACTTCAACTGAGTGCCAAAGTTTTCTGAGCATTGACATTATTTTTCTTGTATCAAAATGTCACCGAGTTTGTCTTCAGAAACTGAGTTCCAATAGTTGGGCCAACTTTGTGAATTATAATGAATTTGGTATTGTTGCTAACTCTAGAAGGTAATGAATTGGATTGGTATATATGTAATGCATTGTATCATATCCAAATATGTGTATAAAGGAGAAGAAGGAGTATATATGAGTGTGAATTGAAGAAAGCTACAAGAAGTATAAGGGACAAAAAAGATTTATTTATCACAGCTAGATGATTATTGCAATACATGAATCTCATTCAATAAATCAAAGTTATAGATTAAATATCAGCCACTAATTCATCCTAATAGGTGCATCTATCAAATTCTTTAACAAGGTAGACTTAATATTCTTTTGCTAAATCTCTTAACAGAGTGCATACTTTATTGTATGCCTGTAGATCCTTTAACAAGGTGGACCTCACAATCCTTAATTCTCTAAGAGGGTAGATTACTAGAAGTGGTCAATTATAAGCCTTAACAAGTTAACTTTATACTGCAGTACTAAAGCTTGTCGGTATCATCCACACCACAATTTTAATTTCTAATTGGAAGGTCTCTAGATTACCATATCTTGTGTCAAAGTGTTATGAATGTTTTATTGCTTTCATTCTTTCATGCATGCAATTAGATCATAATAATATATGAAGGATTAATTGGTTAAATAAGATAAAGATTTTATTATTTCCTTATTTACCCCTCCCCTCTCTGTAACCTAGCCTACCTTATATTTTCAAAAATTGGTATTAGAGCATCTGGTTCTCACATCAGAAGTTTGGCAACTTGAGATAAGATTAGAGGCAATGGAGGTATACAAGATAGATAAGGCCACTAAGAATGAAAAGTTGGATTTGGAATTGGCCATTGGATAGCTCAAGAAAGAAAAGGAGCCACTATTTTAATAATTGAAAAGAAAGAAAGATCTTGCAATATAAATGGATGACAATCTATACATTGAAAGAAGTATTGGAGACTTATGTCCAAAAAGAAATTTAGATGAAGCTGATGCAACAATCAAATATGCATTAAAGAAGAATTCCAATCTTCAAGAAGAAATCAAAAAGCTGAAAAAGAGAGCAAGAATTCCAATTAGTTAGATTATATGAAGTCATGGAAGAAAAAGAAAAAGACAAAGAAGAGAAGGACAATGAAATTCAAAAACTACCCCTTTAACAAGTAGACCTTATTGATTAACTCAATGATGAAAATCAAGAGTTTATCAATCTAAGGACAAAGAATGAAAGACTACAACATATCTCAGTATTGTAAAGCAAACTAATGAAAGAGTGATAAAATCTTAGGAAAACGTGAATCAATTGAATGAGAAAAGTCAATATAGACACAAAGGAAAAGTTGGATTAGGATATACAGAAGAAGGTGAATCATCTCAACAAGGATCTCAAAAGAACAAAAGGCCTACTTGCAATCATTGTGGTAAGATAGGTCGTACATCAAAAAAATGTTGGAGCAATGGTAAATAAAAATTCAATGAAAAGTGCTATAATTGCAACAAGCATGGACATAGAGCAAGTGAATGCATAGAGAAACCTAAGTTTAAAGGAAAGTGTCACAATTGCAAGAAACAAGGACACAAATCTTCAGAGTGCAACACCAAGAAGTGGAATCCAACAGAACAAATTGTGAAAGAAATATTTGGACGGGATTACATCACTTGGTGTAGATGTCACTATTGTGGTGAGTTTGGAAACATTGGAGCAAACTGTGTGAAACATCACATGAGGAAAATAAATACTACAAGGAGATTTTTTATTTGTATAGAATTTGGACATCTTGCCAAAAATTGTATGGACACATGAAGAATTGAAAATAGAAAGAAAGCCAAATCTAACAATATCAAAAAAAAAATGAGGCAGCAATGGGTACCATAATCTCTTGAGAATGCAAACCAAAATCATGAAGTGGATGACACCCAACTCAATGAGTTGGGTGGCCCAACCATTTCAACTTAATTCCCTATGGAGATCAATGAAACCATGATTTAGAAGAAGTCATCTAACATCTATTCCAACTAGCAAAGAGAAAGATCTTTATCAACATTCAAGATGCATGAGGATCACCGAGTACTAATGGAAATGCAAGACCTTACTGAACAAGGTTAGGTCACAAGAACTTACCGATCATGGTCGGGTTACATATCATTTTATTATGAAGATGTTGAGTTGGTGACTCTATTGAGTACCAAGGTTAGACCAAATGGTGGTAATGTTACTAATTTTTGAAGTTCTCTGAGTTGGTAGTTCCTACTGAGTTGAAGGTGTCTTCTAAGCATTAAAGACCAAACCAAGTGAAGGATATCCTGTCATTGAGCGAGTATACATATGAAGTATTAATAGTGAGTAAAAAGAGGAAATTAATTAAAAAGGAAAAAAATCAAACACATTATTTCACCACAATTTTTAGAGCATGTAGTGAAGAGAAAATTCAGATTTTCTAAGTGATTTGAGCAATTATTGTTGAAGATTCTCCCATATTTGAGACCCTACCAAGTGATGGCATATTCAAGCAAAAAAGTGAAGCAAGGATCCAAAATTTTGGTTCATAGAGTGAATATTAAGGCTTCCACATTCAAGCTGAGTTTGGAAATTACATAGGCATTAGACCCTCTTAGAGTGCAATCACAAATTTTTCCCAAGGTACTTCTTATCCATGATATCCATTCATTCTATCATTGTTCTATCCAAGAACTTGAAACCCTATAAATGAATGAAGCATTCAATGAGTTATGTGTGGATGACATTCTCAAACCCAAGCATAATAATTTGGAAAGAAAGGGCCTAACACATGTTATTCATATGTCAAAGGACTTTCAAGTCAAATGGATCAGATTTATTTTGAGTAGAATTCACAATGGGCAATTGTGGCTAAATCACCCTATCCTGATAACAAAGAAGATGATACATAGAATCACTAGATTACCAATGTTGAACAAAGCTAAGACCACTAAAACCCTAGGTTGGGCTGAACTGTCAAAGTGTACTCTTACCGAGTGGGATGTGTTGGTCATGTTTTTTACCTCATTTTTTCTAAGTATGTCTTTTTGTGATTGTTCTTGGTTTTTGTAAACTAATTAGGGTTTGATTCCTTTTAAAATTATTAACCCTAAAAAAAATCCTAATTAGTATCCTACAATTTGTGCCCTCGGTAAGCCCTTTAGGTTGTATGTCTTTACCTTATAAATCGAGCGGGAAAAATCATTTTAAAAAGGTATATGCTTTCTCGAGAACTTTTAAAATATTTTTCATTTTGTTCCATAATTTCCTAAATTTCTCTTCACCATCAGATCTTTTTAATCTATGGTGGTTGCCTTGTCATTATAGAAACTTGCATGCTTTTTATTGCATGCGACATGGTGACCAAGCATTACCACACATGGGACCTAGTTAATATGAGCATGATTTTAAAGTGCATTGCATGCGCCATCCAATTTCTTTAGGATCAATGATGGTTTCTATGTCACCACCAAAAATTGCATGATTTTTACTAGTCATGATATGGTGACCTCTTGCAAAATAGCAACATGGCGAGGCCAAACCAAGAAACAAGGCATCATAACTTTTGTTGGTCATAAATAAGCCTTGTCAGCATGATGGAATGTTAGAAGTGCCAGGCAAAATAAATATATGCCATCACAAGAATGTGTTGTCTTCACGACACTAAATTTCTTTGAAATATATAGTGGTCGCTATGTCACCACCGAAACCTATAAGAATTTCACCAGTCGCAACATGGCAACCTCCCATGAAAAGAGAAGGCGGTGGGACCTTGTTTCAAAAAGAAGTGCTAAAAAAGATTAATTCTCAAAAAAATCATTGCCCAACATGTCAGGATGGTTTTATGTCATGTGCCACCATGGATTCACACTTAGAAAAGGATATTGGTTGATCAGTGTCATCAAATCTCTCCTAGATTGATGGTGGGTGCCATGTCACTATAAAAACTTGCTTGATGTTTAGTGCACATGACATGGCAACCAAAGGAAATAATAGAAGGGCCCATCATAGTTTCAATAAAATAGTAGTGAGATAATCATCATCTAATCAAGGTTGCATCAATGGTGGTCACTATGTCACTATGAGGAGTTGCTTGATGTTTATGCATAGAGACATAGTGAGAGTGCAACACATGTCTAGGAGTGCTAGTGGGTCCAGTAGAACTAGCCAAGGATGGGAAGAAATGCTTATGTGGAAACATTTGATTGGGTTGATTGCCAACTTGGTTGTTTGAAACTGAGTCATTACAAACTTTATTCCTAGATCATCAGATTTTTTGAAATTTAGGACTTGTTTTCAAATTGGAAGAATTTTAGAGATCTGAGAGCCATTGAAGAAGTGTTTCATGTGTGATTAAAGTGCGAAGAATTCCTAGTATGTACCATGTGTTGCAGAATTGTAGAGAAAGAGTAATGAACAACCAAGGAATGCATGGTGGGAAACCACAACTGAAGGAGTGGCAAAAGTGTAGCTCTTTTATGATTCTTTGAGGAAAATTTTTGTGGAGATTGATAGAATTGGGGAATATATACTTAAAAGGTAAAAGGATATTCTAAGGTTTAACTAGCTAGATGAAATATTTTTTAATAAATAGATGGTAAACTTTATTCATGCTAGATAGTTAGAACTTGATGAAACTGATGATGATCAAGATGAAATTCAAGTAATTGATACATCAGTACAAGTGGAAGAGGACAATAATGGACAAATAGTTTCAGTTGCGAGCACATAAATTCAAATTGATAACACAACAACAAAAGAATTAGATGTAACTATAATTTTGGTAGTATGTGATGACATGGATGGAAATTCTTGAGTCAAAGTTACTTTCCAAACATATGAGCTAGATCCATCATGTGCAGTTCCATTGGTTACATCCTTTGAGGAGTTGCAACAACATCAAGGCCAATCATGAGATCCTCAATAGTAAAAAGATGTAGAAAAAGGTGGTCCCACTAAAGAATATTCATGATGAAAGACATTCTTTTTGCACAAATTTTTGTCCTTTATGATAGTAGAAATGTAAAAATATTTATGGTCTTAAGTATAGTTGTCAGCTTCTCTATGCTTGAAGCTTGTTGCATCTCACACTATATAAGTGAGATTCCAAGGCTAGAGGAAGCTTGTTGCATTTCTAATGTTTTCATATCAATGACAGAATTAGCAAGTTATTTTGAGTTTCTATTAGTTATTCTATCAGTCTTGTCAAAGGATAATACAAAAGATCACTTAGAATACATTTTTGTTATCAATCTTTGTCTCCATTTTATGAGTTTTTTTACTTTGAGATTAGTTAAATTATGTTTAATTGATTGAATGCAATTTGGATAGGTTGTATATTGATTCCATTGTTTTTTTTAATCAAGGAGTTAATGAAGTGCTTCAATGAATTAGTAGGGTCTATGAGTTTATAAAAGGGATATTTCATAAGAATGGGAATTAGTGATTACAATTGATAAAATTCATTTACAAGTTATTTGAATTAGATCCCCTACTAATAGTTGACTCTATGTAGAAATGGATAAGGCACTGGTCATATAAATTAGAGACAAACTAAGGTAAATCCTACTACATGTATCAAATTTATACTCAAATCTAAATCAATCAAATGTTGTATCAAGTGTATAAGGGTGGTCATCATCTATCTATGGGAATTTATGGGTTATTCTTAGTTGTTGTAGCTCATCTTTTTTTCACATATATCAGAGAAATTAGACCACATCTGCTATTTTTAGGGATTATGGGCAAGAGTCAAGAAGTTAATTGAATCCATAAGGTATTCCCACCTTGGTTTTGTAGAGCCAAAAGTGTAGGAAGCATTGTGGTTTGTGCAGTTGGCCCAGAGACATAGTTTATTATACTAATCATGAGCATTGGCTACCTCTAGGTATAATAAATTTTTTTGTCTACTAGTAATAATAATCACTGTTAGATCAGGAGCCAACAAGATGGGAGAGGCATGAAGCTTAGTAGCATGATAGAGATGGAGTTGAAGTTTGGAATCCATGTGATTGCTCACAAGATATATAGTTCTAGCTAGTTGAGCATTGTGTCATGTGAGGCTATTGATCTAGCATAAAAGGTGGTGAAGAACAACTTGTCTTTTGACCTTGCCAAGTTGTTGATGATACAATTCAACAAGAATATGGGGAGCATTAGAATGTCACAGAACAACTCGTGTAAGTTCAGTTATCTTTTGACATGTCTATTTTTATTTGTTCAAATTTTTTTCCCTTCCAAAGGATTTATTGTATGGAGAAAGGATGTTCCAGTATTATACCAAATTAATTAATACATAGTAGAAATGGGTGAAAATTTTAGCAGCATTATGGATAATTAATTTGAGTCATTCAAGGAAAAATGAAAAATAGATTTAGGATACCCAAGAAGCTTGTACAAGACTATGAGCAAGATATTTATTTCATGGTTGACTATGACAAAGTTTATAGGTTAACATTGATAACACTAAGGATGTCATTGAAGCTCTACTGAATGAGCTTGTGGATCATAAAACCACTTATTTTGGAACCTATGATGAGGCAAAGGATAGAATTGAGCTTGAGATAAAGCTACCTCAAGTGGTAAGTAGAGGAAGGAAGAGGATAGAGAAAATAATGAAAAATACCAATTCATCAAGCTCTCCTCTAATGCTTACTGAGGAAAAAGGAGATGATGTGGAAGATGAAGATGAATAGGATGAAGCAAAGAAAATTGAATCTAAGAAGGAAGAGCCTCCCAAGAAAAAAATGGAAGATTATTATAAGTAAACCTACTAAGTCCTCCCCTACAATATTTACAATAAGAGAAACCAAGTCAAAAAAGAAGCTAAAGTTAGGTGAAGATGAAGAAGAACAGATTATCTTCAAAAAATCTACACCTATAGTTCAAGAAAAATTAAAGATGGTGGAAGAACGAGCAAGCATGACATGTTTTAAGTATCTTAAGCATGAGAACATAAGCGATGAAGAGAAAAATTAGATAGAAGATACACTTTTTGAAAAATTGGGCAAATGGAAATACTCACCTTATGAGCTTTCACAACAAATATCTAATGAACTTTTGAATGTAGTTAAACCTAGATGGGATAGTGGAATGAAGACTGCCAAAGACATTTATGAATAAACTTTGAGACAACTTATGTTGAGTCTCAATGAAAAGGAGGTGAAGAAATCCTTGAAGAAAAATGAGAAGAAGCTCACTCTCAAATCCAACACATGTTTGATATTGCTTAAGAACATTGAATCTGTGGTAGAATCTAATTCTACCACATGGAAGAACATCTATGGGTTACATAAACATAGTGACTTTATGGTGCATGTTGATGACAAGGATGGTGATGATGAGGATGCAAAAGAAGAATTAGAAATAAAATATGATGAGATAGATGACATTGATCTTGATGATGAGGAGGAAGGACATGAAATCCACTAAGGAAAGTCTTTTGGAAATTCAAAGTATTGAAGAAACTGACATAGAAAAGATTGCAACATTAGTTATGCCTTCAATTCCTCACTCTTTGAGCAAAGCCTTAATGCAATCAAGCTTAGAGAAGGCTTCTACCAAGTTGGTTGTGGTTACCAATGCTACACCAAGAACCCATCAATCTTTGGATCTCTACTAGAAAGTGTTACATTGATTGAAGTTCCTAGCACTTCATCTGCCAAGCAACAAGTTTTTCCAACATCAAGCTTGACCAAGCAACAACAAGTATTCCTATTGTTTTTTTCATTTCTACATTTATTGCTGTTCCATCTATTTCTATAATTATTTCTATTCTGAGTGTATCCATAGCCATTGCAATGACAATTGAGAATCAATCTCAATTGAGCATTGAAGTTCTAAATAAGGGTAAAGAAATTGTTTCTACCATTCTAAAGGTTAAGGATAAATAAGAAGAGGAAGAAATGGATCTAGATGAGGATATTGTTATTCCAAATTACGATAACTCTATCCTCACTCCTGATCAAATGGATACCCTGGGTGAACTATTGAAGAAAAGGGCTAAGCAACATAAGCTTAGAGAAGAAAATAAGAAGAAAAATCAAGTCCTTGAGGACATAAAGAGCATATTTTTTGATGCTCTAAGTATTGAAGCTGACAGAAAACAACCTATTCTAGATCAATTAGTTGAAATTCTCCACAAGTATAATGAAGATTTGAATGGACAAGATAAACTGTTGCAAAGAGATGAAAGAAAGTTTGAAAACAAAGTGTTGGAGAAAGTTGCACTAAATATTGTAATAGATCAAGTAGAACTATTTAAGATTCTTTCTTCACTAGAAACATATGTTAGTAATTTTGTTTCATTATTTTTCAAACTGAGTGACACATCTATCTTCACAAAGGAGATCAAGGATAAATTGTCCAAGATAGATGAGGATATGAAGTCAAGTGCACTCTAGTTGTCACTTGATTTGAGTTACAATTTTGCACATTACACAAAGATCATATATCTAACAAATCTTTAGGCATAATTATTGAGGGAAGAAGCCAAAATCAGGGCCACACTTGGAAAAATTTAGGGCATGATTCTTCCAAACATGGATGCACTACAAAAGCACATTATACATGAAAATACTTTCATCCATGATAATAACTTCTCCATAGTTGACCACATTGTTAGTAGAAGTATAGATAGCCTTGTGTGCAAGTAAGGTATTGCAAGAGAATTGGGACAAGACTATGGTATTAATTTAGAAGGTGCATTATGATTTCTTGTCACATTTTGGTATTAAATTGTAGATGTTATACACCTTTGGAATTTATGTCAAAAAGGGGGAGAAGTAAATTTGTTTAATATGCAAAGGGTGAGAAGTAATATGTTAAGATTATCTGTATAAATATTATAATAAAGTAGGAGAATACTATATGTGTATAATAGAGATATAAATGTGGGGGAGTAGTATAATATTGTGTAGATACATTTATAGATAAGAAAAAAATATATTTACAAAAGTAATTTTGAAAAATCAAAAAAATAAAGTATGTTACCAAGCTACAGTAGCAGGAAGTCAAAACTAAGTTAAATATATAGTATGGTGATAAAGAAAGTTTTTTGACTTGTAATTTTGAGTATTCAAGTTTTTGGTTAAAGTGTTTTTGTCACTAATGCCAAAGGGGGAGATTATTGACATTAAGGTCAATTTGTCTATCGGTGACTCAAAACTTAGTCAAATGGTTACATTGCTATCGAGCTTATCATTCATCCAATAGTGTTTTAACCAAGTGTCTTAGTCACTACCGAGCTAAATAGATAGTTTGGAGTTCATGTTGAGCTACACAATATCTACCAAGCATCAAAGACAATTTACAGTATAGCTTGAGTGTAGCAGTGTCTACTAAGCTATCTATTGGATGTGATGAAGACTCCAACATTAACTGAGCTCTATAGTGCTAACCAAGCTCTACAATGTCTACTGAGCTCATAGTGTTAACTTAGTGAATCTAGTGTTGATTGATTCATGTAGTGTCAACCAAATGATTCAACTGCTATCGAGTTTCTCAGTGATCGCTAAGTCACATAGTGTTGACTGAGTTTGAGCCACTTGAAGAGTGATTAGTATGGAATGATATTCTACTTCAACCGAGTGCCAAAGTTTATCAAGCATTGATAGTGTTTTCCATTTATCAGAACATCACCGATTTTGTGTTCAGAAACCAAGTTACAATAGATGGTTTAACTTTGTGAATTATGATGAATTTGGTATTGTAGCCAACTCTAGAAGGTAATGAATTGGATTGGTATATATGGAATACATTATATCATATCCAAATATGTGTATGAAGGAGAATAAGGAGTGTATGAGTGCGAATTAAAGAAGGATAAAATAAATATAAGGTACAAAAGAGATTTATCTACCATAGCCTAGTGATCATTACAATACAAGGAATCTCATTCAGCAAATCAAAGTTACAAATAAAGATCAGCCACTGGTTCATCCTAATAGGTGCATCAATCAAATCCTTTAACAAGGTAGACTTAACAGTCTTTTGTTAGATCTCTTAACAGAGTGCATAATTCATTATATTTTTGTAAATCCTTTAACAAGGTGGATGTCATTTTCATCATTTTGCCTAAGAGGGTAGATCACCAGAAGTGGTAAATTGTAAGCCTTAACAGGTTAACTTGATACTTCAGTACTAAAGCTTGTGGGTATCATCCCTACCCCAATTTTACTTTCTAATTGCAAGCTTTCTGGGTTACCATATCTTTTGTCAAAGTGTTATGAATGTTTTATTTCTTTCATTCTTTCATGCATACAATTAGATCAGAATAATATATGAAGGATTAATTGGTGAAATAATATAAAGATTTTATTAGTTCTTGATTCACCCGTTCCCTCCTAGTAACCTAGCCTACCTTATATTTCTAACATGTATGTATGTATATGTATATATAGAGAGATCTTGTAGATTGTAGAGATCAATGGAGATCTAGGATTTTTTTACCGTGCCCTTGTTATCGCTGCATTTTGTTGTCATGCCCTTGTAGTCTTTGCATCTTGTTGTCATGCCCTTGTGATCTCTATATACGTACGTATGTATATACATATGTATATGTATATACATATGTATACATATGTATATGTATATGTATATGTATATACATATGTATACATATGTATACATATGTATATCTATATATACATATATATACGCACACACATATGTGTGTGTCTATGTATATATGTATGTATATATACAAAGAGATCTTATGGATTGTGGAGGTCGGTGGAGATTTAGGATTTCATTGTCGTGCCCTTATAATATCTGCATCTTGTTGTTGTGCCCTTGTGATCTCTATATATGTATGTTGGAAATATAAGAGGACTAATTGAGAGGTGAGGAGTGAAACAGTTACTACAAAAATAAATCCTAGATCCCTTAGATGTTAGTACAAAAATATTTTTGTCAAAACTTAATTCTATTGATACTCGACAAACAAAGAAATGTCGTACCTTGGTAATTACTTAACATGTAAATCTAAAGATTTTATCTATGATTATTATTGTTTTAACTTAGTTGCAAGCATAGAAAAGAAATAGCATGAACATATTTGACACCAAGATCTTAATGTCGAAACCCAATTTGGGAAAAACCACCAATTGCAACTAGTTATTATTTTCACTCTTCTGAAGTAAGTCCTATTAGGAGCCAACCTTGTTAAAGGTTACAAAACACACTGTTAGGTGTGACCCTATTAGAGGCTTTAATCACCCTATTAAGAGTGGCCTTGTTAGAGGTATTTAAATAATTCAATAGAACTATCACCTTGTTAGAGGATTTACAACTAATTGAACTAAGCCAACTCTGTTAAGAGATTTAAATTGCTGCTACAATGGTTAGAGAGTAACAATGAGATGGCTTAATTTGGATGCAATCGAATTGCTGATTACAAATCTCAATTATGACTTATACGTGATCCTTCTTGATCGAATTTGTCCTTTCAGCTGCACAAGGATATTATGCTTATCCTTTTGATTTTCTTTCTTTTAGCATCATCAAATCACACATACATTCCTCACACTTCCTTCAAATTCTCAACTTGACCTTTTATTTATATCTTTCATTTTGTCAAGTTGACTCATATACAATTGAGAATAATAAATATTCATCTCCTCAGTTGGTTAGAACCAATAGATAAATCAATTGAACTCAATATGCCAAAATAAGAAAATCCTTCAATAGCCGACCTTACTTGGTAGACACTAACTCAAAAACAATTTTCCTATGCTAACCAAGTGAAGCTCGGTCAACACTACATACTAGAAAAGTTCCTTTGGTAATCGAGTGAGCTTGGTTGGCACTAGTTCCATCCAACATTTTTTTCATTAATAGAGTGAGCTCGATTAACACTCATCTTTTGCAGACTTTCCTTTGATGCCCAAGTGAACTCGGTAGATACTGCCTTCTGAATTAGGAAAACTCTGGATTGCTATCTAGCCATAGAAAACTATCTTTATTGCCTGAGTGAGCTTGGAAAATGTTGAATAATAATGATATGACATTTTTGTAACATTAAAGACAATACACAATTAATCAATTGTAGATCCAACAATCTCCCTCTTTGGCATTGATGACAACACAAAATTTCATAACACAATGAAATTTTTGGAACAAGAATAAAGTAAGGAACATATCCATAGTTTCATTATGATTCATATCCATGAGAACTCCCTCTATCAGTGTGAACTCTTTCTGCCTTCAATTTCTCCCTTTGTTAGAAAACTTCTATCTGTAGCAACTTCTTCTGATAGAAAACTCTTCCTTTGATATCAGACCAAGTTCAATATTTTTCTTTGGCAAAAAACTTCTCCCTCTTACAAAAAGCTTCTCCTATTTTCAAAAAATAAATTCTATGAGATATGAAAGTAAATTTCTCCCTCTTTGACAACACATGCCAAAGACAATGTTCATTGAATGTCAATGTACCTTAAGTACTGATTCATTTGTAATATGCCCTTGTCAATGCTGCACCAACTAATTGATCTCAATCATGCTCTACTTGATGCATCACTAATATTCATTTAGTGAGCTTCAGATAGGGGAATGACCCTTAGCTTACCTATTAGATACAAAAATGAATACTTAGGTAATGGCTTGGTGAATATGTCTGTAATTTGTTCTTTTGTGTTCACATATTCCAATCTGACTTCTTTATCTTGCACTAATTTCCTTAAGAAGTGATATTTTATGGCAGTATACTTTTTTTGGTATGCATCACTGGATTCTTTGATATATTGATTGCACTAATGTTATCACAGTATATGTCTACTGGATCCTTGATCTCTATCTTCATTCTTTCCAACAATTGTTTGAACCAAAGAATGTTACAACAATTAACTACTACTACCACATATTGTACCTCTGCTATGGAATGAGAGATGCAATTTTTTTTCTTGGTTGTCCAAGACACTAGTTTTTTACCAAGAAATAATGCTCCACCACTAGTACTCTTCCTGTCATCAATACTTCCTGCCCAATTAGCATCAGTAAATACCTTCAAGTCCAAATTTCTTCCAAGTTTTTACCATAAGCCATATTCTTCAGTGCCTTTTAGATATCTCATGATTCTCTTGATTACCATCATGTGATTTACTTTGGGATTTTCTGAGAATCTTGCCACCATACCGAATGCTAATGCAATATCAGGCTTTGTGTGCACTACATAATATAGTTTTCCAATCATTGATCTGTATGTGGTCTGATCTACCTCTTTAGAATCATCATTTTTGGAAAGTTTTGGTCCAGTAAACATAGGGGTTCTAATTGGTCTTGATTCTTCCATTCCAAATTTTGTTAGTATCTCCTTGATATATTTAGATTGAGTAATATAGATACCATCTTTCTTCTACTAAATCTATAATCCACTAAAGAATTTTATTTCTCCAAACATAGACAT
This sequence comes from Cupressus sempervirens, assembly GCA_028749045.1. Lineage (NCBI taxonomy): Eukaryota > Viridiplantae > Streptophyta > Pinopsida > Cupressales > Cupressaceae > Cupressus > Cupressus sempervirens. The sequence goes on along the minus strand of CM053785.1, from coordinate 178,987,328 downwards.
CTCAAATTCTTTACTCATTTCTTTTGAAAATGCTTTGAACAAGCCATCATTTCTTGTGAATAAGGTATCATCAACAAATATTTTTGCCAACACAATCTTCTTGCCTGGTCCTTCTTTAATATACACACTATTATTGTCATTTGTTCTTTGAAAGCCAATCTGTATCAAGTAATTATGAAGTCTTTCATACCAAGCTTTGGGAGCTTGCTTGAGACCATATAATGCCTTGTGTAATTTGCAGACCATGTCTCTTTTGGTAAGATCAACAAAACCTTATGGCTAATCAATGTAGACTTCCTCATCTTGAATTCCATTCAAGAATGTGATTTAGCATCCATTTGATAAAATATAAATCCTCCATGAGCTGCATATGCAAGTAAAGTTCTAACACCTTCTAATCTTGCAATAGGGGCAAAAGTTTCACCATAATCAACACCTTCTTCTTGAGAATAACCTTTACATACCAACCTTGCTTTGTGTCTAGATGTGTTTCCCTCTTCATTTAGTTTGTTTATGAACACCCACTTTGTGCCAATTACATTTTTATCCTTAGGTCTAGGAACAAGAGTCTGGGTTTTTTTCTTCTCTCTTTGTTCTATTTCTTCATTAATTTCTTCAACCCAACTTTCATTATCCAATGCACCATTAATATTTCTAACTTCAAATTCAGCAAGTAAACATGTACCTTTTAATTTGCTTCTTATCATTGTTCTATCTAATTTGTCTCCAATGATCTAATCAGATGCATGATGCCTTCTGACATATCTTGCTAACATAGGTTCTTTGGATTTACTAATTTCATTATGAACTTTAGTGTCAAGCTCGATTCCTAGTGTCTATGACTCAAGTCCCTCAGACTCAGTTTTCTCTTGAAGTACTTCAGTAGCCTTTGACTGTGACTCGAATCCTTTAGACTGTGACTTGGGTTGCACTATTTGCAACTCGGTAACTATTGGAGATTCTGCGGACTTAGGAGGTGAAGCCTTCTTTCTTTCAGATAGATTTGGCAGGGTATTGGATTCATAGTAAAAAAATCTTTTGTAATCTTGTAGTTCTTTGTTGCTTGCTTCTTCACTCTTTTCTGCAAACTAATCAATTCTCACACATGGATTTTCTATGATTTTATGAGTAGACAAATTCAAACATTTGTATGCTTTAATTTTGTAGGAGTATCCTAGAAATATGTCTTCATCACTTTTGACATCAAATTTCCTTTTCTAGATTCTTTCAAGATATAACATTTTCTACCAAATACTTTCAAGTAACTTACATTAGGTTTGTAGCCATACCACAATTCATAAGGAGTTTGATTTGAATCTTTCTTTAGTTACACTCTATTCAAGGTATGAATTGTTGTGTTGATAGCTTCCTTCCAATATTTTATTGCAACATTCTTTTCTATGTAAGAATTTTTCTTAGGAAAAAATCACCCAACACCAAGAAGCAAAATAACTAGCACAAAATAGACCAACAGAGTATGATCAGAATAATAATATGATATTCAATTGATTGATTGATGTACATACACATTAGGAGTGCCTGAATATAAAGGCCTCTAGAATGCTTATAGAATGTCTAGGAGTTAGCCATATGATAAGCCTCACAACTAAGCACATGTCCACCAAGAGTGGATTATACTCCATTAAGCACATGAGTTAGTGCGATGATGAAAGGATAAGCCTACAAAGTTGTATCACATAAAATTATGTTATAGATACCATGTGCTTAATTAAGAGTGCAAACAACTGTGTTGTCAACATGACAACTTAGTTGATTATGCAAACTCCAGTGATGTAGACACCATGTGCTAAATTAGAGTTTCTTACTCATGTGTTGTCCATATGACAACTCATATGAGAATGCAAACTCCTAGGTGTCTAACCTAATAAATAATAAAATAATTCATTTATCCTAAGTAAACTTAAGTAAAGTGTAAATAATAATTATTTACACTAATATTCTATCATCAATGTTCTTACACAATCCATGATGGATCTATTTCTTCTTTCAGCTATACCATTATGCTCTAGTGTACCAGGGGCTGATACTTGTTTTTTAATTATTTTTTCAATGCCAAATTCATTGAATTCATTTTAGATCAATTCACCACCTCTGTCCGATCTTAGGCATTTTAACTTCTTTCCAGTTTCTTTCTCTACTCTTGCCAAGTACCAATTGAATTTTTGAAAAGCTTCATATTTTTCTTTTAGATACATTACAATCACCATTCTAGAATAATCATCAACAAAAAGAATGAAAAAAATTTCTCCCCTATAACTCTATATTCCAATAGGTCCACATAAGTCTATATGCACGAGCTCTAAGACTTTTTCTAAATGATAGTTCTTGCTTTTGAAACTAGTCTTTTTCATCTTACTAATTTGGCAATTTTTGCATAGACCCATATCAGGTTTCTTCAAACTAGGAATACCTCTTTCTCTTTTATGTTTTCTTATCTTAACCAAATTATCAAAGTTTACATGACATAATCTTTTGTTCTATAACCATCTTTATTCTATCTAAGCAATAAAAACATGAACTTTCACTAAGATCAAGATAAAATAGATTACATTTTATTTTCTTGCGAGATCCAACTAGATTTCCTTTTCCATCCATGAATTATACCTTGAATCCAATTTTATTCAACTGTGCCACACTCAGTAGTTTATTCTTTAATCCTTCAACCCAATAGGCATTATCACATATAAGTTCAATTGTCAAAGAGATGCGACCTTTTCCTTTTATGCAACAAGGTCCATTGTTCCAAATCTTACACTACCTCCATCATAATGTTCCATTTGTTCAATTTTTTTTTTATCTCCATTCATATGATATGAAAAACCACTATCAATAATCCATGTATCATTTTTTCCAACATGAGATAAGTGTCATCTTATCTCCTTTGTCATCAGATTCATCCTTTATAGCAATGTATACAATTTCATCTTCACTGTTATCAGAATCTTTAGCCATAAAACAAGATTTCTTACCTTTTTCCTTGTAGTTCTTTTAATTTTTGAATTCCTTCTTGCCTTTGTACTTATTAATTTTCTTCTCATCTTTATTTTCTTTGTTTGGACACCTAGTAGCAATATGACCAACTTCTTCACAAGAAAAGTAGATTAGAAGAATTTTGCCTTTGTACTTTCCTCTACCTTTGGAGTATTTCTTTGCAAGTAGGGCTTCAATAATTTTGAGATCACTATCAGAAATTTCTTCTATTTCTTCTTCACTTCCTGAATGATTGGCCTTTGATTTCTTTCTCTTTTCCTTGAGTGAGAGTTTGGCTTCAAATGTAAACTCAATATTTTTGGAACTAGGAACATAGTTATCATAGTTATCCAACTCAAAAGCTATCAATCTTCCAACTAAAGCATCCAAAGTTATTTTGTTATTTGGATCACATCTCATTTCTTTAATAGTTGATACTCTAATTACATAAATAGGAAGAAGAGTTCTAACTACCTTGGTTACAATAGTTTTATCATCAATGTCTCCTCTATATGCTTTAATTGCGCTCACACTTGCTTTGATTTTTTACACATATTTTACAATGTTTTATCTTCTCTCATTTTCATCTGATCAAAATGACCTTTTAGACTTTCATCTTTGGCTCTTCTTACATATCAATATCCTCCATATATGTCTTTTAGTTTGGTCCACATTTCATGTGATGTTTTACAGTCTTTTACTTCATCAAATTTAGCATAACTGAGAGCAGATGCAATATCAATCATCATGATGCTATGATTCTTCTTTTTAGCAATGTCTTTAACTGACAATGTTCCAGTGGGAGTCTTGTGTTTAGCATCAACATATTTACAACCTAAATCATTGATGGTAGCCAAATGTAACCTCATAGGTCCTTGCCATGGTACAAAATTGTCTCTGTTCAACTTGGGAATCTCTCTTCTATAAGACATCATGATCTTTAGCTTAGGTCCTTGAAATTTTCTTTGCAAGCACCAAGAGCTCTGATACCAATTTTTGGGAATATAAGAGGAGTAACTGAGAGGGAAGGGGTGAATTAGTTACTACAAAAATAAATCCCAAATCCCTTAGATGTCAATACAAAAATAATTCTATCAAAACTTAATTCTGCTGATACTCTGAAAACAAAGAAATGTTGTAACTCAATAATTAATTAACATGCAAATCTTAAGATGTTATCTATGATTATTATTGCTTTAACTTAGTTGCAAGAATAGAAAATAAATAGCATGAACAAATTTGACACCAAGATTTTAATGTGGAAACCCAACTTGGGAAAAACCACCAATAGCAACTAGTTATTCGTTTCACTCTTCTGAAGTGAGACCTGTTAGGAGCCAACGCTATTAAAGGTTACAAAAAAAAACTATTAGATGTGACCCTATTAGAGGATTTAATCACTCTATTAGGAGTGGCCTTGTCAGAGGTCTTTAAACAATTCAATAGAATTGTCACCTTGTTAGAGGATTTACAACTAGCTGTTAAGCCAACTTTGTTAAGAGATTTAGATCACTGCTACAATGGTTAGAGAGTAACAATGAGATGACCTGATTCAGATGCAACTAAATTTTTGATTACATATCTCAATTCTAGCTTGTACTTGATCCTTCTTGATTGAATGTATCCTTTTAGCTCCACAAGGATATTCTACTTATCCTTCTGATTTGCTTCCTCTTAGCATCATCAAATAACACATACATTCCTCACACTTCAAATTCTCAACTTGACCATTTATTTATATCTTTCATTTTGTCAAGTTGGCTCATATACAACTTAGAATAATTAATATTCATCTTCTCATTCGGATAGAACCAATAGATAAATCAATTGAACTTAATATGCCAAAATAAGAAAATCCTTCGATAGCTAACCCTGCTCGATAGACACTAACTCAAAAATTATTTTTTTCGTGTGTTAACCAAGTGAAGCTTGGTCAACACTACATATTAGAAAAGTTTCTTTAGTACACTATTACATTTGCATCCATTTTTCTACCAAAATATTTGACCAACGCTATGAATCCTCTTTATTTTTTGTTTTCATTCCCATGTTGGTCGTAAAAAAAAATTCCCCTCCTTTGGTCAAAATTTTGACCAATATCAAATTACACAAAGTAGATGCAAAGACTAGAAATGCCAAATATTTGCCCGCATTTTCTAAACTTTGGTGAGTGCATGCCAAATGTGTTTGCCCGCATTTTTTGATCTTGGATATGATTGAGAAGGCAAGATGAAATTGTGTGTCTTTTTCGCTCACATTTTTTGAAGTTTGGTGAGTGCAGATATCGGATTGGCATTTCTCGTAGGGTTTGCCCATGAAGAAATTTTCTTGTAGGTGCCCTATGTCGACTTGGTCTAGTGTGGAAGCATTCTTTCAATACCAGCTATGACTGACTGGTGAGAGTGAATAGCATTCGGGTGGTTGACCATAGCCTGCATCGGATACTTGTTTCTTATTCTCATCAACATGGCACACATGAGATTAGGATAACTAGCCCCCAAGCTACAATGCATTTGCTTCTAAATGAGAATGAATTAGGCCATTGGGCATTCTTTTCTCATATAGAGGCCCTTGCCTATCTACATATAGGAGTATTGCATCTGCTTCCGCTTTTAATAAAAGGTAAAATAGTATAGTTGCTATGTTTTCATCATCCATTTAATGGGAAAACTCCTTGTTTAGAAGCAATCTATTTAGCTTTAAAAAGATCTGACATAAACTCTTCCAATATTGTATATAAAGCTGGATAAGTTGCTTCAAGATAGTTCAAAGAGTATAAACATAATTCATAAAGTTGAGCCAGTCAATAAGTTCTTGAATCAGATGCAAACGAACAAAATTGTTTTCCCAAATTGGAACTAGCAGTCTAGAACAATAGTTGAACAGAGCATAACTTAATGGGTGTTTGTAAATTGATTATTATAGGGTTTACCAGGCAATATTGAAAAGTGGGTCCTTTGTCTTAAAGGAGAAATTTTGCATTTTTAGGGCACACGACTCTTACTGACCTAGTTAAGCATTCGTGAGCCATCAAAGATCATTATTCAACATAAAATAAGCTAGGATTTGGCATGGGCTTGTTGGATAAGGTATACACAGTTGGAAGACAAGGAGCTCTTTTTATACTTTCTAATTTATGATTTCCTTCAGTCATCCATATTAATTACAGCTGCATAATCAAGTGAACATACCATCCTACAACATAGTTTGTAAATATACTTTTTTATACATTTCCTAAACACTAGCATAATACCAAACAATTGTCAGTTGCTTTTATCAATGTTTCAAATACGTATCTAGCTCATTTCAAACATATTCTTATCATATTGTTCTTCTGGACCCTCTGATAACATGTGCTAGTATTGATAATCACCCTTTTTGCAGTTAGCAAACATGAAAGAAATTAACTATTAAGGTCACTCAATAGTCATTCTTTGAACATTTAACAAGAAATGGACTTTTCATAAGCTTCCTTGATAAATAACTTGACCAGTTCTTGAGAATAGTGCATACTAAATAGAGAATGAGTACTCCAATCTCTTGAACTCCATTGTTAAAAACTACTATCAAGATCACAAATAAAATCCCAACCATTCCAATGTGAATTTAACATATGTGCACCTGCATTATTCTTGCAAATATAGTGTTATTCACAGGATTGCCTCGTATTCCAGGAGCAATTTTTTGTTTTGATTTGACATTATTTGATTGCACCTTTGGACATTTTGTTGTCTTTCACTTCCATCATTTTGACATAATTAGGATTCTTGGCATTGTCATGAGACTCTTTAACAAAAATACTACCAACTCTCCCTTGATCTTGTTTCAAATTCTTTTGTCTCAAACTATAATTATTTCTTACCCGACAAACAACTATTATAGTAAGATGGCCTCCTCAAAGTATTTTGCCTTCCATATGAATCAAGAATATTTATGGAAGCAGTTTGCTAACTTTCTTCGTAATAAATGAGAACTTGTAGGGGGCGACCCCTAGTGCACATAGTAGATGGATAGGCTTGAAGTCGTGGGTCAGCCTCATGGTCTTGAGTTTGATTCCACCTTCGGGTTCAAATGGCGAGAGTGGCTTACCTATGGCTGCTCTGCACCCATGGGCGACTAGTCTCACCCTAAGCTCACACTGGCCATTGGTCATCACTGGGCTAAGGTCATGGGGACACCCCCATGTAAAAAAAAAAAAAATTTAAAATGAGAACTTGCTACTGTTAAGTATCCTCATGTTGTTTGTGCGATCTGCTATATCATTATCAATATGATCTTTTGAAGAAGAATGCCCTCCCTTTGCAAAGTGTGATGTAGTAGACAACATATTGTATTTACATCTTCTCTTATTTATAGTCTGTAGTATTGGGATAATCTCCCCTCTAAATTTCATTTGAACAAAATGAATGTTCAAAGAATATTGTTTTATACTTTTTTGGATCTTTAAGTTACCAAGGGATCAAGTAAGCAATGCAAAAATGCATTTAAGAAAACTACCTACAACTTATCCCAATAAATGTGTAGTCAACCTACCATTTGAGGATTACTAAGGTCAAGAAAGATGAGTACTAAAATGTATGAGGTTGAAAACATTTCATACACTCAGTAGCTAAATCTTAGGTCCTGTTCAGAAACAATGGTTCAAAAAACTATCACAAAATTATCTTCACATCTAGGAAATTGCTTTATTGTTTCGAATTTGGATATATGACTTCAACACCACCCATGAATGGTTTCAAAACTTTTGGAATAATTACAGACCCATCTTCCTGCTGAAAATTTTCAAGTATGGATATAATCATTCTAGGTACAGCACAAGCTGTTGCATTTAACGTATGTACAAACTACAATGGTGGCAATGGGGTTTTCCCTTTCTTGGGTTTGACAGCCATTGAAAGAGTTGATTCTACACTTATAGGTTGAAACCAAATATTAAGTCGATGACTTTGGTAATCTATGTAGTTTGATGCACTGGATATGTAAAAATAAGAAAATTTGTATAATTATTACACGAATATTTGTAGAGGCATATATTTTTTTCCTATCTACCAATCAAATATTGTCCTTGCTAAATGGCATTATAATTTAGGATATACCTCACCATACCGCCCTCGACTTGGCATCCATGCCTCCACATCATACTTGTGGTATGCGGGTGCACCTAAGTCTTCAGAAGGCATGTCTAGAGTCCTACAAAAAATAAAAAATTGTAAAACAAAAAAACAAAAAAAATATGTTGTATAATTAATTAAACAACCAAAGATTTTCAACTCACTTGAAGTGTAATCCAAGTGAAGAAAAGAGATCTTCCTCAAGGAATAATTCACTTTCCTCTGGATGACATATCAAAAACATTTCAACCTTATTGAACTGATGGACATGGTACAAACCCTTGCCCAACAACCCAAAAAAAAAAGCTATACTTTAGGCAATAGAAATTCAAAAAAAACTCAGTTCACTAATCACTCACCAGAAGGAGCTAAGGAATCTATATAACATAGATCTATTATTGTTAGTTATGAAGCATTTCAAACAACAAAGCAGTGTGCAGCCATGGTATTCTTTCATCATTATGGCTTGGAGTCTCGATCATATGTCACCAATATTCTATTTGTGGATAGTGGGCACAACTTAGTATATATAGAAATAAGAATGAAGGCATAAAACATAGGTATGTCTGATTATAAAAATAATTATTTTCCCTAAAATTCAATGACCCATACATCCAGATAGGTTAAGGGAAAGTGATGAATGAAGAAATCCTCTTGCACTTTTAACTAGTTATAATTGCAAGAGAGGATCGGGTTCAAACTCAATGAATGCACCTGCCATGTAACTATAAGAGATTTGGAACACACTAGCACTCTCCTCCAAGCACCACTATTTTAGTCTAGTGGAGTAGAGGCAAGTGAATGGAATCAAGAAGTTTCACTTCACAGGCTAAGAATCCATTTCCATTTCCTTTTTCTACACATTAAAGAAGCTATGGGGGGAACCATGTATGGGGGATGAGCTCACAATGACATACACACAACGATGTAACCATAAAAAATCCTACCCCAAAACAAGCTAATAAGTCATGGTAGAAAAAAAAGAATAACAATTCAGACCAAAATGATTGCATTAGTATATAACAATTAATGCCTTATTCCAGAGGTTTCCATTTACAATGCAAGTGATACAGGGAGGGTCTTTCATAAATGTTCCCTTTCTATGATAGCATTAGTACCATTTTAAGGACCAATAGTTGTTAATTAAAACCTAACCATTGCATTTAAAAATGTATAGTCATCTGATAAAATACCTTAGCCAACAATTAAAATAATAAAACTAGTCAACACAACATGTATTAACATAACAAAGGTCACTCTTGAAATTGAGTAAATATTTTTGACAACCTTAATGACCAATGAAATACACACATCAGAGGGATATACTCCCCAAATAATGAGCCCAAAGCTTAACTTGAAAATAAAGATTATTGACACTCATCCAAAAGTACTACCAACCTCCATTAAAGTATACATGTAAGGGTTCATGAGGAGGGAATCAAGTCCCTTACAAGAACTAGGGACCTCAACCTATCTTGCCAAGAGAGATCAGACCTTCAGCTAGGGAGGTTTATTGACATTTACTAACTTGAAAGCATGTTCTATTTTCCAATATGAAATATAGTTTCTTTTGAGCATGCATTTGTTTTCAACTTGACATAGTTGCAAGATATTAGTAGAATATAAGATGACCATACATTTTATGTGGTATTATACAAATCAAAGTACTCAAGAAATTGTTGATTTTACATGTTCAATGGTCTCCATTATGTAGATAATAATGATTTTACCAAACATTTTGCACACCATTCCACATAGCGTTATTAATTCTAAGCAGTATTAATGAGTATCTTGTAACATACTAAATCTAAAAATTGGCCCTTTCAAGAACCTCAAACCACATTTTTTATTAGTGTGGAGTGCATACAAGTTATAGACATTTTGTTTAGTTGAACAATTTTTTCATATTTCAAGAAACGTATGTTGGATGGAATATATTACCTTTTATTCAATGCAATCATAGTTTCCAATGTTGATGTAATGCAATAAAAATTAATATAGCAGAAAACATGTGCACTTCCATTTACTCAAGAGAGTGACACTTCCATAAAAAAAAATGCAATCATACCTTGTTGCATAGCCTACAACACCAGCCTCTGTGTGAAAGCAATGTGAAAAAGCAACATGTTTTATTGGCAAGAGCATGTTAGCTACAATGTGATCCATGTACATTCCCCCTACTAGGATCTCTAAGGTTCCTGCTAGACACTGGTCTGTTCCATATATAGAATATACTTTCTCAAAACAAAATTAGTATATATGTATCATGGTGGTTCAAATTTTCAAATGCACCATCTTATCTTTAAACCTTTGATCTTCTTATAACTCCAATGATTTATGAGTTGAACCTTGGAACATATAAAAAGGACAACTAAGATAATAAATTATTAATGATAGAAATTGTTCTGTCAATTAAATTTTGTATCATAAAAGGACTTAACACTTGGGTATTCTCTGCTTGGGGTTGAAAGCCACACTTTTCAAGAACAAATGCCTGAACAATATCAAGGGTACTCAAAGGCACATATCGTCTTCTTGTGAGTTCTGACAGAGCCCAGTTAATGAGTCCCATCTCCAATAAAATAGCCTCATATTTTAGGTAATAGAACTTTGAGCCACTAACTTGCACCATAAATACATGGTCAGAAAAAGTTCCATTTTCTTTCTGAGCTATTGCTAGACATTTGAGGGATCTGAAAATTGTAAGCTTGAAAACCCACCTACTTGTTAATGAATGATCTGATAAATTCTATAATCAATGTTTCATAGGACACAACACTTTATGAAGGTTTTGCAAATGAGGAAGCAAGCTAAGTCGGCTTGTTAATTGCACTTGAATTAGAGTAGCACTGTCATAGTTGAGCTCTCAAGAAGTCATAACATTTCATTTATGTGAGTATCACCTAGATGCAGCGAGTGCTAAGTGGATTATTCAAGCTTGTAAGAGATGGGTATTCTTAACCACTCCTATTTGAAACTACATGATTAAAAATCTTGATAAGGACCAAAATTTTTGACCATCTATTAAAATATTTTAGATTGGTTAGAATTTTACAAGGAGAAATAGCTTTTTTTTAAAAATCCATTCCCGTGTTGGTCAAAATTTTGACCAACATGGGCTTCATATGTTAAAATGTAAAATGGTCAATTTCATGCCCCACTTCATTGTTATGAGAAACTTGTACAAAAATGTGAGAGGGATGCTCAAGACTTGGGAATCTGTTGTGTATGGTTCTTGTAGATGATCCAAAATATGGTAAGGGTAGAGATGATGGTTTTCTTTGCTAATGTTGGGATCTCTTATGGTTGTTTTAGCACTGATTTTTGTGGCTATACTAGACATTGTTGTTCCGTCTGTTTGGCTTAGGGTTTTCAAATCATGCCATGGATTGAAGGTGGATTGGAATACCTACATTTTTATTCTTCTTTGGTTGACATTCCTTTCATTTCTCTGATTTGGTCCATCATTATAATCTATAAGTTTTTCTTCGCATTTCTCCTGCAATTGCTCACAATTGATTTCTTTTTGTATTCTACTAAAAAAAACTGAACATTTTGGAGCCCATTTTGGGACTACAAAAGGCTTCAGATTTAATTTGCTAAAAATTTGGGAAAAATAGTTTTTGGACAAGGTTTAATGATTATTGAGATACTCTAAATGATTTACAGCTTCGTCGAAGGGCTTGAATTCTTGAAAAATTTAGATACAACTAACAAAGCGCCAACTTTGGATTCCAAAAACTTCCAAATTCCTTTCAAGCTTCAACATTTTCTATGTTATCATAATAGGGTTACAACAATATCAAGATCTAAACATCAAAAATAATCATGCCCAAAGATAAAGTAAAGGGTTATACAAATTTTAAAAAAACCTACTTTGGAGATGTAAAACATATCCACTGACAATTCTACCATAATCATAGGCATCACTGGTCATTTAAATATGTTAGACTCAAAATATTGCAATGGCCTGTGTGCTAGTCTTAGCCTGACATAATTAATATTCTAGAGCTACCATCATGCACTGTCACAAAGAACTAAAAAATAATTCTTTTGAATCCATGTCAACACATACGTGCATTCTAAAGGATGATCAAGGCTTAAGTTTTGGCTTAGCTTTGTCTTTTCACTTGAAAATTCTTCATCTAGTTATTTATTTTACAATTCTGTAGCATTGGTGTTTGGTACAAAAAGCATTTAGTTGGAGTTTCATGCAAGGTAATTCTTTGATTCTCTTTTCTTTGGTATCAAATCAGTTCTGAATGGCTTTGGTTGACTCGTTTAGGTGTTTAAGTTTGATATCTTCCACAATACTGCCTTCTTGAATAGCTCTTTAATTCCTTATAAGAAGCTTGAATAGGCCTGAATGCTTCCACAATGCTATCAAATCAGTTAAGCCTTGCATTTCCTTAACTATTATTCCTCTTTGGGAGACAAGCTTATTGTGCCTTATCAAGTTGCTGCTCTGAGTTGATTCGGGCAGGTGTTTTCTTCATAATCAATGTTCACATCCAATATCCATTCAAATTATCTTGATAGTAAGGACCATTTCCAAATCTGAATCAATAGCACATAAATGAATAGTTGGAACACCTAGTTTATTATTGAATTTTAAGGTAGTAATGTAATCCCCATGGCTCCATTTCTCATGATAGGAAACTTCTGCGAATATTCACTTAATTAGAGAGGCAAGGGAGGATGTGAAAGGGGCTATCTACTAAAGTGGGAATAGCATTGGTTGAGTTCTCTTGGAATTTGAAGCAGGACACAAGTGTTTCTTGAATATATTTCTTGGCTGATTCAATTAAATTCCTAACTTGAATACATAGAAAGAGCAATATTTTATTTGTTGCAATCAATCAATTGAAAATTGGAGGATCCTGTGTGCAACTTAATATAGGGAATAACCATCATTGATCCTATATTTCTTCAAGATTAGCTAACCCCCCCAATGGAACCATTAGTTAACAGTGCACACCAAAAGACACTGAAGCATTTCCAACTTGGAGGATCCTGTGTCCAACTTAATACAGAGAATTGCCATCATTGATCCTATATTTCTTCTAGATTAGCTAAACCCCTCCAATGGAGCCAATAGTTAACACTGCACACCAAAAGACACTGAAGCATTTCCAACTTGGCCAAAAATAACCTTGTTACTATCCCATTACACTTATTACATCAACTATTCTACAATTAAATAAGATTTGCTCTTGAAGTTGTGGAAGTAGTTGTTGATGAAATCAGTGCAGAGCGTGTGGGAATTCGACTTTCTCCTTTCTCAGCTTATGACTCAAATCACGATCTTGATGCTTACAAAACCAGTGATCTTTCTCTCATATCGTGCAGATCTTTGTGGCTTGTGATGAATTTGGTTATTGCCCACACACTTTAGGAGCATATGGAAAATATTCAATGCCTGAGAGCATGCATATTCTTCCCAATTCAATTCATCATGGAAACCCCCATTTTAGGTATGTGCATTTTCATTCACCACCTTTCAATACTAGCTATGTTGCGCACAAAAAACATTGTAATGAAATAGTTGGATTATTATTAGTCTATGTTTTCAGCATTGTGCAAAGAATATTGCAATGAAACACTAAATTTAAATAGAAATTTTCAATCAAATGCCTCTTTGATTATTCTCAACTGTATTCCCTCTTCTTTTGAGTACACATAAATTACAGCTACAGGAGCTCAATATTTAAGAAAATATGAAATTCAATTTTAGCCCAAATTAAAAAGCCTATTTCTAAATACAATAATAGAACCAAAGATCTTTTTTAAAAAATTCCAGCAATTATCTCAGTAGCATTTCAGTTTTGATAAATTTCAACCAATAATCTCATTAGTCCAAAACCTTATCAAAAGTCTCATCACTTTTCATAGATCACTTTTCCTCTGTACTTGGTATATCTCTTTTATTCACTTGTTTTTGATGTTGATTAATTTGGACTTTTTTATTTCTGTTCAAATCTTGTAGGTAAAGGGCTATTTTTGAGTTTAGATTTATCTGTCATTAATATATTTTAGAATTTGTTTCTATAAAATTTTGTCATAAATGTTCTGCATAAAATAGTAAAAATTCCTATTCATAAATGTTCTATTTTATCTCTTTTCTAATGCCTATTCATTTAGTTTCAGTGAAAATGGTTTGAGCCAATAGTGATAATGATTTGAGCCAAGAGCAGATTCTCCGTGTTTTTCTTTTGTAAAAATAAAGATAGTGCAACAGAATCTAAAGTCATTATGCCCTAAATATTATAGAGTGCTAAAGCATTTGCATGAGCACTGCAATCTATCTATCATTAACTATGATTTGAAATCATCAAATGTTCTCCTTGATGCAAACTACAATGCCAAAGTAAGTAAATTTGATTGTAAGGGAATGCTCATCAGGGCAGAGTCCAAACTAAAAAACCTTGTACTTGATTGTTGAATATGTTAAAGAAGAAACAAATGCTAGTTAATTTACAAACTAGAACTCACCTGAATTGCTTGATGTATTTTTTAAATGTTGAGATGCATATACTAATGAATTTTTTGTTGCTGCAGGCCAAGCCACAACTGACAGACAGGTCAAAGCTTCCAACTATTGTGGATCCTGTGATTAAAGAGTTTTTGAACTTGAAATATCTTTAGCAAGTAAGTTGCATGCAAAATATTTCTTTTAAAGGGAATTGACATTATTTTTAAAAATACATTCAATTTATACAATTGTACTCATGTTTTTGTGGATAAAAACTTAACGTTCTTCCACATTTCTTGCCCATTTTATTGCATATCTGAAATAAGACATAATCTTGCCATTTTCCAATAGTTAAATGTCTTTAACTATGATTGGAATTTGGCATAAAATGTATTTTTAAGGTTAGATTGTCAGCTAGTTCTGGTTGATCGCCATTTGAAAATTAGAGGTGCTAATCCTTTCATTGAAGAGGAAATTTATAGTGCACTACATATCATCACACTTACCCAACAAAGTTGAGCCAAACATTTGATTATCTAGATTGAAAGTCATTGTCCACTCCATAATCTTAGCAAGAAGAACACCATAAGCACTTGTGAACCAAGTATTTATGATGAAGCAAGAAGGAAATAAAAATGAAAAAATGTGTTGAGTCGAGAGATAGACATTGGAAAGAAAGCCATTGATTATAAAAAGTATTAAGATCAAGTTTTAAAATAATGTTTTAATTAACAAGCACAAAGCAAGATTAGTAGCTAAAGAGCAACAAATTTTATTTGTACATCCGTGCACTATCTCCATGATTCCATGTTTGTTCCTTAGCCTCTTTGCAATAACCACATGATTGATGATTGCCAAATAGTGCCAACATACTATGTGGAAAGGCCCTTTCTAGATCATATTTCAATGCAACAATTTATCAAATGATGGCACTTTGAGGGGACAATGATCATCTTCAACTATGTGACTTTGGCTCATTGCTTCAAATTTCTTAGAGAATATAGAAACTTACTAACTGTAAACAACAAGCATGTTCTTAGAAAAAAACCCATACTCATTGTAAACAGTAGGTATGGACTTAATGCATATTTCATGAGTTGTGGTTCATAAAAACCCATACTCATCAGCTTGAATTATTTGTTTAATACCCAATGCATTGAGGTGACACTTACAATTTGAATTCATAACAACCATTTCTCATCAACTTAAATCGTTTGTTTAGTACACATTGCATTGACATGACACTTACAAGGTTGAAGTATTGCAACTTCCTAGAAGGTCTACCTACTCAATTCTATGATGATCCAACTTTCCTTGATCCTTGGGAGAATGATGCAGGAGCATCAAGGTCAAGGTTGAAGGCATGAGAAGACATTAAGGTCTCAAGATAACCAACATGACCATGTTAGAATAGTTGATTTAATAAGACCCTATGAAGGTCCTTTTTGATATGTTTGTAATCATTTTAGTTACATTTGAAAACATTAATTAACAAAAACCATATGTGCAAATATAAACATTAATCACAACATGTCAAATTTATTTGTAGGTATATTTTCCTATGAAGAAAGACCACGCCTAACAATATGAATTCAGAAGAAAATAATGAGATAATGGCTGCATTGTGGGCTCAATTTCAAAGAAAACCTGATAAATGTTATTGTCCTTGCAAAAAGTGTAAGGGTTTAAAGAATCGAAGAATTCTAATCACAATAGCCCAGAGTCATTGTAGGAAATATGGTCATGTTGAAGGGGGCCACAATTTTTTTCCATTTTTGAATGTGGATTTCCTACTGGAGGAACATGGAGGTGTGAATATCCAAGCTGAGGATAACACTCCCATGGAAGAAGATGATAATGTGCTAGAGGACATGATTGAAGAAGATGGTATTGGGGCAAGTGATGAAGAGGCTCACAATGATGGTACTTGTGAATCTAATAATAATGATGAAGATGGTCTTGATATACCTTTACTTGAGAAGGCACACGAGCCATTATACCCAGGCTCCCAAAAAACTTTACTGTCGGCTATAGTGTTGTTGGTGAACTTAAAGGTTATGAATAGTATATCAAATGTAGCAATGTCACGAATGCTAAGGTATGTCATTTTTGTCATCTTCAATGTTAGCATACAATTACTATTCATTATATTAACAATGCATATTTGTTGTTGTAGGTTGATTAATGAGTTTTTGTTACCACCGTCAAACATTTTGCCTTGTTCATACCGAGAATTATCTAACATTATGAATCAAATTGGAATGAAGTATCAGACAATACATGCATGTCCCAATGATCACATTCTATATCATAAACAACATGAATTTGCAATAGAATGTCTTGATTATCATGTTAGTAGATATTGGTTAGATCAAATAACAAAAAAAGTGCCTCACAAGGTTTTTCGGTACATTCCCATTATTCCATGTCTTGAACAGTTATTCAAGTGTGCTAGCTTGGCACAATTTATGGATTACCATGCACGCAATAGAAGTCAGGATGACATTATGCAAATGCCTGCCAATGATTCTGCATTTAAAGAGATAAAAGAAACATGGTCACACTTTAAAGAAGAACCTGGTAATCTAAAACTTTCATTGGCAGCGAAGGGTGTCAATCTATATGGAGATATGAGATTTGTTTACTCAGTATGGCCTATTTTTGTTATTAACAATAACATTCTTCCTTGGATGTCCATAAAGAGGGAGCACATAATGTTTTCAATGATTGTGCCAAGTATTTTTTTATTTTATAGTTATCTAAATTAATTTATAAATAGTGCATGAAAATGGTTATAATAATTACATAATATTTATGTTCATTCAATTGTTAGGTAAA
Organism: Cupressus sempervirens; assembly: GCA_028749045.1. Taxonomy (NCBI): domain Eukaryota; kingdom Viridiplantae; phylum Streptophyta; class Pinopsida; order Cupressales; family Cupressaceae; genus Cupressus; species Cupressus sempervirens. Next base: position 178,969,916 of record CM053785.1, on the reverse strand, counting down.
TAACAAGTTAAAGATATGAACATGTATATTGAGCTCCTAATTGACAAGTTGTTGAAGTTATGGAATGACATCACTATGTATGACATCTCTAGACCGATAGGACATCGATAGTTTTAATTCCATGCAATGCTTGTATGGACAATACATGATGCCCCTGGGCTAACTCATTTTTGCAATATGTTATATTGTTAAGATCACATATTTTTTGTCTGTTATAGTGCTTACACATTACTATCGAATGCTTAAGTTATGAATGATAATTGTACATGATCTTTTAGGTCTTCAGACAAAGGGAAAATTTGCATGTCTAGTTTGTGGTCCGAAGATGAAATGTCGTCATTCGAGAAGTTTAGGAAAGCAGGTGTTTGATGAGTTTAGACAATTTCTCCACAATAATCATAGGTATCGAATTGTCAAAAAACATCTTTTCAATGGGAAAGAAGAGACATCATCAAAGCCACGAAGAATGACACCTCATTTATGAAAGTTGGAATACGATTGACTAAATCATCGAGGTAATGTCCAATTTGTCGTCCGAAGTTTACAATTTGTATTTTGATATTGTCTTATATGTACTAATGTTGTAATTGATGCTCATGAAGGTCATCAAGGCATCAATGACCAACTTCCTAGAGGAATGAAAAGTTATCCTACTCAATTTAGTAGGTTACCATACTACAAGGATCTCCCAATCGCGCATTTGTTTGATGCTATGCATATTGGAAAGAATGTAATAGAAACACTATGAAAAATGTTGAATGGAAGGCGTGATAGAGAACAAATTGCTAAAATTTGTATTGACATTCATGAAACTAATCATGCACAAAAAGTTTTCATTGAATAAAATAGGAATAGAGATCACATAAATACAATTGCCCTTCCTTGGTTATTAACAGAGCAACAAAGTGATGCATTAAAAGAAGTCGTAAAAAAACAAAATTTCCAACAAGATTTGTTGCAAATATAGGCACTCTTCTATCAAAGAAAGGTGATTTTGGGCCAGGGTTGAAGACACATGTTTGGCATACCTTCCTCAAGGTAAGTCATGTTTTCTATTTACAGTATATTTGTAAGATTGAATGTAGTACCAGTTGCATTATTTAATAATATATTGAAATGATCATTTTTTAATGATTGCAGTTCGTCCTACCTCTATCCCTTCCACAATAGTTTGACAACAAATTAAACAAGTTATATATGATCTTGGAAAATACATGAGATTAGAAGAGTGTTTTTTCTTAGATTTGTAGCTTTTTATCTGAAATCTATTGTATAATTTTATTTGAAATCTCCTCTATGTGTTTTTGCATGTTGAATCTCTTTTAGGTGGTTATCATCTTAAAAAATTGATAAAAAAGATATAAAATATTGGAAGAGAATTTAAATTCCACAGCTTATGTGTGAAATGCAAAAGTGTTTACCTCCAACGTTTTTCAATGCTCAAGAACACTACCTCATACATCAAGTTGAGGAGATTGAATTGTGTCGACTTGTAAAAGCTAGATCAATGTGGATGGTTGAGAGGCACTTGAAATTTATGAAGGGCTTGGTTCAACAAAGAGCATATCCCAAGGGTTCTATGATAGAGGGATATATGATATACCAGACCATGGTGTATATCAATGAATATCATCCAAAGTTTGCAGCAAGTATCCATGTAGATCGCATTTGGGATCCCAACTGTAATGACAAATTCAAAGGGGAGTACCTGACAGGGAAAGATAGATTGAGGAGGGTGAGAGGTAATTATAAGTTTTTTTTTGTAATTTAACAATTCTTATCCATCATCAATATATAAGTTGTTTCTAACTGGTGTAATTGTCTTCTTTATAGTTGGTCATGAGTGGGATGCACTACACTTGTATATTGCAAACAATCTTGATTGGATGACAGTGTGGATTGAACAGTCTCAAGAAAATGGTTGCTCATTAACATGGGATGGTGTTGCATCATTGGTTAAAGAAGCTCATTGTAATAGAGATCCTAATGTTATGCCAATCGTACTTGATCTAATATATGGCTTAAGAGATACAAAAGTATGCATAAGATTACTAATCATGAGACATAAGTTTAATATCAACTCACAAATCAATGAGAATATTCTTGACATGTTTGAATAATTGTAGGTCAAACACCACAAAGCTATGTACTACCATGGCTATAAATTCTACACAAAAAAGTTAGATGAAATGAAGAAAACGTGTGATTTTGAGATAAGTGTTGTCTTTGCGGTCACCAATCTTTCATCTAGAACTGACATACATCCTCAACAATATGAAAATCGATACTATGCCATTTTGGATGATATACTTGAGTGTGACTTTAATTAATTCAAAATAGTTCTATTTCTCATCAAATGGTTTAGGATCCCAATAGGACTGTTATTGAACATGACAATGGATTTACTATGATTAATACAAGGTCATTTGAGCCAGTCGGAGATGAGCCCTATGTTCTTCCAAGTTAATGCGAGCAAGTGTTTTACTTTGGTATTTCAAACAAACTAGGTTGGTCATTTGTTGTTAGACATGACCCAAGAGGAAGGTCGGTAAAGTATAATGTGATCGAAAAAGAAGATATTGAAGAAGCACAAGAGGAAGTAAATGATTATCAAGAATGATAGTTACTTAGTGATGAAGAAGAAGAAGATGGTGATGATTTTGGTCATGCTAATGATAATGGTGATAATGATGATGATGATGATGATGATGATCATGATCATGGTGATGAAGATGGTGATGATCATGGCGATGATGGTCATGATGATGATAGTGATCAAGAGGATGATGATGGTGATAAAGATGGTGGTGGTGATGACGACGATCAAAGTGACAAGTACGATGATGGTGATGATGATGATGATGATGACATGGATGACAATCATGATGATCAATGAAATCTTCAGGTACGATCAATGTCAACTATGATGGGGTCTTTTATGACCAAATATTTCTTTCCAAACCATATGTGCACATATAAACATTAAGTAGAACATGTCAAATATTTTTTTAGATATAAACATTAGTTACGTTAAATTTTTAACTTAAGAAAAATGATTTACATATACAATCTAATTTATTATTAATATATTTTTTGGTAAGTCTATTACTTTAATTTTGCTGCTGATTTCTAAGACTTACTAATTTTTTTCACAGGGCGATATGGATGAACCATGTCAAACACCTTTAGTAGAGGTAAACATTAATTATTGTAAATTTTAATGTTAATATAGAAACAAATATCCTATTATTATGTTCTTTTCTTTATGGGTTTGGAGTTATTTTGATGAAAGTATACGAATATTTGATGTCACAAATGATAGGAAAAAGCTACAATGATCGTTGATCAAATGCAATCTGAAATACGGGCATCATATCTACATGACATTGGCCTTAGTACTAACCCTGTATTCATCACCCAAAAAATTACACAAAGATACACTGATGAGCTTGTTCAAATTATCATCAAGGATGACAGAAGTGAGGAGAAAGAGGCACTGAGAATAGAATTAGATTGTAGAATCCAATCTTTGAAAGTAAGCACTAATTCGACTAAAGTAGTAATAGAAGTTCAATAAATATTAATATTTTATAGTATCTTATGGATCATGATCTTTGATTTTATGTGTTCTTGTATAGACATATGTGCCAGTTGCAACATCACATGCTTAACATGGTTAGGGTTGTTTCACAGTTCCCTCGTGTAAGTAACACTTTGTTTGTTTTGATCAACATTATAACACTTACCTTTTTTTTTGTCGACGTTTCTCGTTAGTATCCCATTTGATCTTTATCCATTGCAAATTTCTTTGCTAACAATATTCTATTCTTCATCTCATGATGAAGTGTGGACTCCTCCTTCGATTGGTGGTCCACTATTGTCTACTACATTGTCGGCAAAAAGGACCATGCAAACATCATCGTCTATGCCTAGTAGAACTGGTAAAACCTTGTTTTGCTATATTTTGTAATGTGCTATATTTTGCAATGTCTTTCTACAAGTTGATGAACAATGAAGTAGCATATTAGTGCTTAAATGATGTCTACAGAAGCTTGCATACACACAAACACATGCATACACACACCATGCATACATACATATATAGCCACACATAGAGAGACATGGACATAGGCAGGGAGGTAGACCAATAGAGAGCAGTACTAAAATTTTCATTTAATTGTTATGATGTTTCAGTTCATAGAGCAATACTACTAAAGTTGATCCATTTCCTAGAGCAGTTCGTGTGATTAGTACTAGTTTGTATGAAGCGACATTATTGCTGAATAAGAAAACTATGTTTCCATTAAGAGAATGAAAGCTTCCAAGTGCTTTAAAATTGATATTATTTAAAGTGTAAATTTAGTTTGCTTTTACATTACTCATTTTGGACTGATAAATCCTTTATGTTTTTGTAGGTAATAATGCTTTCTTTGAACATCTTTTTCATATGACATTGAGACTGTTTGGACCCACCATACGTAAAAGGTACGTAGTTTCATATCAATGCTACATAGTTTTTCTTTTCTTCTATTTATTGTAATATATTAAAGTTATTGATCTAACAATCTATTTATTTTTAAAAAGGTGGAATTTACAAGCTAGGGAATTAAAAAATCAGCTGATTGCATCCATTGAGGAGAAATTTGGGAAAAATATTTTTGACATTGGCCTACTTCTGAAAAGAGCAGCAAAGCATATAAAGACTGTGAGAGATCAATATAGAAGGGGTCTTAAGGATAACCCAAAGTACAACCATCCTCCTATGATTCCACTGATGGAGTGGAATGAAATAATAGAAGATGCAAAGGAGAAAAGGCTATGTGAAGATAGAGATAATGAAGCAGCACAGGGCAAAAAGAGGTATGTCATTATAGTATTAAGTACATTGTAATCATGCACTAATTATTGATATTTGTAAATATATAATCTAAGATGTTTGAAATTGTTCATAGATTACAGGACACATCCGTGGATACAAAAGCGAGAATAGAAAAGGTTGGCCAACACAAACTTGGCTCTGGTGGCTATATGAATCTGTAGTCTTGACTTGTAAGTAGAGCAATGAATTTTTTTTTTTGTTTTTAATATAATATTGCAAACAGTTTTGTTTAATGAAACCATACATGGAAAACTGACGTTATCAAGAAAAAAACATAGGGCATAGATTTCAAGGTGGAGGTTAGAGATGAAGATAGAAAAATTGCCTTCAAGGAAGGCTATAAAGTTGTGGTTGCATGCCTATGTGAAGAATCTATAAGCCTTGCCCAAGAATCCAGTGCACCAAATGATATCTCATAGGTAAATTGGTTAGATGAAAAGTAAATGAAATTAAATAGTTGAGAAGATTCTTTTTTGGTATTAGTTTTGAACATAAATTGACTACATAACAATGTGCATAACATTTTACTGCAGCCTTCATATCCTACCACAAAACCTGCTCCTGACGAAGGCCATGATGTGCATTATAGTGATAGAGGTATTAATTTTCTATTGGAAATTAATTATGCAATTATGAATACAATTTAACATCTTCAATTGGAATTTGACGTGTATCCTTTTTTTGAATATTTCAGAGCATGTTGAACATCATGTTGAAGGACTGGACCATGTTCCAAGTGTTCAACATGTTAACACGATGGAAGATCAAAATGTTAATGTACATGATGTGGCATTGTCAGGTAAGAAAAATGCATTTTATGTTGTACTCGTACTTAATTACAAACTTGTAACAATCAGAAAAAGAAAAAGAGTATGCCAATTTATCGCATTCACTTGTTATTGCAACATAGCCCCCTTTAGTGCAACAATCTCCTACTCCTCCAAAGAGAAGGAGCCATAATAATTTGACATTACACATGACAGAAGAGGAGGAGAATGAAGCAAATATGGATGTCCCTATGAACGCTTTTCTTAAGAGAGCTCAGAAAAAAAAAATTTAAAAAATGATGTTTTAAAAATCTTCTTTGATAAACCTTGTTGGATAATGAAAGAACTTTGTTTTAAGTAATTATGTATGAATGATACATATTAATACATATTTTTATTTTATGTTAATGAATATTTTTATGTGTTAATGAAGTTTTGATTAGTATTGTGTATTAATGAATTTTATATCATATTAATGAATGTTATGTGATTGTAGTGATTGAATGTTATAGTTCATAAATGGATGAATGAATGAATGAAGTACATAATTAGATGATAATGGGTACTTTAGATTGATGTTAGGGGGAGGGAGGTGAGGCCAAATGAGCTTCCACCTTCACATGGTTGGCCTTGTTAAGTAGAGAATATTATAGTATTCTTGAAACCAAGTGAAGCTCAAATTTGTTAAGTCTTCAAACACGCATCCCAATTCTCTTTAACAAGACTGAAGTTTTTTCGCTTGTAATAGTCTCATTGCAGTCATCTTTTGGTTCCTTGAACATATAGTTCTTGCTTAATTTAAATCCCAATTATTAGATATTTGTCCACATTGGAGTTAGTTTGGCATAGAAACCTGCATATTTTATTATATATATTTAGTCAACTGAAAGCAATGTAGAAAGCATTCACATAGTTGATGTCTAACAAAAGAAGACAAGATGCATATACTATTTAGCATGGAAATCCTTGTAGGTGAATTGTTTTGTATGTACACACACACACACACATATATGTATGTATGTATATAACTTCAAACAAATTTTTAGTTTGAATTAACAAGAGACGCCAACCTCAAATCCTGCAATGCAGAAGGAACTGACCTTTGAAATGCAAAGTGTTTATAATGTAGGTAGATTTTCCTTAGATCTCCTTCAAGGTCTTCAACAAATTTGCCTTGTACTTATGAATAATCCACTAAGATTTGAAATAGTGTTTTTCAATAAATGCTCTAAACTTGGAATATACCTTCATAAAATTTTTGCCTTAGATCTACTCGTAATATTCAAAATAAGCCTTCACATGTCTGTTTACTTAGGTCTGATTTAGGTCTTCCACAAATTTGGCTTATAATTATGCTCTTAAATCTCTTAAAATCTTCTTTGTATTCAAATAATATTTAATGAATTGATTGATACAAATTTCCTCATACTTGAATCCAAATATCATTATCATTGTCAAACATAACACAAACATAAAATCATTTTGGTTATTCGCTTGTTATACAAGTTAGTCTTATCTTTTTGGTTTTCACAAGTCATGCACTTATGCATCTTTGGGATATCCACAAGCTATTAGAGATGTTTGGATGGTTCATGTCCTTTTTTTTTTGTGTTGTTTGTAGGGTTTTTGCCATGAAGTCTAAGGACAAACATGTTGGATGTTTGTGATAGACATGTCCACCTATAAAAGAAGTATCAAATGTAGAAAAAATGTGAAGAAAAAGCAATGTTCATGACTACCGCTGCACATATCTTTACCCTTAATACCCATATGCTTAGATGGATTGGCTAACATTCCTTTTTTTATATATGTTTAGAACTCCGTCTTAGAAGCTCCAAAATTATATGGGTTTTGTTCAATCCTCTGATAATTTAGAGATATAAATGCTTTTTTTTGTTTTTAAGTCCAATCCCTCTTAATACAGTCTTTGTTGTTAATCCCTCTCTATACAATGTCTTTTAAACCCTCACAGGTAGCTTCAAGACCTCCTTATTACTATCTTTAAAAACTGTTATTATGTTCAGGACAAAATTTATGGGAAACATGGAATTATTGCACAATTATCTATTATATTAAATCCTCCTTTCACAAACAACATCCAAATTTACAAGTAATTAAATAGTTATGGTCCATATAAATTTTGGTACAAGATATAATATTCATATGTGGAAACTCAAAAATGAAGTGGATTCAGTAGGTTTGTGCTTTTTGACAAATTACATGCAGCAATTCAGTAGCTCTCTTTGCACTGTCCTATTTTCCCTTATGGGTAAGTATTATATGGTGAAGTATTGTGGGCATTATTACATCATCAATTGGAAAAATATGTAGAAACACATGGTGATATTTATGAAATATTATCTTTGTTTAGAGTCTTCTTACAATGTCATGTTCATTGGCAGTAGGTAAGAAGATATCACACACAAAGAGTTATCAGTTAAGAAGAGGAGTTGTTTTATCTAAATCCTTTGAAGTTAACATCACCATTCTCAAGAGCAACACCAAATCTTGGGTATGTTCTCTTCTTCTTTCTCTATAAACACTTTTTTATTAGGGAAGCACTAGTTTTTGTCTCTTTTTCTTTCTCATTATGCGTGATAATGAATTCATTACCTCTTTGAGCTTCTTGAAGACCTCTTGGGAAATGTCACTCCCATGAGAATTTTCACTTTGTAATCATATTAGTTATGGGAGTTTTTGGTTGAGAGTAAAATCCTAACAAACCTCCTACATTAACTATAAAGGCCAAAGCATCCCCTTAACCATGTCAATTCAATTAGTAAGAGGCCAATCCAAAATGGTTTGGATTTTTTATTGATCCACCTAAAAACTTTGAGCACTAATAACAAGGCACAAGTAGAGAAAATTTATAACCCCAACCTAGCACTAGCCCACTTCTTTAAAAATATCCTATTGCTCTACTATTCCAAGAGCTATATTTAAATGCTTTAGATGGTATTGCTATGTTATGTGTAAATCAATATATCATAAAAATAAAAATAAAATCTTACTTGATTATTGATTGGCAATGGGTACATGACAAGAAAGTCGTTAGAGCATTTATCAACCATAAGCTAGTCACCAAAACTCGTAGTGCCCAAAACAGAATTTGAATGTTGTCTTGTGCACATCCTCATTGTACACATGGATTTAACGATATCCTAACTTGAGATCAATCTTTAAAAAATAGATTGATCCATGCAACTCATTGATAATTGCTCCATGCAACTCAGTGATAAGCCATTCATCATGAGAGACAAATACCTATTCTTGGTGGTAGACAAATACCTATTCTTGATGATTTTCCCACTCAAGGTTCTGTGGTCTATGCACATCTCACATACCATCTTTTCTCTTTAGAAGCACCACATATGATTCAAAAGAGCTAGAACTTGGCCTGATGTGATCCATCTCTAGCAATTGCTTTGTAATGTTTTCTTTTTCTTCTCTATACATCTGTGGATGGTAGTAAAGGATGTTCATGACAAGCTGAGAACCTATTTCCAACTCTATGATGCATTAAAATACCCTATCCAATAGTAATCCTAGAGACAAATTACTAAATAGCACATTATGGCTATCCAATATTATATGAATGTTATTATGACAAATGAAGCTTACCTAGTAGACATGCCTTTTACTAGAGAGCGGTTGGTTACATATGCAATTTTTCCCTTGTGGAGAGTCCTCTCCATCCCCTAGGAGTGACCACTCATATTGATTAATCAAAAATTCCTTTAGGCACCATGTCTTTCCCTTTATATTTAAATTTTAATTCCATAGACTGATAATATTGTGTAAAATCTCTAACGAATGCAACCATTGGCTAGTTCTACAAAAAAAAGTTTATAAAGAAATCACCACACTGAAATTGTTGGATTTTTATTGACAAAACATGCTAGGCTGCATTAATTAACAATAGCATGCAACCGCTTGCAAATAACCTACAACAATATGCAGTAGCTGATGAGAAGTTCTCTAAAACTAACCCAATGTTTACTCTCTACTGCTATTTACTATCAAGGCATCTAAAAGGTCTAGTTTCGGTGAGGATCCACTAAGACTAAAAATATATAAGGGTTATGTTGATTTTATTGCGGAGAAAGTAAAAGGTTTACACACAAGATGCCTGAATGTACGAGAATTCTCTGCAAGCTTGCCATGTCTATTTCACTTGGAAATTCTATTCATGGTATATCAATTATCAAGTGCATGTGAAAAATCTAAGATGGCAGAGATTACATTTTTGGCTTTAAGCAATGTGAGTAGTCCTCCAATAGAATTTAACAATACACAATTGGCTTGTTGGTCTTTGTTAGTTTCTAGACTAATGCTAGTCATTCGGCACATGATTCATTATTTCACTACCTTTCCATCCTCGCTAATGTTTCAAATGAGGAATAAGTTGAGGTAGGGTTCACAGGGAGAAGATCTTCATCTATTCAAGGGTGTGGGACATCTAGGACTAGAATCATGGGTTTACCATGTAGTACAAAATGTTATAAATTTGAATGAGGGGATCATAGGAGAGAAAGGAATGGATGATCTCTCTTTTCAATGTATTGATGTTAGTGGGATTTGTAATTCGAGTATCATAGAATACAATGTACTTAAATATTTGGGTTTGGATTGGCCTAATCTGTATTCTGTGATTTCATGCATTTTGGAAGCTTGGCAGGGTAAGACACCTTCCCAAGTGGAGGAGCTTATACTAGAAAGGTACTATTTTATTCTTGGTTGGAGCACTTTATGTGATGTTGGATTTGAGGTAGTCAGTGTTCTACCTAGGAAAGCTGAACCTGAGGGCAAGTTGCTAGGAATTGAATGCTTCATACATTTTAGCAAAAAATTTTGCAATAACATTAATTTGGCACATTGTGGAGAGCTATCGCAGCTAAAAAGTTTCCTTTTGGAAGTACTTTCTACTCAGCAAATGGTGCATAAACAGGGCAATTTGAATGAGAAGGGTTGGATTTTTTTGAAGCATGGAGCATGGCTATCTCTAGTCATATCATTACTTGAAGTGGGCTTGTGGAAAGTGTCCTTGGGGAGGGGGGATGTTTCAATGGATGATACGCCTTGGATAGAACAGACATATAAGGATACTGCATTTCTCACACTATCTGAGCAGTTTATTTCTCATATAATGGAGGAAGGGAAAACAAGTTTGGTGTTGAACATTTTAACATCCATTTTAAGCATGTATGTTGAAGCAGTACAAGATGTTGCACTTGTTGTTCTTGATGGTAAACAGTGTAAAAATGATACACGATTTTCTATAAATTTACTCCTTAAATCAGGGTTGGATAAGTCAAAGGAGGAAGCACTCTTGGAGAAGCTTGGAGCTAGGTTTGAACTAATTAAATCTATATATGTAATAGTGTCAAGTTTGGCAAGACTTGTGAATCAAGAAAATACAGGGAATTTCAATAAATTTTTCTTGAGATCTTTATTGCATGGTTTCCCATCACACGGTCACTCGGGGAGTGTGGTATTAGTATCAGCTATCCTTTCAGTGGAAGGTATTTTGGATACAATCAAAGAATTTCTCAGGACAAGGGATGCATTAGGTAAGGTTGGCATGGAGTCAAAAGTTTTAAAAGCTTTGATCAATGTTACAATGATCATGAAGTTTGACAGACGGTTTGAGGGTATACACGATAAATGTGAGGCATTCCTAAATTATTTGATTCCCAAAAATGAAGAGAGGCACATCTATGTTGATCTATTTGTAATCAAGCATATGGAAGGTTTAGTAAGTGAAATGAACTCGAAGGATATATATACTTAGCTATACAAGACAATGTAATCACAAATGCAGATGATATAGTGGAATGTCTTAGGGTGGATCCGAATAAGCTTGATGTGCTTAAATATTATTTGGTTCATGTTGGGGAATCAAATATGTTGAACAAGTTGAAGTTAAGAAATTTTTTGGGAGAACATGGCAACCTTTTAGCTCTTGTTGATTCTTTGGATGGATGCCATAGTGAATCATTAAATGTAAAGGTGTTGCAGCTTTTCGTCAACCTTTTGACTGACGATCCTAGTTATTTCAACATAAAGTAGGATTTGCAACGAAATTTTTTATTGATGGATTTGCCTACTTTGGCTGGATGGTTGGAGAAAAGGTTGTTAGGATATACCATTATATCATCATCAGGTATTGCATCAACACATGGAATTTCCAATTCAATAAGGGACTCAACAATTGCTTTCATAAATGCTCTTTTGTTACCATCATCTCATTTAAAATCTAGAGAGCTTCTTGATCATTTTCTAGATGTAATGCTTATCAGTCTAGAGAAAGCATTTGTGTCGTTTGATATTTCGAGTGTGAAAGCCTACTTCAATTTCTTAGTTCAGCTGGCAAATGGTGAGCCTGCCATAAAGCATGTTGTCAAGGGTGCAATTAATATAATGGTCAAGCTATCTTCTTGCAAAATTCAACTTGAAGGATTGAATTTTATTTTTGGCTTCCTGATATCTGTGTTGGTTGCATGTGGTGCTAACAAACTTGTTTCGAAAAAGTCCACAGAAAAACCATGGTCAAATACTAGTTTTAGCAGTGGATCTACTATCTATAAGTTGAAGTCAAATGTTACTAAAAAGAAAACAGATGGACTAGTTAATCCAATCAATCAGGGAGCTCAATCTGCCACAATGGAGTGTGATGCCACATTAGCAGATGAAGATGAAGATGATGGTATGTCAGATGGTGAACTAGCTAGTATGGACAAAGAAGATGATGATGATAGTAATAGTGAACACTCACATGCTCTATTATTGCCCCTGTTGTTGCATTACTAAAAAGGCTTCTATTTGCTCCTTATGAGGCAGTTCAGACATCCTGCAGGTTTCTGCTTTGATATTCAAATATGCTTAATTTGTATTTTCTTTAGGGAAAACTGACTCTTTTGGGATAATTGCATTCGCAAATGCCTAAAATTCTTTATTTTTTGTTCTCTTCCAGCTTGGCCATGTCTTGTAGGTTTCTTTAGGTTCCCTTCCCAAAGAAGACAATGTTGGCAACAAATGATGTGACAGAGAATTAAAAAAAAATTCTAGTTCCTTCAGACACAAGTGTTGTCATTCAAGGCAGTGGCCAGGGGATTATTGAAGAAGATACCAATACTTCATTTGTTCAATATTGTTGTGATGGTTGCTCAACTATTCCCATTCTTAGGTGGTGTTGGCATTGTAATGTTTGCCCAGATTTTGATCTATGTGAAGCCTACTATGAGGTGATGGATTCAGACAGGCTTCCACAACCTCAAGAGATCATCCAATGTCAGCTATTCCAATTGAAGTTGATTCAGTTGCAGTGGATGGGAGTGAGATCCAGTTTTCCATGGATGAAATGAGTGAGGAAAGTTTATTGCAAGTGGCAACTGAAATTAGTTTACACAATTCACCTCCATTGGATCCCCCAATGGAAACAAATAAAAGTAGAGATTTTCTTGTTACTGCAATGATACAAAAGTAGTTCACAAGGCTTGAAATGTGGTAAAACTAAAGCTTCAAATGTCTACTTATTCATGCACCATAGTGAAAACTTAAGTAGGTAATCTACCAAAAATGAACAACGGTAAGTAAATACAATAGAGATTTTTAGAAGTAAAAATTATCATTTTGAATTGCTAAAGACTCTTTATAATTCTATACTTTAGATTATTTAAATAATTTGAATAGCTAAACTCCGAACTATAAATTTTTAAAATACAATTAAAACAGTTGCTCAAAAATGTTGTCAAAGAAGTTGAATGAAATTAGTACTATCAAGTTGTCAAAATTGGAGACTTCCCACATGCTAGCTTCTATGAACAGTTCTGAAAACTCAAGCCTATTAATGACCAAACACATTCCAAATTTTCCTTGTATTATCATTAGATGGTTTTATCATAACCACAATCCTATCTTTACCTTACTGTCAAATCTGGACAACAACTCTATGCATAAATCTTTGCTGCAGAACTTTACTTTGCACATTCTGATATATTAAAATTCAATAGCAACTTTATAAACTTACCTTGGAGATTCCTATACTTATTCAATTTCATTCCCTATTCATTCTTGGAGGACCTTCAGAACAACTTCTATATTGAGGAGAAACTCAACACGTAGAAAATTTAAGGCAATTAAAAATAACTCATTCCTATTGTACTTTGGAAAATAGTTTGTCACCGAGCTCTTGCATCCCATTAAAAGATACATCAATCTGCATGCTCAAAAACAAATATTTTTCATCAAACCCTCAAACAATGTCTTTCAGTTCCATGTAGAAAAATCTAACCATTATCCATTTGGTCAATCTGCACAAACTCGACACTAATGATATCTAGCCCCAAAACTTGGATTATCTTTTCCAATATGGAAATCTAAGGCAATTAGTTATCTTGACCCTTGATTGAACTTTGAAGTACAATCTCCTTCAACATGCATTTTTTTTTGTAATGACACCGTGATTCGACTACATTTAAATATGTATTTTTTGATCTTGAAATGAGATGAACATGATTGTGTAGATAATTTGATTATTTATAAATTTGCTAGATTTGATACACACTCTTTGTTGGATTGCAGGAGGAGGCAAAATAGTTTTGAGAAATCTGAGATTGGTCCAATGGAAAGTCAATTGAAGGAAGAAAAATAAACTAGAATTCCTTGTGACGTGGTGGGATCTACAACTTGAACTCTCAGTTAATTAGTTTTTATTGATTTTCCTGTCAAAAAATTTAGATTTCAGGTAGAGAATCTATAATCTCAAACATAAATTTGAGTGTTATAAAAAATAGTTGTACTATGTACTATGATAATTATATTTTCTTATCAAGAATGTATTCGTGACACTCAATTGCAATTACATTTTCCTCACTCCAAAACTTGATAGAACAAAACACCAATGATTCTCATAATTTATAATTATCATCCTCTTATCTGAGCAAGAATTATAAGATATCCATCATTACCTCGGTGGTTGTCTTTGTCACAGATAGTACACCCAAGCTTTGGATTCCTTCAATTTTCTGGATTTTTTTACAAGAGAAAGTACCCATCGATGTACTACAGAGCATGAAGCTTAGGGCATATTAAAATAGTTTTCCACAACACACTGACCGTAGTCTTATCAAATACTTCATTACTAATTATTATAGGGGCCATGTCATCCTCAAAAGTCATTCAGGTCTTCTTCACATTGTCCCCATGAATTGTAACAAACCCCTCACTCGCAAGGTTTCTAATTGCATTATGAATCTGAAATTGAACAACATAACTCATAATGTATTCATTTCCCCCAAGAAAATGAAGCTGGAAATAGCTTGAAATTTACCCACAACAAAGAATTACTTACATCATTCAGGCTAACTTCCTTGGATCCCTATTTGTGCATTTCCTCCATCAATTGTGATTGCATTCATTCATATCTGGTTAGGTGCTATACCAACAATTTTCTCAACACTATTTAGGGTAGTATAAAGAAAGTTACCTTGGTAATACGGGTTGATGGTCCCCCTGCCTACATCCTTTCCATGATAGGAATCCTCAATGATGAAATAAGATTGGCTTGTCTCATTCTTTCACTGGCTGAGACTCCCATGTTTATGAGATCCATGTCAATGGCCCCTATAACCATGACACTCAAATGAATTCAGTGGCTTCCAATTAACATAGCTCTTTCAGAGCTGACTAATTTTTTGATGATAATGCATTCAATATAAAACTAAATGAACTGACAATCCTCATTTCCAAAGATGCACAATGGTTACCAGTTGAATTATCGGTGGCAGATTGTTGAAGAGCAACTTCAAGAAGCCAGAATGATTCTACCACATCACACCTTTCAACCTGCAGAATTGGAATGTAAGATATCTTTTTATTGCCTCAATCTAGCTTTAAAACATTCAGGAATGTAGCCCACTTTTGTCTACATAGGATTTTCTTACCCACTCAGAGAATCTGATGTGGGCAAGGGCTTCACTTATTCTTATTAAGCTTTCAATTTGGTGTGGAGTCATTGTGATAACCTATACAATTCATTCAAGAGAACAAGTTAACATAACATGAGAATTGCCCTGCATCTAGATGCATTCTTCAGTAGAAGTATGAGATATACTTTTACTTTTTTCACGTGTGTAACTTGTAAGCATACTATATAGAAATTGAATTTGAGAATATATTGAGCTAACCTTCTTGCTACTGCCAAGGAAGTTTCCCTTACTATGAATTTCAACATAACCATGAATCAAATCTTCTACTACCTCATCAGATATCTTAGGATGTATATGTTGTCTTGCATAAGTGATTTACGAAGTGAGAGTCGGGAGGTCAAATGCATCCAACGTTTGGTCCTAGAATCATAATGTAGTTCATATCAAAAATATTAGGTCATTGGACCCCCCATTAATTACTACATAGTATTGACCAAATCAGAACTTACCTCTGGCTCGTCATAATGTAATGCAACAAGATGCCTTGCAAGGTGCCTGTTCGTTTGTTCATTAGCTTTATCAAGCACTAGGTAGATCAAATCAAACCTACAGGCATTTTTTGTGATTCTTTTATACTTGAGTGACAACAAATAAATTCTCTAGCTTGAATTCTAAACCAAACATACTCCACCTAGAAAGCAATGTTGGAGGAAGTTGGATATTTTCAATCACTAACTATCTAGGGTTGTAGCATGAACCACTAGGATTGGCACAAGCTAAAATAGATGTTCTTGCATTCAGAGATGCTATGATCCCAGCCTTTGCAATTGACACTATTTGTTGTTCCATAACCTACTTCAAAGGAATGACCAGAGATTGATATACAAGTCAACCAACAGCATAGATTACGAAGTCAAGAAACCAGTAAAAGCACATAATTCGAAGAGCTCAAAGAAAAATCACACCACATGTAACATGCTATGAGCATTGTCTGACATCTTGTCAAACTCGTCTATGCAACAAACACCCCTATCACTCATTACCAATGCTCCACTTTCTAGAACCTATTGAGTTCAAAGAAATAAGCAGTTTATATGGAATAAATTGGTAGGTAGGAGTGGGGGAGTAGGCAGCCCAAAGAGCTCAATGATCAATAAATTGAGTTAATAACTTACTGTTTCACTAGTTTCAAGATCCTTTGATACATAAGCAGTCAAACCAACCGCAAAGCTTCCACGACCACTTGTATAAATGCCTTGAGGAGCCAACTTATGCACATACTGAAGTAGTTGAGACTTACTCGTACCTAGATCCCCAACAAGCAATATGTTGATATCACCACGAAAAGTAGTGCCTGAAGCTAGTTTTACTATAGTTCCCCTGAAAAGTTGTTTAAGAAGCATAATGGTTAACATACGGTTCAAAGAACATGCAAAAAATTACCAATTAATCAACCAAGAATTCAAAGAAAGACACCTAGCACAAGAGCCCTTTCTTTACATCTTCTAGCTCCCAAATACCTAGAGCTAAGGACCTAGTTAGCCTCTCATAGATATTGGGCATGCAAGATAGTTCTTTCAACTTCTCAATTTGGAAATTGGCAGTCAAAATTCAATTTTGGAGCTTGCAAAATTCATGTTATATACAAAAGGTAAAAAGTATGAGTTTATACCTTAGCTTCATAATCAGTTGGTGACATATCACCCTCTTGAAAAGAGGAAAAACTATCACTATTGGTATCACATTCCATTGGATCTTCGGCTCACAATCTTGTCTTGTCTGCCTTTTTCAGATGAAGGCAATCGATGTAGGTTTGCACCAGCAAATGATTTACACATTAGAATTAGAAATAATAGAATAAAACATTAAGGTCCTCATTTCCAACTTAAATGGACTAAGATAGGCTTGAGAGCTTTGCTTTAAATAGAGATTTCACAATCCTTTGGTTTGGTCCCACTCTAAATATCATAGCTCTAAAAATCCTAGTAACCTACAAAAGAAAACCAATGTCAACCTTCAAATGCTAACGTATGGCAATAAAAATGAGTGTAGAATTCATATATCATGTAATGTCAGACACACCTCGATTTGATCACTAGGTTTGGCCGCATCAACAAGTTTTTCATGCATTAGCAAGCTAACAGTGTGCAGGATTTCCCCCTCTGTAATGCCAGCAGGTGTTTCTTACAGCCTTACAATCTGCTTATTAGAAAACCTAACCACAAAATAAAAGGATATAGTTTTCTTCAGAGTCTTGAAAATGCAGCTTTAAATCATGCATAAACTAAAATCAACAAGTTCCTACCTGCATCTATTATGCATCAATGCCAAAGAATTCATAGCAGCACATTCTGGCCTTGCACAACATGTAGGTTCATCAATCTGACCTGAGCATTTAAAGCATAAAATAGGATGTGAATACAAATCTAGCAAAAACACTTTTAGACAGTAAGTACCATTGTACATAGTGAAGCAAAGATATGAGATTTTTTTTTAAAACATGAAATACATTTTACAAAATTCAATAGAAGATTCTCATGGAATATGAGAATAAAATTTGGTGTGAAAGTTCTCATACAAGGATTTTTTCACACTAAAAAAATGTTTTCTCTCATATATAGCTTTCATCAAGCAAACATCTCAATGTGAGAAGAACCTCATGTACGGTGTCCTATTTGTTCCAATTAAGTTGTAGAGAGCAAATCAACAGTGGCCATGTCACAATAAGGAGTAAGATCTTATTTGCAAAATCCTAGAATCTAAAAGCTTTTGAGGTCACTTTCATAAGCATGAATATGTTTAAAGCCATAGATTCTCCGCCACAGTTTATGCAAAATAGAATTGAGAAACAAACATAACATACAATGAAGACACAATTAACTGTTATATTAAGAGTTCAATTGCAATCCAATGAATTACCTCTATCAACAGGTACTGGTGCTAAAGCATATCCACAAACAAGGCACCTAAAGAATGCTTCTTTGATTTTTGGTATAATTGAGTTGCACCGAATTATCATTCCTTTGATTGAAACCATCTTCTCAATATCTAGATTTCAAAGACAACAAAACCCCCTTATTACATTTTTCAAATAGCATTGAACAATGAAGACATAACTTTAAAAAGAATTGCCTACCTGATGGATTCAAATCTTGCATGTTAACTGTATCTCTAAGATTGAATATTCTTGCTTGAATGCAATGGTAGTTATATGTAAGTCTGAGGCATATTTATGTGCATAAATAAACAAAATCTGAAACAACAAAGTCATTAAATGAAAACATACTAACTGACAAAACATATTTTTCCAAAAATACAATTTAGTCACCTATATGTGCTTCTCCCACAAAGGCTTGAGGTGAACAGCTACATCCATCAATACAATGTCAAAAATGGCGAGAACTTCAAGAGGATATCTGACCATCTTGCCATAAACTTCTTCATCATATTCGAAGATGTTCATTGCATCAATATTGAGCGAATCACCTTCGACTTCCATTGTCTAAATGAGAAATCAACTAAATGAAGTGAATACAAAAGCAAATGTGCTCAACCAATAATTTGAAATGAGACCAGATGGTAACCATAAGAAGCCAACAAGGAAAAATTTGAACCTATTCCAAGAGCCTCATGTATTTCCCCTCAAGGTCTAAAGGATCATCCCTAAAATTCCTCAAAAAGTGTTGAACTGCTTGATTGACATCTTGAACACTTATGTTTGTGCCCCAAACAAGCATAGGGGGGTTGCCATCAAGGTCACCCTCGGAAGACTGGGGCATCTAATTATAATAGCCAAAAGAGGTAATTAATGTGTGTTTCAACATAACATATTATACAAATTGAAAAGAAACAATTGACTCAATTGATAGGCAGTTCTCTATCCAAAAGTTTTCTTGGTACAAGGAAATATCTTCAAAATAGGTTTCTTTAATGTAGAAGGCACCAAAAGTTGGTGCATAGGCATCTGCTATGCCGATTCCCTGAGGAGGTAGTTGCTTGGATAGTCAATGTGGACCACCCATTGAGGTTTGTAGAATAGAAGGGTTGTCTGGTATGACCCATTTGACAGGTGCCTGGGAATCTCCATGGTTGAACTAACCCAGAATCTAGGTGTGCAGGCTAACATACCATTAATATAGTTTTTAATGCTTCTCACTAACAATAAAGCATGTTTTATTAGCCCATTATTTAGCTGGTTCACCTTTATTACTTCAAACAATCTGATCCAATGTTTATAATAGTAGAGTTATGTTTATTAGAATATGATACATTTTCTATTTTGTTATGTCCAGGTTACATACTCCATATTCTTAATATATGGTTCAATTTCTTTTTAACTAGTCTAGTTTTAATTGCTTTAAAAAAATATAAATGACTATTGTTTGGAATTATCGAGTATAGATTAACCCAGACTCTGCCAAAGGCCATAAAGCATGACGAATGGAAACTTTACACATCTAGAATTCATGACATGAATGAAAACTATACACATCAGGAATTCATGACGTGAATGACAATCTTCATCCATATAATGTTATTTTAAAATTTAGGACTTTGTCTTGTTATGTGTTGTGATATATAATTAATATTTTTTGAAATTGCAAGAAGAAGCTTGCACAGAGACTTTTGTTTGATAAAAGTGCAAATGATGATCATGAAAGAAGCATATTGACAAAGCTGAAGCAATAGTGTGGTGGTCAGTTTACTTCTAAAATGGAGGGAATGGTATGTTGCATCATACATAAATAAAAAAACTCACTTTGATTCTTATCAATGAAGTTAATCTAAGTGTAAATTGTGTAAAAATCTGCGTGCTTGTATGTAGGTCACATATTTAACATTAGCAAAGGAGAACCAAGGGCATTTTGACGATTATCTTAATGAAAATTTTCAAGCACATCCTAGCATAGACTTGACTATAACAGTTTTGACAACTGGGTTTTAGCCGAGTTACAAATCATTTGATCTTGACCTGCCAGCCAAAATGGTATTCCCATTTTTTATATAGTATACCTTTTAAATTTGCCAATTTCTGAAGCAGTTTAATATTTTGACCTTTGCTACTTAATGCAGGTAAGATGCGTAGAGGTGTTCAAGCAATTCTATCAGACAAAGACAAAGCATAGAAAGCTTACATGGATATAATCTCTGGGTACTTGTAATCTTAATGGGAAGTTTTACCCTAAGCCTATGGAACTTGTTGTTACTACTTACCAAGTAATTGCCTTTTTGGTTGATTACTGGCTGACAATTAGATTCTTGATTCATATAAAATGGCATTATAGGTCATTTTCTACTGATCATTAGTGGGAATTTCTTCTTCCAGTTTCCGGTTAAGAATTAGTTGGGTAGGATAAGTTAAAGCAATGGTTAATGTGATTAATTTTTAATAACCATACATTGATAATTTGATTCATTTTCTACTTATGCTATCTATTTAAAGGAAAACTAAAATTAATGTGTTATAGAAACCATAAATATGCAAAGTGAATACATCACATTTATCAGTGTCAGTTTCCTTGATATATCTAGAATCCACTTCTTTTTCCTTGTGTAACTTACTCTATGGTTATGATATGTAGGCATCAGCATTCTTGCTATTCAATGCATCTGAAAGGCTAAGTTACTCAAAAGTGAAGACTCAATTGAATTTGACCGATGAAGATATTGTCAGATTGCTACATTCTCTTTCATGTGTGAAACATAAAATTCTCAATAAAGAGCCAAATACAAAAACTGTGGCACAAACAGATGTCTTCGAAGTCAATTCAAAATTCACTAATAAGATGAGGAGAATCAAGTTATGAACTTTGATATAACAAATTGTATACTATTTTGCCTATCTATTTTTAACAAAAATTAATGCATGTGGAGATCACATGGGAATTGGTTTCTACTTGATTGCAGATTCCACTCCCACCAGTGGATGAGGAAAAAAAGATGATTGAGGATGTGGATAAAGATAGACACTATGCAATTCTAATCAATAAATTACAAGTTAGCTGAAGATCAATGCTAATATGTTTTCTCATGAATCTTTTTCCAGGGTGTTGCTACTCGAACTCCTAGACTGATTTAACTTCATTTTAAAGTACTGGCATTTACTCCTGGACTGATTTAACTTCATTTTAAAGTACTGGCTCTAAATTTGTATTGATTAGACATCATTTTAGAGTAGTAAAGTTTTAATATGGATAATGTGGTAGCACAAGGTGATCAATGCCAATGGCAGTCACCTGGTGTTAAAGAAATCAAGAACATCTTAGAGGAGACTTGAAATATTGTATTGGCTATGTCATTTGTGGTTCTTCTGATAAGGTGTTAAATTGTTGATAGAAGCAACAAAAGTACTTCATCCCAGACAAATAGGTGTTGAAGCTCCGCTTCTTTTCCTCCAAATATGGTAAGTTTGAATGACACCAAATTTTTCTTTGCTTCAAGCGACTCGGAGTGGTGACTTGGTGAGCTGCCTCGGTGAGCTAACATGGCCAACGGACTTGGTGAGAAAACTTAAAGAGTCAACTTGGTGAGGTGACTTGGTGAGCATACTTGAACAGTTGACTCAGTGAGTCAACTTTGGGAATAGACCTAGCAAGATGACATTGTCAGTGGCCTTAAAGAGGCAACTTGGTGGGGCAAATTGGCAAGCCTACATAGAGAACCCCACTTGGTGAGACGAGACGGTGAGTCGACTTGGTGAGATGACTTGGATAGCTAACTTGGTGAGCATACTTAAGGATTCAACTCGTTGAGGCGACTCAACGAGGTGACTTGATGAGTGAACTCAGAGTCAACTTGGTGAGTGTATACTTGAACAATCGACTTGTTGACATGACTTGGTGGGGTGATTTGGCAAGCCCACCTAGCAAGTGTACTTGAATAGTTGACTTGGTGAGCCAAACAAGTGAGTTGACATGGTGAGTGGGCTTAGAGAAGCAACTCAGTAGGGCAACTTTGCAAGCACACATAACGAGCCAACTTGCCGAGGCAAGGTGGTAAAACCACTGGGCGAGCCAACTTGGTGAGCTGACTTAAAGAGTTGACACGTTGAGGTGACAAGGTGGGGGTGACTTGGTGAGATGACTTAAGAGGAAGAGTTGGTGAGTGAACATAAAGAGTCGACTTGGTGACTGTACTTGAATTGTCATCTTAGTGAGCTAACTAGGGGAGTTGGCTTGGCGAGCTGACATAACGAGTCAACTCAAAGTGGTGAGTTGGTGGGGCAAGTGGGGGTGACTTGGTGAGCTGACCTAGAGAGTTGGATTAGGGGGCAGACTTGGTGAGCGAACTTAGAGAGTCGACTTGGTGAGCATACTTCAATTGTCAACTTGGCGAGCTGACTTGGGGAGCCGGCCTGACAATCTAACATGGTGAGTGGGCTTAAAGTGGCAACTTGGTGGGGCAATTTGGTGAGCCGACTTAGCAAGGCCACTTAGAGACACGACATGGTGATTTGACTTGGTGAGTGAGATCGATGAGTAGACCTAAAGATTGACATTGATGAGGCACTTTGGTGGGGTGACTTGATGATCAAACTCAAAGAGTCAACTTGGAAAGCATACTTGAACAGTCGACTTAGTGGGGCAAGTTGGCGAGCCAACTTAGCGAGTCCAATCAATCAAGAGGAAATAGCTGAGAGCTTAGAGTGACACAATTTTTAGATGATCATATGAAATGAAATGGGTGTGTGAGTAGAAAGAAACTAGAAAGAAATTGTGTACAGATGAAGGCATGAAATGGATAGTTTTGGAGCAATCAGCACAGACACTCAACATTCAGTACATATCATCATTTGAGATCAAATGGGTGTATGAGATTATATGCATAGTGAATAATAAAGGAGGGAATTGAACCCTCCCTGAGGCTCACAGTTGTTGAGGTCCACTTCAGCAATGGCCCTACCTGTGAAATTGCCGTCTAAAACCTTTCTAATGAGATAATGTGTTATGAGCTCTTCATCAGTGGGATGGAACGTGAATCCAAGAGGCAGTTGTGCATCACCCATATGGGTGATGCACAACTGCCTCTTGGATTCACGTTCCGTCCCACTGATGAAGAGCTCATAACACATTATCTCATTAGAAAGGTTTTAGACGGCAATTTCACAGGTAGGGCCATTGCTGAAGTGGACCTCAATAACTACGAGCCACAAAAAAAATTTGACTAAGCATTGGTCGAAATTTTGACCAATGACATGTAGTTTTCTACCAAGCCTTGGTCAAAATTTTGACTAATGCACTACAGTTTTCTACCAAGCATTGGTCAAAATTTTGACCAATGCCCTGCAAATTTCTACTAAGCATTGGTCAAAAGTTTGACCAATGAATGGCAGAAAATGCGCTAACAATTTCCACATTTTTTGACCAATGTATTTGTCAAAATTTTGACCAACTAGTAGGTTGGTCTAATTTTTGACTGAAATTTTTTTGACCAATGTGTTGGTCAAATTTGGTCGAAAACTGGGTCAAAATTTCAACCAATAAAGGTCAAAAAATGAGCCCAAATGTACTAGTGGTAACTGATTGAGCTTGGTTGGCACTAGTTCCATCTAACATTTCCTTCATTAACCAAGTGAGCTTGGTTAACACTCATCTTCTATAGACTTTCCTTTGACACCTGAGTGAACATGGTAGATACTACCTTCTGAAGTAGGCAAACTCTTGATTGCCTAGTACCTTAGAAAATTGTCTTCATTGCCTGAGTGATCTTGGAAAACACTAACTGATAATAATATGACATTTGTGTAACATCAAAGACAATACACAATTAATCAATTGTATCCAACAATGTATGTATGTATGTATGTTTGTACATACATTTATATGTGTGTGTGTGTGTGTGTGTGTGTGTGTGTGTGTGTGTGTGTGTGTGTGCGCACACACACACATATGTATGTATGTATGTATGTGTATAAGAAAAGAGATCTTGACACAACAAAATAATAATAAAACTCACTCAACATGTAGCATGGCCATAGATGCGATGGCAACACTTATTGGTAAGTAGATTCTTCTTTTTCTCACTCATTTTTCATGTGTTTATTTCACTTGAACTATTATTTCTTAGAAGGCATTTTGTAATATTGGATTCATTTTATGCAAGAGGCAATGAGGACATTCCTGGATGTACCTATATTAGATGTATGAGAATCACTAAAGAATTGTGATGAATTTCTCATTAGCAATGAATACAAACTTCTATTGAGAGTAGCAGGAGGCAATGAGGACATTTCAAGTACTTCAAAGATTGATCATTTCTTAAATATTGTAGATTTTAATGGAGAATTTAGATTTTGGGGTGGGAAAATGAGCTTCCACCTTCACGTGGTTGGCCCTGATTAATAGAGAATACTAAACTATTCTCAAAACCAAGTGAAGCTCAATGTTAACCTTTGATTGCATGACAACTAACTATACAAATCTATTGGGTTTAGGCAATGCAGAAGGAGGCCATAGTTCAATATGCAATCTCAAATCATATGCATACAACAACATGTGGAGCTGAAAAAATCCAACAGGTTTTCATTTTTGTTAGAGGTCTTTAATTAGGTATTTTAAGTTATAGACCATCACAAACATTATAACTTTGACTCTTATAGGAAAGGGTAATTTCCTTAGCATGGAAGAAAATCAAGACTTTCTATGTGTTAGCTTGCTGAGGATATTATCTATTCCATAGCAGCTAGAGTTCTAACATTCATGATGGTCTATAATTTTAAAAACTTAATACACCTATTAAATAAATGTAAACGTGGTGGGTTTTTCTAGCTCTGCTTATTGTCCATGAATATAGAATGCACTTGCACATGCATTCTCGATTCAGGGTGGTAGAATCTTATTTTGGATGCAACAGAAAAATGACATGCACTAGAAGATGGGAAAATGATGTCACTTTTGCAAGTCTAGAACCTTTTTTATACTTTAAAGATTGATCCTTTCTTAAAGATTTTAGATGTTAATGAGGAATTTAGATGTTACGGGGGGCTGGTGGGACCAAATGAGCTTCCACCTTCACATGGTTGGCTCTAATTAAAAGATAATATTAAACTATTCTCAAAACCAAGTGAAGCTCAACATTAACCTATGGTTGCATGCCAACTAACTATGTGCATCTCTTGGTTTTAGGAAATGCAGAAGGATGCCATAGTTCAATATGCTATCTCAATTCATATGCATACAAAATCAGGTGGAGCTGAAAAAATTCAACAAGTTGCATTTTTGTTAGAGGTCTTTCATTGATTGGATATTTAGCTATTCTCAATGAAGTTTTGAATGGCCACAATCACACTTGTGTAGAGAAAACAAATGCCAAGGCATAGACTTAACCATTGTCTAATAAGCTATCTCTATCTCCAATTATGTTTTGTCCATGACAATATGTACTCCTACAACTAAAATTTGAAAGGAAAATACAAGATTAATTGACAAAATGAAATCTTTATGTCTTATAATTGAAATTTGAGTCGTGCTTCTTTTTTCACTTTATTTGACAACAAAATAACAATAACAATTTTTTTTCTATATTTATATTTAAATTATTCTTAATGTGTTTTATTTTCTTTTCATTTAAACCATCCAATTGAATTCTATTTACACTTCACATTTATTGCATCATTGTCATGTAAATGGTACTATAATTCAAATAGCTTTAAAGTTTTGAGAATAGAACCCTATACATTATTATATGTGAATGATAAGAAAAGTAGATTGATTTGATAACAAAAACATGCATCCACACAAATGCCACAACTATAAAGGATACATTGATATCAAATGACATGTGTATGACAAATGATTACAAATAGCCATTTACAGACATTTGTAAGAAGTGTCAAATCTTTGTCCCTTGTATAACATTTCTTATATTATTGAGCTTTGCATGTCTAACTTGGTCGTGTAGCCTTTGGGATTGCTTCAAATGACTGCTCTCAAGATGATCTAAAGCTAAACATATATTTGGCCCCTTTTGCCTATGGTCTTCAAAAGCAGATGAGCACTTGAATCCTGTTCACAGAACCAACTAGAAAAAAAGGTGTGAGTCACATTTAAATAAGAAATCTCATCTATAATATGGTTATATAAAATAAATTAGACTCTAATATCCCATGGTATTTTGTACAAAGAACATCCCGGTCATGCATAATTGATCTTCATTGCTGCAAAAAAGAACTGATAATATTCTCAGTAGTAAAAGGACCTCATTAGACAAGCAACAATTTCTTTTTTAATAGTTTGGCTATCTATCACAATTGCAACAACTTTTTCTAATAGATAGTCATTGCTCTTATAGCACATCTATCGCATACCTGTCGCACTTGTGATGGCCTATTTCGACGAATAGTCGCTGCTCCCACAACACAATTATTGCATACCCGTCGCACTTGTGAGACAATACTGAAAGCTTAAGCTATTGTAATTGTGATGGTCTACTATTACAATTGGGAGAACGTGAACTCTCTCCCTTGCCTTCTTCCAATTTATGATAGTTTTACCCATTGCAATTATGACGGATGCCCTTGCCCTCATAATTTGCAACAACAAAATTTTGACGGCCATCCAATGGGAGACAATTCATGGTACTATCCCATTGCCATCACAATTCGGGCCCAAATGTAATAGTGGAGAAGGAAGAATCAGCTCCATAGGCCCATCCATGTAGCTTCCTATTACCTAAATCTAGCATATTGTTTCCTTCCTCACCTCAAGGTGGATAAGGAGGCTCTAACTAGCCTATATATCATGATTCAAAGGTTGAGTAGTGATGAAAATGCCTCAGCTACAACCATTGAGATAGACAAATTCAATAATAAGGAACAGTTGATTTGTTCTAATAGGATAGCCATATAAGCTCACACATCATTATATCCAGGTAAAAATAATATATTCTTAAAGTTAATTATCATGGCTTATGCATTTTTTCTTTTAATTTTATAATTTTAAATTTGTTCTTGTAAATGGGACTAATTGTTTTTCTTTTCCCTTATTTTAGGTAGATGGTGGCAAATGTTTGGGCTCTCAACCCCAAATCTTCAAGAGATCGTCATTCATATTTTGAGTCAGCCTAGCAATGCTTCTACATGTGAACACAATTAGTCCATGTTTGAGCATATCTACTCAAAGAGGTGAAATAGGTGTCTCTGTAGAGATTGAATGATCTTGTATTTGTTCATTACAACCTCTGCCTTAGGACCAGCCAAATTTTTGGTTGTTGACTCCTCTTCGATCATTTTAGAGGAGATTGATCCACAGTTAGACTAGCTCATTGAGGCTACAAATGTACCTGTCTTCACTAAGGAAGAGCACAAGTGGGTTGACCAGGTAAATAAAGAGGCTAAGGTTGTGACCACATGGTAGAGGAGGAGACTAGAGCACGTTTAGGCACTAGCAAACACACATGTGCACACACATACATAAGCCCTAGTGATATTCATGCACCATCTCACATGTGGGAGCTACGGCTCATTGTTCCTCTAGGACCTACCTTAGACACCTTTGTAGTAGGCATACAAGATACTTAGAGGCTAATGTTGAGGTTACAACCTAGCTTGAGGATGATGATGAGGCTTATGCTAGAGGCTTGCTTTTTCATTTTCTTTACAGATAGACATATGTTTCATGGATCTTCATTTTCATACATTTATGAGTTGATGTCATTGGTTTTATGGATCTTCATCTTACATACATTTATGATTTGACAACATTTATAATTCAATATATCTATGTCATGGCTCATTATGATCCTATGATTTCTATTTACTTAAGCTACAACTTATATTTATATGTGTGATGGAATTATCAATTATGTTTCTTGTTTATGTCTGTTAGCTTCTATTTGATGATGTTATAGTGTATTAAGTTATATTCAATAAATGGCGGATGAAATAACTTTTAAATTGTTAAAATATTTAAGTTTCAAGAATTTTTCACTTTGTTGATTCGTAGGCAATTCATAGTTGGTTCACAATTCAAGTTGGCCTTGCCAATTCCAATCCAATTCTAAGTTTTGGTTCTTTGATATATATATACATACATTATATGTGTGTGTGTTTCTACATGTGTGTGTGTGTGTGTGTGTGTGTGTGTGTGTACACATATATACATATGTATGTATGTATGGATACATACATACATACATATGTATATATATGTATAAGTTTATTGTGAAGCTCATCTACAACGTTTCAAAAGGAAATTCAATTTTTCTTGGTTTCTTTCATTACAGATTATTTGGTAGGGCATTGTATCATCAAATAATCCATTCTTAAGTAATTAAATGCCTGTTTCGTTGCAAGTATAGGAATTGAGAATAGGAATGCATATTGGGAATAGGAATGGCTATTCCAATAACAACTATTTTTTGGAATGGACATGAACTTGTTTTAGTTGCAAAATGGGCATATGTATTCCTATTCCCTATTCCAATTGGCGCACGAAACGAAAAATAGAAAATATATTGCTAATTTCCTATTCCTATACCAACAATCAAAGGCCCTAAGGGTCTGTTTGGCTGTGGGAATAAGAATATGGGAATAGGAATACATATTTTGGAATTGTTATTCTATTTTACAAAATAAGAATACATATTCCTATTCTTGTTTGGTTCAGTCAGAATTTGATGGGGAATTCACAAACCCAAAAAATTATGTTTTTTAAAATAAATAAAACTGGAATAGGAATACGTATTCCAATTCTGCCTATTTAGGTGGAATTGCAAATGCTCATTTTTGCCCAAAATTGGAATATGTGTTCCTATTCACAATTTTGATTTGGTGCACCCAAACGGAAAATTTGAAATTTTAAGAATTTACATATGCCTATTCCACTCATATTCCCGTAGCTAGTAACAAAAAAAATCCACCAAATATTTTAAATGAGAATTCACAAAGCTAGTAACAATTCTACCACTCATAAGCCACAATTGACAACTTATCATTAAAAGTTCACATATATTCAAAGCTTCCATAGAACATTGAGTTAAAGAATATTATTTCTTTAATTCTCATACAAAACCTACTTTTTCTACAATGTAAAAGACACAACAATCCTAATTGCAGTTTCAACCACTTGTATCCTCCGCCTCAACCTAGCAAATCTAGAGTCTACTTTACTCTCCATAGTCTACTAGCCTTGGCACCTATGTATGGGAATGTCCTCTTCTATGATTGTTGTTCTTATCATGAACATTGTCATCAATATTGTCTTGGACTTTTGCATCCCATCTTGTCATTATTCCATGTGAATGTCTTTATGCCAAGACTCATCTACTTTCTCTTGCATTGTCTTTTTCACTGTGCCTCATCTAAGACTTGCCTTTTCCAAATGACTGTCATTTTCCTTTTGTGCCAATCATGACTATCCTCACCTTCTTAAATGATAAACCCACTTATCATAACTTCAGCATTCTTTACTTGTCGCAACGTTGATCTTCATATGGAGAAAGAAGGAAATAATTTGATAGGACTCTTTACTCTCTCTTCTCATCATCTTCTGTCATTTATTTTATGAAGATTACCTTGCATACCTGTGAAAGACATTTGAGACATGTTCTTCTTCAGCTCTGGAACGTGTATATCCTATTTCTCGTCCTACAACGTGACGCTTCATAGCAGCTGTGCGTTGTCCATGTTACAAGAGGGAAATGACTCCTTTCACACAAACCAAACGCTAGGAGCTCTCACAAGAAATACTCTAATCTTTCCGTGTAAAGTTGGTGTGGAATTTAGAGTGATTTAGGAAACTGTCCAAAATTTATGATTATTTGAAAGAAAGTTGTAATTAATATCAATTGTGTAACTTTATTGGTATCAAGTGTGTACTATTATTGAGATATCTGTATATAAGTATGAAAATAATTGTACAATTTTGAATTAGGTATCTTTAAGATAATTATTCCAAGGTAAAGGCATCGATTGTTAATTTTTTCTGTCGGAGGACTTATTCTAGCCTTAATTTTTGTAAGTGGCAAAAACTTATATAAAATGAATTAGGGTTAGGGATTTCATAATGTATGATGATATTATAGCTTCTTACACCAGTATTGAACTATAAGGGGTTGCAGATTGTAATCTTTGGATAATAATAATAGTATACTTGCTATTGGTGGACGTAGCCAAGGAATTGGGTGAACTATGTGTTCTCTTCTATGTGATTTATTATATTATGATATTGGTTAAAGTTGCATGTAATTGTTATTTGTGTCTATGGTTAATCCTAACAATAAACAAACGCATTGACATGGACAAAGGGCAAGGTGGAACTTATAAAGCCTATATACGAGACCTTGATGCAGAATGGCAAACTCCTTACCAATCTCTTTAGCTTCCTAGATGGACTCAACATTACTTTCCAAGGAATGGAGGAGGTAAAACGAAGTGGAAATGAGGTCATTATTTTCGAGATGATTGAGAAACGGAAGGTGATAAAAGTAAAAAGACAATAAACTTACCATTTAGCGCGTGAAATACTTCATGATGATATGCTAAAATGCTCAAGAGATCCTCTCTGCTATAACCTCCTTGCTGGCCATATGCTTGGAAGATTTCTCTCTATTATTAATATTTATGTTAATCTATTTATAAAGTCATAATTTTTCTTCATTTAAATCTTTTTTGAAAACCATCAATTTTTTTTTGGGCAACTTAAAGACTTTAACGCATTTATTTTATTGCATAATTTTTTAAAAGATACACAACTTATAACTGTCTAACAAAAATAATTATTTAAAAGAAAATGATAAATAACAATATTTTTATAATTATAAGGAAAAATATGCTAGAGACTTATCCACCTCCTATCTTATTATTTCGTGAAGCTCTTAATGTGTAATAATGTGAGTTGCAAATTAGATAAGTACAAAACCAAACCGATGGATTGATTTCAAACAAAGGCACTTTTCCATGCACATGCGTTGATTGTTGCTGGTTCGCATAATTTCAAAATAGGGCTGTCTCATAATATGCACTCTCAAATTTTCAAAATTATTTGCTTTGGAGGCCTAATAAGTTAAGTAGTAGGGGCTACCATTTAATACTCATAATTTTTGAGAAGACATTTTAAATTTATATGAGAGGATATTTAAAGTTCACATCCTCTTATTATTGTACTAAAAAACAAAATGTTTTGGCATTTGTTTTTGCTTTTTTAAATTGAATGATTGGAATTGTAATAACACTTTTCATGTCTTTTCACAATAAAATGTAGAATCTATGGATCAATTTTCTAAATACATATTCATGATTGATTTTTTTATTTTTTATTTTATTTTTAAATCATAATTCAAGCTTTAATAAAAATTAAAATATATCAAATATATATATAATTTTAGAAAAATATATTTTATATTTATGTAATAAGTAAAATGAAATAAATATAAGTAAATAAGAGATGTTAGAGCTTTAGTCTTAGCTAATGTAAAAGATTTAAAAAGGACTTTAAAATAATTTTTGGTTTAAATTTTTGAGTCATATAAATAGATTAATAGAAATTGTGTATTTTTTAACAATAAGATTAATTTTATAATTTGGGGACATTAAGATTTAATTGATTGATGTTATTTTGAGATTGAGACGAAATGAAAATATCCTTACAAAAAATAAGCTACATGGCTCAATTAATTTTGCATGGGGCATAATTTTGTAGAGGTTGAATCTAGAGTTTTGTACTTTTAAATATTTTTTAAAGAGTGGTTAAGCGACAAATTTCCACCCAAGTTACAAATATTGATTTTTTGATTAGTAACACATTAATTTGTAGCTCGTAAAAATTGTTGTCAATCTATGTTAGTAATGTAATTTTGTCCATTGTCAAACTTGAGATGGCAAAAAAATATTGAAATGTTTCCTTCATTTTTGTCTAATATATTTTGCTTCTTGATCTTGGTAGTAGCAAGAGGGGAGAGAAAAAACTCTTGGACCACATTTGATGTTTAGCAAAAGGAGAAAAGATTTGGAAAACTAATCTTAGGAATAAAAAGATTCATAATCTAGGAGAAGAAACCTTATGCTATAGTTTGAATATATGCTAGATCAAAATCATTTTCAATGTAATTTTCTTATGAAGTTATCTTTCTAATTAGTTTTGATCACATAATTCAAGAACAGTGACAACTCCTTAAGCCACACCTTGAAAACAAGTTTTGTGATTAACCAACGTTCTTTGACCAAAACTAACAAACTAGGGTTTGAATCTAAGATCATCAAGCTTCCATACATAGTTGTATATACTTTGGTTATAGTTTTGTAGTTATAAAATGGCCATAAGGTTTTTCCCTTACTGGGTTTTAGATTTGGAGCTTAGAGTGTGGTGTAGGGCACCTCCCCTTTATTGGCTTTTGTGAGTTGTTAAGGGTTAGTTAAGAGTTTGTGTGTGTTTAATAAGTTCCAATGGTCCTTGGAATTCAACTAGTCCTGATATGTTTGTAAAAGAGCCAAAATTGCTCATTAGGTCCTAGAGTCATCAAAAGTTGCTAAGGATGGGAAACTAAGGTATTTGGGTAACTGATAGGTCCTAGGAATCCTAACTAGGGTCTTAGAATAGTCCTAGATGGACCTGTTTGACCAAACGATGTAAAGAGCAAAATTTTCTCAAAAGTTGCAAAGTTGCTCAAAAAGTTGCAAATGATGGTTTGGACAGTTGTAACCACCCATGCTCAGGTATTTGAGTATGGGATACATATTTTGGAATGGTAGAATGTTTCTAGACAGATGAAACACACGTGAGCCTATTGTACAGATAATTTACAATGTTTTTCATTATTTTGCAGAGTTTAATGCCCTAGTATGACTATGTACAATTTGGGACAAATTATATGACTTCTTATTTTTGTAGAGTAGTGTTTCATCTTTATTTTTCATGTACAAACTTAATCTGAAGTTACAAGGTTGGTGAGTTGTGGAAGTTTTATTGGTGACTAGTCTGTGGTTTCCATTCACAAAGTTGTTGTCACATTAATGGCTCTAACCTGATCATCCACGTTGGAAAATATATGAAACCTTGTGCGATAATAGGTTAGACTCTATACATGTTCTTTTTTTTTCCTTTTCATTTTTTTGATTGGTTATCAAGTTATGAAGTGATGCCCTAGGCTGACTGTTGGGAGTAGGTGAGCCATGACAATGTGAAGATGTTATTGCATAGCACACCCATGATCAAACTAGGCCAATCCAATGGCATTTTTAGAATCCCTAGGATGTTACCTTGATATAACAAGTGGTTGGAAAGGTTATTTTGAAGTTTGAAAGGATTTAGAGGTCTTTTGGCAAAAAATGGTCCAGAGGCCTAAAAGATAGCCTAAAATCTGGGGCTTGAGGGTGAACAGGGTTGTGAGTATTTTGAGGCCCTATAAATTTGGATTCTAGAAGTGCTAGGTGATAGATTTCAGAATCCAAGGGTCTTCCATGAGGTTATTTGGAAGGATTTGGAGAAATGGAATAAAACAATGTTACTAGACCTAATGCAAATAGGCCTAATTATCCCTATTTGGAGATATATGAAACCTTGATGCAAAATGATAAACTCCTTACCAGTCTCTTTAGCTTCTCAAATCGACTCAAAATTAATTTCCAAGGAATGGAGGAGGTAAAATGAAGTGGAAATGAGGTCATTGTTTTTGAGATGATTGAGAAACAGAAGGTGATAAAAGTAAAAAGACAGTAAACTTACCTTTTAGTGTGTGAAATACTTCATGATGATATGGTAATATTTCTCTCTATTATTAGTATTTATGTTAATCTATTTATAAAGTCATATTTTTTTCTTCATTTAGTCTTTTTTGAAAACTTTTTTTTTTTTTGGCAACTTTAACACATTTATTTTATTATATAATTTTTTAAAAGCCTATATATGAATAAAAGTGTTGCTACACCTAATGCAAATAGGCCTAATTATCCCTATTTGGAGATAGTGATTTTGCAATGATTTTTGATGTGACCAAAGGTGTTAGGAAAGGTCAAGAATGATATGGAGGGTATCTACAACATTAGTAGAAACCAAGGAAGGTGAGAGAAAGATCCTAAGCAAGGGTTAGGGTTCTAAAAGAAGGAAGGGCTAGTAGTACTAGTGCCTTAATAAGGGATATTAAGTCTACACAATCCAACTATACCTAGGAGGCAAGTTGGGGTAAGAGTCATGGAGACTAATATTGGTGGAAAGATCAAGAAAACAAGAGCCATTAGATGGTTCAAGGATTAGATATTTAAATAAGAGTGGTTAAGTGGTAGAGCCCTAGCCCCTCTACATTAAAATGGTATCAAAGATAACTTTTAGCTTGGTTTATATTAGACATGGAAGATACCCAAGAGGTTGACAGTGTGCCACCCAAGGTAATGAGCAAGAGTGCCATAGTTTATTTGGTCAAGGATCTATTGACGAAGGCCAATCAAGTAGAGACAAAAAGTAAAAAGAAAATCACAAAATGGGGAGATGAGAGTGAGGAAGAAGATGAAAGTCTAAAAAGGGAGATATCTGACAAGCGTAAGAATCCAGAGATGGAGAAGGAGCAAAATTTTTTCTTTGATGCCTTTAAGTCTCTCAACAAAGACAGTATGGAGAATATTTCTTATTATAGTGGTAGCTTTAATGGAGAATTATTATTGGATTGGTTGGAGGCCATAGACAACTAGCTTTATTATAAAGAGGTACAAGAGGAGAAGAGAGTCAGTTATGCCAAGGCAAACTCAAGGAATCAACATTATTTTGGTGGAATATGATGCAAGATGATAGAGTAACAATAGGGAAGAAGAATATAGTGCCTTGGGATAGGATGAAGATTAGGTTGAGGGCACAATTCCTACCCACAGACTATGAGATACATATATATATATATATATATATATATATATATATATATATATATATATATATATATATATATATATATATATCAGAGGTTGTAGAACCTAAGGCAAAGGGATCTTACAGTGAGTCCCTACATTGAAGAGTTCAAAAAACTAAGCCTAAGAGCAAGAAGATGAGAAGAGGAAGTGGAAAGAGTGGCAAGGTACCTCAATGGGCTAATACAAGAGATTTACGATGAGATTAATATGATGGCTCTTGATAGTATGCATAAGTTCTTTTAGCTAGCCTTAAGGGTAGAAGACAAGGCTAGGAGAAGACATGATTCACAACAAAGGAGAGGAGGTAATAGAGGTTTTAGAGGCAGGGGCAACTTTGGTAGAGGACGAGGACCAATTAGGCCTGAAGAGACTCAAACAAATGATACTAATGGGGGTAATTAGAATAAGAGCACATTCTAGAGAGGGGGATATAAAGGAAGAGGACCACCTAAAGGTAGGTTGTAGTCTCAAGATAGAGGCAATTTAGTCTTCACTGGTAAGTGTTATAATTGCAATCAAGTAGGTCACACCATGGGTAGATGTCCTCAGAAGGGTTCCACCTCATCCATGGGGTAAGGGAGAACACAATTGGTACAAGAGGATGACATCCAAAGTATCACATCACCTATTTCCAAAGTACAACTAGTATTGGATGGTGAGAAGGAATTTGTTGAAGGTTCCTAATGTGGTAGAACCACCTCAGAGGAAGAGTTTGTCTAAGGCCACTTGTAGGTCACATAGGAAGATCTGGAGAGTGATAATGGACCTTGGATCCACTAAAAATATAGTATCAACAAAGATGGTAGATAAGTTGAACCTTAAGAGGGTACCCCACACCACTCCCTATAAGGTGTCTTGGTTGAATAAGGGCCAAAAAATAGTGGTGGTTGAACAAACATTTGTGGAGTTTGAAATAGGGGAATATAAGGACAAGGTGCTATGTGACATAATGCATATGGATTCTTGTCATCTCTTGTTAGGACATCCATGGTAGTATGATGTGAAGGCTATACATGATGGGGAGAAGAATAGTTATATGATCACCAAGCAGAGAAAGAAGTTTTAGATGGACCCTTTGATTTAACCTAAGGAAGAGAAACATGTGGAGGCAACTGTAATGTTATTAAGTGGGAAGGATTTCCTAAAGGTTATGAAGAAGGAGAAAGGAGTTTGTTGTGTCATAGTGGTAAGACCTAGGGAAGAAATTAAGGAGAATGTCCATGTGCCTCAAGCAATGTATCAGGTGTTGGAGAAGTACCATGAAATAGTGGATGATGGGCTACCTAGTGCATTACCACCAATGAGAGAGGTAAGTCATCAAAAAGACTTGACACCAAGAGAAAATCTACCTAACAAGGTATCCTACAAGATGACACCAAGTTAGAATGTTGAAATAAAATAAAAATACAAGATTTGTTGGAAAAAGGCCTCATAAGGAAGAGCTTAAGCCCTTGTCATGTACCAATTTTCCTTTCACCTAAGAAGGATGGAAGATGGAGAATGTGTGCTGACTCTAGAGAAATCAACAAGATCACCATTAGATATATATTCCCTATGCCTCATATTGAGTATTTGCTAGATAATTTGGGAGGATCTTGTTACTTCTCCAAGGTGGATTTGAAATCAAGGTATCACCAAATTAGAGTTAGGCCTGGTGATGAATGGAAGACATCCTTCAAGAAAAATGAAGGGTTGTATGAGTGGCTAGTAATGACCTTTGGCTTGACAAATTCCCCCAAGTACCTTCATTAGGCTAATGAATGAGGAGTTAGCAAACTTCATAGGTAAGTTTTTCATTGTGTATTCAGATAACATTTGAATTTTAGTAGGTCTAAAGAGGAGCATATGAGCACTTGGATATGATCTTGAGGAGGCTACATTAAGAGAAGCTGATGATTAATCAAGAAAAGTGTGAGTTTCTAAAGGCTGAATTAGTATATCTTGGGTTTGTTGTTTCCAATGGGTGTATTAAGATGGATCATGATAAGGTTAGGTCCATATTGGAGTGTCCAACACCAAAATGCATAGGAGATGTTAGGATTTTTCATGGGTTGGCATCCTACTATAGAAAGTATGTGAGAGGGTTTAGTCATATATGTGCACCCATACTTAATACTATCGAAGGAGGTATAAAATGTCAGTTCAAGTGGACAAAGGAAATAGATAATGGGTTTGAACTATTAAAAAAGAGGATTGCAAACTTACCTACCCTAAGATTCCTAAACTTCAATCATCTCTTTTTTGTAGATGGTGATTCCAATAAACTAGTCATCGGGGCAGTGCTAAGTCAAGAAGGACACCCTGTGGCATTCTTTTTTGCAAAGTTGAATGAGGCAAAATAGAGATAGTCTACTTATGACCTTGAGTTATATGCAATGGACTAAGCTTTGAAAAAGTGGAAGCATTATCTCCTACCAAGGGAATTTGTAGTGTATACATACAATCATTCCCTTAGCTTCTTGAATGGGTAGGAGAAGTTAA
Source organism: Cupressus sempervirens (assembly GCA_028749045.1). Classification (NCBI taxonomy): domain Eukaryota; kingdom Viridiplantae; phylum Streptophyta; class Pinopsida; order Cupressales; family Cupressaceae; genus Cupressus; species Cupressus sempervirens. The sequence goes on along the minus strand of CM053785.1, from coordinate 178,932,029 downwards.
ATTAGAGATGCCTTAGGTGGGTGGAATACTTGTAGGCATTTACCTTTGTGATCAAGCACAAAAAAGGTATAAGCAACAAAGATGCAGATGCTCTTAGGAGGAGAGTACTAGCTATACATGAGATACAATTGCAGAGTGTGGAAATGGATGATCTATGAGACCTCTACAAGGAGGATAAAGACTTCAAAGATGCCTATGAGGTATGTGAAAAATTCAATAAAGGTTTTAGAGTTGATTTCATTGATTACATGTTGTAGGAAAGTTTTCTATTTAAAGGACACTTATTTTGTATTCCCCACTATTCCATGAGGGAGAATATAATCAAGGAAAATCATCAAGGCAGTTTAGGGGGACATTTTGGGATAGACAAGACACTTGAACAAATCACTAGGTACTATCATTGGCCCAAGTTGTAGTCAAATGTAAGGAGGTTTGTGGAGCAATGTTAGGTGTGTTAGAGGGCCAAGGGACATAGCAATAATGTAGGGTTATATCAACCCCTAACTATACCACATAGGTTACATGTGAAGCACTATGTTTATTTTATTCCTGGGAGTGAGCATGTTGATTAGGTGGTTGAGATTCAAGAAATTTTGGTGTTCGATAGAATGATGTGGGTGATTTGTGTATTTTTTTTATTGTCCCTAATGGAGTGAAAAACTTTGTTGAAGATGAAGATGGATGCAGAACTTTTTTTGGGCATCAAAGTGTCCCACCTGATGTAGTGCAAGGTAGGAGAATCCCCAAAGGAGACGTCCTAGCCCCTAGCAAACAACCACACAGTAAAATATAAGCAATAACACAGAGATTTAGATCTAAAATAGTGTCAACTCTCATAATAGAATCATAATATTTACATCCAACATGCCCAATTGTAAGAACTTCCAGGTTATGGCCAAATACATAAGAAATTACAATAGTAATTATAAAAGATCCCTCAAGATCCAACTCAAATCCTAGCTAGCCTAGATCTATAACATAACAACAATCTAGTAGAAACCTTGAGCAAGATCTAAACTTGTGCTTGCAAGCCACCAAGCAACCTCCTTGTTTCTAAACCATAGCCACTACCTCTACTCAAACTTCTCTATCTCAGCTATTCCTCCACCAATGATCTGGAATCATCCAATAATGATCCACCACATAATTTCCACATCAACTCAAGCTCCTTATATAGCCAGTTAAGACACAAGTCAGCTAGTCAAGCAATTATATTATAGGTCCAACCTTGGAAGAGTAAACCAAAACTATAGAAAATATGAAAAAAAATCAATGATAAGTTATGTTTAGGTCCACACATTACCTAAGTACATGTCCCTAACTTAGAAAGATCCCATTTCATCATATGGAACTGTGCAAGACAAAAAAAACTCCACGTTTTACGCAAAATTGATTGAAAATTGATAACCGAGGAAAACAATGATATCTCCCAACTCCGGATGAATTAAAACTTGTTCTCTTATTGGTAGGCAATATTTTAGGTCCTTCTTAAGAACCTAACTTTGTAAATTCTAATTTATTAAGGATCAATAGCTACACAATGCACAAATAGCACTCAAAAAACAAAACAAAAAAGCTCCAACAACAAGGTAAAACAACTCTAACTTTAACATGATGACTCCAATCTCTATGCGCACTTAGGACAAGGTTTCACAATGTGCCTCAAACACATCCCCAATCATGCAAATAGTAAGGTCCAAAAACTCCAAGCTCGATGCTCCTAGATCATAATGACATACCCAATGGATTAAAACATAAAAATATTCCCTCCTTTGAGAAGATCTCCTACTACAATACCTTACCCTCAATTTTAATGTTCCTTTAACCAACCATATATGGTGATCACCAAAATTCCATTCATTTCTTTGTAAATACTAGTTAGTTTTATATATTAAACATTATATTATTATCATTCTATGAGCATCATTCCACTACAATTATGGAATGATCATTGAACCTTAGTGGAACACAAAACTATTAATGAAAATTAAAATTCCTCATAATCTATTAGTAGAAAAATTGGGAAAGTAAATGACAATGTTACCTTAGATCATTCACAGAGGTTAAAATATGTCTGATTCTTATGTTCAAATAACCCAAATTCCAAAAAAAATCAATAGACTTGTTTAGCCTTATAAATACATTAGGAAGATTGCACAATTGTTGTTTTCTCTATCATAGTCTATACAAATATTGTCACCACTACATTGCTAGAAAGTAAAGTCCACCAAGACAACTAAGAGGGAGAGGGGATGAATCAATTATGTTATCAAAACAAATTTTAATTAATTTATCAAATTTAAAACATTTAATCAATATATGAAACAACCATAGAAAGATAAATGTGCACAATAACACCAAATATGTTAACTAGGGAAACCCTTTATCAAAGCGAAAACCCTGATGGGAATGATTCCCACAAGATGATGTACTAATATTAAAGTCCCTTGTGAAAGTATGGACTCTTTTAGGAGATAATGAAATATGATTAGTACATATGTGTCCCTATTAGGGGACTTTGAATCCCTATTAGGAGATTCCAACCCTATTAGGAGTTGAAAGGAGGACAAATAAACCCATTGTTCAAATAGCTTCAGAATGTCTTCACTAAACAATCTTTAGTATAACATATCCAAGTTCTTGAACTTGATAAACAATAACTTATTTGTCTATATAGTTCCTTTGAAGGTCACAGTACATCCTGAACATCAATCTTTTCTCTGATCATACATAATTTGCATTCAAAGCTCACACAAATAACATAATGATCTTACTAATGATTACAACAAAGTAAATAAGCTTTACTCTATACCAAGTCCTAAAACAAGTATTGGTTTGGCCTTGAATATTTCTCAATTTACAATGAATAGTGTAGAACCTCATTAAGATGTCACATTACACATTACAAATAACACTTCCTAGAATGATTTTAACAATAGTCAGCTTCCTAGGAACAACATGTTGAATAGTCTTCATAAATCCTCATAAAATGAACATCTAATTCCACCATGTTAACCATAGAATCCTAGACATTTCTTCTACCATAATCCAAGAACTTTGATTGACCTACAACTCCACCAAAATGATACAATGGAATTGCCAAATTTGTCCACCAAAAACTCTCTCTGAGAATAGTCTCCACAAAAATTTCTACAACTAATGCAAATCTTAATAACTCTTTCCATGAACATAAACATAGAATCAAAACATGTTCTTGAATACACCTTCACGTGCACATAACATAACTCATTGATTATGAACTTCTCTGAATGAAACTTCCTCTATAACTCTAGTTGAACTATCCAAAAAATTGATATGTTGACATGAATGACAAAATATATCATGAATGCAATACATAAGTACTCAATCATCTCTTTGACATACTAAAAAACTCCCCTATACAGGTGTGTTAATAATTTATTCTTAACAATCTCCTCCTTTGGCATTCATGGTGACATAAGATAAAAAACATCAAAGTACAATGAATACCAAAATACTTTTCTCCCTCGTATGCCTTTACTCCCCCATTCATGTTTCGCATGAATGTAAACATACATCTCTCTCTTAGTTAGGTTGTAAAAAAAATTTCATGTTTTAATCACAACCATAATGTACATCTCCCCCATTGATCAAGAATTAATGTATTACTCTCCCAAATTTGCATCTCTTCCCCAAGGAGTTTAGGTATTTTCTTGTATTACTCTCCCCCATTCATAAAAAATGTTTTTCATGCTCATTGCTTACACATTGACATCAATGAAAAAGGTATCATTATATTAATTCTCAAAGTTCAATAATCTATAATCCAATCTAGAAAAGCTCAAGTATCTGAATACACTATTGAATACCATTACCAAGAGTCCTTAATGACTCAACTCAAACATAGATACTCCCCCATAGGAGAAGCATCAAGCATCTAGTCCAAAGAAAAAATAGTGCTCTATTTTATATTGGATTGATGCAATCTCTACATCAGCTACTCTAAAGAAGGTTGGGGTGTAACCTCATGTTTACCTCTCAAATATTCAAATGTATACTTTGCGAAAGGTTTAGTAAATATGTTTGATATCTGCTCCTTTGTGCTAACATATTCCAATCTAATATCTTTCTCTTCTACCTTTTCTCTCAAAAAGTGATACTTAATTGAAATGTGTTAGCATGAATTTTGATGGTATTCCATTGGGGAGCATCCTAAGCATTGGTGAGCATATCATAGTATTAATATGTTGCATTCATGATTGTGTTTGTCATTGATGTCAACATAGTGCAATAATTATGTGAAAACTAGCATAGTAGTTGCTATAGATCAAGGTCGTACAAAAAAATTTTTGATCATCAGGTGATGCATGGGTAAGGACATGTTCTACACCATGTCCTGATGACAAGGTTGAATACACATGAAGTAAGTAGAATTTTTATAGGAGATATGCCTTATCTACAATGAGCCATATAGAGACAAAGTACCTAAGAAGTGGTTTTTGGTGATTGCATTATATCTTCCAACAAAGATATAATTTGGAGATGTCGAGTTAGTCAGTGATAAGAGATATACTATGAGCCGATAGTATTATGAAATTAATTATCTTATTATAATTAATTTGGAAAGCCTCAAGGATGACTCAAGGAATTATTTTGAAGATGCGGTATGAAGGAAAGATATTTTCCTTGTTTTAAAGATGTGTGATTAATGTGTGAAATACGAAGTAATCAAGGAATTGTGAAAAGGAGCAGAGTGCTTAGTAAATGTGAGTAAGTGGTCTAAGGGATTATTGGATATGAAGTTTGTGATCTGGTATTAAGCTAAGAAGGAGAAAAATTCTAGTTGATAGGACAAAGAAAGAGGAAGGATCAGTATAGTTCAATTCTATTATTCTACAAGAAATAATACAAAGATCATTTGGATAATGGGTTCATTGGTCTTGCCCTTGAAGATGTTTGGACAATGGGTCCATCTTCCTTCTACAACTCCTAACTAGGTTGGAATCTCTTGATAGGGATTCAAAGTCTCCTAATAGGGTCTATCCTCTAACAAGGAATGTTTATATTAGTACATCATCTTGTGGGTTCCATCCCCACTAGGATTTTCCCTCTAATTACAAATTTCCCTAGTTAACATATCTAGTCTTATTGTGCATGAGTATCTTGTTTTATTTTATGATTACATTGCTCATATGGTTAAGATTTAATAAGGTTGATAATTATGACAATAGTTGGATAACTAATTCACCCCATCCCCCCTCCCCTCTCAGTTATATTGGTGGACTATATATTCTAATAAAATGTGTTTTTTTCTTTGAATGTAAAAACAAATTATTTGACATGCTAACTGTACTTGCGTTATCACAATGTATGATAATAGGCTCAGTAAACTCAATTCTAGTATCCTTCAACATTTGCTTCATCCAAATTATTTGATTACAATTGTTTGTTGCTGCTACATATTTTGGCTCTATTGTACTCTATGAAATTCAATCTTGGTTCTTTCTTATCCAAGAAACCAATCTTCCTTCCAAAAAGAATGATCCACCACTGGTGCTTTTTTTTCATCTACACTTCATGCCCAATTAAAATTTATACGTGTATGCACATAGTGTGAAATTATGTGATCAGTTATACCATAATCCATAATCTAGAGTTCCTTTCAAGTATCTAAATTTTATTTTTACTACTACAAGATGTGTCTCTTTAGGATTTTCTTGAAATATTTCCTTAATTCCAACTGCATTATCTATATTATGTATTATGATCCTCCAATCATAAATATGTATCTTATTTTTTCTACACTAGGGGATTAGTCATTTCCCTATAAAGTACATCAGTCACCATAGGGATTCCAATAGGTTTACAATTTTCCAATCCATATCTTTCCAAAAAAATATTAAGATACTTAGCTTGTGATATGAAAATGCCATCTTTATTCTGAACAATCTGCAATCCCAAGAAGTATTCCATTTTACCAACCATACTCATCTCAAATTCTTTCTTCATCTCTTCTAAAAATGTCTTACTAGCTTCATTATTTCCTCCAAAAATAATGTCATCCAAAAATACTAAAATAATCATAAAACCATCTTCACTTTTTCTCAAGTATAAATTAACATATGTATTACCTTTCACAAATCCCAAACTAATCAAATGTTGCATACTAGGATCTAGGTGCTTGTTTCAATCCATATGATGTTTTCTTGGATCTGCAAACCATATCCTTTTCTTTGGTCAAAAGAGAGCCATTAGGTTTTTCAATGTATGTACCTCCTCTTCAAGCTCTCCATTAAAAAAAGATGGCTTAACATCCATTTGATAAAATTTGAAGTTCTAGCACATGCCAAAAACATTTTGACTAACTCTAATCTAGCAAAAGGTGCAAAGTTTTATTTAAAATCAATTCCTTCTTTATGTGAATACCCTTTTACAAACTAATTTTGTTTTTTTTCTCACTACACTTTTTTCATTCATCTTGTTTCTAAATACCCACTTATTTCCAATAGAATTCTTTTCTTTAGGTATAGGAACCAATTCCCAAGCTTTGTTCATTTCAAATCTACTCTAATTCTTCTTTCATAGCTTTTATCCAAAAATCATCTTTACAAGCTTAATCAACATTCTTAGGTTCATCCTAAGATATCAAACACAATTCTCCACTAACCTTGTTTCTTTTCATCCTTTTTTCATACTCCCAATGATTTGATTCATAGGGTGATTCTTTGCAACATTCTTGTTAGGTGTTCCTTTTTTAATTCCAATTTCTACTCTTGGTTCTAATCTAGGTTCAGTTCTTAGTTCTTCTCTTTGTAATTCAATTTGCAAGTTAGTGTCAGTTTCATAAAATAATTCTTGTTGAACATTTTTAATTTTAGTCCTTTGATTAGTATCTCCACTAAAATCATAATCAAGTATCCTTTCTTGAATTCTAAACTTTTCATCAACTCTCACATTAACACTTTGAACAATAGTCTTCAATCTTTGACTAAACATCTATATGCTTTAATCTTCAATGAATATCTAAGAAACATGGCTTCATTACTTATATAGTTAAGCTTCCCAATATCATCCTCTCTTTTAGTATAACACTTACTTCCAAAGACTCTAAAGTATTTCATAGTAGGTGTATGTCCAACCCAAAGTTCATAAGGTGTCTTACCAGTGCCTTGTATACTCTAAACTTTGTTCATAGTGTACACCATAATGTTATTGCTTCTCTCCAAAATATCTCTAATATGTTACTCTCAAACATCATTGCTCTAGTTGCTTCAATCATGATATGTTCCTTCTTTCTGCTATCCCATTTTGTTGTGGTGACTTAGGAGTTGAAAGTTGTCTCTTTATATCATTATCCTTACAACAGATGTTAAATTCATTTGAAACATATTCTCCACCTCTATCTAATCTCAAACATTTAATCTTCGAACTAGATTCCTTCTCAACTCTACTCTTAAATATCTTGAATTTCTCAAAATATTTAGATTTCTCTCTAAGAAATGCTACCCACATCACTATAATAAAATAATTAATAAGATACATAAAGTACATTTCACCATTAAATTCTCTTGTTCTTTTAGGGCCACTTAGATCTATATGTACAATCTACAACTTTGTTGAAGTATAAACCATTTTTCTTAGAAATAAACTTGTCTTCTACTTTGCAAGCACACATTCTTTGTAAAATCATATTAGAAGGTTTCACAATCTTAGGAAAATCTTGAACTACAAATGTTGTATTGACCTTCACAATGTTATCAAAGTTAGAAAGACAAAAATATTGCATAGCATAACCAACTATCATCCACTTTAGCAACCAAACATGTCATCTCAGTAGAGTTCAACTAAAAAACATTACCTCTTGTTCTTGTACCCATACCAATTAATGTGCCATTTTAATCTTTGATAATGCAAGTCTTGTCTATAAAATGCAAGTGATTTCCATTTTCAACAAGTTGTCCAAAACTTAAAAGGTTATGTTTCAATCCATCCATAAAGTAAACATTCTTAGTGTTAGTCTTCCCATCAAGAGTAATAGATCCTTTTCTTTTTCTGTGACATGCTACATTATTTCCAACTCTCACTATTCCACCATCATAATTGTTGAATTCAAAAAAAAAATCATATCTCTAGTCATATAATGGAAAAAAATACTATCTATAATCTAATCAGATTTTTTCTTCTCAACATGTGATACTAAGGCTTTTTCTTCTCTTACTTCTTTTTTCTTGAAGATCTTTCTTCCTTAATAGAAATAAATCCTATTTCATCATCTTATTCATCACTATTATCTTTAGGTTATCTCTTCATAAACAAGGTGAGTCCTTGATCAATTTTATTTTCTTCTTCTTGTTTTGCTCTAGCATAATCTCCATTTGTACCACACTCCTTATCAATGTAGATGTGTCTCTCTATATTCAAAAAAGGAAGTTTGAATTCTAGGTAGTCCATCATTATATTTTATCCATAATTCAAATGCTTGTAAAATTCCAAGAAGAGTCTATTTTGTAAATTTAGGTGTACAAGGAATAACTTCTTTAATCATATGTGCCTTTTGATGATAAGTAGGTGTCAAAGTATTCAAAATCTTCTAGACAATCTTAACCTTTGTCTTAGTTCCACAACAACTTATAATTCCTATAAAAATATAGACTTCTTTACATATTCATCACCTTCAACTATATTATGTAATGTAATCCAAATTTCATGTGCAAGCTTTGAATTTTTTACCTCTACATATTTAGATTTTGGAAGAGTTGACAACAATACTTCTTTAGCAAGCATATTATGTATAAATAGATCTTTAACATCTTGTTCACAAGAGTCAAGCTTGTCTTCATCTATCACATCCCTCTTTATCAATATAACTAACAAAAATTATGAACCCATGCACAACATGTGAGCCTTCATCTTCTCCTTCCAACTATCATAATTTACTCCATCAAACTTCATACTTTCTTTCCTAAAATAAGAATCCATGGATCTCCTCAAGCTATTAAAATTTTCCTTCAAAGACCTAATGCTATGATACCAATTGTTAGAAAGTAAGTTGCACCAAGATAACTAAGAGGGTGGGGGTAAATCAATTATATTCTCAAAACAACTTTAATTTTACTTTATTAAATCTAAAATATGTAATCAATAGATGCAACAACTATAGAAAGATAACTATGCACAATAACATTGGATGTGTTAACTAGGGAAACCCTTGATAAGAGGAGAATCCCTAGTGGGAATGAAGCCCACAAGATGGTGTACTAATATAAAAGTTCCTTATAAAAGGATGGACTCTAATAAGAGCCAATGAGATATAATTATTACATATGAGTCCCTATTAGGAGACTTTGAATCCCTGTCAAGAGATTCAAAACCTATTAGGAGTTCTATCAACACCATTAGGAGTTGAAAGGAGGACAATCAAACCTAGTGTTCTATTACAATGATTAGAATAAGTGAGATGAGGGTGAATAATTATCCTCATTTCTAGATGTACCAATTCAACATTTACTAACTTCAAACAACTTAAACAAACTCATTAAACCACTCGGTCAATATAGTAACTTAGCAACAACTTAACAGTATTTTAACTCTTTGTTTTGTATATGTCGACCAATAGTAAAATAAATAAATGTAAAATAGCATGCATAACATAATATTCACACAAGTAAATGACACTAGGATTTAACGTGGAAACCCAATTTGGGAAAAACCACCAGTAACATGCTACAAACTTTTCATCCTTTTGAAGTGAGCTCGGTTAAGAGCCAACCCTATTCAAGGTAACAAAACAAACTATTGGTTGTGACCCTATTAAAGGATTTAATCACTCTATTAGGAGTGGTCTAGTTAGAGGAATTTGGATCATTCCATTAGAATATGAACTTGATTAAAGGATTTACAAATGACTATTATGTCAATCTTGATTAAAGGATTTTGACTACCACAATGGTTAGGATGTAACAACATGTTTGATTTGTAAAACACAACTCACTTTGCAAATTCAAATTTCTATTTGGCTCATTTACTAGCCTCCATTATGTTCTTCTTCTCTGATCTACTTGGAAACTCTTAAAGAAATCACACTACACCAATCTTGTCACTTTTCCTTTGCTACTTTTTTCTTCATAGGTTCTTCATAACATAGCCAATCAAAAATGAACCAACCTTTGTAAACATCTCTTATACCTTCTTAACTAAGTAGCTTTGACCTTTTATTAGGGTTTGGTTAAATTAAATGAATCCATCCATCATTTTATCCTTCTACTACTTTCTTTACACTTCTAGAAACTTATCATCAAATTATTGCCTTTGATCGCATAACAAACTCTATTGGTGCATTAAATATGTCAACTCATCAATCCTTATCTTTAATGCATTTTGACCAATCCAAAAATTCAACCATGTTGGCATCAAAACTTGATTCTTACACAAATTCTTATTTTGCTAGCATTTTGTCATTGATGTGTTCTTCTGCTTGGTCATAACTAGATTTCTTGGTCGTCATTATTCTCTCTAACACTCAACTTTCATTGGCTCCCTTGGTCTTTACTATGCTCAATCGCTACTCCATGTTACCTTTCTCTTTCTCCACCATAACTAACACTTGTTTGATACTATTTTCTCAACTATCTCTAAACTCCTTAATCTTCTTCTTTAATTCCTTCATTGACCTTGTGAAACTACCACTCGGTCAAGCTTGTGTTTTATTCAATATCTTGTCTTCTCTTCAAGTACTTCTTCCAAGTGTTGACTTAATTTTATTCTCCAATTTATTTAATGATTAAGTGACACACTATCTTTTCAAAGACTAACTAATCAAGTACTTACTATAATTCAATCATACTCACACCTCTTTTCTCATCAACATCACTAGTTCATCTAGTTATCTCTCTTTTTAAAATCTTCTTCATCAATCAACTAATATGGCACTCGACACTTATTAGAAAATGTCTTACCATAAGCTTTGACATCAATAACATCATAATAATTGTTCCAATTGTAGTTCACATCATGTTCAAATAGCCTAGATTATAGTTCACATCATGTTCAGATAGCCCTAGATTGTCTTCACTAAACAATCTTTAGGTAATATATCTATTGAGATAATGGGTGTTGCACACTTTGCATAATATTGTTATATTGCATTATTTTATTTTATTATATAATGTTGCACCTAGGAGGACCTAGATGGACATGCAACATGCAAAGATTCCCATGGGATATACTTGATGAGTTGTATTGTAATATTGTGATAGTATTTCATGTAATTATTTAATATTGGGGAAAATAAATTAAAATTTTAAATATTAAACGTGGGGTCAATGGGTTAGGTAGCACATGGTTTATGTAATACCACTTGGTGGTTTTGTGGGACTTGCTACTATATAAGTAGCCACAAGAGTTTTTGTTGTATGTGAGAAAGTGAGAAGACAAAAGGGAAAAAGCAAGAGTTAAGCGGGACAAGACTTGACAGGTTAGCCAAGGGAGCATTTGTGAAGCTTGGAAGCATGGCATGGGATGTATGGATTCATGCTTGTTCACATAGATTACTCAGTGGTGGCTATGGCTTTGAAGGCTTCCATGGTTGTATTGTAATGATGTTTTTGTTGAATAATATATGGTGATGGATGTTTTTGGAGGCTGGGTTTTTTTTTCCTTAATGGGGGTTTCCCAGGTTATATCTTGTGTCGCAATTTTTATGGGTATGTTGTTTATTCTCTTGCATGTGGATTTCAATTACATGTTTATTTCAGATCCATTATGAGTTATGTGGAAATGGTTATATTCTTTGTTGCAAGTTTCTTTACAAGTGGTAGCAGAGCTATGGTTCTATTATTGTAACCCTAGATTGAATCTATGAGAATGCATGAGAGGATAAAATAAAGGGAAAGGTATATGAGTTTTTATTGCAAATCTGAGGGTTTTGGGTTTGTTTTTATGATGAGATGTTGGTAGAGTTTGGGCATGTGAAATTGTTGGTCAAAAGGATTTTTTGGATATTTCATTTAAATGAGGGTTGTAGGAGGAGCTTACATAAATGACCTCCTAGGTAAAAAGAGACCTCACCATTAGATCTAGGTCGATGTTTCCATAAATTTTGATATATAATATGCCCTAGTTTGGCCATGTTAAGAGGAAATGAAAGATTTTTTTAGTTAAAGCCTGTGATGGCCGTCAAATTTAATCCCCTTAGAATTTTCATCACAAAAAAAGTTGCAACGAAAATGGAAAAAAGATTGTCTTAGTACAATGGTCATAACTTTATCTCAAGATATTAGATTTCAGACTTCTTAGAGGCATTGGAAAGCTAATTTAGAGAACTACAACTTGGTGTAGGTTTGGTTCTATGATTTTGATATTTTGTCATACTTTAAAAACTCAAAATTTATATGTTATTTATTTTGAGCACAAATTTGGGTATAACTTGGGCATACGGAGTCAAATTTTGAACTTCAAGTAGTCAACAAAAAGCTCTTGGAGAGCTCTACACATTGGTTCAAATTTGGTGTAGGTTTGGCATGATTTATTTGGTGACATATTGATCTAAACAGTTTATGATATATATTGACTGTGGTAACATTGTGAGTTTATGGCATTGTATATTTTAGAGATTTGGATTTAATGTCATTGTATACTCATCTTATATTTCATATTGGTCTCATGATGATATGGTTTTCAATATTTGTTTTGTAAATGTATTATGACTTTTTGGGTCTACAAGTTGTGTTGTAAGCAATCTATACTTATAGGTTGCATTTATGGCTTGGTTATGGGTTGTCTTTGCCCATTGATCTTTCATTATTGATGCATATTCAGATTGGTGGCTTGGATTTGGGTTGTCTATGCCCTAAGTCCATGATTTGCCAATTTTTTCTTTATGTAGAAGGGATGAGGTGTTGTTACCAGGTACAGTCAATGTGGAGAATTATGGTTAACTATTTTGTTCTGACAGGTTGGACAAATTGAGAGTTAGATGCTCGGTTCATAGATGTGATCATGGTTCCATGGATTTTGGCATGACATGATTGAATATACAAGTACATCCTTGATGTTCATTGGCTTGGATTCCTAATTTAGTTATGGAAGTATATCTTCTTGGTTGAGGATCATGGTTATTAGGTTTCTTTTGAGGAGCTCATGATGTGCACATTGAGTTCTTTGATGGTTTGATGCCTTGGTTGATTCTCATAGTTAGAGGATGGTTTTTTCATCATGATGTCATAGATAACTTAGATACATGGTTTAGTGGGAGCTTGTGATAGTGATAAGATTACAGTACATGATTAGTTCTTGGTTTGGTTTGTATCTTCTTAGATTTGGAGATCTTGGTTTCACTTGGTACTAACACTTTGGTTGTGTAAGTATAGACCTGGAGGATCTTCATATAGGAAATGGATTTTATGATGCCATAGGTGACTTGGTACCATGGTTGAGTGAGAATTGTTGGCATTACTATATTTGTTGAGTGTTTGTAGATGTTGGAGGTTTGTCTTAGATCTTGTTACTATAGAAGCATCTTTGACATTTTCATAGTGCACTTGTTATCTTCATGGTGTGTGGAGATGGTTGCATCTAGATGACTCATGGGGTTCTTGGTAAAGGTGTGGTTTATGCTTTCATTTGACATATTATCCTTGGTGTTAGGATGATTTTATTTGCTATGTCATGGTATACCCTTGATACATATTTAGAGTTTTGACATGTTATGGTATGTTCATATGGAGCATGTTATCTCTTTGGCAGAGATGGTTAGATCATGTTTTCATGTTTATGTTCCTAAGGAAATGGTTGGAACTTTGACATTGATCTTGGTTTAGTTTCTTGGTATTGAGTACATTGATCATTTTCTAGATACTTCATGATATTGCTATGTTGCATTTGAAGTTGGCATGGATTGACTGGTTTCAAGTGCTCATGGATACTTAGAGATAGTGGTGATGCTAATTCCTCTTGGATTAGAGATGTGTTTTTTGGGACAATTGATGGTTTCAGTAGGAAGTTTGAGGGGCATTCACCTGATATGGACTTGAGAAGAGATTGTTCTTAAATGAATCTTGGTCAGAGACTTGGATATCTTGATAAGAATTCACATTCCCCACTCTTGGTCTACTCAACAGTTTATTACTTGAGAGGTATAGCCCATTGTTTTCCTTAAGTGCATTATATTTATGTTTGTCTTTCATAGATATGAATCTTGAGCTATAGTGCATGAGTTAGTTCTGGAGGGTTCATTTGAGAGATGGTTTAGCATTGGTTATCTCCTTGTGCATATGTTGTTGTTGTTATGTTGGTTAAGTTGGGGAGATGGTTTTATATTGGGCATATTCCTTGGTTTAGGGATGGTTATTCCTTGGATTAGGAATGGTTTATGAGTTTGATATTCTTGTGAGAGGCTTACATCCATGATTAGTTATATGGTATGGTTTGGGTGTTGTTGAAGCTTCTTGGTTGGGGTTTTATGGAGGAGATTATACTTACATAGTTTACATCTAGAGGTGTCTGTAGAAGGACATGATATAGGTTATGATTTGTATGGTTTCTCTTTGGTCTTAGTTATCTTCTTGGATGTTTAGTTTCACTTACATTGGATTTGAGATTGGTTAGAGATTGTGATCATTGGTTTGTGCTCATGTATGTCATGTGAGAGATGACATGATTATTCATTTATCTCTTTCCTCTATTGGTTGTGGAGAGCTTGGGAGATTGTTGGAGATTTTTTATGAGAGTTGCTCTTGAAGGTTATTGGTTTATGTGTTGTGTATGTCCTTGTGACTACATGGATTCACTTCTTTGAAATGTTGTGAGTGGATTGGTTATAGATTTGACATTATCTTTTGCAATGGGAGCTTCTTGGTATATATATGGAAGGTATTGCTATTGAGGCTTGTGATTGCAAGTTACAGATTGGATATGTTGATGATGTGATATTCATTTGGTATACCTTTGGAGCTATGGATAGTTGGATGGGTTTGGCACTTGTTGTGGGTGTTACTTCAGCTATGGATATTTTGACAACTATGGATACATATGATTACCTTTGGATCAAGATTTTGTTCCTAGCATTTTAGTTGATACAGGATTTTATGATCTTCTAATGTGACAGGTTGGGTAGCTTTCTCTTTGGATGGCTTCTATGTATTTTTGGTGGCAATGGCATAATAGGAGGTGAGATCATTCATGTTTCAGATGTTGGATACTTTGATTTTTTTGTGGGTATTAGGATGGAGGGCATGGTTACTTTGATCCATGATGGTAGATGTGCTGGGAGAGATTATTCCCTTGTTCATTTATGTGGCTACGGATTGAATCTATGCAATGTTTACAAAAAGTGGGAGATTGTTGAGATAATGGGTGTTGCACACATTGCATAATATTGTAATATTGTATTATTTTATTTTATTATGTAATGTTGCACTTAGGAGGACCTATATGGGCATGAAACATGTAAAGATTCCCATGGGGTAGACTTGATGAGTTGTATTGTAATATTGTGATAATATTTCATGTAATTATTTAATATTGGAGAAAAGAAATTAAATTTTTGATATTAAATATGGGGTCAATGGGTTAGGTAGCACATGGTTTATGTAATCCACTTGGTGGTTTGTGGGACTTGCTACTATATAAGCAACCACAAGAGTAGTTGTATGTGAGAAAGTGAGAAGAAAAAAGGGAAAAAGCAAGAGTCGAGCGAGACAAGACTTGACAGGTTAGCCAAGGGAGCATTTGTGAAGGTTGGAAGCATGACATGGGATGTTTGGATTCATGCTTGTTCACATAGATTGTTGAGTGGTGGATATGGCTTTGAAGGCTCCCATGGTTGTATTGCAATGGTGTTTTTGCTGAATAATATATGGTGATGGATGCTTTTGGAAGTTGGGTTTATTCCCTCAATGAGGGTTTCCTAGGTATGTCTTGTGTCACAATTTTTGTGGATATGTTGTCTATTCTCTTTCATGTGGATTTTCAATTACATATTTATTTTAGATCTATTATGCATTATGTGGAAATAATTATATTCTTTGTTGCAAGTTTCCTTACAATATCAAGGTTCTTGAATTGATTAAGTAGAAACTTATTTTCCAATATAATTCCTTTGAAGCTAATAGTACATCCTCAACATCAATCTCTTCTCTAGTGATACATAATTCACATCCAAAACAACATAATAATCTTATTGATGATTAAAAATGAGGAAATAAACTTTCCTTTATAGCAAGTCCTAAAATAAGTATTCAGTTGGCCTTGAGACTTTCTCAATTTACAATGAATAGTGTAGGACCTCATTAAGATGTTATATTACACATTACATTACAAATAAAACTTCCCAAAATTATTTTAAATAGTTGGTTTCTAGGAAACAACACATTGAACATTCTTCACAAATCCTCACAGAATGAATATTTGATTTTGCCAAGTTAATCATAGTTGTTAGATAACTGAGAGGGGGGAATTAGTTATAGCTAGTTATCGTGCATGCCTTAAAAATGATTTAGTACAAACTTAAACTTCTTAAACCTTTAGATTAGTAACTTGGTAACCACATCAAATAATATTATTTCAACTGATTTAACCTTTGTATCAAACTTTTTAACTTATGGTTCCTTAATATACTAATTATCACAGTAATCAGCTAGCTTATATTATGTTTCAACAATAAATAGTTAAAATGAAATAAACTTGCAACACAATAAGCATTCAGACATTTGACAAAAGTATTTAACATGGAAACCATGTAAAGGGAAACACCACCTAGGAAATGACAACCCAAATATTTTTACTCTTTTGAAGTGATCTTTGTTAGGAGTCATCCTTGTTAAAGGTTACAAGGTAGACCCCTCACAAGGTAGACCATTAGAAGTGATCAAACATTGTAGCCATAATAGGTGTTGGAAACTACAATTGGAATAATTATTGGTTTGTCATCGATGTCAAATTTAATGATGAGACATGTTTCTATCTGATCTAAATGGCATATCTATTTTGACAAATGAAGAGGATTTGAGAATTTTCTCATAACAGAAGTACCTAGAGGAAAGATTGAGTTATGAAAAGGAAGCTATAGTGGAAATTTGATTAGTTAGACTTTGATAAGACAAAGTTATTGTTTATATTATGTTGATGCTTAAGTCATTATAGTACAAGACAAGATATATCATTGATGTAAAGCATGACCAAGAAATTGAGTAAAATGTAAGGAATGTCGAGTGATGCTAGTGTCAACTGAGCCATAGTATAGGCCGAGAAAATTCAATGTTGATCAAGCATTAGTATTGACTAAGAAAGCTAGTTGATGTTGAGCCAAGAGTTCAAGAACAACTAAGTAATTCAATGATGACTGAGTGCTAGAACTTAGTAATTACTGACTAACAATATTTTGAATGTGCAAGAGGAATTGTGATTTCCAACTGACTCGGTTGATTTCTTAGGATATGTAAAATGTGTTGAAGATAAGATTGATGAGTTAGATCATTTAATTCAAGGAGAGGATTAAGTAGAATACCTATGATCAAGTTTGATGGATGAGAAGTTTCTAGAAGAGGAAGAAGATGAAAAATACAATGAACCTGATGAATTTGATCAGATCTATGATTATTGTGAAAATGGAAAAGCCAAAATTACCTATTTAAGGAGGCCTAGAGATAAAGAGAAGTGTATGTGAGTATGAAAGAGAAAGGAATTCTTGTGTCGATGCTACTAAGGTTGATAAGTGAATCTGAGTAGAAGGCTCAAGTTTGATGTGAAGAAGGACAGATGCTTGAAGGATTACCAAGCAAGTTAAGAGATAGAATTAACAAAGGGGGACTTATCTGTAATCATCACATGAACTAAACAATTATCTAAACCTAAAAAGTGAGTTGTAATCATACAAATCAAACCCTAGTATTTTCTTTATAATCATTGTAAATAATTTGTATTGAAATCCTTTTAATCAAAGGTTGACCTAACAATCATTTTAAGGACTTGACAGTCTATGTAAATCCTTTAGCAAGGTGACATTCTAAATAGAATGATCAAAGTCTTCTAACAAGGCCACTCTTAACAAGGTGATTAAATCCTCTAACTATATCACATTTAATAGTGTGTATTGTAACCTTTAATAGGGTTGGCTCCTAACAGAGCTCACTTTGAAAGAGTGAAAAAGTGGTGACATGTTGTTGGTGGTTTTTTCCAAATTGGGTGTCCATGTTAAATCCTAGTGTCAAACTTGTGTTTGAATGTTTTATGGTGTTTTACTTTTCACAAGTCTCTTATAATAGGACAGTGGATTACTAGTAATATTGTTTATCAATATACAGTAGAGACCAAGTTACAACAAGATAAGCAGAACAATGGATGTTTAATGATTATTTTTTCAAATGGTACTTATGGACCTTGAGTAATTGATTCACCCCCTCTCAACTATTCTAAACATTTCTAACAAACATGCACCACTTTATTGCTACAGTAGTGAAGATTTTGTGGGTGTCATCCCTACCATAGTTTTACCTTCACCTTGGATGGTTTCTGTGTTACCAAATTTTTGTTTTACTATGTTATGTGTTTAGTATTTTTCATTCATGTAGTTAGAAGTTAGATCTGATGTTATGTTGATGTGAATTATTACAATGATATAAAGTTAATATTCAAATAAGGGTTTATGTGAAGATATCAAATATGTTTCATGTTTGAAGTGTGAAGATATCAACTAGGTAGCTTTGATCTTTTTCCTCTTAAAAATCACCATAGATCTTAAGTTTTGGCTAGATTCAATGAATCTGTCCATCATTTTGTCCTTCTACTCCTTTCTTTACACTTCTATAAGCTTCTCATCAAATTATTGCTTTTGATTGCATAACAAAATATATTCATGCATTAAATACGTCAATTCATCAATCCTCATCTTTCACATATTTTGTCTAATCCAAAAATTCAAACATGTTGGCATCAAAACTTGATTCTTACACAAAATATTATTTTTCTGACATTTGGTCATCATTGTGTTCTTCTGCTTGGTCATAACTAGATTTCTCGGTTGTCACTATTCTCTCTAACACTCAACTTTCATTCGCTCACTTGGTCTTCACTATGGTTGGTCGCTACTCCATATTACCTTCTCTTTCTCCACCATAACTGACACTTGTTTGAGAGTGTTTTCTTGGCTATCTCTTAAGTTCCTTAATCTTTTGCATTAATTCCTTCATTGACCTTATGAAACTGTCACTCGGTCAATCTGGTGTTTAATTCAATGTCTTGCCTTCTCTTTAAGCATCTCTTCCATATTTCAAATCAATTTTATTATCCACTTTATTTAATGATTAAACAACCCATTATCTTTTCAAATAATAATTGATCAAGTTCTTATTGTAATTCAATCACACTTACACCTCTTTTCTCATCAACATCACTAGTTCATCTAGTTATCTCTCTTTTTTAAATCCTCTTCATCAATTAACTTATATGGAACTCAAAACATATTATCAAATGTCTTACCATTAGCTTTGACATCAATAAAAACATAATAATTGTTCCAATTTTAGTTTCCAACATGTTCAAATAGCCTCAGATTGTCTTCAATAAACAATCTTTAAGTAACATATCAAGGTTCTTCAACTGACTAAGTAGAAACTTATTTTCCAATATAGTTCCTTTGAAGATCATAGTAGAACATCAATATAAATCTCTTCTCCAGTCATACATAATTCACATCCAAATCTTGTATAAAAAACATAATGTTCTTATTGATGATTAAAATTGAGGAAATAAACTTTCATTTATACTACATCTTAAAACAAGTATTGAGTTGGACATGAGGCTTTCTCAATTTACATCGAATAGTATAGAACATCATTAAGATGTTACATTACACATTACATTACAAATAAAACTTCCCAATATAATTTTAACAATAGTTTCCTTCTAGGAAACAACACATTGAACATTCTTCACAAATCCTCATAGAATGAATATTTGATTTTGCCATGTTAACCATAGTTGTTAGATAATTGAGAGGGGGGGTGGGGGTGAATTAGTTATAACTAGTTATCATACATGCCTTAAAATAACTTTAGTACCAACTTAAACTTCTTAAACTTTTAGATCAGTAACTTGGTAACTACATCAAACAATATTATTCCAACTTATTTCATCTTTGTATCAAACTTGCTAACTTACAGTTCCTTAGTATACCAAGTATCAGAGTAATCATCTAGCTTATATCAAGTTTCAACAATAAATAGTTAACATGAAATAAACTTGCAACACAATAAGAATTCACACATTTGACACAAGTATTTAACATGGAAACCCTGTAAAGGGAAAAACCACTTGGGAATTGACAACCTAAAGATTTTCACTCTTTTGAGGTGAGCTTTGTTAGGAGACAACCTTGTTAAAGGTTACAAGGTAGACCTCTCATAGATTAGACCATCAGAAGTGATCAAACATAGTAGCCATAATAGGCACCACTTTATTACTGCATTAGTGAAGATTTTATGGGTGCCATCCCCACTATAATTTTACCTTCACCTTGGAGGGTTTTTTTGTTATCAAATTTTTGTTTTACTATGTTATGTGTTTATGATTGTTCATTCATGTAGTTAGAAGTTATATTTGATGTTATGTTGATGTGAATTATTACATTGATATCAAGTTAATGTTCAAATAAAGGTTGATGTGAATATATCAAAGATGTTTCATGTTTGAAGTGTGAAAATTTTTATAGATCTCGATTCATGCCCCCTCTTAGTATCTCACTTTCCCTATTAGATTTCCAAAAGTCTATTGGCATTTGGCATAATATTATAAGGAGAGATTTTTGGTACGATTCAAAGCCAAACAAGTGACAAGTTGTCATGAGGTTGTCATTGATGACAACTTAGTTGTAGACACAAAGTAAGTTATAGAAGTAAACAACATGATCGATGAAATCTAGTCATGACTAGTAATGTAAGGAAAAGTGACGAGTAACTTAGAACTACAAAAGGAAACATGGTCAAATGATTGGTAGAATCGATGCAATCAAAGACAAAGTAATAATGATGAATTTTCTAGAAATTAGCAATAAGAACACAATAGTAAGAAGGTGAAAGCTAGATAGGTAAAGAGGATTAAAGAAGGAATCTCAATAGGTCAAACATATTTTGACTTATCTTGGAATTTACACAAGGAGAACTAATAATGATTAGAGGAAAATATTGTACATGTGTCAAGGACATCTGGAGATATTTGAAGAGAACAAGGTACAAGTGCAAAAAGAAAATAATTTGAATGAAGGAATGAGATCAAGTGACAAAAACAAGATAAGTGGCAAAAGGAATGAATACAAGTAAAGGAAGGACGATTAGAAAAATAAGTAGAGTGAAAAAAGTAGAGAGAACATGGAACATGCAAGTAGTAAACATAAAGCAACAAGTAAAGACAAAGACATAGAGGTGATTACAGAAGAAAATATCCAATCGAAGGAATTTGTGGTGAGAGAGGAATAGAAAGGATCTAGTAGGAAAATAGTGCCAAATATTGGTCAACCAACTTATTATTTCCTAATAGTTACAATGAGGGCAATCCCTTCACTGGGTGGACTTTAATCGATATTATTATTATAAAATCCTTGAATAGGGTGGACTCTCAAAAGGAGTCCTAAATCTGCTAATTGATGTGGATCCTAATAGATCTGATTGTACTCTAATGGTATACAAAGCACTCCTAATAGGGTGAACCAACAAGTGTGTATTTGTAAGCTCAAAACAGGGCAACCTTTTAACTGCAGGAAAAGGCTTGTGGGTACCATCCCCACCCCAGTTCTTACCTTCTAACAAGGGTTTTCTATGAAACCAAAAGGTTGGTGCTATGCATTGTGAATGATTAGTGAAATTCATTTATTTCATTACAACAATTATTTAGCTGCATAGTTTAACTAGTGGATTGAATTAGTATCTATTGTACTAATTACCCCCTACTCTAAGTACCATTCCATACTAACAATTAGTATTAGAGCATAGGTCCTTGAAGAAGAGTAAGCCTAACAGCTAAAGAAAAATATTCCTAAAGATGGAAAGATATAGGTATGAGAAAGAGCTTAATGAACAAGAAATTATGATTCATGAACTAAGGAAAAGTTGAAAACATCCCTGGCAATAAGAAAGGAATTGACATAAAGGTAAAGTGAAAGTAAAGACTACAATAAAAAAGATGGAGGAACTCTTTGAATGTGTCACATCTAAAGAGTTTGAGAAATCCATAAAAGAGTTGATGGAGAAAAATGAAAAACTCAAGGAGAAAGTAAAGAATCTGAAAATGAAATTGAAGGACAGGCTATTCGTACCCATAAAAACCTTGAAGAAAAGAGAATCATAGAAGGTGCAAGAAATAATACTGATTGGTTCTCCTTGGTGGATATTAAATTTTTAAGAACATATATGTGCATTGATAACATTAGTTGCATTGATGATGAGTTAGGATACATTCACTATCTCACATAATTGTACATATGGTTGAATTGAGGTGACTCTATACCCAAAGTGGAAGAAGGCACTAGTTAAATATATAGTCAAGATATGATTACTAGGTTCATTAATTATTTTATGGGCATATATGTATTTCTCAAAGCACTTTCATTTAGGCATTTTGTCCAAATAATTTTCAAGCATGATTCAATTTTATCATCAATTATGATATTCTCAAAGGATTTAGTTAGTTTGAAGAAGTTATTGATAAGCTTCATATATTTGATTATCTTCTATAAAAATCCTTAAGCCCAAAGTCATGGTTAAGGTATAGGTTCACCCCCCTTGGTCATGCAAAGCCCAAATTGTAGGGGAATTTGATCATTCCTAGTCATTTTTGAAAGATGATTGAGGAATCCAAATGAGATAAGTAGTAAGATCTCTTGGATTCCCAATCTATGGTTTTTAGATCCAACATGGATCAAACCCACAAAATGATGTACTATCACACATAAAACCCTATTAAAGGTACATCGAGCATTACACATACATTCAAACACTTTCTTGGAGCTCACTGCTCTAATACAACAAAGGAAACAATCTTGATTGGACACTAATCCAACTACAATGAGAGAAACAACCCAATGAGTGAACAATAGTTCACTGGAGACAACAATCCACTAGAATAAACTAGATGTGGGGTATATGCACCAAGTTGTGGTGCCAAAGGTGAAAACTCTTTCTTTCTTTTTCTATTTTGAATAGCGCGTACGTGCTTTTATAAAAGTGAATTTTTATAGATGGGTTGCATACCAGCATCCCATCATTTTCATCTCAATATTTTCGCATTCCTACACCAGCAGCACATATGTGGGTTGAAGAAACAAAAGTTTTCACCATCCCCCTTGTCAATATGCCTCCTCGCCAGCAAAATTTGAGATCATAAGCATGCCCGCACCGATGTCATATGTGATCTAAACTTCATTTTGCATTGTTTGATATGTTTTTCATATTGTTTTGTAAGTTTTTTACATTTTTTTATAGGGTTTTTATAATTTTTATTTAGATTTGTTTATTTATTTGGATTTCAATTGATTTTTTATCAGCAAATGTCCATAATCAACCGCAAATCCACAAGAACCTCAAAACCCTTAAGAACCCCAAAACCAAAACCCTCCCCAAGAAGAACAACAAATTCCACAACCCGAACCAATTGCAAGACCTTCGCCAGGCACACAAGAAAATATAATAAATGAAATAGAGAGAAGTAAAACTGAATTAGAAGGACTCATTGCTCAGTTGAAAGAATTTGGACAAACCAATCCAATGAGGGCTCAATTGGCATCATCCCTTGAATCCATTAAGACCCAGATAGCCTCAATTAGTGGTCAGTTAGATATTTTGTGGGTTAAGAGGGATGAACAAAAAATATTTTATGCAAATAAATTGTCATATGAAGATGTTAAAAAAAAAGAAATACCAAATGGTAGAACATGTGCATTATTTAGACAACTCGGTGAGAAAAATATTGTTAGAGAGGGTACTAAACAGTTCTCCATCCATTGGTGCATACACGATGGTATTAGAAATAATTTTTGGGATAGATGGTGGATGGTTTTTGATGCCCCTCGCAAAAATCATGAGGTTCCCATGTATTTTTTGAAGAAATTATACTGTGAGTTTGTCCTTGGGGAGATCCCCAATTATTTTGATATATTAGACTCCCAGGGTAGAGGTGGGGGGTCATTATTTGAGAGGTCGGGAGCACGTCGTGACCCTAATGTAGTTAGGGCACTTGTGGTCAAGCCACAATGCGAGCATGTGACTATTCCTTTAGTTGTGAAGGAACATGTAGAGGCTAGCACTCTAGGGACCCTTAATTCTTTGATGCAGACCCTCATCCATTCCACGAGCCCATTAGTTGAGGGGGAGCCTTCTATGTCTCATGGTCACATGTGCACTTCATGTGGATCCCTATGCACATTTCACACTCATGCTAGAGATGGTGCGGATGATGGCTCGTCACTGATCAGTTCCTGAACGACACATTTGGCATTAACACACAAGTAAATTACAATTATAATCTACTAATTTGATCACATTTCATATGTATAGTGAATGATTAATTAATTAACACCTATTGACATTGTTCAAAATTCAGGGTCAGAGTGTTGCCGAGCCTAGTAGCGATCCTTTGGCCCCATTTTTTGTCCCTCCACGAGTCCAAAGGTATGTATCAATTTAATCATTTAAATTAATACATATATTTATTAAGTAATCATATTAAGAATTGACGAAAAAAATTATGCATATGCTTCAATTCTCTACTAGACCGTCAACCTTTACTACAAACTTAGAGCATAGACATCATACGAGCTATGTATAGGTACATTTTTTTTCATGTTAATTTAATTCATTTGATTACATTTGTTTCATGTTTCATGTTACATGTAACATGTATTGTATGACATGCAGCTCATGACATCAGACACTCCTCCTCATCTCCGAAAGTCCGTTGATCGTGGAGTGGCCGCAGCTATGGCTAGCTCATAGCCATTGACTGAGGTATGAAAGAATTTTCTTGGTTTTAGTTGTTTATAATAGTTAGTATCAAAATTTTAATGTTATTTATAAGTGATTATATTTATTGAATTGTTGTAGGGTTTCGTCATGCATGATCATCCATGAGCCTTCGAGGAGGACTTACAGAGTGATTATTTGATGGTGGTAAGAAAATAATTAATTTTGTGTGTACATATATTTGATTTCAACGTATAATAAATATGGATTCACATCTACTTTGTTTGTATCAGCTCGAGTTAGAGAAGAGCCTCAACAAGAGGACGAGCGAGTGTGTCAGGAGGACCCCATCATCTCCATCGTCTCCCTCCACACGATGATAGAAGACATCGAGAGATTTGTTTCCTTCCCTTCGTGGGAAGGAAAATATATAGTTGATCTAGACATGTATATATATAGGGATTAATGGACATATTAGATACACATTTGATGTATATGACATTTTATATTTGATGTATGACATTATTCAACTTATGAAATTATTGGTTAATATATGATATGTTTGTTCATATATGACATTATTGGTTATCATAATATATTATGTGTTTGTTAATGTACATGACATTATTGGTTATCATTTTATATTATATGTTTGTTCATGTATGACATTAAATTAGATATATTCGTGTATGACATTAAATTAGATATGTGCATGTATGACATTAAATTAGATATGTCTACGTATGACATTAAATTCAATACCTAATCTATTTGAAACTTTGATAGAATATTGATTAACAATAAACTTTATCACTGTTTAAGCATAAGTTAATAATTTGCAATATGCCATTGTCATATGATTTATGATCTTGTTCATGTTTAAAGTTTTCCTTCTCTATCATTTGTTTATCAAGTTTAATTCAATACCTAATTAGTTTGAATTTTTGATACAATACTAATTGGTAATAAACTTTATCAGTCAAGATTGATTAGGACCTCCTGGCAATTAACTTTATCAAGCAATATTTGTGGATCTCCTGGCAATTGGTCACCTAAATGAGAACCTTGAGATTTATTAGGAACTCCATGAAAGAAATCAGTAGCTTGAGAAGCTCTCCATTTGTTAGCTGAATTAAAACCTTGGATTGTAGATGGCTGGCCTTCATTGTACAGACCAATTTTATAGATATATAATCAAATAAATAGTGTATTCATCTAAGCATAGAAATATTGTTACATAAGAAGAAGATCAAGTTTTAAAATTGCTAATAATCACTAATGTATGCACATACACTTAAACCTAAAAAGGATGACCTAAAGAAGACAAATTAAGTATGAAGTCGATACAAAATCAATAAGAGAGTTCTAGCATGATATCTTTAGTATTTTTTGAATTAGAGAAAACTAAGTATTAATATGATGATCTCTATGAATCTATATCACCATCTAGATGTCTCTCTGCATCTCCCTAACTCTTTCTATTTTATCTCACATTCATCCTCTTCTTATATCTCTATTCATTTATCACTATGTTTTTATTTCCTTTAATCTTCATGTCTACCTACACCTTCTTTTGTTTCCCTCTATCTCTATGCATCTTCTCTGTGTTCAGCAAGTGTTGGAGTTATAAGGATAGTGTTAAGAAACATGCTTATGTTGCAAAGAGAGGTGGGAAGGTGAAAATAAGGGCATACTGTAAGTTGGAAGCTGAAGATGATTTAATGGTTGATAAGTGGGTGTTTTATTATGATGATCCTAATGATCAGCACATTTGCATGGAGGTTGTCCAAGGTAGAGCTCATTGCAGTCTTATGCTATATGACAATCCATATGTAGATGCTATTTTGAATAAGTCTATTTTTGTCCCTTGATTGCAATCTTGGCTCCATGATGTTTTGATTTGGGAGGTGGTTAGATGGAACTATGAATATCTTTAAGTAATAAATTTTATTGATTTTGATTTAATTTATTATTAAAGATTTTAATGGATACAATTTTGCTCTAGATATTTCTTCATTATAGGCTTAGTTATACCATTTTTACAATATGAATCTTCATGGTCACTTGTGGCTCTTCTCTAGTACTTATTTTTATAATCTTTATAAATAATAAATAATTTAGTTATAATAGATTTTTAGTCTTTTATGAAAATAATTTTTTGATGGAAGATTTTTCATTTAAAATTTTGTCTTACATTCAGTAAAAATGATATTTTTTGGATGCTTAAAGAGATTTCAACTTCATCAATAGACCAATGGCCTATTGACAATTATCTTTGTTTGAAATTACTCTATCCAACAAAATTAGATCAAAAGTTCTCTAAACATTTATGTTAAAAATAAGATAAAAATTTGATCACAAGTGGTCACAAAGTTTGTGTAGAAGAAAAATCATTGTTACAAAAAGAATATAGACAAGAAGAAAAAACACAATTAGCTTGTTGAGCTTCAATACGTAACCACCATTCTTTATCATCAATTTAAAAATGTCAAAGATAGTAGAGAAAAGATGGATTATTTGCAAAAAAAAGTCATTTTAAAAATCATAAATGTAACATAATCACTAATAGTTTTATGTGTTTTCATACATTAATGATTGTAACATAATCACTAGTTGATTGGAATGTGTTGTTATTATTCTATAGTAACTAAATTAAGGTAAAAATAAAAGTTTAATAAATAGTTGTGATGTATAGGAAAGAGAGATATCTCACATGAGAGGGGGACGAATCTAAGATTACACATAAGATACTTGTAAGAGGGAGCTATACTTGTTAATGAATTTACAGTGCATGTTATGGAAAATCATAGAGCATCTGTAAAAGGAAATAAAAGAGTATGACAAGTGGAAGGAACATGTTGTTTTGTAGACTCGTATTCAAATTTGGGTTTCGATTTTTGAATGAAGGATTCAAGCACTAAAATTTGGTAGTTTTGGCTCATGTTATCCTTGTATCTCACTCTCTCTTATTCCCTCCCTCTTTATATTTCTATTTTTTCCATATCTATTTTTTTCCATATCTATGTAGCCATCTATCCTCTTTATCTCCCCCTCACTAATGTAGAGATGGTGAGCAAGAAGTGAGGTTTAAGCACTTTCTTCTTCCTAATCTACCAAACTAAACTTGTGGCCTTCCTAATATCTTACTCCTTTAGGATATCATTTTTGTGGCCTATCCAAAGTGATAGGGTCATTTATGAACTCCTCCAAGGTGAGTACTTCTCCAATCAAGATCTTGCACATTTTTGTTTTAGGGACACTAGCCCTATTCCAAGCCAATAACTATAACTCTTCACCAATGCCTTCACCAACCCAAAGTTTCTATTGGGACACCTTCCTTATGTTGAACTGATTAAGAATCAACTCTTGGTTTAACCCTCCAATTTTCATATAGTACAAAATGTTGACTATCATAGAATTCCTTGTAGGTCTCCTACTCTAATTTTCTAGACTTAAATTCCTCTTAGGTTATTGTAGGCCTCTGCAACATGGTCCTGTAAGAACTAGAATCGCATCCATACCTCACACGAGCTCTAAGATATGCCCCATCAAAGATCCCAGCCCTATGGCATTTAGTGACCCTTAGGGACATTCCAGTTTGGCATGCCTGAGAATGTTTGAGTGCTAAAGGATTGGATGAGGTTGGGGATAGGGTTTTCCTGACCACCCAGAGCTAACAAAGCAAACAGTTCGATCCCATGATGAAAGGTGAGAGAGATTTGGCAGTTGGCAACTTTGTACCGGCCAACACTGCAAGTTTCAACATCACCCGAGATGGCATCATAGAATGAAAATGAAGTGTGATCTCCAAAAAGAGAGAGAGGTTATTGTAGGTCTTTGCAATGCAGTCCTATAGGAACTAGAATCACATCCATACCTCACACAAGCTCTGGGATATGCCACATCAAAGATTGCAGCCCTATGGCATTTAGTGACCCTTAGGAACATTCTGGTTCGGCATGCTCGAGAATGTTTGAGCACTGAAGGGGAAAGGATGAGGTTGGGGATAGGGTTTACCCGACCACCTAGAGCTAATAGAGTAGATAGTTTGATCCCACGATGAAAGGTGAAAGATATTTGGCAGTTCGAAACTTTGTACTAGCCAACACTGCAAGTTTCAACATCACCTGAGATGGCATCATAAAATGAAAACAAAGTGTGATCTCCAAAAAGAGAGAGAGGTTATTGTAGGTCTCCGCAACACAGTCCTGTAGGAACTAGAATTGCGTCCATTCCTCACACAAGATCTAAGATATGTACCATCAAAGATCACAACCCTATGAAATTTAGTGACCCTTAGGGACGTTCTGGTTCAATGTGCTTGAGAATGTTTGAGCACTAAAGGGGATAGGACAAGGTTGGGGATAGGGTTTACCTAGCCACTCGAAGCTAACAGAGTAGACAGTTTGATCCCACGATGAAAGGTGAGAGAGATTTGGTAGTTGGCAACTTTGTATTGGCCAACACTACAAGTTTTAGCATCATTCGAGATGGCATCGTAAAATGAAAATAGAGTGTGATGTCCAAAAAGTGAGAGAGTTTATTTTTGGTCTCCGCAACATGATCTTGTAGGAGCTAGAATTGCATCCATACCTCACACGAGCTCTGAGATATGCCTCGTCAAAGATCTCAGCCCTATGGCATTTAGTGACCCTTAGGAACATTTTGGTTCAGCATGCTTGAGAATGTTCGAGCATTGAAGGGGACAAGATGAGGTTAGGGATAGGGTTTACCCAACCACCTGAAGCTAATGGAGTAGACAATTTGATCCCACGACAAAAGGTGAGAGAGATTTGGCAATTGGCAACTTTGTACTGGCCAACACTGCAAGTTTCAGCATCACCTGAGATGGAATCATAAAATGAAAATAGAGTCTGATCTCCAAAAAGTGAGAGAGGTTATTGTAGGTCTCTGCAACATAGTCCTATAGGAACTAGAATTGCATCCATACCTAACACGAGCTCTAAGATATGCCCCATCAAATATTGCATCCCTATGGCATTTAGTGACCCTTAGGAACATTCTGATTTGGCATGCCTGAGAATGTTCGAGTGCTAAAGGGGATAGGATGAGGTTGGGGATAGGGTTTACCCATCCACCTGGAGCTAATGGAGTAGATAGTTTGATCCCACAATGAAAGGTGAGAGAGATTTGGCAGTTGGCAACTTTGTACTGGCCAACACTGCAAGTTTCAGCATCACCCAAGATGGCATTGTAAAATGAAAATGGAGTGTGATCTCCAAAAAGTGAGAGAGGTTATTGTAGGTCTCTACAACATGGTCTTGTAGGAACTATAATCGCATCTATACCTCACACGAGCTATGAGATATGCCATGTCAAAGATCATAGCCCTATGGCATTTAGTGACCCTTAGGGACGTTTTGGTTTAGTGTTCCCGAGAATGTTTGAGCATTGAAGGGGACAAGAAAATGTTGGGGATAGGGTTTACCTAGCCACCTGAAGCTAACAGAGTAGACAGTTCAATCCCATGATCAAAGGTGAGAGAGATTTGGCAGTTGGCAACTTTGTACTGGCCAACACTGCAAGTTTCAGCATCACCTGAGATGGCATCGTAAAATGAAAATGGAGTGTGATCTCCAAAAAGTGAGATAGGCTAGTGTAGGTCTCTGCAACACGATCCTATAAGAACTAGAATTGCATCCATACCTCACACGAGCTCTGAGATATGTCCCGTGAAAGATAGGGATGTTTTGGTTCGGCATGCCCGAGAATGTTTGAGCACTAAAGGGGATAGGAAAAGGTTGGGGATAGGTTTACCCAGCCACCTAGAGCTAATGAAGCAGATAGTTTGATTCCACGACAAAAGGTGAGAGAGATTTGGCAGTTGGCAACTTTGTACTGGCCAACACTGCAAGTTTCAACATCACCCGAGATGGCATCGTAAAATGAAAATGGAGTGTGATCTCCAAAACGTGAGAGAGGTTATTGTAGGTCTCCATAACATGGTCCTATAAAAATTAGAATCACATCCATACCTCACATGAGCTCAGAGTTATGCCCCATCAAAGATCGCAGCCCTATGGCATTTAGTGACCCTTAGGAACATTCGGGTTCAGCATGCCCAAGAATGTTTGAGCACTGAATGGGACAAGACAAGGTTGGGGATAGGGTTTACCTAGCCACCTAGAGCTAACAGAGTAGATAGTTTGATCCCACGATAAAAGGTGAGAGATATTTGGCAGTTGGCAACTTTGTACTGGCCAACACTGCAAGTTTCAGCATCACCCAAGATGGCATCGTAAAATGAAAATAGAGTGTGATCTCCCAAAAGTGAGAGAGGTTTGTAAGTCTCCACAACATAGTCCTGTAGGAACTAGAATCGCATCCATACCTCACATTAGCTCTGAGATATGCCCCGTCAAAGATCACAACCCTATGGCATTTAGTGACCCTTAAGGATGTTCCAGTTCAGCGTGCCCAAGAAGGTTCGAGCACTAAAGGGGATAGGATGAGGTTGGGGATAGGGTTTACCCAGCCACCTAGAGCTAATGGAGAAGACAATTTGATCCCACGATGAAAGGTGAGAGAGATTTGGCAGTTGGCAACTTTGTATTGGCCAACATTGCAAGTTTTTGCATCACCCGAGATGGCATTGTAAAATGAAAATAGAGTGTGATCTCCAAAAAGAAAGAGAGGTTATTGTAGGTCTCCGCAACATGGTCTTGTAGGAACTAGAATCACATCCATACCTCATACGAGCTCTGAGATATGCCCCGTCAAAGATCGCAACCCTAAGGCATTTAGTGACCCTTAGGGACGTTCTGGTTTGACATGCCCAAGAATGTTTGAGCATTGAAGGGGATAGGATGAGGTTGGGGACAAGGCTTACTCAACCACCTAGAGCTAATGGAGCAGACAGTTCAATCCCACGATGAAAGGTGAGAGAGATTTGGCAGTTGGCAACTTTGTACTGGCCAA
Source organism: Cupressus sempervirens (assembly GCA_028749045.1). Lineage (NCBI taxonomy): Eukaryota > Viridiplantae > Streptophyta > Pinopsida > Cupressales > Cupressaceae > Cupressus > Cupressus sempervirens. Next base: position 178,900,167 of record CM053785.1, on the reverse strand, counting down.
CATTGCAAGTTTTAGCATCACCCGAGATGGTGTTGTAAAATGAAAATGGAGTGTGATATCTCCAAAAAGTGAGAGGTTATTGTAGGTCTCCACAACACGGTCTTGTAGGAACTAGAATCACATCCATACCTTGCACGAGCTTAGAGATATGCCTCGTCAAAGATTGTAGCCCTATGGCATTTAGTGACCCTTAGGAACATTCCAGTTCGACGTGCCCGAGAACGTTCGAGCGCTAAAGGGGATCAGACGAGGTTGGGGAGACACATGTACTAAGTAAGATCTGACTATAGATATGGGGTAATTTTTTTGGTATATTAAACCCTCAAAGGAATATAAGAATTTTCTTCCAAACACTAGAAGAGTTATACTCAGATGTGATGTTAAGCTCATGGAGGAAAAAGCATTTAGAAGGTATAAATATTTTCTACTGGATGATCAAAGTGAGTAGCTGATAAAATCTACAAGGATAAATTGACCAAGTCAAAGGCATAAAATATTAAGTATATTCACTAGTACAAAGTAGGATCATGTGGTGAGGACTCACAAAATATGGAAAAGCCAGTGCAACATAAAATGCATCAAGAGGATATAGAGGTTGATATTCCATCCTTTGTAGTTGGAAATAGGAACCATGAGGTTAAAAAAAGGTGTAGGGATACTAAATAAATTATGGGAGATCCTAGGAAGAGTATGAGATAGTAGAGATGGCACCTTAAGTGATGTAGAGGTCAGTTGATGCAGAGTCAGCACTTTGGAAGCACCAAACAACTCCAATGCACCTTTGAATCACCAAGCAACTCAAACTACCATCCAAACCCTCTATACTCCACAAGATCACTCAAGTCTTGACTCACTTTCACAAGGACTACACTAAGATACCATTAAGACATTAAGACACCATGGGGTTAAAGGTTCGTGAAAATTGCAAAAAAGTGCAAAAAATTGCAAAATGCAAAAAGTTGCTAAAGAGCAATTTTTGCAAATAATAGTTGTCAAACTAAAAATGAGGTTGTATCATGTTCCAACCATCCAAATTGAAGTCATAACTATTGTAATTCATGTACTTAAGATCCCCACATGTGGAAAAGGTCATTGTATGGACGGTGGACAACATTGGTGAATAAAAAACTCAGATTTTATGTCTTTTTTACTATTTTTTCAATTTTGTATGACCTATACGGATTGGTGGTGGTACAAGTCTTATATTATTGGATATAGGGTTGAGTTAGGATTCCATTTCAATTGGTTTTATGTCTTTATCTTGTATACAACAAAAGTTATATCAATTTTAGTGCAGGTAGGTCAGATTTACACCAAATTTGAGAGTTTCAACAAGATGGAATCCTAACTTGCAAACCCACCATGGGATTTCAATGCTGATTTGTGGAATGAAAGTTAGGATAGGATTCTTTGAGATGGCAAAGATTCATGGCTGTAGGAGCATGGCATCTATTTTTACCAGCAAGCCCTAGACTGAACATAATCTTATGTCTAGTCTAGATTTGAAGGAAAAAGAAGGATCAGGCTCTCAAATTGATTAATCTGACCTAGGTGAAGGGTTTAAAAGGACAATTTTTATGTATATCAGAGATCCAAGGGGTTTAACCAAGTCATTGAACCCATTTTTTTATGTTTTCCTTGTAACCTAGCCTAAACTGGCCATTTAGGATTATAACACAAAGTGGGCAAAACTTGATGTTGGAGCCGAGTTGGTGGTTAATCTTTTGGAATCTCTTAGGGGATGTTGAAGAGTGTTTAAAAATGCAAAAATAGTTGGGGGTACTTTGTATGGTTTGGGATTTTGATTGTTAAAACTAGAAATTATCCTAGTAGGAAGTGTTGGTAACAATTTTGAAATTTGATTGTTGAGTGTTGAGAAACCTCAAGTTTTGGATTTTTCTTGTTGGTTTGAGTCTATAATAACCATTTACATCTAAAAAGTTGAGTGTTGAAACCATTTAAGAAGTATTTTCCTTTATAGGCCTATTGGTGGCTAGGAGTTCCTAGGTGTTGATCCAAGTTGTTTGAGTACCCTAAGTTTGAGGGTTGGACTTGTGAAGTTAAGTCCACTTGCAGGGTAGAGTTTCCTTGTATTAGAAGTCCATTGGATCCTTAGTCCTTGGTGTCTTCAATGAATGTATCTTCATAGAATGCCCTTGGTGCCTCTACACCATTAAGTGATGATGATGAACATGAGTAAAATTATGAGATTTGTGCCTACATGTTACAATGAAAAAGTCATATCTATTTTGAAATTAAGAACTTCAAAAAAAGTTTCAAGAGAAGCTTAGGCTGGAAGACTTTTTTTCTATGAGATGACTACTCTGGTTAATAACCTACCAAATATTGAAACTACACTCAAATCCAATATTTATAAGGATAAGGAAGAACTTTTGAAAGATAGGGTTTTACCAATCTCTCGAAACCCTTGTACCTAGGGTTTTGCCAATCTCTCAAACCCTTGTACCTAGGATGTCTTGGTCATTTAATAGACTCTCTCTACCTATCCCAACCAACTTTAAATAGTTAGAGGCTTAGCTAAGCCTAAAAATAATCTAAAAGCTAATTCCCTCCAAAATGCCCATATAATTGTTTGAATTCAAAATTTAAATTTCAAACTATACATTTTTATGAATGTTCTAATCTCCTAGCCTATTCCATCAACCTATGAAGGGTCAAATGGATTTATTGAATGCATTTAACTATGAAAACTACCCCACCCAATACATTGCATTTATCGCCTATTACATTGTATTTTGGTCCTTAGACCTTTATCAGGACCTTTACATAAATTTTTGTATTCATCATTACATTAGGCCATTATAGGCTTCAAGACATTCCACTTCACTTTTTTTATTGTATTTTATCCTCCTTAGTCCTTGGTGTCCTCCTTTGTTCATTTGCCCTCCTAGATGCCCCTGCATCAGAAATGGCCATCAAATATGCATGATTTAAATAGCTACATTAAATAGCCCTTTACTTCATAAATCACTTCAACTCAATCATTGTGTTGTATAGACAACCTCATCATATGTCACTTGAACAAACCTATCATGTACAACATGAGGGAAAAATCCACAAAATTAAATCTTAAAATGTTACAAATTGATCATCAGATCGAGACCCATTTTCCTTGTTACTTTTTGATGATTGTGATCCTCTGCAATTCCAGGCATAAGATGATTAACACAAAATGGTACTTAAACAAAAAGCACTAATAAATATTGAGGATGTGAATTGATAATACCGTTTCACATATGATTTTGGCATCTCACCTTTTATCACTAGTGCTTCGACTTTATTATCCATTTTGTACAAATCCTTGCTTTCTGAATTGTATGATAACCCTTGCTTGATGAGTATTTAAAACTTCTCCCATTGTATCCTTGCTTTCACCAGTTTGAAGTTTCTGGTTACATGCACACAATCATGACTTTACATCACAAAGCATTCACATTCTAACAATTTTCATGTTCTTTCATTACATTTTGATCTAAACAACAAATTGTAAACTTTTACTTATTCAAACGACTAATCTAAAAATGGGTCCTATTAAAAAATCTAATATAAATTCAAATAATGTATCTAGATTCTAAACAAATCAAAATATAAAATCTATGATTTAAACTAAATATCATCACTTACACATCATAACAATACAGTCCACCTTAGTCATGTGGACAGTCTTGGTGAAGAGGTTGCAACATTGTATTTGGATCCAATTAATCACTCTTTCTCTCTCTCCCTCTCTCCCTATTCAATCTAATGAGCCAACTGGATCTGCTCGACATTTTAATGTCTCAACTATTACCTCATGGTCTAACTCGCAAACTTTCCAAAGAATCTTATTACATGGTTTTCCACCATATTTTATCAAGTGGACATTTGATGTGACAACAAGGTTTGAATAATGAAGAATCTTCCTCTCTGTTTGCCAATCCTTGAATAACCACAAGTTAGGGTTCTTCATAGAATATTGTCTAAGCCATGTGCTGGTTACAACCAGTACAATGACATGGTACTCTAAACCTTCACCATCTATAACTGACTGATCTAATTTTTGTTTGGCTTCAACATAATGATACAAATAATAATATGTCCCTTCTTCATTGTCTTCAGGTGCAATAACAACAAAAACATGGCTTGCAATAAAAAATGCACAAAATACAGTCATTAATTCAAAAAATACTTAGGTAAAAGTTATAAAGTTGCATATTGAAATTACAAAGATATATAAATATATATATTACCAGGTTGCACTAGATCTGAAAAGTGGTCAAAGTCAATAGACGAATCCATCTCTACCATTTCCAATGCTTGTGGGGGATGATATGTGTCAATTGGGCCCAAAACCCGTATATCCCATTTGTCCACCCATTCAATTGACTCACAATCATCCCAATTTTCCTTTGCACATGATGGACAATGGCATGCCATTTTTTGTGTGTGGATACTCCATGAACCTATATCAGAGCTTCTAAAAGAGTGTAACTCACTAGATCCTATTAGTGTGCAACAATCCTGATATGCTGCAATGTTAGTATTATCTATCAACCAAAAAGACTTATGAACCATAGACTCACCTTCCTTACATGGATCCATTGTAGCGTTACACCATTGGACAATGGATTTTGCATCTATCAATATTGCTCCATCTTTGTACTTTAGTTCGTCATGAGCCAAGGCTCTTTTAATGCATGCACCTGCACCATCGTGCTCTCCCTTACCATGATTAGCCTCTGTGAAATTCCACATGTATTGAATTCTACACAACCTTTGCATCCTGCTCAACCAATAGAACATCTGTGCATTCTTGAATTGAGATGTGCAATTGTTTGACCAAATAATGTGCTGACGATATGTTATGCCCCTGTTAGCCAAATCTCCATAAAATAGTTGAAAACAACCATGTACAAACTTCGTAGAATGTGATCGATCATTGCTAATGTAAAAATGGTACTCCCTCAAAATCTTCCTGTCATCCTCTATACTTGTAGGTGAATGCATGAATGTTATGTGAACAAATATGGAAACCTGTTGAGAAGTATAATACTCTGCTTGCACCTCATTTTGTGGTTATAGTGTGTAGTTCTCTGTGAAATCTACAACTGAAACAATGGTATCCAATGGAAACGTATCTTTACACAACTTGAATTGTAAATCCAGCCATCAAGCTCTATGGGTATGCCTTGCATACTCGTAAATAATCTTTTCACGAAAAATCTACATGAACTCATACACTGGAATCTTTTCATTGACTAAATCACATCTTTTACCATGTTTCCCATCTTTCAGAGCTTATGTCATTGTCTTAAATTTTCTATAATCTACTATTTCATTTCTAATTGCATGTGTACTATCCATATGTTGACAAGTTGATAAAAGTTGCAAAGAACCACAAAATAAGCATGTACCATCCAAGCATGATGTCTTGTAAAATTGTTGGCTGTCCCCTATTTCACATAAAATGTTGGATATAAATTCCCTTGAAGATCTTGGTGGCTCATTCATGTCACAATCCTGCAAAACAGGCTGAGAATGCAAAAATATGCATATATGAAAAAAATCATCAAAATGGTTAGAAAATTCAATATGTATCCTACAACAAGTTGTGCGTGTGTGATTTATCTTCACATAAAAAGGTTTACCCATCTCAAAAAATCTTTGACTTATTCAAATTTGAGGATACATACTAATAAATTTTTCAAAAAATTGTGTCTGAGTTGAGTCCAAAAAATGTTTCGCATGTGGGTCGCGATTTTGGCTACCAATCCTCCTTCTTACAACATCTCTTTGATTAAGGGAAACACGTGTGTTATTTGTCCAAAAATCTTCAATCAATGATTTCAAGGCTTCACTAATTTCTTTATCCTTTCGCAGTAGTCTACCACTAAATGTCCATAACTCATTTTTTGTTGGATCTTCCAATCTCCCACGCCTTAGCATGGCTCTCCTTAGAGTACCTCTACCAATTTTTAATGTTTTGCTTGTCTTTCTCATCAAGCTTTCTTCATTTGGCTACTTACTATTGTCGATGTAAGTACTCATCTTGTGATATTACTATCTTTGGTGCGTGATTTAGAACCCACTTTGTCATAAACACTCATTAGATTCTTTACAATGCTTTTTTCATTTGAATCGTCCATCGTTCTTAGCCCAAGAATCTTCATGATAGGCCTAAATTTCAAATTTCTCATCATTTCAACAAATAATTGGCATTGACCTATAATATTTAATTCTTCAAAAAATAATCTCCATGTACGATTAACTTTTCTTTGACAAGTATGCTTGCTAATCTTGTCAGGTATTGATTTCAAAATGTTAGTATCAATATTAATCAAATATTTTGGTCTTCTAAAACAAATTCTAGAAAGTGATCTAATCTCTTCAATTCCCTCAACATTTTGAACATCAATATAAGGTTGAGTGTATTGCGTACCTTGAACCGAAGATGATGTGCCTTGGCAATAAGATGTGAAAGATGGAATATCACCTACTTAATGTGTTGATGTTGTGCTTTCAACATAACATGATGGAGTGTTTTATATCGTCAGATCTACAAATCAATGTCTCTTCAACATGAGAGGACGATATGACTTCAACATTGAAAGATGGTGTAGCGGACGATATGACTCCAACATTGGAAGATGGTGTAGCTTCACAATTCAATTGTCTTCTTGAGTGTAATAGTCTCATTCGTTCTCTTTGTCTTTCTAATTCTTCCTCTTTGTTTCTTTGTACTGGTGGTTCTTGATCCTCTTCGAAAGTAAATTCTTTATTATTGCTTTGCAATTTTCTTTGTTCATGTAGTAATTTCATTTTATCTCTTTTAATTTCCAAATCTCTCTCCCTATCTTCATTTGTTTGAGTTTTTGATTTCTTCCTTGGCATGATGATGATTTCTACATGTCAAATTATTCAAACATCTGAATTACTTAAAATGTGTAAATTAAAAATTATTCAAATACATATAAAAATTATATTTATTTGAATGAATACACAATATATATCAAATGACTTGTCAAATTTCTAAGCATTTCGAAATAACATTTCATTCAAACATACAATTTTCAATGAATTCACTATATATTAAAGAACATGTCAAATTATAATCAAATTTGTATCTATATATCGACAAACAATATTTAAAATGGATTGCACTAACCTTTTCTATACAAGGAATATTCAAAAACTCTTCAAATTGTGTATCCAATGATTGAATTTGGTGTTTGCTAGCTTCAAAAAGTGTTGAAATAGTGTTTGCTATGTTGAAACCCGTGATTTTTGTTGGAATAACAGAGTGCACAATAGACCAAAAGCAGAGAATGGATGAAATGGGTCCCAAAGTTGTTTTTTGAACATTTTAAAATGATTTCATATAGTGTGTATGCACTATAAAGCATGTATGCACTATAGTTTGTATGCATATGTGAAAACACATCACCCTCCATCCTCCCTACTCTTTATCCTCCCTACTCTCTCTCTCTCTCCCTACGCTCTCTCCCCTCTCCTATCCCCTACATCCCCTACACTCTCTCTCCCCCCTCTCCCATCCCCTACTCTCTCTCTCGCTCTTCCTCTCCCACCACCTACTCTCTCTACCTCTCTCACCCTCTCTCCTCTCCCATCCCCTACTCTTTAGATCTCTCTCACACACTCCCATCCTCCCTCTCCCACTTTCTACTATCTCTCTCTCTCTTCCCCATCCCCTACTCTCTCTCTCACATCTGCTACTCTCTCTCTCTCTCTCCCCCCTCTCCCATCCCCTAAACTCTCTCTTTTACAGATACACACTCTCATCCCCCCTCTCTCTCCTCCTCTCCCACTCCCTCTCCCACCGCCTACTATCTCCCTCTCAAGCTCTCTCTTTCCCTCTCTACTCACTCTCTCTCTCCCCCATCCCACACTCTCTCTCTGCCACCCCCTACTCTCTCTCACACTCTCACACTCTCTCCCACCTACTCTCTCTCTTTCATAGACACACACACACACACACTCCCATCCCCCCTCTCTCTTCTCTCCCATCCCCTACTCTCTATCTATTTGTAACACACACTCCCATCCCCCTCTCTCTATCTCCCTCTCCCTACTCTCTCTCACTCTCTCTCCCATCCCCTACTCTCTCTTACACATGCTCCCATCCACCCTTCTCTCCCTCTCCCACCACCTAGTCTCTCTCTTGCCCATCTGCTACTCTCTCTCTCTCTCTCTCTCTCCCCTCTCCCATCCCCTAAACTCTCTCTTTTGCAGATACACACTCCCATCCCCCCTCTCTCTCTCCCCTCTCCCATCCCTTACTCTCAAGATCTCTCACACACACTCCCATCCCTCTCTCTCCTCCTCTCCCACTCCCTCTCCCACTACCTACTATCTATCTCCCTCAAGTTCTCTCTCCCTCTCTACTCACTCTCTCTCCCATCCCTTACTCTTACTCTCTCTCTCCCATTCCCAACTCTCTCATACACTCTCTCCCATCCCCTGCTCTCTCTCTCACACACTCTCTCCCATCCTTTCACTCTATCTATCCCATCCTATACTCTCTCTCTGCCACCCCCTACTCTCTCTCACTCTCTCCCATCCTTTCACTCTGTCTCTCCCATCATGTACTCTCTCTCTCTCTGCCTCCCCCTATTCTCTCTTGCACTATCACACTCTCTCTCTTTCATAGACACACACACACACACACTCCCATTCCCCCCCTCTCTCTCTTCTCTCCCATCCCCCTCTCTCTATCTCCCTCTCTGTACTCTCTCTCACACTCTCTCCCTTCCCCTACTCTCTCTCACACACTCTCCTATCCTTTACTCTCACTCTCTCCCTCTCCCACCGCCTACTCTCTATCCTCCATCCCCTACTCTCTCTCCCCTCTCCCATCTCCTACTCTCTCTCTTTCATAGACACACACACTCTTATCCCCCAACTCTCTTCTCTCCCATCCCCTATTCTCTAGATCTGTCACACACTCCCATCCCCCCTATCTCTCTCCCTCTCCCTCTCCCACTCCCTCTCCTACCACCTACTATCTCTCTCTCAAGTTCTCTCTCCCTCTCTACTCTCTCTCTCTCTCTCTCTCTCTCTCTCTCTCTCTCTCTCTCTCTCTCTCTCTCTCTCTCTCCCATCCCCTACTCTCTCTCTCACACTCTCCCATCCCCTAATCTCACTCTCTCTCTCCCATCTTGTACGAGCTCTCTCTGCCACCACATACTCTCTCTCACACTCTCACTCTCTCCCATCCCCTACTCTCTCTCTTACACACATTCCCTTTCCGTCCCTCTCTCTCTCCCTCTCCCACTCCCTCTCCCACTACCTACTCTCTCTCCCCCATCCCCTACTCTCTCTCTCCCCTCTCACATCCCCTACTCTCTCTCTTTCATAGACACACACACACTCCCATCCCCCCTCTCTCTCTCCTCTCCCATCCCCTACTCTTTAGATTTTACACACACACTCCCATCCCCCTCTCGCACTCCCTCTTGCACCGCCTACTATCTCTCTCTCTCTCTCAAGTACTCTCTCTCTCTCCCTCTCTACTTTCTCTCTCCCATCCCCTACTCTCATTCTCTCTCTCTTCCATCCCCTAATCTCTCTCACACTCTCTCCCATCCCCTTCTCTCTCTCTCTCTCTCTCTCTCTCTCTCTCTCTCTCTCTCTCTCTCTCTCTCCATACAAGCTCTCGCTGCCACCCCCTACTCTCTCTTAAACTCTCACACTCTCTCCCATCCCCTACTCTATCTCTCTTGTACACATTCTTGGCATTCCCCCCCCCTCTCTCTCTCTCTCGCACTCCCTCTCCCACTACCTACTCTCTCCCATCCCCTACTCTATCTCTCTTACACACTTCCATTCCCCCCTGTCTCCCTCCCACTCCCTCCCCCACCGCCTACTATCTCTCTCTCTCTCTCTCTCTCTCTCTCTCTCTCTCTCTCTCTCTCTCTCTGCCACCCTACTCTCTCTCACACTCTCACACTCTCTCTCATCCCCTACTTTCTCTCTTACACACACTCCCATCCCCCCTCTCTCTCCCTCTCCCACTCCCTCTACCATTGCCTACTCTCTTTCTCTCCCATCCCCTACTCTCTCTATCTCTCTCTCCCCTCTCTCATTCCCTACTCTCTCTCTCTTTCAGACACACACCCATCTCCCCTCTCTCCTCTCCCATCCCCTACTTTGTCTCTCACTCTCTCTCCCTCTCCCACTACCTACTCTCTCTCTCTCTCTCTCTCACTCTCACTTTCACTCTCACTCTCACTCTCTCTCACTCTCACATACACTCTCTCTCTCTCTCTCACTACCCCCTACCCTCTCTCACATTTTTACACTCTCTCCTATCCCCTACTCTCTCTCTCTCTCTTTCTCTCTTACACACATTTCCATCCCCCCTCTCTCTCCCTCTCCCACTCCCTCTCCCATCACCTACTCTCTCTTCCATCCCCTACTCTCTCTCGAGCTACTCTATCTTCCCCCTCTCCTATTCCCTACTCTCTCTTTTTCACACACATGCACTCCCATCCTCCTCTCTCTCACTCTTCCTCTCCCACTCTATCTCCCACCACCTACTCTCTCTCCCCCCATCCCCTACTCTTAATCTCTCTCTCTCCCAACCTATACTCTCTCTCACACTTCCTCTCTCTCCCATCCCCTACTTTCAATCTCTCTCCCCCATCCCGTACTCTCTCTTTGCCATCCCTACTCTCTCTCACACTTCATCTCTCTCGCATCTTGTACTCTCTCTGCTACCCCTACTCTTTCTCACTTCCTCTCTCCCATCCCATACTCTCTCCCCTCTCCCATCCCCTACTTTCTCTCTATCTCTCTCTCTCTCTCTCTCTCTCTCTCACACACACACACACACATAGCCATTACCACCCCCCCAACTCTCTATTGCACTTGGTTTGCAATTTAGGTCTCAATAGTGTGTGCACACTATAGCGCGCATGCACTATTGAGAATTTAAATGCTTGTAATAGCGTGTGCGCACTATAGGGCGCACACACTATTACAAGCTTTATATTAAAACCAAGCCTAAGGTTTGGTTTTTCCTTGGAGATCCAACCCAAAGGTTTGAAGTTTATAAACAGGTCTAAGATGTGTTTTCTAGCAAACATACCAAAAATGATTGATTTTTCTTGTGTGCTCCCCTTCAAGATTCCTCGTGGTTGGGTATCGATAAGATCAAGTTACATAGCATTATAGGTCTCTGTGTTAGCTATCTAACCATATAATTTATTTTTAATTTAAACTATTTCAAGCCTTTCATCTATAATTTATTTTCAATGTATGTTCATTTTTTGTCAAAAACCACCATGTACTAATTGGGCTATAGATTTTAGCTCATTCATCGAATTTTGCAACAACTTAGTTTTTAAGAAACTAGACTCCATTCTACACACTTTGAAGAAAAAAAAAGTTTTGATTTTAGATTAGTTTTCAATTATTTCTAGGGGGAGCACACATATATTTCATATTTTTGGGATGTGTCTAGTTTTAAAAATTATTTTTAAAAACATACACATTATAAAATTACCCGAAACATCTAGGATAAACTACATAGTGTTAAGTAACTTTTAAATAGAGTGATTAAAGAATTTCAAAAAAAAAAAGTTAAAATTTTAGGGGGGCCACACTTTGTACTGTGTTATATTTTTTTGGAATAAACAATACCACTTTTTGTGCCCCCCTTTTTTGAGGACCTAAAACTAAACCATTTTGAAAAAAAAATTAGTAGTTTAGAAACTAGATTCAAAGGACTACGACTTTTGTTTTTGTCATATCTTAAAATTTTGAACGTAACTATCCTCAAATTCTTGTTGAAGTTCAAAAATTGCATATTTTAGGAAAAAGGTATCCACTTATACCCCCCTTTTGGCACCACAACTTGGTGCACTTACCTTGTGAGTATCAATTATGGTAATACAGTTCCTTTAAAGAACAACATCAGATTCTACCCATACCTCTTTAATCATCTCTAACCTCTGCTCTGATCCAACTCACATCAACAACATTTTTTGGAATATTCAAATAGGAATAATGCTTCTAAGAGGGGGGGGGGGGTGGTGGTGAATCAGAAGTAGTGTACCTTGAACATTAAAACTTTTAACTGAAAGTAGATTGCATGCATATAAACATATCAAACAATTATGAAAAACACATATGCATCACCACATAACACTTGAGATTTTGGTAACCCAGAAACCCTCCAGAAATAAGAAGGTAAAACTGGGGTGGGGATGATACCCACAAAAATTACTGCAGCAATAATGTTTAACCACTTCTGATGGTCTGCCTTGTTAAAGGCTTTACACTCTATCAATATGACCTGATTAAAGGATTTCAAACACTTTACATGAAGTGTTACCCTGTTAAAGGATTTAATCACATATTTATAGGATCTACAAAATAGCTGTTAAGCTAACCTATCATCATAGGGTTTCCTTTCTAATACAATTGCTAGAGAGTATTAGGTATAATAAACTTGATAGCTTACAATCCTTTGATTGCTGAATACAGGCACTTGATCTGCTTTCTCTGATCTTGATCCTCTATGATCTGATACTCTTCACTCTGAAAATAGTTTTCCTTACACACCCTCATCCATCCACATATACAATGAGATTTAGTCTTCCTTATAAAGACATTCAAAGACTTAGGGTTAGGTATGGATCTATGATCCATATTGAACCTATGTTTCCCGCTCATTCATTTCACATTTACTATAGGTTGCATGCCTTCTCCATTTTTTTTTATTGGCTGCATATAGATTGCATAGGAAATACAAAAGATTTGATTTTATTATTTAATCCTTCGAGATTCGTCATATGTCGGCCATGAAAACGGTTTACATCTGCATTTGTTAAGTTACAAACTCATATGTGCATTTTGTGTTGCTCGGCACTTACTGATTCTTGATGCTCGACACTTATATTAAACTGGCTTACTCGGCTCTTGTTGTATTTCTATATTGCTCGACATCGTCTATGACTCAGCACTCAAATACCACTCGACACTTGTTTCATTCTCGACACCTAAAGTCATTCGACACTTGATCTTCACTTGGCACCTGAAGGCTTTCTTGACTCGACTCATGTTGTGGCTTGGCATACATGGTGTACTCGGCTTCAATGTAGAAAGTGGTTAAGTGTGTTGGCACTCAAGTGTCAAAAACCATTTTGAGGCTAACAATCTCCCCCTTTGACATGAGTGACAAAAACACTTAACTGACCTTATGAGTGCATTTACTAATGTGCTCAGTGTACATACAAAGGTTTTAAAACCTTAACCAAAATTTTGTAATTTACAATATATATACCTCAAAATTATAGTGACTCCCCCTGAGTTGATTGTGCCATTATCTATGCTATCTTGGTAACCAAAATTTTATGTTGTATATCATGCTCTACCTTTTTATCTTATCTCCCCCATTCTCTCATCTCCCTCATTCTTGTCTCCCCCTTTTTGACACTTATGTCAGAGGGTTTTAAGGGTTAAGACCATATTTTGCCAAAAATGTGTTGTTTACCTCCATAATCATCCTAAGAGCTACATCCCAATTATGCAAAGCAATCTCCAATGATTTATGCTGGAGGGCAGTCTCTGTAGCAAGGTGAATAAGTTCTTCTAAAGTAGAAAGATTAGGGTATTTCTTGAGAACAGTTTTAGCATAGACTTGTTCTTTATGGAGGACTTCCAAATGTGGGGTAATGGAGGATTGGAGCTGTAATAGTTTTTCCTTGATGGTGGCCTCTTCTACTGTTAATATAACTATCTCTTTCTGAGTGTGAAGCGTTTGAGAAAAATGCTTCTCACTTTGAGCTGGATCTTTTGGTAGTTGCATGCTAGAAATATTCAAATTTCTCTCCAGGCTCATTATCTTTTGGCTGGTCTCTTGTGTGAAGTATGAAAAGTCACACAACTTTTTGTACAATGAGAATATATCCTCAAGTACCTTTTTCACTTTGTCTATGACCTTTGCCAATTCAATTTGTGAAAGTGCTATTTCACTAGATATCTTCTCATTAACTTCTCCTTGAAATTTTCTTTCAGACCATTCCACAAGTTTTGCATTTGTCTCTTGGTCTGTATTTGTCACCTAGTCAACAATATCTGATGATTACTCCATGATATGCTTTGACTCATCTGGTGACTACAAAATGAAGGCATCCATAAAGATGTCTTTAATCTCATGCATAGTTTGCTTTTGTTTATACTCCTTCATGAGTATTTCTTGCCTCTTTCTTCTATGCAAGGCTTCTTGTACCTCATTTATTTGATCAGTGTTTATTGTTTTTGAGTCATAACTTGGTATGACTATTTCCTCATCTAATTCAAGGTCTCTATAGTGAAGTACCCTTGCAACTTTGGTAGAACTAGATCCTAGTGCAGATATTTGCAGTGGCTGTTATGAAGGAGTTCCCAAGGTAGGAAAATTTATCAATGTTTGGATTGCCTCCTGCTCTTTAGGGGTTTCCTATGTTTTCTCCTCCTGCTATCTACCTTGATAAATTATTGTAGTTTTAGGAAGTGCACCTTGAGTTTGTGCTGTAGGATCAGATGTAATAGTTTGTCCTATTTGTTCTATTGCTTTTTCTCCTGCTGCACTCAGCTTCTGAACTGTGGTGTCAACTATGCCTATTGAAACAACTATTGGCATTTGAAGTTGACCACTAGTAGCTGTAGAGATGATTGAAGGTGGTTCTTGTGGATTCACCTTATCTCTAATTGTGTTTTCTACTAGTTTTTGCAGTTCATCCACACTGACCAATACTGGATCTATACATAATCTTTCTTGTTGTGTGGATTGGTCAAGGATTCTTTTGAGATCCTCTATAGTTAATGGATTGATGTTTTGAGTAGAAGTGTCAGGAACGTCCTGTACAGTTATAGTTTTTGCAGGTGTGATGAGTACATGAGGAAGGCTAGAAGGTGGCAATTATGTGTCTTGCAGACTCTGATCTTGTTGCTACTTTTGCTCAACTGTTGCCGTTTCATTTTTCTTTTGTGTCTCCTCCTCTATTTCTTTCTTTTCTTCTTCCTTCTTCTCTTCTCCTTGTTTCTTTTCTTCTTCCTTCTTTTCTTCTTCTTGTTTCTTTTCTTCTTCCTTCTTTTCTTCTCTACCTTGCTCTACTTCTATCTTCTCTTCTCTCCTTTTTCTTCTCTCTTCTGGTGGAGTAGTAGCTTCTTCCTTGTATTCTTCTTCAAGAAAATCTTCAATCTTTTTGGACAAGTTCTTCCATGATTTTTTTGTTCTTTGTACAATATCTTCCATTTTGTTTTGGAGAATGAAGAATGCCTTGTACTTAGGTGTAAACCTAGTATTGTGCCTTTTGACTACTTTCTCTATTTGCTCCTTAGTCAAATCAGGCAGTATGCTTGCTAGGGTTGTTTCTCTCATCTCCTTCTCCATTCTTAAATAGAAATGCCATCTGTCTTCTACAATTTTAGACAGTTCATCTAGCAATTGTCCATCTAGTTCAAGAGGAGTGTACTTGAACTGTGCCATCATTTCATAAACTGATTCTTCTATTCTATTTTGTTCTTCTTTAGTGAACTTATTGAAATCAACTTTATTTATGTTGCTTAAGTCTCCATTTCCAATCTTTTTACATGATGTATCAACTGAAAAATGGCTTACCTTTTTAGATTGATCTTCTTCATCAGTATCAGGTTGAGCTACATATTTTCTTCTTTTCCTTGGCTCTTCCTGTGTCTTCTTGATTGGTTTCTTCTTTGTAGCTTCATCTTTAGCTTTTTGAGTAGAGGCCCTTGTTGTAGCTCTGGTTGTTGGCTTTTGGGGTGATGGCATGGCAGTTTTCTTTGGTTTAAGCTGAGCTAGAGACTGATCTTTTGCCTTTCTCTTCTTTGGCTCGGCCTAGATTGGTGCTTCCTTGGCTTTTTCTTCCTCAGCACCCTCCTCCTTGTCTTCACCTAGGCCTTGAGTTAATTCTATTGGGCCTTGCTCTTGTTCCTCCTCATCCTCATTATCTTCTTCATCATCTTCTTCATCTTCTCCTTCATCTTCTTCTTCTACTACCTCAATTCCTTTACCAAATTTCTTCTTTATTTTCTTCACCATTTTATCTTTCTTCTTAATTACAGAGGCAATAGTCCTTAATTCTATTTCAATCTTGGATTTGACCATATCATATGTGCCAAAAGATTTGGCAGACTTGTCTATTCCTTCTATAAGAAAAGTAGTGATAGTTGCAGATGCTTCATCCACATCTAATTCATAACCAAATGGCCTTAGCCATCTCACCCTTGGAACTGCTACTTGCATATAGGTGGAATCAATATCAACTAGGAAACATATGTCATTGATGTGTTTTTCCACTAAGGAAACTGGTATTCTTACCCTTTGCTTCATGGATTTCTTGAAATCCTCAAAATAACTTGTCATTTGGGCTTCAAAGTTATCACCCATTTGATCAATGAACTCATTTATTTGTGTTATTGTGGTTTTGTTGGAGTCCCAATTCACCTTTCCTTTAGAAGGAAACTCTTTCATAACATAAAAGAACATACACATAAGGACTAAACCAAATTTGCACTGTACACCTTTTGATCTCCTTATAGCTCCTAGGTTTTCATTTATCTGTTGCAACATAAATTCTGACAAGTCATATGAATGATCTTTCTTTACTAGTTTGAATGCTACATCAACAGCTATGCATGGCACACTGTTCAATCGATTGGATTGATAGAATTTGTGGGATATTGTTCTCATAGCAAAATTTAGGAGAGGATCAGTGATGGTATCAATTGTCATACCTCTCTTATTCCATTTTACCCCTATATTTCTTTCAATGATTTCTTTGGAATCATTGCGTAGGGTCTTAGTTCGATCTAGGGTTGGGAAACTCGTAACCCTATGAACTATCCCTTTAGTAATCTTGACTGGACCTGTTTCCAACCAAAACATCCATTGTGTATTCTACTTAGAATAATCCGTATCCATTCAATTTTGAATATTGTAGGATAAACTAGGGCATTGGTCAAACCCTTTCTCTCGACTATCTTGTATTCATCCTTCAAAATCTTATTCTCACATAGTTTGTCATAGGCTTGGAAATTTTCAAGATCACCTATGGCGCCAATTTTACATTTGTAACACTTTCTTACATTGTGCACCATAACTACTTTGGATGGAATAATGGATAATGCGTCGACAGGGTCATTTTTGTAGGTTACTTCTGGAATGGGCTTGAATTTAGGTTGTTTGACTTCATTATTGACCAGTTGTATTTTATGACTTTCCTTCCCCTTAGTGGTTCTAGATCTAGATGCCATTGTTTACTAAGCTAGGGTTTCAAAATGTAAACAAGCTTTCAAACTCTACGTAGCTCGGCACATGAATGAAATACCTCAAGATCAATGAAAACATGTTGTAAGAGGTTGCAATCTGCTTGGAATGCTGGATTCTCTATTGTGAAGTCACTCCGCACTCTTTATCTTCTTTTCTTCTTGATCGCAATGTGGAAAAATGATTGAAATCGCGATAATATACCCTATTTCCATCACATTAAATGCTCAACTGCAAACTCGGCTTGCACTACGTTTCCACTTCACTCAACTTCCATAGGAGTTACTCAACTTGGCATCAGTCATCAACTCGGTCGTTGTTAGGAACTCGACATCCACTAGAATTTTACTCAATATCCAAAGATTTCTCGGCATCATATTTAAAATTTTGTCTTGGCATCTTGTTTCATGCAGATTTATACTTTGCATTGCTTCTTCATGGTTTTAGGGCTGATGTATGATACTTCCTTATATGTATCAACCCCATAGACTCATCTTGAGATTAATTGGATGAGAAATTATCACTTGACCTTGTGGGTGAAGTGACCTTTTCATTGGATGTACTTGATTCATCCTTTTTCTGCCATGTTTTCTTCATGTTTGTTCTAATGTGTTCCACATCAATCTTTTCTCTGCCCTTGTTTGATTCAATTTTTGGTGCTTTTGACCTTGTAGGACAGTTTCTGCTAATATGACTAGTTTTCAGGCAACTGAAACATGTGGTCTGGCTTAGTCACCTACTATAATTCCCTCTGAAATGTGTTCTTATGCAATTCTGGGGTATATGTCCATATTCCTAACAATAATGATAGCTATACCTGGTGTTGTAATCCCAATGGTATTGACTTTCATTTCCTTTTGTTTTTGTTGGTTGATTTGATGTCCACATAGGCTTTGATCTGCATTCAAATGCTCTGTGTCCATACTTCTTACAATTATGACAATGTCCATCAAATCTTTGTGTCCTTGTAACTTTGGATCTACAATCTTGTGTCATATGTCCTTGCATGTTGCACTTGTGATAGTAACTCTTTTTTTTGGGTGTGTTTGTCTGATTGATTCTTCTACTCCTGCAAACATTAGCAGTATGCCCCTTTTTATTATAGTAATGACAAGTAGGTTTAGAATCATTACCTTTGTCACTTCTTTGCTCAACACTCTTTGATGATTCTCCAATTTCAGTGCTGTTGTAGCCAAGTCCTGATGTATCATGGGCTGATCTTGGAAATTTCATCAACTGTTCAAAGTACTTGATGGCTTCACTTGATTTGTTGAGATTCTCTGCTACCTCTTTTTCTCTATTCAATTCATTTTGTAGTTGTTCATTCTGCATCTTCAAAGTAGAGATCTCAATATCTTTCATATTGAGTTCATGATGAAGATTCATCATTTGGGCAAGTGTATCCATCTGCATGTTTGAGATCCTTGATAATTCAATACATTTTTCTTCAAGTTTGTTTGCAAGATTTCTTATGTCATCTTCCATCATGACTCTATCCTCAACTACTCTTTTCTTTTGTTCAATGATTTTACATAACATTATGGCCTGAGATTCATGTTCCATCTTGAGAGATCTTATCTCATCTGCTTGAACTTTGTTTTTCTCCATCAGTTCTGCTATTGCTGCATCAAACTCTTTAGTGTCTCCATTGGTACACAGTTTTGTGGTATCAATCTCCTTGTAGTTTATATCATTTTCAGCTATGGCTATATCCTTCCTTTTCTTCAAGGATTTTCTCAGTTCCTCCCTTGCTTTCTCTACTTTGTGTAGAGCCAGTTGCACATCAATCGCTTGATTGTCAATAATCTTTCCAAGTTTGAAGACTTCCATTTTTAGATCTTTTCCTCCAAGCTGTTAGGCTTCCTTCTTGTGAGAACTTGCAGCTCTGATACCAATTGTTAGAATATTCAAATAGGAATAATGCTTCTGAGAGTGTGTGTGTGTGTGGGGGGGGGGGGGTTGGGGGTGAATCAGAAGTACTGTACCTTGAACATTAGAACTTTTAACTGAAAGTAGATTGCATGCATATAAACACATCAAACAATTATGAAAAACACATATGCATCACCACATAACACTTGAGATTTTGGTAACCCAGAAACCCTCCAGAAATAAGAAGGTAAAATTGGGGTGGGGATGATACCCACAAAAATTACTGCAGCAATAATGTTTAACCACTTCTGATGGTTTGCCCTATTAAAGGCTTTACACTGTATCAATAGTGACTTGATTAAAGGATTTCAAACACTTTACATGAAGTGTTACCCTGTTAAAGGATTTAATCACCTATTTATAGGATCTACAAAATAGTTGTTAAGCTAACCTATCACCATAGGGTTTCCTTTCTAATACAATTGCTAGAGAGTATTAGGTATAATAAACCTGATAGCTTACAATCCTTTGATTGCTGAATACAGGAACTTGATCTGCTTTCTTTGATCTTGATCCTCTGTGATCTGATACTCTTCACTCTGAAAATAGTTTTCCTTACACACCCTTGTCCATCCACATATACAATGAGATTTAGTCTTCCTTATAAAGACATTTGAAGACTTAGGGTTAGGTATGGATCTACGATCCATATTGAATCTCTGTTTCCCACTCATTCCTTTCACGTTTACTATAGGTTGCATGCCTTCTCCATTTTTCTTATTGGTTGCATGTAGATTGCATAGGAAATACAAAAGATTTGATTTTATTATTTAATCCTTCAAGATTTGTCATATGCCAGCCATGAAAATGGTTTACATCTACATTTGTAAAGTTACAAACTCATATGTGCATTCTGTGTTGCTTGACACTTACTGATTCCTGATGCTCAACACTTATATTAAACTGGCTTACTCGGCTCCTGTTGCATTTCTCTATTGCTCAGCATCGTCTATGACTCGGCACTCAAATACCACTCGGCACTTGTTTCATGCTCGGCACCTAAAGTCATTCAACACTTAATCTTCACTCGGCACTTGATCTTCACTTGGCACCTGATCTTCACTCGGCACCTGAAGGTTTTCCTGACTCGGCTCATGTTGTGGCTCGGCATACATGGTGTACTCGCCTCCAATGTAGAAAGTGGTTAAGTGTGTTGGCATTCAAGTGTCAAAAACCATTTTGAGGCTAACAACATTGCATAATAATCTATCTCTTTATTTAGCACACACTTGAACATATCTGCATCCAAGTTACACAAATGAATTAACTTTCTTATACAAGTCTCAAACACTTGTTCATTCAACTCCAACTATAAAATAAATTACATCAACCTATACAATTTCATAAGGGCCCGTTTGGTTGCTGGAATACAACCGGAATAGGAATAGGAAATTAGAATATGATTTGTATTCTTTGTTTGGTGCATGGAATAGGAATAGGGAATAGGAATACGTATTCTCATTTTAGCCCAAAAATGAGCTTTTGTCCATTCCAAAAAATACCTGTAATTGGAATTGCTATTCTTGCATTCATTTTCGCTTTCTCAAATTTGATTAAATTTTCAAATCCACTTTGACCTAGGGTGAGCACGGGAACTTTGTTTTCAATATTTTCAAATATTTCAGCAATTTTCCAATGGCACCGATTGCATCTTCAAAATATTTTAAAATGGTGCCAATTGCAAGTTAACCCTATTCCAATTTAAGCTTGCATAACCAAACAAGGGATAAACAAGATTGGATTGCATTTTTCCATTCCTATTCTTCATTTTCCATTCTCATTCAAATTTTCTATTCTAATTCTCAATTCCTACGCTTGCAACCAAACGGGCCCTAAGTACCATCTAGAACATGTATAGAATACTTTAAAACAATTGTGTACATCTATCATTTGATAGATAATCATAGTAATCCAAACACACGTTTCCTGACTGATTCAACTAGGAAATAAATTACTTTTCTCTATCTGATAGGAAAACTAACTTCCAAACCAATAATAATCAAACAAATCCACATATATACTCTAATTCAAGTCTTTATGAATAATCCTGAATTGCAGATTAAAATTATGTTCCAACAAAACTTTATGAACAAAAACCACTATCTGATATAGCTCGCCAATAAATATTGAAAGTAACTAGTCTTCAAAAAAATCTTTGTAACTTCTCTAAATCAGCTTGAATACACATGAAATGGAAATAATAACATATATATTTTCCAAAAACCATTCCATATCATTCACAAGCAGATGTTCATCAAACTATGTCTCCACTAAACCTATCTTTACATTGATCAACCTTAGATACACTATCTGATAAATAAATACATTGACATCAATGAGAGAAAAATTAATGCCAAGCATAGCCATCAACAATTCAAACAATCTAATAGACACAATATCAATTAGCAATCTAACATCTTCTCCATTGCGTACTTACCAAGAAATATAAGAAACAACTGTGTGTTTGGATGAGATCATAAAGTTCCACTTGGACAAACTAGATGAGGAATTTTGAATGGTGAAAATTGTTGAGGGATTACTTGTATCCAAATATTTGGCTTACATGTCTTTGCATACATTTTCCAAATTAGTTTCCCAACAAATGCTAAATTCCTCTTTGCAATGTCATGTAAACCAACTCCACCCATCCTCTTATCTTTAGACATATTATGGAGGGAGACGAGGGGGATCTTCTTTGAGTCATCCATATCTCTATGTCAAAGGGAGTTACGAATAATTATATCAATTTGGGCAGCTATAAATTTAGGAGCTTTCAGGACAACAATGAAGTAATTAGGGATGACTACTAGGACTATTTTGATCAGTAAAATATAGTCATAAAACATCATCCACCTTTCTTTCCAAGAGGACATCCTAGCCTTCAAACTATTGATATTATTAGACTAGAATGTGGCTTTGTTAGAACCCATAAAAAAGGACAAACAAGTAAGAAGATGGAAGCTCAATAGTTTAAAACTCTAGTGTGTGAATTATTTTCCTTTAATCATTTGATTTAGTATTAAACACATATACCTATGACTTGTGTTACTTCTCCACCTATCTCGTTATCGAGGAATATAATTGTAGTACTACTTTGATCTACTTAGGTTCATGCATTATGGACTTAACAAAGAGAAATGTGTTATATGCAAATAATGAGCGGGCGACATCAATATTAGTGTGAGGTATGTGGATGCCCTTCCACATGCCCTCCAAGTGTCTCAAGTTGATAGTCTCACTCAAGTATTCTTCCATAATTACAAAAGAGGAATGGAGAAAATGGATCTCCCTTCCTTACACCCTAGGTAGCCTAAAAAATCTAGCTAGTGAACCATTTATGATGACTAAAAAATTTCCACTTTTAAGACAACCATTTTCCATTTTCACCATTTATCACAAAGGCCAAAAATATTAAGGACTTTGATAATAAAACTCCATCTAACCTTGTCATACACCTTCGACATATCGAACTTGACAAAAAAGGTCAACATGTGATGTTCTTTGACCAAATGGAGGATTTTGTGAGCCACCAAGGCTCCTTTTGGAGTCTTCCCAAAAGGGGAAAAAACCTCCTTGTTCTATAGAAATAAGCATGAGAATAAACGATTGTAGTCTAAGATAGATTACACCTTAGTGAATATTTTATAAACTATGCGAGATAATGAGATGGGTCCGAATTCTGCCAAATGAATTGTGTAGCTTTTTTTTTTGGATTAGAGCAATATTTATCACATTGGAATTATTCAAAATTGTCCCCTGTTTTCTTGACTTTTCCAAAGCTATGAGGAGAAAAAAGCCTAAAACATCTCATATCTTTTGAAAGATATTGTTGTAAATCCATCTTGTCCTAATGCTTTGTTAGGGGGGAAAATAAAAAGCCACACATCTAGAAATCATTGATAACATGTTTTTCTCATCCTGATTATCTATTTGGAGTTGTCTTTAGGGAGGATCAAGCAAGTTGCAAGTTTGAAATGTAATTCACACCTTTCACCTAAATCTCTTCTTCATTAGTGATTTCTCTTCCCATAAGTGAGTTTTGAATCGAGATGATTGACTACCCAACTATCTTGGACTAGGTCAAGGCATGAAAAAAATTAATAGTATAGTCTCCTCCTCTCATCTATATCTACCTAGATTTTTGCATATTTCTTCACTCTTAACTAACTCCTCCCAAGTATGTTGTAACTTTTTCTATTCAACAAACATAATTGGGTCTAAACCATTTTGTATGATATTCTCTTGGATGAGGGCTAGTTTATTAGTGACATCCTTCTTTTGCAAAAAATATTTTGGAAAGCACTTGCATTCTAGTTGCATATTTGTGCCTTGACAAATTATAGTTTTTGGTAGAATTGAAACATATATAATCCTTTTTCAAATTGAACACTTACCCACCATTGGCGAAGAAAGGGAAGGATAAACTAAATATTTTTATATATTGATTTATGAAAAATATTAAATTAAATAAATATACTACATACATATATTATCATTCACATAATGTTGGATATACTAAAATTCTTCCAAAGATGGTATCTAGGTCCATACTAAAGGATAAATAAGGGATCACACTTGTACCAAGTATGATTAGTAAAACAAGTAATTGTGGCCAATGTGACATTTCCATATAACCATCGCGAAGCATGCTTAATATACAAAAAAAAAACTAAAGCATCGAATAATAGAAAGCTTCAATCTCTAAAAAACCTACATTCTTATATACCAATGAATTGTTAAAAATAAAGTTTTTAAAATGAAGTTTATGGAAGGATTATAAGTCTTTTTCATGAAAGATGAAACAAACCAATAAAATCACATTAAAAATTTTGAATGTGAGAAATATTATGCATTATTTTTTATATTGCTTTCTAGTTTGGAAATTGAGATAATTTCCTTTTTTTGGTTTTTCATTTGGAAGGTCCCTAATTGTTTTGTCATCTTTGGTTCTGGATGGTTACTTCATTTCATCCTACAATCTACCATGTGTGATCAAATGATCTATTCCCACCATCTTAAGATATGTCACAAGGCCCAAACAAATGAATACCAAACACATGGGGGGAAGGTATACAATATGACAATCACAACGTAAACATAGAATCTAGTATGCATCACAATCACATTCTCAACATAAGCAAAATATACACTCAACATACAATGACCTAACTCCAAGAGATAATAAGAAGTAAAGCCATCAAAGTTGACTCACATGCCCATCAAAATCATTGAGGATTGACAAGGCTTGTAAGGAGTAATGCCTCCCACTTATGAAACCTCTTGTGTAGGTTGGACTTAGTGTGCCTCATCCTACACCTTGTCTTGAAACATGATAGAGTCATCCTATAGTCGAACAATGTTGACTCCTACACATTTTGATGTTGGTTTTATCTTCTAAGTTTGTTGTATTGTGTGTCCTAGATGGTCATGTTTCCATCATTCTATTCTTGAGTTGTGTTACAAGAGAATGTTACACGTGTTTGTGCCCATTTATTTTTAGGTGTTGCCCCCTATCTTGTAGGTTCATTATGATGAATTTTTCAATGACGGTATAGTCTTCTCTTGATACCTCCTTGCTAGTGCAATAATGAGGTCATTGTTGTTCTTATTACAATAGATACTAATCTAAATATAATGAATCACATCCTTACAAAAATATATCCAAATTTATAATAAATTTCTTCATACCAAAACATATCTCATCTTTATCTAAATAATTAAGATTCTAATAATAATTGCAATTAGTACCGTAAGTGTTGATAAATATCATAGATCCTAAATTTAATTCTCACCTTTATGAACCGTTATTAATGTTTGTAACCTACTCCCAACGCCTTTAGTTTTTTAAGTCCACAAAACTAGTAGGTGAAATAACAAACACCTTTTCCTTGGAAACTGAAGACACGTCTTTCACTTTCCTCCCTAATTTCCTGGGCTGTCTATTTCTGGGAAGTACACTCCAGTTTTTTTGAACTTGTTCATCGTGGAAGAAGAGTTTTGTCATGGAGAAAGTGGGCACAGAAACTTTTGCGAGAAAACTACAAAATCAGGCGGCAGGGCGAAGAACATTTCGTAATGGAGATGGCGGGAGATGCCATTTTTGTTTGGAGGTGACTGATTAGCCGGCATTTTTCACCCCTGCTAAGTATAGCTAACTGTCATTTTGACTGAATATTCATCAGTTTTGATTTAAATTCTTTTTTTTCATCTCGTTCTGCATCAAATATACCGCCAACAGCCTTTATTTAGGTTTTTTTCGCAAAAAGTACTGTTGCAACTAGGTAGTGTCTGTCTGTTGTGTTACAACTTTTTGAAGCGCCTTTTCAGGAAAAATGGTGCAACCTTTTATAGATTGTTTTCCGTTTTGTGTGGTGCAGCTTGTAGTTAGTCTAAAAGATGATAGCTGATCGAAAGATTTGTAGATTAATCAATTTCTGGAGATTCATTTGGATTTTGCCTTCTGTTCGCCCCTCCTTTGCGCCGCAGACGATGTTATAATTATTCTGGTACAATTCGTTTTTCCTTTTAGTCATACAAATTTGAAATTAGTTGCATTACATTTTCACTCAGTTTATTTAGGTGGGTTTTTCAAGTGCTTTGGGAGAAAACTTTGTAACAAGAATAATGTCAACGCTTCTGATTACTTCAGATCCCATAAATGCGATCTGAAACATAACTTGTTTGTAATCTTTCTGTCGATTGATGTAAATTGTCATACCGTTTTCTTAGAGATCTTTAAAAATATAATATGAAGTTAAGACCCCTGTGTACTTTAAATTTGTTTATGCTTAACTGGAGCGTTCATGTTCGTTTGCTTAGTCGGTATTTTTCACGTACTCGGTGGTGTATCCAGGTGGGTCATGATAATTGTCTCGTATATAGTATATGATATCACATAAGTCGATCTTATGAGTTCGCCCGTTAAAGAACCGGTAAGAGTTAGTTATTTTCAAAAAATTTTCCCTCCCTCTATTCATTGGAAAAGATATAGTGATGCATTAGATCGTTTTCTCATTCAAATGCCCACCTGCTTTCCTTAATGGAAGTTCAAGCAGACAACTCTATATAGTTGGGTATTAAGATGTAGACATGTTGAAGATGGGCCATGAAGATTATCTTGACATGCATCTGATTCCTGATAGATGATATTGCATAAGTTAGTCTTGCTTGTTGTAGATTTTTACTCCCCAGAAAACTGTGAACAAATATGTGGCTCGAAGTATTTTTTCTCTACTATTTACCACTCGAAAAATATATAAATGCATTTGATTTTCTTAAATTCAAATGCCTAGCCAATGTTAGTTCCATTTGGATCATTTTACATGAATGTGGCCCTTTTCCATTTGGTTTTGCACTAACTACTTGTACCTGTACAGTCCCAGTAACCTCTTTGATCGTTTCTGGATGTTTGCGTAACTTCATTACTTTTTCAGTAGAAACGATCTTTACATGAATCTTTCTTTTCTCCAAAATGGGGAAATGTATCCCTTCTAAGGGTTTAACGGCATTTTGCTTCCATGGGTGCAGGTTTCTTTGATTTCCAAGTTGGCAAGCATAATACCTGCAACAAAAGACAGATAAGGTCTTTTTCAGTTCTGTACTAGTTTAAATGTGATCGACTGAGGTCAACATTCATTCAGTTCCATTTGTGCCAGAAGAGTTCATATGATGCAGAGGCATGGTATGTCTAATTATTTGACATTTGAGAACTTTGTTATGGTTGCTGATCATTTTCTCCCTTAAAGCTAGATGGTTAGGCTGTTATCACTAACTAGATTATGAAACTAAAACTGAAAGCTGTTGATGCAAACAGATGAGACAAAACCCAATGTATTTGATGAAGAAAAGATCAATGTAGACACTGATGCTAGTCTTGTATTCTCTTCTATGCTTGAATCTGAAAGTAATTGTGCATCAAACAGAGGACATGATCTGATACAAAAATTTGAAGATCACGACATGGGTTTAGAACCTTTTAGCACACCTGAATCCAATAGTGTGTCCATCCCCACAAATGATGAAGATACTTTTACAGAATCCACGGAAGATGGTTCTTACATTACGGCAAAAAGTGATACCTTTTCTTTGCTTCATGAAAATAATATTATGACAGAGTCTCTGTCTACAGAGGACCCAAAATCTGTATCAAGAAGCGATTCGGAAATTGATGTTTTAGATAGAAGAACAAGTGGCAGAGAAACACTTTTTATTGATCAGAGTCTGGAAATGTACAATACTGAAACT
Organism: Cupressus sempervirens; assembly: GCA_028749045.1. NCBI lineage: Eukaryota > Viridiplantae > Streptophyta > Pinopsida > Cupressales > Cupressaceae > Cupressus > Cupressus sempervirens. Next base: position 178,872,695 of record CM053785.1, on the reverse strand, counting down.
AAAAATGAAAAGGACATGGAGTGTGAAGCTAAAGACCAGGATGTGAATATGGCTGAAGAGATTGGGGGAGATGCTAATGAAGCAGAAAACATTGATTCAAATGCTAGTACATGGTCGGAGAAGTGCGAGGAAGAGTCTTTAAACATGCAAGTATATACTGATTTGGTTTCTGCAATTGATACAGACCAGGATCAAGAGAACTCAAATCTTGGTGAGGAAAGTAGTCTTGTTGGCCAGTCGGTTGCTCTTTCTGCAACTGAGCATGAGAAGCAAAGCAGCAGTGCTGAAGAGGAATTGTTACTTGTTTCAGGCCAAGATGGTCCTCAATTTCCTCCTGAAAGTGGAGCTTCCTATGACCATATGACTACCAGACAAGAATTTCTGTCCAATGGCCCAAATGCTACATGTGAACAATCAATGTTGGAGCAGGAACAACCACGTCTTTCTTCGCTGCCATTGGAAGAAAAGGACAGTCTGGAAGGGAGTGATCAGAATGAAAAAAAACAATCGCATAATGAGACAATTGAGCTGTCATTTGCTACTTATGAAATAAATATAGATCGTCACAGAGAAGGTATTGAACCAGGTGAGTTGCCTTTGGCCACTGATGAAAAGCCACATACTGATGAGGGATCACCGGTCATGGAGACAACAGATGACGCTATGAGAGAGGCTACTGATACTAGTTCAGGGAATGGTATACAACAATATGCTGAGACAGGTGAGCCATCTTTTATTAGCAATGAAACAAATGAAAGTCCTGATAATGTTATGTTGCCTTCTCAAATTGATGAAATGGAAGGGGACTCTAATGAATGTTTCAAAGCAGTCGAGCCGCTCTCTGTTATTGGTGTAACTGAAAGCTTGGTGATGCAAACAGATTCTTCAGGTTTTGAGACAAAATCTGATGTGTTTGATGCAGAAAAGATACATGCAGACACAGATCCTAGTCGTGTACTCTCTTCTGTGCTCGAATCTGAAAGTTCGTCTCCATATGTTGAAGATCCTAGTCGTGGACCAAACATAGGACATGATTCTATGCAGGAATTTGAAGTCTGTGATACAGGTTTAGAACCTTTTAGCACCTCTGAATCCAACAATGTGTTCATCCCTGCAGATAATGAAGATTTTAATGCAGAACCCACAGAAGATGGCTCTTACATTACAACAAAAAGTGATACCTTTTCTTTGCTTCATGAAAATAATAATCTGACTGAATCTCCAGAGGATGCAAAATTTGAATTCAGAAAGGATGAGGAAATTGATAAGTTTGATAGTATAACAATTGGCAGAGAAACACTTTTCATTGATCAGAGTTTGGAAACGCACAATGCTGAAGTGAAGAATGAAAGGGACATTGAGTGTGAAGCTACAGACCGGGATGTGAATCTGGTTGAGGAGAATGGGGAAGATGCTTATGAAGAAAATGACATTAATTCAAATGTCAATACATGGACAGAGAATTGTGAGGAAGAGTCTTTAAGCTTGCAAATAAATAAGGATTTTGTTTCTGCAATTGTTATGGACAAGGATCATGGGAATTCAAATCTTGGTGAAGAAAATAGTCCTGTTGGCCAGTTAGTGACTATTTCTGCAACTGAGCATGAGAACCAACAAAATGACACTGCTGAAGAGGAACCGGTGCTTGTTTCAGGTCAGGATTGCCCTCAAACTCTTCCTGAAAGTGGAGCTTCCTATGATCATATGATTACCAGGCAACGATTGCCTTCCTATGGCCCAAATGTCATCTGTGAACAATCAGTGCTGGAGCATGAACATCCATGTCCTCCACTGCTGCCATTGGGAGTAAAGGACAGTCTGGAAAGACGCGATCAGAATGAAAATCAACAAATACATCTAGAGACAGTTGAGTTGTCATCTGCTACTAACGAAACAGAGTTAGTTCATTTCAGAGAAGGTATTGAATCTGTTGAGATGCCTCTGGCCATTGATGGAACGTCACACACTAATGATTGTGATCAACTTGAGGAAACACCTGTCATTGAGAAATCAGATGGCGCTTTGACGGAGGCTACTGATACTGCTGCAGGGAATGGTACACAACAATACGCTCAGTCAATTGAGTCATCTGTAGTTATATATGAGACAGACGATGTGTATAAAGAACACTCTCAGAGTGTTGAATTGCCCTGTCAAATTGATGAAACGGAAGGGGTTTCTAATGAATGTCTCAAAGCAGTTGAGCAGCTCTGTGCTATTAATGAAACAAAAGGCGGAGTTGTAGCTGAGGCACTGAGTGACGAGCAGCAACCAAATGAGATGATAGAGGAGAGATTGGCCATTGAGAAATCGCCAAAAGCTATAAGAGATTATCAAGGTCAAATTAAGAGTACTTTTCTCAATGGTTTTGAGGAGTTGCCAAAATCCATTTATTTGGATGAAAACAATATAAATGATGGTCCACGTGGAGATTCATCTCCTACAGAAGGCGCACAGCTCAATGGAGGTGGTATAAAGGCCAGGGAACCTGATCTTGTAGATAAAGCTGCATCACATCCAAATGATGATGATGAGATCTTTCTAAAGAAAAGTGAAGTAGTGGCAAAAGCAGTGTCACAGTCTTCTGATCAGGTACTATTGCAACTCCTTCCTCAGGGATTTTCTTCAAATTGATCGTCCTACCGGTTTTTCTGCGACAATGTTAGCTATATTAGCACCTGTATATATTCTTTCTGGGATACATTGTCTAAAACAATTTACAACCAACGTTTCAGATCATACTACATGATCCATCATCAGGATGCAAGAGAGCTAAGGAACATGAAAAATGATCCTTTGGCTCTCCTGTATCCTGATGATAAATCATGTATTATGATCCACAATGTTGGTGCTAATTTTTTTTACAGAATCGATCCTTGAAAGAATATATACATTGATATGGATTGTGGAGATATATTAGCACCTCCTTACATGTTTTGTCCTACGCCTTTTACCTTATTCTTTTGTGATCTTAGTAAATTGGAGTTGCACGCTGTTTCTGTTAAGTATGGACATTGGAAATTGATATACTTCATTTGTCTCTTATTTACAGGGCATTGAAGCCTTAAGAGTGGACACAGGCCTTCCTGAAAACATAATGATTCCTAAGCAATTGAATGAAGAAAAGTTAGAGGTACAGACAAGAGAGGTAATGACAAAAACTGCTTCCGAGATGCTCCCCAATGGCAATTTCTATGAGCCTCCTGGAGCAGTAGTTGAAGAACAATTTACCAGTCCCACCACTGATGTTTCTAAGGATTCCTTTCCGACATCAAGCATTGGAACCTCTCTTATCCACAGAGATCAAGAGTCCCAAGATCTACAAAATTTTGAAGCAGATAAAAAAGCCTCTTCAGTAAGGGAAAAGGTTTGTTTCTCTGTTCTTTCCATTTGCTAATTGAAGTTGGTGTTAGCTGATGAACATCGGAAAAATTGTGCGAACTTATATGATATTTGGGATTATATATTCTGAAATATTATTAGAATTGAAAAAAAGGGTTAGGATGTTAGTAATTGGAAACAGTATCGTTGGGATAGAAGTAAAGTGGAAAGAAGAGTTTTGCAATTAATAATTCGTAGCTGTTTTCATCAGGTTCTCAATGTACATGCAGAGAGAAGGGCATCAATTTGGGATTGCTGCGGTTTTTTGAATTTGTTGCATGCTCATGAAGATTAGGCTTCCACCATTGCCTTATTGAACATTGTTTCATTAGAAAATGATCATGTAATTTCAGAGTGAATTTGATTACAATCATGCACTAAAGGGCTTTTAAGGAAAAACAAATTTATTGAAGGCAGACGCAATAAACAAGGGTTGCTTCATGAAGACTCGGTTATATATGTTTATTAATGTTGCATAGAGTTTTCTTTTCTACTGCTGTACGTGAGCATATTCCTTGGTTTCTCAGATTATAATCAGATTTGCTTCTGCAGGGTAGGGAATTGTAGCGAGTTGTAGAATAGTATTAAGGCCTTTACTGTAGATGCAAAGTTGTAAACATAATATGATAGCCACATTTTTGCGCCGTGCGCTAATTCATTGATTACTTATATTAAAACTACGATATGGGATGCTGTTAAAAAATCTAGAATCTGTATGTAGTTTTGGGTTTTGGTGGATTGTATAATGTGCCATATTTTCAGTTAGATTAATTTCTCAGATGTAAATTTAAATTTTATTTTTAAAATGTTGGATTCTTTGCCCCATTTCAAATTGTATTTTGAACTACCTTTTGTCAATTGTAATATACAATTTTGTTCATTGAATGACGCCTAAAATGAGGGCCAAAGTTAGAAATTCCATTTTAGACGTGGAGAGACTTTGAAAATCTGGTGTCTAATAATAGAATGTCGTGAACTGGGCAAAATCTCAGACGCTGTATTTGAAATTATTTGTAGATGACTAAATAGCATTTTGGAAATTTGAGGATACAAATTTGTTTGAAGATGTGAATTGAAATTTGTTTGAACGAGTAAAGTTGATTTTTTGAAAGATCATATGTTTTTTATTTTTTAAAGATTACGTATCAAAAGTAACAAAATTGAAGTTTTTAAAAATGAAATTGTTAAATTGCATTGACAATAAATATTAGAAAAAATATATATATTTTTTTGAAAAGAGGGGTAAAAATTTATTAAGACAGAAAGGAATACAACAAGGAGAGCTCAACAAGGAGCTCGATCCTGAGCAACAAGATCATCAAATTCTTGCACCATCTCAAAGGACAGTTGCCTCCTATCCCTAATATTCCAACCTGGATCATGACTAGAAGCCCATTTGGCTAAACAATCAGCAGTTCTGTTCCATTCACGAGGAATATACGTGAACCTAATGAACTGAAAAGAGGTAGAGAAGAGAATAATTTGCTTAACAACAGTGGCTAGCTGCCAACTAACATCCTCAAGCTCTTGCGAAGAAAACAAGTTCACCACCACCTGGGAATCAGACTCATAGATAATCTTACTCCATCCTCGCAAGCAACACTGTTTCACAACATATAAAATAGCTTGAGCTTCCATGAGATTGTTAGTATAATCACCCTTATGAATTGAGAAGAAAAATTTAACATCCCCAGAACTACAACGAGCCACTCCGCCAATACCAACAGGGCCAGGATTTCCACGAGAAGAACCATCAGTGTTAATTTTTAGAACTCCAGAGGGAGGAGGAGTCCAATGCCCATCTCGGTTAACCCGACCCTTCCTTTGATGGAGAAGCTGCCTGGACATAGAAGGGAACCTATGAGCTGCAGCCCCATCCTGAAAATGAAAATTGAGGCAATTACAGATAGCAAGATCAACCGGATCCATACCCCCATCAAGCTCACACTTCACAAGAATAGTTTCCTGAAGAGAATGTGATATTTTCCACCAAAGATGCAAAACACCAAGCTGAACATTTTGGAATATGTGACAATTCCTCTCCAACCAGATATGCCAAAGCATGAAAGATGGGCCAGCAATCCAAGCAGCATAGAGAGAAGAAGACTTGGAGGGAGCACTACCCAAGCGGACCCAGAACTTAGGCAAAGAGGAAGCATGCCGACAAGAGCAACCCCAAGCGCTCCACCAAAGGTGCCATATCTGAGTACAATAGGAGCAATGGAAGAACAGATGGGAGACAGACTCCTCTCTATTACCACACAAAACACAATAAGAGGGGCCTTGAAATCCACGTTTACAAAGATTATCCCAGGTAAGACAACGGTTGTGAGCCACTAGCCACATGAAAAAATTGCACTTGGACCAAGAAACTTTATTCCAAACTTGCTTCCACCAAGGGACCTTAGCATCTCCAAATAATTGTCTAGTTATCTCCTGATACCCAGCAAAGACATGATATTTACCAGACAAGGTACCGCCCCAAGCCAAAACATCTGAACCAAGTAAAGAAGAACACTCTCTAGAGGCCAGAATTTGAGAAAGCTCCTGACGATCCATGTCTGTACCTCCAGGAGGCCAATCAAAAGAATGCTTCCATTTGTAACCAACAACAGGTTCCAATTGATAATGAGTCTTGTAATGAGCCACTTTATCCCATCCAGCGGCAAGAAAAGAGTCACAAAGAGGCTGAAGATGAGGGTATATGGATAAAATGGAAGGGAATCCATCCCAAGCATCAGACCAAAACAAAGCTTGAGAACCTCCTTTACATATCTAGAACAGACCCCTCTTTACCAACATCGCACTTGTCTTCAAAGTATGCCAAACCATTGAGCCACGACCTTCAAGAGGAAGTGCAGAAACAGAGCAAGGATCAACACCATGAAAATATTTATGAGTGATAATACGAGCCCAAAGTTGATGTTGTCCAGAGCACCATCACCAATCAAGTTTAGCAGCCAAAGCTTGACTACTTAAGAGAGCAGATCGAAGACCAAGACCACCCTCCTTTTTAGGCCTACAAATAGTTGCCCAATTAACCAAGCTCCATTTAGTAGTATGCAAATTACCACTCCAAAGGAATTGTCGAGAAAGAGCATCAAACTCCTTGAGAAAGTAAATAGGTGCAGCCTGAACCATGCTTCTATAAGTAGGAAGAGCTTGGATAATAGCTTGAAGAAGAGTAACCCGGGCAACAATAGAAAGCCATCTATGAGTCCAATGATTTACCTTATCCTGAAGCTTGGTAATCAAATTTTGCCAAAAGAGACGTGGCTGCCTGGAAACAGCAATAGGAATGCCAAGATAAGTCAAAGGAAGTGACCCAATCTGAAACCGTAGGATACCAACAATCCTGTGCTGAATAGAATCATGAGTGTTAAAAAAGTAAATGGAAGATTTGTGCTCATTAACTTTCTGGCCTGAAGCTGCCAAATAAACATCCAAAGCATGTCGAAAGGCTTCAGCTTCCTTGATCCTAGCAAGACCGGCAAGAGCAGAATCATCAACAAATTGAAGATGGGAAAGAGAAGGTAAGCCATTACCCCACTGCCAACCTTGAATAGAATTCTGGGACACCTGATGCTTAATGAATCTGCCCAAGCCTTCAGCCATGATGATGAATAGATATGGAGAGAGAGGGTCACCTTGGCGGAGGCCTCTAGAAGCACCAAATAGTTGAGAAGGTTGACCATTAATAAGAACAGAAAAAGAGGCAGAAGTAACACAACTCATTGTCCAACTCACCCAGTCAGAGCTAAATCCAAAAGAAAGAAAAATACTCCTTAGGAAGCTCCATTTAACTCTATCGTCGGCCTTAGCCATATCCAACTTAACAAACGTGGCTCTCTCCCTTGAAGTAGCCATAGAGTGAATAGCCTCAATAGCAATAACCACCCCATCCAAAATTTGTCTGCCAACAACAAAACCACCTTATTCTTCTGAGATAATAATGGGAAGCCACCTTTTCATTCTCTCAGCAATCAACTTAGTAATAAGTTTGTAAACCACATTACATAAGGCAATTGGTCTAAAAAACTCCAATTGATTAGCACCCTCTCTCTTAGGAATAAGAGTCAAGAATGTAGAGTTCAAAGCTCGAAGCATCTGCTTGCTAGCATAGGATTCCTTAACCACCTCCAACAAATCCTGATTAATGATGTCCCAAAATTCTTGAAAGAATTCAACTGGAAAGCCATTAGGACCAGGAGCCTTCCCCTTAGGCATGCCAAAGACCACCTCCTCCAGCTCTTCCTAAGAGATTGGACACATGAGATAATCATTCATTTCCTAAGTGATAAGGGAAGGAATACAGGACAAAATAATATTTTCTTCATTATCAGCAGGAGGAGAGTCCTCAGAGAAGAGGGTAGAGAAGTACCAAATAGCCTCCTCGAACAAAGCTGACAAGTAATTCAGTTGGATACCTTGAGAATTAACCAAAGAAGAGATAGTGCTCTGATTCCGGCGAGATTGCATAGTTTTATGAAAAAAGGCAGTGTTTTGATCACCTTCTTGGAGCCAATCAACTCTAGCCTTTTGCTTCCAAAAAATTTCCTCTCGAAGTTCCCATTCTTCTAGAGCTCTAGAAGCAAGGGATTCGGCCTTGCCAATATCCTCTGAGAAACCTCGATCTCTAATCTCCCTTGTGATGACATCAAGATCTTCTTGAGCAAGCCTCTTCATAAAGTGAAGGTTCCCAAAGCATTGCCTATTCCATATCCTGAGCCGCCTTTTAACATATTGAAGCCTTTTAGAAAATGAGAACATTGCAGTACTATATGTAGGAGCACCATCTTTCCACCAACAGAAAACAAAATCACGAAGAGAGGAGTCATGAAGCCACATCAACTGGAACGTAAAAGGAGGATGCTTCGGAACACAAGCCCCTATAGCAGAAAATTTGATTGGCCAATGATCTGAACCCCTCCAATCAAGGATTTCTGAAGAGATAGTAAGAGTGCCACTAACCCAGAAGCAAGAAACAAGAAATCTATTGAGACGTTCTGAGATAGTAGCAACACCAGTCCTGCGATTATTCCAAGTATAGAGACCATTAGAAGGCTTAACATCAGAGAGATGCAAAAGAGATATGTGTTGCCGAAGAAGAGCAGAAGAAGGCCCCAATCTAGCCAAATCACCATGCTTCTCCTCCAGACTTAAAACTGAATTGAAGTCCCCTGCTAACACCCAAGGATGATAAGGATGACAATTTCTAACATATTGAATATGTTCCCAAAGTTCCTCCTTTCCCGCAAGATCAACAGGTGCATACACATTAGTAACCATGATTACCTCTCCTGAGTCTAGAGCAGAAGCTACCATAGAGAGAGCTGAGCGAGAAGACATCCAACCAAGGGGAAAATTTTTTTAAGGATCCCAAAATATAGCTAAACCACCAGCACTGCCTGTTGCCCCAACACACTGGCATTGGTCACGAGACCAAATACTAGAGGCATGTTGGACCATAGACTCCACAGAGAGCTTAGTCTCTTGGATACAAAAAACATCAGGACTATGATCAACCACCAAGTTATGAATAGCCTTTTGTCTAGGGATGCTATTCAACCCCCTTACATTCCATGAGAGAATAATCATCATTGGGTAGAATTGGGAAAATGAGAATCCAAAGGTTTCACTGAACCAGACTCAATCAATATATCTCCTGTGAGTTTAATCTTCTCTTGGTCTTTTTTGTGCCCACTCCTTAGAGGGCGAGTAAAAGAAACCCGCTTAAAGGGTTGAGGCATCAACCCCAAGGGGAGAGGAGATCCCTTGCCCTTACCTGATGGTAGCACATCCTTAACCAAGTCATCCAAAACAACATCATTATCCTCCAACACTGTAGGAGTCACCAGAGCCTCTGTCACAGGAGCTACAGGGACCTCACAGTTCTGATATACTACAACTTGGGATGCCCCACAAGCATCATTAGGAACAAATCTCTCATCTGGGCAAACTGGATCAGAAGAGATAGGAGGAGGAATACCCTCCTCTAGAACCATACTATCCAGCACCTCAAAGCGGTTAAAACCTGAATTAGATAATCTTTCTTTCAAAGGGCTCTTTTGACCACGTCCCTTAGCTCGAGGGCGAATAGGGGTAAATCCATCCTTATCTTGCATTTGAGCCTTACCCTTACCTGTAGCATCTTGCGGATTCATCCCCTTGGTAGTATTAGCCATCTGAGATTGTCCTTTCCCTGTAGTATTTGCCAAACCACCATCATTACCAGCTGTAGAACCATCCACTCCTTTGAAACTCGAGTTACGGGGCCACTGACACTGTAAATGACCATACTCATGAAAAATCTGGCAACGAAAAGGGAGGGATTCATAATCTAACTGTTGCACCCAAGAAGAATCCCCCAGACAAATTTCCAAAGAATCTGGTAATGGGTTATTCAAATTAATTTCAACACAAATTCTAGCATAAGAAATAACCTTTTTATCGAGGGATTGATGTGCGATCGCAGCCGGCTTCCCCAACAAAGCAACAATTTGTCAAAGGATGTCTTCACGCCAAAATTCCAAGGGAAGACGAGGCAAGCGAACCCAAACTAGCACTGTTGAAGGGAGATCCTCAGCAGAATTAAAACTTGAATGCCAGGGTTTGACAAATAACCCCACATGGTTGTAGAAATAAGGGCCTCCTTCAAAAACATGATCACGATCAGACATGCAAGAGAATACAACAAAAAAATAACTATTCCTTGCCAACATAATCTCCATATCTCCTTCCACCTGCCATGAGCGGCGGATCCATGCCTCAAGAGCGGATAGGGAAATCCGGATTCCAAGAAATTTGCATATCAAAGCATGCTTGGTCCAATAATCAATGTCCTCCATTACAATTGTTGGAGGAATAACCAGAATAGGGCGATCATGGCTACGCGGAAAACAACCATTAACTTTTTTCAGCTTGGAGCTCTCCCTTGAATAAAACGATTCAGATCGCATTGCATGCATAGTTGGAGAAGAACCATCTGTTCTCACCAACACAAAAGAAATCCCAGGCCCTGCCATGCAAACAATAAAACCCCAATCCAAAATTGACTGCAGAAGATTTCCAAAAACACCCACGCAAATTATGTCCAGTAGCTAGCAATCTAAACATAACAGAAAAAATAGTAAAGATCAAACAACAAGAACAGGCTAGGGGAAAAACCGTAGCCCAGCCAGCAGCCAACGCTTCTCCACATTCCCAAGCTTCAGACAAAGATCTGTTCTCTCTAGAAAAAATATTATTTTGCATCTATTTTAAGATATTCTATTAATTTATGTGTTTTCACTTTGTTTATCTTGGACTATATAAATTTCCTGTCTTATTACTTTCTTCTTTCATATATTCTATTTTCTTAGAAGTCTTATTTAGATCTATTAGCACTAGTCTTTCATAGCATTAAGTAGTGTCATAAGATTTTTTTAAAAAAAAATTGTTGTTTTTTTTTGATATTTCAAATAAAAAGTGAAAGATTCTTAATTGATATTTGAGATTATATTCTACTTTTAAAAAGTTTTAAAAAGTAAGGATGAGAAAGCAAAAAGAGGGAAAAATGAAATATAGGACACAAGAAAAAAGGGAGCAAGGCTTGTGAATCAAGGTAACATTAAAAACTAAAAGACTAATTAAAAGTATTATATATCAAATAAAAAGCTATAAAATGGTTAAGCTATGCACATGAACAAGGTTTTGGACACAATTAATTGAGAAGGGAGATCTAGGTTCTACCATTTAAATTGCAAAAAAAAAAAGAGATGGATTGTGTACCTCTTTATGTAAAAGAGAAATAGATAGAAATGGAGATTTGAAAAATGTAGGAAAATGGAGATTTATGGCACTTGGTTGGATTCAAATTCTCCACCTCTGATGATGCCCAAAATGAAGATTTTGGTACACTAATTGAATTGCAACAACTTGAGAAGGAAGTTGATATAGTTACCCCTCCCCTAGACTTGAGTAGATCTTGAGGAAGAAGGGGATAAAATGGACATTGTCCAAGGAATATAAGGTAAAATGTGCTTAAAACAGTCAACTTAATAAATGACACGTCATTATGACTATTAATAGACTAATTTAATAAACTATGAAAAATTGATGTCAATCGAAGGAAAAGATAACAATAAAGTTTTTATTTTCAAAATTCATTTATGTTTATGTAGAATACAATTTTTTTTTTTTAAGAAATTAAATTATGTATATAAAAATTCCTTTTTTTTGGACATAATATACAATTTCACTCTTTAAAAGAAGGAAATCTTACATGCTTAATTTAGTAAATATTTGAACAAAACTTTTTAACATCCTTCCATAACATTTTTCAGTAATTTGAACTTCCTTACTGAAAGTCATATTAGATTGCATCCTATATTTGAACCTCTTTACATTGATTTTACATAAAACTGAAGGCCAAAGGCAGAAATAGTAGCCTAATCTTTGTGAGGATGAGACCAACTCCAAAAACCACAGCAATCCCAAATGAAAGCCCTTTTCTCTGCTTGTGGTTTGAAAATCTGATGCATAAACAACCACAAAATGTTAGTCAAAAAAATCTTTACCTTTCGATCAACAATGATGTTTCTAAATAATAAGTCCAGATCTTTTCAAAACATATTAAATTTCTATAATTCCTTATACAAAAATTTCTGAATTCAACTACATATAAATTTTTATAACAATAATTTAAATCACAATATATCATCTATTATATCTCTTTTCTCTTTGTTCCAATAATAAATCAGAAAATATAACCCAAAACATTATACATATTAAATTTACACAAATTTTTCAATTTACTCATCACCCACCATAAACATCAATTCTCGAAAGAAAATAGGAGGAAAACCAAACCATTACCTGTTCCCTTACTAATGCATGAGCTTTGTTATCTACTTCAAAGGCTCCAAAGCTTGATGGCAGAGAGGGACTTTTAGGAACTTCAGTTGAGGGAATGCTGAATTGTTCTTCAATTATTGCTCCATCAGACTCTGAGAAATTCCATTCATCCATTCTTAATCCCTGAAAATCATCATTTCCCCCATTATTTCTTGTTACAAAATTTGCATCCTTTGTAGATCGAGTCTCTATCATAATATTATCTTCATCAAGCAAAGAGAAGTTATCACTTTTAGCCGTGGTAAAAGAACCATCTTCTGTGGATTCTGCAATGAAATCTTCATTATCTGTGGAGATGGAGAAACTGTTGGCCTTAGCGGAGCCAAAAAGTTCTGAATCCATCTCAGAATCTTCCAAGTTCTGTTGAGAACCATGTCTCTCAAACATCAAATTATTAGACATAGCATTCCTCTGCATTATGTGATTTCTTCTGCCCAAAATGAAACTGAATTGATGGGATTTTTAATTGGTACAGAATCGAAATGAACCTTGTTTGTGTTATGCTACAGGTTTATTGCTTGCAAACTTGGAAATCAAAGAAACCTGCATCCCAAGTAAGCAAAACAGCCATTAAAACTCTGAAAATTTCTCCATTTTGGGCAAAAGAAAGATGCATACAAAGTTCATGAAAAGAAAGTATATAAACATCTAGAAATGTCCAAATATGCAGATAATTAGAAGGTTAGAACAAAACATTCACATTTGAATTTGGCCCAAATTAGATTAGGAAAGGAGGTAGGCGTTTGAATTGATGGCATTCTAAAACATATTTCCAGTGGACAACAGAGGACCCAAAATATTTATCCAGTCTTGGAGAGTAATATGAAAGATCAATTTATACACCATACCTCCATGTTAACACCCGTGTAAGCTGCATATATCAACTTACAGCAAATATTATGACCCAACTTCAACATATCTGCGTATTAAAACCCGTGTTTCGTTTTTTTGACATGGACTTATCTGATATTTCTTGTTACAAAGCTTTTGAAAACATCAAAAATGAAAAACCCACCATCCATGAAAAATCCACATAAATGAACTATATAACATTCTTTGTATCGATCAGTTTCAGATCTGAAACGTTGATATTGTTCTTGTTGGACAGTTACAATTTCTTTTTAAAACCCCACCTGAAATTCTAATTTTACATGACTAAAAAGAAGGCCAAATTGCAGCAGAGATATTTACATGTTTCAATCAGCTACACATTTCCATATTACGGAATGGAAAAGAATCTACATCACAAAATGTTCTCTATTTACTGCCTATGATTTTGAAGTCTTCTTGCAAAAAAAATCTAGTTTGATTCAAACTTTGCAACCCCTCTTCCACCATAAATAAATAAATAAGATGTTGCCTCCCACAATTAGCAAATAGGTTGCGCCCTAAATTAGAGAGGAATGCGAACAAGCACAACGTGTCTTTTGTTTGCAGGCAAGACGTTTTGTTATTATTATTATAATATTTTGTGGACAATAAAAATATTTTATTTTCATTTATGAAACTTACAGTTAATGTTCACAATGATTCATATTCTTATGAAGTGGAAACTAAATTTTGGATTAATCAATAGTTTTAAAAAAAATAGATATTTCACAAACTAAAACTAGATGGCATAAATTATTAGAGGAATGCAAATTGCATATTTTTACTTTATAAAAGCCATCTCACCTCTTAAATCTGGGAGGAGAGCTCAACAGTAGAAAGACAATTTTAATAAATATTATTGAACTTTACAAAATAAGAATTAGACCTTAAATATATAAATAGATAATGATAATAATATATATGAAAGAGTCATATCAGTTGTTATGTTGTTATTTATGTCAAGCCTTAATTTGTGAGACATTATGCTAATTCAGTAGAGTGCCATATTGTATTGATATGTTTCTGGATTCGATTGTTAAGATTGGATTCAATAGAGTGCCATATTATTTGATTAATGAAGATGATTTGAAGAAAGTATAATTATTATGTAAGAGTTGATAAGTGTATGGTATACAATGGGCACTTGAATGAGTTAGACTGTGACAATATAATGTTGGTTTGATTATTTTTATATGATTTAATTAAGTGTTGAGATCATATATAAGAAAGATAGTTTGGTAGGTGAAAGAAGAATTCCAATATTAGCCAAACTACTATAGTTGTGATCAAGCACTTGATGAAGAAGCGAAGCATGTGTAGTATTAACTGAGCAGTTACAGTGTTAACCGAGCTTAGTATTGACCGAGAGAAGTGTGTGTTAACTGAGTATGGAGAGGAAGAACAATTTGGAAAAGATCTAATGTGAGGCCGATATTTGGTGAAAATAAAGATTGTCTGAGAAGTTTCGAAGATAAGGATAAAGTTAGTGATGAGATCAACGGTTGGATAAATTCAAAGATGATCTGATGAAGGAGATTTAATGATTTGAATTGAAGCACAAAGTTCAAGATAAAAGGGTATCACCCGAGTGTCTAGATTCAATGAATCTAAGATGGATGAAGATTAGATGATTGTGATTAAGCAACAAAAAATGGAAGAATTTGGTGAAGCAACAATTTTTTTTTCTATTTAACGAATGATCACATTGCTCATTGTTACTGATTAGGTTGAAGAAGAAAGGTGATAGCCAGAGGATAAACGAGCAGAATTGGATTATGAAGATTAAGCAAGAGAAGTGCTAAGTTGATGAGTGGACCAACCAAAAGGGAACAAAAGGAAGAAAGAGGAAGAACAAAGGAAAGAGATTGAACAAAGTAGAGATTTGAACTAGCAAATGTAATGCTAAACTAAATGAATCATTTCACTGTCATTCTCTAACCATTGTAATAGAAAATCTCTTAATTGAGTGGACCTAATAGTATTATTTGTAAATCCATTGTATGGTGATGTTCTGTTAAATATTTTGTAAGTCCTTTAAAGAAGGCCACTCTATAGATATTTTAGGAGTGATAAGGTCTAGATGATCTTTCATGAAAATCCTCTAACAAGGTCACATTAATAATGTGTTTGTAGCCTTTAACAAGGTTGGCTCCTAATAGAGCTCACTTTAGAAGAGTGAAAAATTTGGGTTGTTGGTTACATGTAACTGTATTTCCCTTAACATGGTTTCCACGTTAAATACTTGTGTCAAATTATGTGAATGCTTATTGTGTTGCATGTTATTTCATGTTTACTGTTTATTGTTGCAACTCAGTATACACTGAAGGTTTACTTTAATACTTGGTATATGAAGTTAATAGTTTTATGGAAGATTAAGTTGAATGTTTGATATGTTTATTGAGCTAGAGATCTAAAAGTTTAAAGAGTTTTATAAGTTTGTGGAAAAGTGTATTTAAGGACCTGTAGGATAATTGGCTATAATTATAGAAGTTGATAAAAAGACAACTTCACAGATCTCGAAAATAACCCACAAGCAAATACTTGTTACAAGGAAGGTGAAGCAAAGAGAGAAAGACTGCTCTCAAAATAGAAATAATAAATTCATGTGAAAATGAGAAGTATTCTTATGAATGAGAAAATGAGTTCTCAAGATATGTAATACAAGAGAGATGATCTCATAAAGGAGATCGCGCAATCTCTAAGGAGGGTAAGGTGGTAAGGGAATCCTTGTCACCCACTCCAAAAGAGATAAGGAGACCATGCAATCCTATCATGGATTCCCTAAAGAGATAAAGTCATTTAATAAATGAAAATATTTATTAAATGCTAACTATGCATAAAGGTGAAATCTTAAGATAGGATAAAAGACAAATTTAATAAAATAATTAAAGTTAGGCCTTTACTATAACACCCCCCTTAAGATGAGTGACAACACAGAAGAAAAATTGGGTCTTGACAACATGGCTTGATGAGGTAGCCAATTACAACCAAATCTCTATTAACTGGAGAAATAGAAGAAACCAGATGCGAAAAAATCTACCTTGAAAAGAGATGAAGAAATAAGCTTAAAAATATGAAAAAGGAAGGAAGGCCTCACTAAGACCCCCCAAGGACAACTTCCTTCACCCCAAGCATGGTGCACAACTCAAGATAGCATGGTGATCCAAAAGATTTAGTAAAGATGTCAGTAACTTACTCTTCTATAGGAATGTATGTTAAGATGAGAACACCATCCTAGATCAACTGACGAATGAAGTGCATATGGATCTCAATATTCTTAGTATACTGATGCTCTACTGGGTTGCAAGAAATGTGAATGACACTCTGATTATCTCACCAAAGAATAGTGGGACCATTAAGAAGAAACCCAAACTCAATCATCAATTGTTTAAGCAACAAAATCTCCTGACTAGATAACACCATTACTCTGTACTAAGCCTTTGTAGATGATAGTGCAATACAAGATTGCTTCTTACAAGACCATGTGATAGGACCAAATCCAAGATAAAATATGAAGCCAAAAGTAAACTTCCTATCATTAGTATCACTAGCCCAATTTGAGTCAGTGAAGTCAACAATGTGAGGGGATCCTATAGTGTAGTGAGTGCCAAAATGTGTAGCTCCCTAAATGTACCTCAAAATACATTTGGTTTCCTGCCAATGGATCTCATGAGGATCATGGGAAAATCAAAAAATAAGGCCAATTACAAAGGGAAGATTGGGATGAGTGTGCATTAGGTACACCAAACTACCAACCAACTATTGGTATAAAGTGGGATCCACTGAAGCAATAGTACAAGTGGTAGACAAGACAATATCTGACTTAAATGGTGTAGGAGTAGGTTTGAAATTAAGCATGTTGAATCACTGGAGCATGTCAAGAGCATACTTCTATTGAAATATGGAAATACCATCAAAAGTCTAAGTAACTTGTAGGCCCAAAAAATAGTGTAGAAGACCAAGATCTTTCATCTCAAATTGCTCCATCATTGCTCTTTGAACACTCTGAATTATGGAGGATGAGCTATCCATAATGATGAGATAATCAACATCGAGCAAGAGTATCACAATATCAACCCCTTGATGCTGAATGTATCCTATGGGATTAGAATGACAATGTGTGAAGAGTGAAGTAAGCAAGAATGAGTCCATCTTCTCATACCAAGCCCTAGGGGCTTGTTTGAGACCATATAATGAATGTTGAAGCCTACAAATTAAGGAAGAGTCATGAAAAAAACCTTGAGGTTTCTCCATATAGATCTCCTAATGAAAATCCCCATGTAAGAATGCACTCTTTACATCTATTTGATAGACTAGCCATCCCTACAAAGTTGCTAATGAAAGTACAAAGTGAATGGAATTCATCTTGTTGACAAGGGAAAAGGTCTTAGTCCCTTATACTTATCAATAAATCCATCTGCCACATACTTGGTATGATACACCCACTTGCACCTAGCTAACCTCCTCCCTTTTAGAAGAGAACAAAGATCCCTCGTTCATTAAGGAAGAATATTCCTCATTCATAGCCAAATCCCACTCTGACTGTCCTATCACCTCTAAATATTTTTGAGGATCTATAGAAATAACATGAGTCAGAAGACTAGAACCAGATCTTTGAGCTCGAGTAAGATGTGTATCAAAAGGAACACCTGCTAAAGAACTAGCTTCCTCAACTATGACATGTGCCCACTTGGGAAAAGGTGGAGTAACTCATGGAGGGGGTGGATCATCATCTACATCATCCTCAGAAGATGGTAAATTCCTAAGAGATGAAGACGAAGGAGTAGGTAATAAGGAGGAATCCAACGAGGGAGGATTTGGAAGAGGAAAGTGCTCATCAAACTCGACATGTTGTCGAAACAAGACCTCTTTGGAATCAGAACCAAACAACTTGTACACCTTCACATCCTCACAGTAGGCAATAAATATTAGTGGCCAATTCGTCTTCTCCACAGATTCCTCTGAGTATTGGGAATAAAAGCCTATGCCTCACTACCAAAAACTTAGAATGTAAAAACATCAGGCTTGGAATGAGACCAAGCCTCTTCTAGAGTCATATGTCATAATGCCTTGTGGGACATTCAATTTTGAATATAGTTGGCACAATTGACTGCTTCTTCCCAAAAAGAAGACTACATATCCTGTGATTGAATCATGCAATTTTCCATCTCCCGTAGTGTTCTATTATTTCTCTCAAGAACACCATTTTGGTAAGGGGTATGAGGAACTAAAGATTGATGTAGTAAACCATGCATAGTGCAAATGTCTCTGAATGCTTGATTCACATACTCCCTCGTTTATCTATGTGTATTCATTTGAGAGAAAAACTAGATTGCTTCTCCACAAATATCTTAAAGATTCGAAAGGAATCAAAGACATCATATTTGTGCTTAAGAAAAAACACCCGTGTATGTATTGAGAAGTCATCAATGAAGGTGAGTACATAGTTAGCCCCTAAAAAAGGAGTAGGAAATGACATAAGATCACTGTGGACCAACTCCAAGGGTTCCTTAGCATGTGTGGTTATTCCCAAAGGAAAGGAATCTCGATGATTCTTGCCAAGAATAGATCCATGATAAACACCATCAGTGCAAGAGATCTATGGTAGCCCTGTAACAAGTTCCTGTGTACTCATCTGTTGTAAATGTTTGTAGTTGACATGGCCCAAACACTCATGCCAAAGATTTCTCATTGAGTTTGCATGAGCAATAAGAGAAGAACCCAAATTGTCTAAACTCTAAAAGCCATCAAACCGATATAACTGAGACTGAGAATCAAGACTTCTAGTAGAAATAACTGAATCAGGATCGTGAAGGTCTCAAATAACCACATTATGTGGTGAGAACTTAGCTGTCTTACCAAAGATAGAATGGAAAATATGATAAACTAAAAGGAGGTTGGTTGAAATGTCAAGAAGAAGAAGTACATCCTGAAGAGAACCACCATCCAATGAAACTAAACCTGAACTAAGAATTGGGAGCTATACTGAGTCACTAACTACAATATGTCAAGTATCACCATGGCTAAGGGTGGTGACCAAATCCTGTGAATGTGTCATATAGTGAAAAGCACTAGAATCAATGATCCAAGAAGACCTTGAAGGTAAGGCTCTTGCATGAAGAGTATGAAGTTTCCTTATGGAAGGAGGCTGAGGTGAGGAGATATGATGTTGTTGCATGGCTTCCTCTAAAACCTCTAACCATTTCCAACACCTAGAAACTAGATGTCCTTCCTTGCCACAAAAACTACAAGGATCACCTATAAACTTCTTAGTCTTGGAGGAAGAATCACCAAGCTTAGCAGATTTATGTTGTTTAGGATTGAATTATTTTTTTGAAGTAGACTTCAAAGATAGATTGGAGGAACACTCACAACAAGAAAAATGTTTCTTGGACTTTAGTTTTGGCTTTGACCTCTCCTTAGATGTCTAAGAAACCAATGCATTGTTTGTTGATCCTATTAGAGAGTCCTATTGTGTAATCTTGGCTTGCTCTCTAATCAGTCGATCACAGAAAACCTCAAATGTAGGCATGGTGAATATAGTACCCAAAGCATCCATAGTAGAGTGAAAAGTAGATGAGAAAATCAAAATATTTCCTCAAAGCTTTGAAAGAATTAGGTAACTGCACTCCTGATCAGTCTTGATCTTTCCACAACCTTGTAAAATAGATCTGATAGATTTGAATTTCATCAAGAAATCCTCAATGGAAAAAATGAATCAGGAACCAGTGAAGTCAACTCTACCTCAATTTGCAGTTCTTTGAACTCATTTATAGTGCCAAAAAGTCCCTCAAACATTTTCCATATAGCCTGAGGAGTGAGACAACCATCCATATGAAAGAGTAGAATTTCAGTGACATACAAAGATAAAAAATCCATAGCTTGATCCATATTATTCCTATGTTGGATGACCTCAAAAGCAAGTGTCAATTGAGGTTGAACCTCATCCAAACATGACCATAACTCTCATGATCTTAGAAGTCTTGTCATACAAGCTTTTTAGAGATGATGATTGTCTAGAGTAAGAGACTATAAAGATGAATATGCCATTATATTTACAAGGGTTCAAAAGTTAAGAAGTTTGATTTTTCTGATGTAATTTACAAAAAGGAAAAAAGAAACTTTCACCACATGTAATTAACACAACCACAAAATTAATTGTATATTTAATTACGTAGAAATAAGAGTTCAATTTGTGATTTCCCATTTGACTTAAGATACCTAGAGGAGTCAACACATTTAGATTTACACAAGATCACATCCGCCTAGTCTCACTAAATTAGAAGTCACAGAGTGTGGGTACAATTTTCCAGTTGCTACATTGTTGGGGAAGAGCACACCAAGTCAAGATCAGATAATGAGAATGAAGGTGAGAAAGTTGTATATGTTTTTGTGAAGGAAGATTTAGATGAGGAAAGGTTTTAAAAATGAAAATCATATATTTCTCATGTTAGCAAAAAGGATACATGGATTATTGATAGTCGCTATTCACATCACATGACTAGTGATATTGATAAGTTTGATAAGTTAGAAGAATATGATGGTGGAACTATTAAGCTTGGACATGATGTTTCATGTCCAATGAAAGTTGGATGATCACAAATGTTGAATGATAAGATCGAATGTGATGATACTTATTGGGTTCAAAGACTAAAATATAATTTGTTGAGTGTTGCATAGATGAATCACATAGGTCACCATTTGAAGATTCTAAACATAAATATGATAATTGATGATGCTAGTGGAAAAATATTGGATTGGAGAACAAGAGGAAACCTATTTTACCTTGAGCCTATTGTAAATACATGCCTATTTGTTAAGGTTGAAGATTTTTGGTTATGACATAAGAGACTTTGTCATGTGAGGTTTGATAATATGATTAAAATGAGTAGAAAGAAGAAAGTGAGAGGCTTACTAAACTTGCATATACTTGATAATGCTATGTGTAAATAATGTCAACTCACTAAGATGACCAAGTCTAGTTTCTCAAGCAATTCACATTCATCTAATGATATTATGGTGTTGGTTCATACTAAGTTTGGTGGTATTTTCATTGGTTTTGGAACTGAAAATAAGCATACAAGTTGTATGATCTACTAGGAAAAAATCTTGTGATAAGAAGAGACATAATATTCAATGAACTAGTAGAATATGCCAAAGAAAATCAAATAATTAGAAAAGAGATAATTATTGATGAGATTGAAGAGGAGGAATTTTTTTTTTTACCTAAAACATTTAGTGTAGGATAAAGAAGCTATCAAAAATATCAAAGGATGATAGAAAATAATCATCCACCAACTCTTACATTGGATTCAAGTTTAAAAAAATGAAAAAGGTCACAAGAAAAAGTGAAATTTGAATTCATGAATGAAATCATGGAAAATAATGAGATTTAAACATTTGAACAAGCTCAAGAAAAAGAAGATTGAATTGAAGAAATGAACAATGAAATAGACACAATTGAAAGTAATGATTTGGTTCAGTTACCTCATGGTAAGGAAGTTATTGGCACAAGATGGGTATACAAAACTAAGTAGAAATATGATGGAAACATTGATAAGAATAAAATTCAATTAATAGCCAAAGGGTACACTCAACAAGAAGGTATTGATTATACTGAGACTTTTGCACTTATAGTGAAAATTGATACTATTAGATTGGTTTTAACATTGACAACTCAATAGAGTTGGATTGTTCACCAAATGTATGTGAAGAGAGCTTTATTGAATGGATATATTTATGAGGAAGTATATGTTTCAAAACCTTACCTTCTAACGATCATTATATTTGTAGATTAAAGAAGGCCTTGAATGGCCTCAAGCAAGCACCGAGAGAATGGTATTCAAGAATAGACTCATACCTATGGTGGAAAGGTTTTTCACAAAGTCAATCAAATCCAAACTCTATATTAGAAGCTCAACTAAAGATTTTTTTTTCTTGGTTCTCTATATTGATGATCTTATTTACATAGGGAATAAGCCATCTATATTTGTAAATCTTAGAATCACTATGGTTATTGAGTTTAAAATGACATGTTCGAGAAAAATGCACTAATTTCTTGGTATAGAAGCATGACAAAACAAAGATAAAATATCTATTTCTCAAAAAAATATGCTTCATATATTCTACAAAAAATTTAGATGCAGAGTTGGAAACTAGGTACAACACCTATTTAAGTTGGACTTAAGTTGTCTACTTTAGATATGCCAAATGTAGTGAACCCCACTCTTTACAAACAATTGATTATAAGCTTCATCTACTTAACAAATACCCTTCTAGATATCATATATGTAGTGAGTTTGGTCTCTATAATTGTGTAAAAGTCTAAGGAAACACATTAGATTGCATCTATGATAATTCTTAGATATGTTAAAAGGACATTGAGCTATGGTCTCAAATTTTGGAACTGAAAGGATATTCGATTGGTTGGATATATCAATTTATATTGGACAGGTGCTATAGATGATAGGAAGTGTACTTTTACTTACACTTTTTGCCTTGTTTATGCAATATTTTCTTGGAAGTCCAAGAAACAACCAGTTCAATATCTTTTTCTATAGTAGAGGTAAAATTAAAAGCTACACCATTAACAACTTGTCAAATTGTATGGTTGAGAAGACCACTAAAATAATTAAACCAAATTCAAAATAAACCTACATTTTTGTACTGTGACAACAAAATTTCTATACAAATGAAAAAGAATATAGTATTTCATAGTAGAACTAAACATATTGATATACACCACCATTATATTAGGGAATTGGTTCAATTATAATGTTTGATCAAAATTGTGTAGTGTAATATAAAAGATCAACTTGCATACATCTTCACAAAGGCTCTATCTCGTGAAAGGTTCCATAAGCTCAGTGATCTAATTCATGTTCTTGCCAATGGTCATTATATAATATTCATGCCCATTGGAAGCTTTTCTTGAGTACTGTGACAACAAAATTTCTATACAAATGAAAAAGAATATAGTATTTCATAGCAGAACTAAACATATTGATATACACAACCATTATATTAGGGAATTGGTTCAATTATAATGTTTGGTCAAAATTGTGTATTGTAATATAAAAGATCAACATGCATACATCTTCACAAAGGCTCTATCTCGTGAAAGGTTTCATAAGCTCAGTGATCTAATTCATGTTCTTACCAATGGTTATTATATAATATTCATGCTCAGTGGAAGCTTTTCTTGACTTTGGGGAAGTCTTTCTAGAGTACTTGTAGACCTCATTGACTTTGTAATCCCATATTAAATATATGGTTAAATGAACTTAATTTTATGGTTGATAGAAATTTCTCTTTAATATTATAGTTGTCTTGTTGGTGCATATGGTTGAATTCTATAATGTCACCTACCATTTAGTTTTCTATATGATGGATGTCTTGCCTCTTATTTTAGAAAGGCAATTTGGGATTTTTGTCAAAGTTTATGAATGATCAACCCCACAGCTCCCAAGAATCACCTGCATGCAAACACCTATCATAGAAAGAGAAGCAAAAGCTATGAAGGTTGGAATTCTCAGATCCATAGATGGGACATCCTTGATGAGAAAAAAGAGAGATTTCTATAATCAAAAGTTAATGAATGAATTTGTAAATTACAATGAGGGATCAACCCTCATAAAAGGAGATCCAAACCCTAATAGGCAACTAACCTAGGTTGCATGATAATAATTGATAAAATAATTAATTATTATATGCCCAAATTTTAGCTTAAGTAAACTAGAGATAATAAGTGACTTGATAATTAAATCAATATGATTTAATGAATAATAAAATACATTATTACTCTAACACCCCCCTTATGATAAACTTAGGGAGTAGGTAAAAACCTAGAAACTACTACTGAAAGTAAATTTGTGTCCCAATAATAAATCCTGATGAGGTACCGAAGCACAACCAAATATCTGAAAAGAGGAGAAATAGAGAAAACCACATGGTAAAAACCCTACTCCAAAAAGAGATAGAAATAAAGTTGAAAAGAACTAGTGAAATATTAAAGAAGCCTCCAAAATAGGGAATGCAAAAGTTGAGAACTTGCTAAAGAAGAGTACAAAGGAATCCTAGATGACTCCACAAGATGCAAGTGTAGTGAAATAGACAATATTTGACATAAGGAATATTAGAAAAGAAGATATAATGTTTGTGCCACCTTTAGCAGAAATAAGACCATCACCTTTAGCCCCAATATTAGCAGAGGGAGTGATAGTAGCAGCACCATCTATACAAACTCCTATGGAACCATATGCAGCAGTTGCACAAGTGCAACCATAGGTTACACTAGTCATTTCACCTTCTCAGTCCAATGAGGGAGAATAATAATAAGAGGTAAAGGTTGTAGAGGTAAAAATAAAGTCAACAATACTAGCAGAATTGAGATATTCTATAGAGGCTCCATGACCAAAGAGAGTGAAATTAATGGTAGTTGCTAGACCTCACAAGAGACCTAAAGTATTGATTACTCCTGAAGGAAACAAGAGAATGAGAGAACCAGTTGACATTCTTGAGGCTGCAACACATGAAGAGAAAGAGAAGAGAAAATAATTTAATGCAAGCAAGGGTAGGAAACCTTGGAAGCCAAAGGTTGAGACATTAAACAACACAATTATTAAAATGGTAACTTTGTGTAGGTAAACAAATTCTATGATTTGCATAGTAATTTTGAGAAGTTTAAGCTTAAGAAATGAGTAGTAAGGCATTTGATACTTAGTGATAAGAATTTTTTGGACATACAAAATCTTATTCCAAAATATTTGTATGAGAGGCTAATTAATAAAAAGAAAAGTGTAGGAGAAGAAAATTACTAAATTTGAGAAAACAAGATAAGAAAACTTTGTGAAGTTACTAGTGAGGAGCACTTGCAAAGTTTAGTAAGAAGTCTTAAACCTTATCCAAGGAACAAGAATAGGGCTATTCTAATCATGGGAGGTAATTATGAGAAAGTGAACAAAGAGATAGAAAAAACAATTGTGAAAATGATGATAGAACTTAAATAAACAACAAAGGCATTAGTAGCAATACCATCAACAAATATGCCACAGGTAACAGTTGGGACAGATTCTATGCAAGTGGAAAGCACTAGTATAACAATGGACATAGTTGAAGACCCATTCAAGGACTATGGTCCTAACATTATTGAAAATTTGGTACAATACCCAAGCTTTGATGGAGAAGAAGAGGAAAAGAAGGATGAAGAAGAAAATAAGAAGGAAGAGGAGAAAAAGAATAAAGAACTAGAAAAGAAAATGAAAGAAGAAAGAAGGAAGATAAGAGAATAAAAGAAGAAGTTGGAAGACAAAAAGAAGAGAGAAGAAGAAGATAATAAGAAAATGGAGGAATAAAGAAAGAAGAAAGGAGAAGAATAAAAGATGATAGGATCACAATAGAAGGAGGACAAAGAGAAGGACAAAAAGAAGAAAAAGAGAGAATAAGAGGAAAAGGCTAGCAAGTAGACAAAGGAAAGTGAACCTAGATCCTCTTGGTCACCATTTGAATCTACATTGGTACTATTATCAGGAAATAAGTCAGATGATGATGATAAAGTTGAATTGACCTCATTGCTAAGAAAGAACATTGAGAAGAATGAAAAGGTAAAAAGTCTTTAGAGCTTGTTGATAGTAGTGATAGAGAAGTTACAAAGTATTATAACAGTCAGGATAAATGAAGTAGGCCCACAGATAAAAGCAACATAGATTACAAAGGCTTTTGATAATGAATTTACTCATTTATTAGAAGTCACAACTACCAAGGAGTAGACCTTGCATGATGTAGAATTGTTTAGAAAAGGCTGTGAAAACATTAGAGGAAATTTGAGAAATCTTGATGAGAATGTCGAGGAGTTAAGGAAATGTTTGACAGAAGGAAAGGAATTGTATGGTAAATGTTCCCTTTCTCACATATGAGTTGAAAAATTGTATTGTGTAGATTGTTGATTTGGAGAATAAAATCAATAAGATTCATAATGAAATTAGGATTTTAGAGCTATAGAAGGAAAACAAATTGAATAGTTTTTCACTATTAAAAGAGCACCTTACTTTGAAAATTGACCTTGTATAGAGATAGTTGGAGGAATACCTTTTAGCCACGACATCATATGAGAAGTTTTCTTATATGGACTTGAAGCCAGTAGAGATTGTTTCATATGCATTATGTGTAGTACTCAGCATTTCAAATGCAATAAAGAACAAATGGGATATGGAGTTTTCCATTCTGAAGACAAACTTTTCTAATTGCATCTCATAGATTTCTAGTCAGTATCCATGAAGGTAAAAGCATAAATACAATTTTGACTTGTATATAGTTTTTAACACCATTTTCATTGATGTCAAAGGGGGAGAATTATAAGGAATTTTGTATGTATATATATGTAAGGGGGATCAATGTAGACATTATAATAGAGTGAAGAATTATAATCAAAGGGGGAGTTATATTGTGACTAGGAGACATAAGGAAAATATGATATAAATAATGATGATCCACAAATTTTGAAAATTTTGTAATGGCCATGTAACTAATGTTAGAAGTTTTGAAGTTTTGTTTTTGGGGCTTCACCAATTTTCCCATATGTTTCCATGAATGCAAAAGGGGGAGATTGTTGGTAATTTGGCTAGGTTATGTAGTGTGATGTTATCATTTATGGAAACATATAATTAGGATTAAGTGAGAAGATCTTAAGGATAAAGTTTTGAAATATAAAATTAGAAAATTATCTAACTATTATTCAATTTTCCTATTAGCAAGATTACAGATTTTGTTGGTGAGCTTCACTAAGAGAAGATAAACATGTGTGCACTTACATGGAGGTAGTGCACCATCTAAGGATGATATGTGAAAGAGTGTGTGGCTGTATGGACAAACATATGCCAATTTTACAGTGACAGTGTTGAGAAGACAGAACAAAGTGAAAGATATGAAGTCGAATATTTTGTATTAAGGAATTATTTTATTTATCAAAATAATTATTTAATTAATTAGGGACAACATCGTAGATGTTAACCCTAAGTGGGAAAGATCTAATTTTGTATTTTGGCAAGCATGTATATAGATGAAGACCAACAGTTAAAGAAATAAGGTATAAAGGAAAAGAGTTTGGATATGAAAGTGTCCAAACTTGAAATTGAATGTAATGTTATATTGTGATGCCAATTTTAATGTATGATCAGAGCGATGAAAATTGTGATAAAGTTTTGTGAAAAGCAGTGAAAGGCTAATTTAGATATTGAAGATATCAACAACAGTGAAGAGGTTTTTGTATTTATCTCTTGTATTGCAGAATATTATTGTAATTGTATATTCAGGAAGTGGGCTCATGTTGCATACATTTGTAAATTTTAATAACAACTCCTAACAGGGTTGAGGCTTCAAACAAGGCCTAGTCCTCTAACAAGGACCGAGACAATATAAAAATGTTATAGACTCCTAATACGGTCAATATCTTTCACAAGATACTTTTGATTAGTGGATCATTTTGTGGGTACCATCCCCACTAGGGTTTTCCCTTGGCTAGGGTTTCCCTAGTTAATAAAATGTGGTGTTATGAGTTTCTTTAGTTTATGGTTGTGTTTATTGTTCAACATAATTAGTGTACTTTCATATGCAAGTTATAAGTTTGTTAAAGATATTCAATTTTGGGCATGTGAAATATTGATTCACCCACCTCTTACTATTTCCTATTTCTAACAAATTTAAGCTAGATAGGAATCTTGGTGAATAATTCCAAGGAGGAATTAAAATTAGGATATCATGGTTTAATCAACATAAATTTTTCATCTCGTTTGAAGAAGTGATCACATAAGATCCTACATTTATTCTTAGAATTATCAAAATTTGCACTAAAATAGTCCTGTGCCATTGGAAGAATTTGAATTATGCCAAATAAGATTGGCTCCCAATTTTGGGAGATCCAATCATGCAATTGTAGGAGGCTCAACCAAAAATATTGAAATTGACAAAATACAACATTAGGTATTAAAATATTAGTGTTGTGAGAAATCCTCTTCTCAGTCTTGAAAGAAAAATTAAAGACAATAGAATTACAAATAGGCAAAGGGTCCTCATGATGCAAGCTAGTAGATCTGGATGCAACCACACTAGAGGAGGAGGGCATATGACCATTAATAGACTAGAAGCCACCCAAAGTTTCCCCCATAGGAGATAACATCCTAGAAGATCTTCATCATTCATCCATTCCCACAAGAGAGACAACATACCCCTTCACTCCAACATCCAATGACAACTAACCTTGACTAGGCCTAAAATTGACAATAAATGACAAACCCTAACCATAAGAAGATGCCTTATATGCCACAAACAACCTTAGATGCTTGCGACCAATATCTAAAGTTCTCAAATGAATGACAACATTTCCATCAACCAAAAATAGACATCCTCTTTGAAGAGGAGCCATTAGAACCGGCGATCAAAGGCTTCACAAGGATGCTTGAGGAAACCCTAGTAGAGCCTTCACCAACAAGAAGTGACACCATTTTCCCCCAAATTCTTTTGTTATTGTGATTATTTATTTGTTAATTTAAAAATCTAAAGATACTATGTTTGTTAACTTTAATTTATATTAAAAGATTTTTTTACGATATTTAATTTAAAATATATAAAACATCAATTTTGAAGCTAATTGAATTGGTTGAAAAAATATTTTATATTCTAAGTTTTTTAAATTTAATTTTGTATTATATACTATAACTAATATATGAAATTTGGTGACACACTACCTGTCCTTGTTGTTGATTCCACCTATTTCAACAAAATTGTCCTCTAGCAATGAAATTGGGCGTTTCATGTTCATTTTCGTATCCAAAAGGCTTCATCTTTGGATGAAAAATCTTATACGCCATCAACAATCAATTCATGAACATCTCCTATTGTTAAGATGACTTCTATCCGTATTGTTTTAAGTATTGTGGCTTATGAAGATTTGCATTTAGAGCAACTTGATGTTAAAATAGCCTTCCTTCATGGTGATTTGGATGAATATATATGGCTCAGCCATAGGGATTTGAGGTCAAAGGCAAGGAGAACTTAGTGTGGAAATTGAAGTTAAGTTTATATGGCTTGAAGCAAGCACCTCGGCAATGGTATCTAAAATTTGACAGTTTTATGCATGAACATGGATATAGTAGGTGTCATTCAGATATTTTATTTTTATTTTAAGAGGTTGGATGATGACAACTACATTATTTTATGTTTATATATTGATGATATGCCTATAGCTAGGTCTAACATGGATCACATTAAGGGGCTGAAACGCTTGTTAGCACTTGCATTTTCTATGAAGGACTTGGGGGTAGCAAAACAAATCCTTGGTATGAAGATTTACAAAGATAGGAAGAATAGGAAATTGACTCTATCTCAAGTTGATTACGTTGAGAATATGTTTCAACATTTCTCCATGGAGAATGGTAAAGCTGTCAGCACACCTTTACCTAGTCATTTGAAGTTGACTAAGGAGATGTGTCCCAAGACACAAGAAGAGGAGGATAAGATGTCAAAGGTACCCTATGCTTCAGCTGTAGGAAGCTTGATGTATGGTATGATATGTATAAGGCCAAATATTGCACATATAGTGGGAGTCGTTAATAGGTATATGAGTCATCCAAGAATTGAGCATTGGAATGCAGTTAAATGGATTCTCAGATATCTGAGAGGAACATCTAATAAGTGTTTATGCTTTGGGGGCTATACTACTGATTTACAGAGATATGTTGACTCAGATTTGGTAGGGGATATTGATACCATGCGAAGTACTACAGGTTATGTATTTACTATTGGTGGGGCAACCATGATCTGGGTTTCTCAGTTATAGAAGGTTAATGCTTTATCCACTGTAGAGGTAGAGTATGTTGCTACTATAGAGGCAACTACGGAGATGATATGGCTTTAGTTTTTCTTGGAAGAATTGGGACATACTCAAAAGGATAATTATTTATTTATAGATAGTTAGACTGCCATTCATTTTGTAAAGAATTCAGCTTTACATTCAAAGAACAAACACATACAGTTGTGGTACCATTTTATCCAGTTAGTTTTGAATGATGGACAGTTAAAGCTGGACAAGATACATACAGATGACAATCCAGCAGATATGTTTAGAAAGATAGTAACCAGGGAGAAGCTAAACTCCTCTTCAGCTTTGTTTGGTCTTTTAGACTAAACATGAATAAAAGAAAAATAGAGTCTAGGGTGGTTTGATCTAGTGGGAGCCTCATGGAGTAGCAACATAGCTACATGATTAGTATCTAAGTGGGAGATTGTTAGATTGTGGTGATTGATTAGGGAAGTATTGTACATATTCCATAATTCCTTGGTAGGGTTTAGGGCCAGGATAGGTTGGGCCCCAAGCGGGGTTTGGGGGCAGTAGTCCCCAATACAGCTGAGGCTGTTAGGCTGCGACTGTTTGGGGGTTCAGGGGCAGAGCTCCCAAGAATTTTTTTTGGGCCCTATTTTATTAAGATTTTGGGCTGACATGTAATTATTAACTATAACCCTAAAGTGGTAAAAATACTTGTATAAAAGGGCGTAGGGTTAGGGATTTTTTTAGTGTGGGTGATGTGAAAATTGGTTCTTGTGGTGGTATTGAGCTATAAGGGATTATGGATTGTAATCAATGGATCGTAATAATATCAAAATTGCTATTTGGTGGATGTAGCCCAGGGATTTGGGTGAACCACATTAAATCTTGGTGTCTTCTGTTCCTTTTTTCAGTGTGATCTATTATTTTTTGATATTGTTTATATTTGCATGTAATTCTTATTTATGTCCATGGTTTAATCCTAACAGTTGTCTTGTTGGTGTGTATGGTTGAATTCTATAAAGTCACCTAACATTTAGTTTTCTATATGATGGATGTCTTGCCTCTTATTTTAGAAAGGCAATTTGGAGTTTTTATTGAAGTCGATGAAAGGTCAACCCCACAGCTCCCAATAATCACTTGCATGTGAACACCTATCATAGAAAGAGAAGAAAAAGCTATGGAGACTGGAATTCCCAGATCCATAGATGAGACATCCTTGATGAGAAAAAAGAGAGATTTCTATAATCAAAAGTGAATGAATGAATTTGTAAATTACAATGAGGGATCAATCCTTATAAAAGGAAATCCATACCCTAATAAGTAACTAACCAAGGTTGCATGATAATAATTAATAAAATAAATAATTATTATATGCCCAAAGTTTAGCTTAATTAAACTAGAGATAATAAGTGACTTAGTAATTAAATTAATGTGATTTAATTAATAAAACAATACATTATTACTTTTAACACCCCCCTTAAGATAAACTTAGGGAGTAGCTAAAAACCTAGAAACTACTGCTGAAAGTAAATTTGGGTCCCGACAACAAAGCCTGATGAGGTACCCAAGCATAACAAAATCTTTGAAAAGAGGAGAAATAAATAAAACCACATGGGAAAAACCTTACTCCAAAAAGAGATGGAAATAATGCTGAAAAGAACTAGTGAAGGATTGAAGAAGCCTCCAAACTAGGGAATGTCAAAGTTGAGAACTTGGTAAAGAAGAGTATGGAGGCATCCTAGATGACTCCACAAGAGGAAAATGCAGTGAAACATACAATATCTGACATGAGAAAGATTGGAAAAGAAGATATAATGTTTGTGCCACCTTTAGCAGCAACAAGACCATCACCTTCAACCCCACTATTAGTAGAGGGAGTGTCAGTAGCAGTGCCATTTGCACAAACTTGTATGACACTATATGCAGAAGTTGCATAAGTGTGACCACAGGTTTCACCACTCGTTCCACCTTCCCAATCCAATGAGGAAGAAGAAGAAGAAGAGGTAAAGCTAGCAGAGGTAAAAACAAAGTCAACAATACTAGAATAATTGAGATAATCTGTAGAGGCTCCATGCCCAAAGAGAGTGAAAGCAATGTGAGTTGGACCTCACAAGAGACCTAAAGTATTGATTACTCCTAAAGGAAAGAAGAGAATGAGAGGACCGATTGATATTCTCAAGGTCACAACACATGAAGAGAAAGAGAAGAGAAAATAATTTAGTGCAAGCAAGGGTAAGAAACCTTGGAAGCCAAAGGTTGAGACATTAAACAACACAATTATAAACAATGGTAACTTTGTGTAGTTAAACAAATTCTATGATTTGTATAGTAATTTTGAGAAGTTTAAGCTTGAGAAAGGAGTAATAAGGCATTTGATACTCAGTGGCAAGAAGTTTTTGGACATATAAAATCTTATTCCAAAATATTTGTATGAGAGGCTAATTAACAAAAAGAAAAGAGTACGAGAAGAAAATCAGTAAATCTAAGAAAATAAGATAAGAAAACTTTGTGAAGTTACTAGTGAGGAACACTTGCAAAGTTTAGTAAGAAGTCTTGAACCTTATCTAAGGAATAAGACTAGGGCTATTCTAATCATGGGAGGTAATTATGAGGAAGTGAACAAAGAGATAGATTTTTTTTTTTTGTGAAAATGATGATAGAACTTAAATAAACAAAGGCATTAGTAGTAGTACCATGAACAAATATGCCATAGGTAATAGTTGGGACATATTCTATGCAAGTAGACAACACTAGTATAACAGTGGGCATAGTTGAAGACCCATTAAAGGACTATGGTCCTAACATTATTGAAAATTTGATGCAATACCCAAGCTTTGATGAAGAAGAAGAGGAAAAGTAGGATGAAGAAGAAAAAAAGAACAAAGAGGAGAAAAAGAATAAAGAAATAGAAAAGAAAAAGGAAGAAGAAAGAAAGAAGATGAGAGAAGAAAAGAAGAAGTTGGAAGACAAAAAGAAGAGAGAAGAAGAAGAAAACAAGAAAATGGAGTAATATAGAAAGAAGAAAGAAGAAGAAGAAAAGATGATAGAATAATTGAAGAAGAAGGAGGAGGAGAAAGAAGAGGACAAAAAGAAGAAAAATAAAGAAAAAGAGGAAAGGGCCAGCAAGAAGAGAAAGGCAAGTGAACCTAGATCCTCTAGGTTAGCATCTGAATATACATTGGGACTATTATCAGGAAATAAGTAAGATGATAATGATCAAGTTGAATTGATCTGATTGCTATGAAAGATCATTGAGAAGAATAAAAAGGTGAAAAGTCTTTAAAGCTCATTGATAGTAGTGACTAGAAGTTACAAAATATTATAACAGCCAAGATAAATGAAGTAGACCCATAAATAAAAGCAATAGAGGTTACAAAGGCTTTTTACAATGAGTTTACTCATTTATCAAAAATCACAACTACTAAGGCATAGACCTTGCATGATGAAAAATTGTTCAAAAAAAGCCATGAAAACATTAGTGGAGATTTGAGAAATCTTGACGAGAAGATCAAGGAGTTAAGGAAATGTTTGTCAAAAGGAAAGGAAGTGTATGTCAAACGTGCCCTTTCTCACACATGAGTTGAAAAATTGTATTGTGTAGATTGTTGATTTGGAGAATAAAATCTACAAGATTAATGATGAAATTGGGCTTTTAGAGCTATAGAAGGAAAATAAATTGAATAGTTTTTCACTGTTAAGGGAGCAACTTACTTTGAAAATAGACCTTATGTAGAGACAGTTGGAGAAATACCTTTTAGCCAAGGCATCTTATGAGAAGTTTTCTTATATAGACTTGGAGATAGTAGAGATTGCTTCATATGCATTATGTGTAGTACTCAACATTTTACATACAGTAAAGGACAAATGGGATATGAAGTTTTCCATTTTGAAGACAAACTTTTTTGATTGCATCTCATAGATTTCTAGTCAGTATCCATGAAGGTAATGTCATCAATACAATTTTGACCTAGATATATAGTTTTTGACACCTTTTCGATTGATGTTAAAAGGGGAAGAAATATAAGGAAATTTGTATATATATATACATACATATATATATATATATATATATATATATATACATACATATATATATATATATATATATATACATACATATATATATATATATATATATATATATATATATATATATATATATATATATATATATATATATATATATATATATATATATATATATATATATATATATATATATATATGTAACTGGGATAAATTTAGAAATTGTAATAGAGCAAAGAATTATAATCAAACGGGGAGTTATATTGTAACTAGGAGATACAATGAAAAGATGGTACAAATAATGATGATCCACAAATGTTGAAAGTTTTTGTAATGGCCATGTAACTGATGTTACAAGTTTTGAAGTTTTGTTTTTGGGACTTCGCCAATTTTCCCATATGTGGCCATGAATGCAAAAGGGGGAGATTGTTGGCGATTTGGCTAGGTTACGTAGTGTGATGTTATCATTTATGGCAACATATAATTAGGATTAAGTGAGCATATCTTAAGGATACATTTTTGGGATGTAAACTTAGAAAATTGTCTAATTGTTATGTAGTTTTCCTGTAATCAGTATTGCATATTTTATTGGAAAGATTCACTGAGAGGAGATCAACATGTGTGCACTTACATGGAGGTAGTGCAACATGTAAGGATGACATGTGCAAGAGTGCATGACTGTATGGATAGAGATATGCCAATTTTACAGTAATAGTGTTGAGTAGATTGAACAGAGTAAAAGATATGAAGTCGAATATTTTGTATGAAAGAATTATTTTACTTATCAAAAAAATTATTTAATTAATTAGGGTTCCAACATCCTAGATGTTGACCCTAAGTGGGTAAGATCTAATTTTGTATTTTGGCAAGCATGTATAGAGATGAAGGTCAATAATTAAAGAAATAAGGTATAAAGGAAAATATTTTGGATATGAAAGTGTGCAAACTTGAAATTGAATGTAATGTTATGTTGTGATGCTATTTTTAATGTATGATCATAGCAATGCAAATTGTGATAAATTTTTGTGAAGAATAGTGAAAGGCTAAATTAGATATTGAAGACATCAACAACAGTGAAGAGGTTTTTGTATCAATCTCTTGTATTGTAGAGTATTATTGTATACTGCATATTTGGGTAGTGGGCTCATGTTGCATACATTTGTAAATTGTAATAAAAACTCCTAACAAGGTTGAGCCTTCTAACAAGGCCTAGTCCTCTAACAAGGACTGAAACACTATACAAATGTAATAGACTCCTAATAGGGTCAATATCTTTCACAAGATAATTTTGATTAGTGGATCACTTTGTGGCTACCATCCCCACTAGGTTTTTCCCTTGGTTTGGGTTTTCCTAGTTAACAAAATATGGTGTTATGAGTTTTTTTAGTTTATGGTTGTGTTTATTGTTCAACATAATTAGTGTACATTCATATGCAAGTTATAAGTTTGTAAAGATATCCAATTTTAGGCAAAATTTTGTGAAATACTGATTCACCCCCCCTCTTAATATTTCCTATTTCTAAAAAATCTAAGCCATATAGGAATCTTGGTGAATAATTCTGAGGAGGAATTAAAATTAGGATTTCATGGTTTAATCATCAACATAAATTTTTCATCTCGTTTGAAGAAGTGATCACACAAGATCTTGAATTTATTCTTAGAATTATCAAAATTTGCAATAAAATAGCCCTTTTCCATTGGAAGAATGTTAACTATGCCAAATAGGATTGGCTCCCAATTTTTTGGGAGATCCAATTATGCAGTTGTAGGAGGTTTCAGCAAAAATCTTGAAATTGACAAATCACAACATGAGATATAAAAACATTAGTGTTGTGAGCAATCCTCTTCTTAGTCTCCAAAGAAAACATAAATATAATAGAATTACAAATAGGCAAAGGGTCCTTATGATTCAATTTAGCAAATCTAGATGCAACCACACTAGATGAGGAGGGTATATGACCATTAATAGACTAGAAGTTGCCCAAAGTTTCCCCCATAGGATATAAAATCCTAGAAGTTCTTAATCATTCATCCATTCCCACAATAGAGGCAACATACCCCTTCACCCCAACATCAAACCTTTCCTATGCCTAACATTGACAATAAAAGAGAAACCCTCATCACAAGAAGATGTCCCATGCGCCACAAATAACCTCAGACACTTAGGACCAATATCTAAAGTTCTCAAACCAATGACAACATTTCTATTAACCAAAATTAGATGTCTTCTCTAAAGAGGAACCATTGGAACTAGCAATCAAAGGCTTCACAAGGATGCCTGAGGAAACCCTAGTGGAGCCTTCACCAACAAGAAGTGACGCCATTTTTTCTCGAATTCTTTGTTATTGTGATTATTTATTTGCTAATTTAGAAATCTAAAGATATTATATTTGTAAACTTTAATTTATATTAAAATATTTTTTATGATATTTAATTTAAAATATATAAAACATCAATTTTGAAGCTATTTGAATTAGTTGCAAAAATATTTTATATTCTAAGTTTCTAAAATTTTATTTTTTATTATATACTATAATTGATATATTAAATTTGGTGACGCACTACCTATCCTTCTTGTTGATTCCACCTATTTCAATAAAATTGTCCTCTGGCAATGAAATTGGGCATTTCATCTTAATTTCCGTATCCAAAAGGCTCAATCTTTGGATGACAAATCTTATACACCATCAACATATATATATATATATATATATAGTCAATCATCATAACTAGATGTAATGAGTGCTGAGTGTTTCATCCATTCTAAAGAGAGATGGGTTCTTGCAAAATACTACTCATGAAGCATAAGTCAATGAGTTTGACTCAAAAAACTACCTAGTTCAATCCTTATAACAATATCAATACTTCCTATTATTGCTAAAGAAAATTTTGTGAATGAAGGTGAATTATGAGGAAAAATACGAGTGCAAGGAAAATGGCTCTTTTTTGTGTTCTACATATTTTCAACATTTTGTTATATTTGATTGAATTGTCAATTAACTTGATTACCCAATTTATTTGTCAAGTGACTTGATTGCCTAGTCAAATAATTGTTTGTTTAAATCATTAATTTGATTGAATTGACGAGTTATACATATAATTAACTAATTTGATGTGAGTAAAATATAAGATTTATTCATAAATATTAGACATTGGTTGATGAGTACAAGAAGATGAGGATTATTAAGATTATTTATATATTTTAACTATTTATATATGTGCTAGAACATATTAGAAGACAATTTATTATAAATGAATACAAATATAGATAATGTAACAATGAATATAAATGATGCAAGAGAAGACAAAGTATCTTATTAGATTGTAGACTCTCCCAACCTTAACTCAAAACTAGAAGTAAAAACACTCGAACAACCAAAAAATGTCAAATAAAATTTCACAACCCATAAATTTATACAAATTCAAGTAACCTGAATTCAAATTTACATCTTCAAAAAGAAAGAATGTTTTCTCTTTTATTTTATCTCTGAGTCCGCAATCAGCTACATTACTATCCTTCAAGTGTTACCATAATTGACTACAATATTACCTTCTACTCACATACTCTTGTGTGTAACCTTTTATTTTATCAAATATTTCTTTTTCTCTCTTCTTTATTCAGCTTTGTACGTTTCTTCTTTCCACTTGTTTCACTACGCCTTCTCCTCGTTTGTTTAGTACTCCCTCTACTGCTTCGTTTTTCCTCTTCATTTTAAATTTATTTTTTCTTTAAAGTTTGTGTCGTTTATTCTTCTTGCACGCATGGAAACTTTCTTGTTTTATCAGCATTTCATATATTTTGAATGTTGTGTCATCACTCCATTTTATTCAGTAATTTTGTCTGGTCATGTTCTTTCTCTCAACTTCCACGCAGCTCTGTGCTCTCCTATATTTAGCTCTCATTCATCATTTCTCTCTTTTACTTTTAATCATTAATTAACTGAAAAGAATCCCCTACATTTTTCTGGTCCATTCTTTCATTTGTATGTTAGTTTCATCTAATGAAGGATTTTTCTTGCAACCACTTTAGAAACATGTTTTGTCAAACTCTAAAAGAGGCTTGTATCCATTATTACGCCAAGAGGCGTTCTATTACGCCAAGAGGCATTCTATACAATGGCAGCACAAATGCCCAGCACGAGAATATGTCAAAATTCTTTGTCAATAAAAAAGAATTGGGAGCGGTTACAAACTTCCAAATTAAATATTAAAAAAGAATTTTCGAAATAATAGCTAGTCGAAATAATAGGAATTTGAAACAAATTCGTGGAATGTGAAGAGACGTCTGTTGGGGGATATGAGGAGCCTCTCAGAAGTTATAAAACCAAGACTCTTCATTTCATTTTCATTTTATGTTTTTGCAAGAAGGAAGAGGTGGAGGTTATTGGAGGATTAGATTGGAGTTTTTGAATAGGAGTAGATTGAAGTTTTGGAGTAACATTTTTGCAGGTGAGATTTCTATTTTTTATTTACATTTTCATTTAGATTTAAATGTAGATGTAAATTGAAATTCAAAATTAGTTATAATATTCTACTTTGATTTAGATTTCAATTTTAATTAATTTCATTTAGATTTAGAATGTTGTTCATAACTATTTAGGCTTGCACCCAAATTAAATACGTAACTAGCTTATATATACCTCTATATATATTAGGCTGAGAGTAATCATTTTCGAGACGCCTATTTTCATTTAATCCCAAAGTTATTTTAATCACAGTTGGGATTTATGAAAATGAAAATAGGCGCCTCGAGAACGATTACTCTCGCCGTAATATATATAGAGGTATATATAAGCTAGTCCATAATGTTTTTAGAGTATACTAAATATGCATTAAACAAGGACCAGAAAGATTAATTAGGTTTTGACAACATTTTTTCTACTAAAACCTTGGGTCA
Organism: Cupressus sempervirens; assembly: GCA_028749045.1. Taxonomy (NCBI): domain Eukaryota; kingdom Viridiplantae; phylum Streptophyta; class Pinopsida; order Cupressales; family Cupressaceae; genus Cupressus; species Cupressus sempervirens. The sequence continues at coordinate 178,833,807 of CM053785.1, read as the reverse complement.
ATCTTTTGATAAACAAAATCAATTGTTTTTTCTTCTTTTACATTTTTGTTGTGTTATTTAAAATTATGTTAAATTATCTTATGATTTTATAATAGTTTTTTCACTCTTTGTGAGAGTTGTTTTAATATGTTTTGTGCATGTATTATTTGTAAGTTAAGGTTATATTATATATGATTAGCTAATTTAGAAGTTTGAAAAATATAATTTGATGCATCAACATAGATTATTTTTAACTTGAAACAAATTTTCACTTTTATCATGATAAAAAGTACATTATAAACTAGTTTCAATTTTCAATATTATTAAGTATTAATAGATAAGAGCTATCTCTTTTCGTAAAGGTTAAACTCCTTCCTAATATTTTTAGCCCTTTATTTTCTATGTCTACACACATAATTCAACGAATTCAATCCAAAATCTAATTCCCCTTTATCAAATATGAATATTTATCAACATTATTTCTAAATTTCATGATAAAAGCAAAGAACATAATGTTCCTTCGCATTCCTCCCTTGTTTTTTCACACGTGGCATTCCTCCCTGATTTTGTGGGCCATTTACTTTCCTATTTGTGGGAGGTACACAAAGTGTTACACACGGTTTATTTATGGTGGAATAGACAGCTGCATAATTGGAAAGAAGGAAAAAGCGGGCAGAGAAATTTTTGCAAGAGAACAACAAAACCATCTACAACACACGAAGATCATCAGCAGTAAGTTTTGCAAGAGAATATTTAGTGATGTATAAAAATGTAGCTGATTGAAAGATGTGTAGATAAAGCAAATTATTCTGGTACAACTTGGCTTTCTTTACAGACATGCAAATCTGGTACTGGTAGCATTCTAGTTGGGTTTTTCAAGTTCTTTTTAAAACCGTCTGACAAGAATAATATCAACGTTTCAGATGATCTGAAATTGATTGATATGAGTAAAGATTGTCATACAGTTCAGTTAAGAGGAATTTTCATTTCATTTCTTTTTAGAACTTTGTAACAAGAATAATATCAATGTTTCAGATCAGAAGTTTTCTTTAATATCTTGATAGAAACTTAGACTAGACTTGTTTCTCTTCACTGAATCATTCAAGGATTTATACAACTCAGCTACTGTGGTTTCCCTTTACTCTGTTTTAATGGGTCATGGTGATCTTTGCATTTACTTTCCTTGGGACGCAGGTTTCTTTGATTTCATATTACACAAGTTGACTGGAAAATGTATAAATGTAAAAATTTTCAAATGCCTACCTCCTTTCTTAATCTAATTTGGGCTTGATTCACATGTGAATGTTTGATCTTTGCATGTATCTTACTTTCCTCCAAAAATGGAGGATTCTGTCCATTTTCAGAGTTTAATGGCATTTTGTTTCCTTGGGATGCAGGATTCTTTGATTTCCAAGTTGGCTGTAACACCAAACAAGGTCTATTTCAATTTTCTACAAGTTCTAAAAAATCCTGAGGAGTTCACAAAATGCGGAGGCTTGGTCTCTCTAATTGCTTGCCATTTGAGAGGGATGTTCCTCAACAAAACTTTGAAGACTCTGATGAGATGGATATGGAGTTTTTTAGCTCAGCAGAATCCAGTAGCCTCTCCATCCCCACAGATGAAGAAGAAGATTTTACTTCAGAATCCACAGAAGATGCTTCTTTCATTACTACAAGAAGTGATGTCCTCTCTTTGATTCATCAAAACAATAGTCTTACAGAGTCTCTATCTACAGAGGACGCATTATCAACAATGGATGAAGAAATTGATGATTTTTTTATAACAACAAATGGCAGAGAAGCACTTTTTATTGCAGAAGAGATTCATTCAAATGAAGGAAAAGATAATGACTCAAAAGCCAATACATTGGAGCAATCTTTAAGCTTGCAAGTAAATACTGATTTGGACTTTCTGCTGTATGTTTTTGCTATGTATGGAAATTGGTATATTGTGTTTTTCTCTTTGTTTTCAGGGCTTAGGAATGGATGAAGGCATATTGGTTCCTGATCAATGGAATTTGTGGGGACCTCTTGAAACAATAACTGAAGAGCAATCTACCATTGCCACAACTGATGATGAAGGGCCTACATTAGCAAGGGAAAAACAGCTGGTTTGTTCCTTTCTTTCTCTCTTCTCCTTTGCTGATTCAAGTTGGTGGAGTTGGTTGTGGCTTATGATGAGCAACTTAGAAACAATTGTGTTCCCATTATTTGGAATTATTATTATTTGTTTTCTAATAGTTATAATGATCTATTATTTGTAACATTATTGAAGTCATCTTAAAGTAAAGCAAAGCAGATGGAAGATTTTGCAACTAATAATTTGTGGCTGTTTATGTACAGGAAAAAAGGGCCTCCATTTGGGATTGCTGTGGTCTTTGGAACTGCTTTTATCCTGATAAAGATTAGGTTACCAATCTTTAAGTGTTCTATAATTATTTGAACAACATTAATTTATTAGGGCATTCTTATTGAAGAGGCTTAAATATTGATGAGTACAATTAGTACAAATCTGGACATTTAGAATATTATTTTGTTTTGAAATTGGATTGCATACTGTGCACCAGAGTCATTAGTTAATTTGTTTTGTTAAAAAATTGAATTCTTTGTTCTGCTGTTTTTGTAAAATTCTATTGTATTAATGATTTAGATTTACTTTAAACTGTTTATTAAACTTCCTCCAATCAATCTTGAATTAAACTAAATTTGAAATATTTCCTTTTAGAGTCATTTTCAAATAAATAGATGAGCATATTACGGATACTTATTATAGATTTGCATATAAGTTCATACTTTATATTATAGGAATTTAAACCTCCTATCTCACCACATAATTCTCATATTGTAACTTAATCTAAAGCTTTCATTATATTATGGAACTATTTAGAATTAAATACCATTCTTTTATTTACATTTTCTTTCTATTTTTTTACATTTAATATTATGAATTTCTAATGTCTATATTTATTACCCTTCTACCTAACTTACTCCATATGCATATTGTTAAATCCATTAATGAAAACAAGGAAATGTGGTGGCATCATGAGCAGTAAGCAGAAATCATTCACATAGAGATTCTTAATGAGTTTAACAGAAAGAAGAGAAGTAGTCGTTTCTGTTGTCTTGGTCGGAGGTAGAAAATAGCAGGTGGATTTTGCAATGGATTGCACGCTCATGAAGAATAGACTACAATTCTTGCCTTCCACAATTTCCTTTCTAAAGGAAACGGTCATATATAATTTGATACGGCATTCTCACTAAAGTGGCGGCTCAAATAGCCATCTATGCTATGGGATGGTAAAATCTTGTTTGACTGATAAAATAAGTTTGAGTTCTCGCATGCATTGAGATTGGTGCAAGTTTTTTCAAATATTACATTTGATGCTCTACCTTATGTTTAAATTTATTATATATAAGTTATTTAGACTCATCCCAAACTGCTCTGTGAACCATCTTATGTCAATCATAATCTTTTTTTTTTTTTAGGTCTTTCAAGAATGTGTATATGCATATATCAAAACATATTACTGTTTATATATATATACAAGAGTAAATTATATTGATGACATATAATATATCTTATATGTTCATTTCAAAAATATGATTGAAATTAAAGTTTTGGTTTGCATTAGCATTAGCATTAGTTTTATCTTTAAGATTGGATTTTGGTTTAAAATAGAGAAAAGGTTATATATCTAGTATTTGATATATGGGGAATCAATAGTTAGAGAGTTACCAAGGCTTCAATTTTTATAATATATAGTTTTTTTATCAATTATTATATTAAAGTCCCCCCCAACTCACTCTCTCTCCCTCTCTCTCTCTCTCTCTCTCTCTCTCTCGATTGAATTATCATCTTTCTATATATTTACCTCATCTCTCTTCACTCCCCGTTCTACCATTCTTCCATTTCACTTCCCCTCTAGCCATTGCTTCCCCCTAAATACCATATCTATCTTTACATCATTACATTTATCTCCCCATAATTACTCTCTTTCCTCACCGTCATCTCACCATCTCTTCCCCTTATTTCACCCCCTACTCTCGCTATTATCCCCTCTTCCTTCCTCCAACACCATGTCCATCTATTCACCCTAATTATTATATTTACCTCATCTCTCCCTGCTACCCTCTCCTATTCCCTATTTCCCCCATCTCTCGCCCCCTCTTACCATCTCTTCCTTCTAATTACCATATAGTTCTATCCCATGTCTCTTGCCCTCTTTGGTGCAGAAGCACCCACATAAAATATTTTGGACGTGATTTCTGCACGAATAATTTATCCCAATTTCGTCATTAGGATAAGATCTTTTCTTGGGATTCATTCAAATCATTGTGGGGTCATTCTTCCCTATTCTATATTGATTTAGAGTATTCTATAAGTCGTTTGGCAGGAAGCCTCTTTGAGTTGATTTTCCTATTTTGTAATAATCTAGAATGTTCTGTAGACTGTCCTAGCAAGTATAAGTAGAGTTTTTAGGTTTAGGTTTAGGTCAATTTTTCTGGATACGAAGTTATTGGGAGAAGAAATTTGTAGGAGAGCAAGTGTATATACTGTTCATTTGATTAATCAATTAGAAGACTTTTATTATCTATCTCTTGCTGGTGCTGGTTCCTTTTGTTTTTGCTTCTGTTGAATTTATCTCTGCATCATTTTTGGTATCAAAGCTTGGGGAAAGCTCCTAATGCAATTAGATTTTATGTTTGGATTAGAGTCAGAAGCTAAAACATCAAACATGGTCACCAATGCTGAACTGGCAAAGAAGATGCAAGAACATAAGAAAATCAATAAGTGGTTATTAGATGAATTTGAGAAGCTGAATGGTTAGATGGAAAAGAGAGCAAAGATTTCCTTAAAGAAAGAGGAAGAAGGGAAAGAAGAGGATACCCCTAAGCAGGAGGTGGTTAACTTACCTACAGACCAGAGATACTTCATAGAAGCCCTTGAAAGAGTTGGCAAGAAGGATGCCAAAGGTGACCTATCCATCTTCTCGGGAAAGATTGAAATTGATGCTATTGTGGATTGGATAGAAGCCTTAAACAACTCTTTTGAATGTGAAAATATAGTAGAAAAGGACAAGGTAAAAATTGCCAAGTCAAAGTTGAAGGAACTCGTCCTCACTTGGTGGAATTTCACTCAAGGAGAAAGGGTCAAAGAAGGTAAGAACATGATAACTTCATGGGAAAGGATGTGTGCCAAGGTGAGAGAAAAATACTTACCTGAGGATTATGAAATCCAACTTCATTGAAGGAGAAAACGTTTAAAACAAAAGGAGCTAGATGTCACAGCCTATACTAAAGAATTCCAAAAATTAAGCCTAAGGGCAAAGCAGAGTGAATGTGAAAGTATAAAAGTTGCTAAATATCTCAATGGATTGAGGTTGAACATTCAAGAAGAACTTAATTTATTGTGTCCTGATACAAGAGAAAAATGTTATCAACTAGCATTGAAGGTGGAAGCCAAATTGAAAAGAAGGCAAGAACAAAATAGTAGAGGAAGAGGAAGCAATCAAAGAGGAAGAGGAAATTTTCAAGGAAGAGGACAAAACCATGAAGATCATAAGGAGATAAAGCAAGAAACCAGTCAAAGCGAAAGACATTTTAGAGGTAACTTTAGAGGTAGAAGAGGCAATTCAAGAGGTGGATTTGGTTGTAGAAGGGCAAGTTTGATTATTTGTTTCAATTGCAATAAGGAGGGACATTATGCATCTAGGTGTCCAGGTAGAGCTAGATCAAGTTCACAAGGTGAAAGAAGAACACATTTGGTACAAGATGATGAATACCAACAGAAGGAGATGGGTGACTCAGATAGTGTACCTAAAAGAGGAGAAAGTTTAATGATGAAAATAACACTTTTAAAAGTGCCTATTACCATGGAACCACCACAAAGGAAAACTATCTTTAGGACTGCTTGCAAATCTAGAGGTAAGGTATGTAAAGTCATTATTGACTCAGGATCTACTGAGAATTTAGTTTCTCTTGAGGTGGTTCATAAGTTAGAACTTAGGAGAATACCTCATCCTTTTCTTTATAAGGTTTCATGGATAACAAAAAGGTCAATAAACTCTTGTAAATGAGCAAGCATGGGTTGATTTTTAGATTGGAAAGTATAAGGACAAAATTTTGTGTGATATAGTTGACATGGATGCATGCCACCTATTATTTGGTAGGCCCTGGCAGTATGATTTATAGGCACAACATGATGGAAAACTCAATATATACACCATCAAGAAGGATGGAAAGGTGATTGGATTGATTCCATTTGCTAATCATGAAGAAGTGGAAGAAAATAAAGAGAGGGAAGACAAAATTATGATGGTTGATAAAAAAGAATTCTTATGGGACATGAAGGATGAACCTAAGCCTTGTTTTCTTTTGATGTGTAACCCACAACCACAAGAACCCGTTGGAAATGATAGAAAGGAGGTTGAAACAAAGAAGGCAATTCCTAATGAAGTGAAAGAACTTTTGGATAATTATGAAGGTTTGATTTGAGAAGGTATGCCAAAGTCTTTACCACCTATATGAGACATTAGTCATTGTATTGATTTTATTTCTGGAGCTACTTTACCCAATAAGGCTGCATACAAGATGACACCTCAACAAAATGAGGAGATTGCTAGACAAGTAAAGGAGTTACTCGATTCTAGCTTGATTACGAAAAGCTAAAGCCCATGTGTTGTACTTGCTATTTTAGCACCCAAGAAGGAAGGAACTTGTAGGTCGTGTGTTGATTCTAGAGTCATTAATAAGATTACAATCAGATATAAGTTTCCAATGCCAAGAATTGAAGATTTGCTTGATTGTTTGGGAGGTGCAAAGTATTTCTCCAAGATTGACTTAAAAAGTGGGTACCATCAAATAAGGATAAGAGCTGGAGATGAGTGGAAGACAAAATTCAAAACCAATGATGGATTATATGAATGGAAGGTAATGCCATGTGGACTCTCTAATGCTCCTAGTACCTTCATGAGACTTATGAATGAAATACTCAAAGACTTCAATAGCAAGTTCATCATAGTATATTTAGATGAAATATTAATTTTCAGCAAGACAAAGGAAGAACACCTAGAACACATTGACATGGTTTTGAGAAGACTTCATGAGGAGAAATTGGTAATAAATTTAGAAAAGTGTTTGTTCATGCAAGAGGAGCTAACATATCTTAGTTTTGTGATCTCCCAAGGTAGCTTGAAGATGGATAAATATAAGGTGAGTGCTATACTATAATGGCCACCCCCAAAAATAGGTGGAGATATTAGAAGCTTCCATGGTCTTGCTACATTTTATAGGAAATTTCAGTCATATATGTGCTACTTATCATATATGTGCTCCTATGTTAGAAACTATTAAAGGAGGAAGGAAGTGTAAGTTTGCAAGGAGTCAATAAAAAAATGAAGCTTTTGAATTTCTTAAGAAGGTGGTTAGTGAGAAACCAATTCTTTCTTTACTTGATTTTAACAAAGTTTTCCAATTAGAATGTGATGCTAGCAAGGTTGCTATAGGGGCAGTTCTTAGTCAAGAAGGAAAACCAGTGGCTTTCTCAAGTAAAAAACTCAATGAAGCCAAGTAGAAATACTCTTCATATGACTTAAAAATGTATGCATTGGTTCAAGCTCTCAAAAGGTGGAGACATTACTTGTTGCCAAAGGAGTTTGTTGTACATATACTGATAACCAAGCACTCAATTTTTTGAATAGCCAAGAAAAATTAAGTCATGGGCACATAAAATGGGTGGAGTATTTATAGGCCTATACCTTCACCATCAAGCAAAAGAAGGGCATATCAAACTAGGTTGTTGATGCTCTTAGTAGAAGGAATCTGTCTATTTCCTAGATATAACTAGAAAGTGTGGCAATTGAAGCACTCAAGGATATGTATGTAGTAGATCCAGATTTTGGCGACATCTACAAGGTATGTATGGAGTTTGGTGAAAGATACCATGCTAATTTTCTTGATTTTTTGATACAAAACAAACTTCTTTTCAAAGGAGGACAACTATGTGTACCTAGATTCTCTATGAGGACAAACATTATCAAAGAGAAGCATAGTGGAACAATGGGTGGACATTTTGGTTTGGATAAAACTTTAGAATTGGTTAGAAGATACTACTATTGGCCTAAACTTCAGACTAATGCTAGAAACTTTGTGGAAACATGTATGATTTGTCAAAGGGCCAAAGGAAGGACTACAAATGCAGGGCTTTATCAACCTTTGCCAATACCATCTAGACCTTGGGAAAACATAATAATGGATTTTTTAATGGGGCTGCCACAAACACAAAAGGGGCATAATAGGTATTTTTTGTAGTAGATAGGTTCATAAAAATGGCTCACTTCTTACCATGTAAGTTGACCAATGATGCTTCTCATATAGCAAATCTCTTTTTCAAGGAAGTCATAAGGATTCATGGGCTACCTCTCAACATAGTTTCAGACAAGGATGTGAAGTTTGTAGGACACTTTTGGAGAACTTTATGAAGGAAACTTGGAACCAATTTATCATTCTCATTAGCCTACCACCCTCAAATTGATGGCCAAATAGAGGTAATTAATAGAACATTGGGCAGTTTTTTAAGAATACTCACAAGACAACATGCAACAAAATGGGATGTAATCCTACCCCAAGCTGAATTTGCATATAATGACTCGATCAATAGAAGTACAAGAAAGTCACCATTTCAAGTGGTGTATGGAATTCATCCTAGAGGGATTTTCGAGTTAAGAGATATGAGTTCACAGCAACAAGTTAGTGCCCAAGGAGAAGAATTTGCTACAACCATAAAGAAATCCATGATGAAGTCAAAGCACAACTTCAAAAAACCTCTGACAAGTATAAGAAGCATGCAAATCAGAAATAGAGACACTTAGAATTTGAAGTGGGAGATTTAGTATGGGAAAATCTTAAGAAAGAGAGGCTACCAAAAGGTAAATCTACCAAGCTTATGTTGAGAAAACTAGGTCCTTGTCAAATATTGAAGAAGTTTGGAACCAATGCTTATGAGATTCGATTGCCACCTGAGATTGGAATTTCTCCCATCTTCAACATAGTAGACCTGACACCATACAAAGCACCCAATGAAGAAATTGATACAAGACAAATTACTGATACAGAAGACATTCAACATCTACCATTTAAGCAGACACCATAGCTAGAAAGGATACTTGACACCAAAGTCATAAAGCAGACAAGAGGAAAGGAGTCCAAGCAGTATTTGGTAAAACTCAGAAGTTATTTAGATGTAGATGCTGTGTGGATGATCAAACAAGATATCAAGAAGTAGGGTACCACTCTACAATTGCTCATCTCAAGTGGGCTTGAGATAAAATTTCTTGGGGAGTATGGTGCAGGAGCACCCACATAAAATATTTTGGACGTGATTTCTGCATGAAGAATTTATCCCGATTTCATCATTAGGATAAGATCTTTTCTTGGGATTCATTCAGATCATTGTGGGGGAATTCTTCCCTATTCTATATTGATCTAGAGTATTCTGTAATCCATTTAGTAGGAAGTCTCTTTGGGTTGATTTTTTTTATTTTGTAATAATCTAGAATGTTCTGTAGACTGTCCTAGCAAGTAAAAATAGAGTTTTTAGGTTTGGGTTTAGGTCAAGTTTTTTGGATATGAAGTTATCAGGAGAAGAAATCTATAGGAGAGCATGTGTATATATTTTTCATTTGATTAATCAATTAGAAGAATTTTATTATCTATCTCTTGCTGGTGCTGGTTCCTTTTGTTTTTTCTTCCATTGAATTTATCTCTGCATCACTCTCCCTCTTCTCTCTATTTTTCCCTCATATGTCTCACACACTAATTACTTTCTCACTCTATCCTCTCCCTCTTCTCACCATCTCTTTCCCTATTTACCCTCTATCTCTACCTCACACATCTCCCCATGCCCCCCCTCTCTCTCCATCAATCACTCTCTCCCACTCTCCATCCTACACTAGTACATTTTGACTCATTTTTCGACAAAAAAAGTCAAAATTTTGACTCATGTTGGTCAAATTTTTGACCATTGCTTTGTCACAAATTTTGTCCTTGAGAATTTGACCAAGTCTTGTAGGTGTTTCAATTGCGATGATGCATTTGGTTGAAAATGGCCTCCCTTGTTAATAACACCATTCCAAGTTTGGTCAAAATGCCAACCAAAGCAGATCAACCAGGATGCCAAACCCACGACGGCATCCTAGTTGATGCTTTGGTCAAAATTTCCACCAAAGATTGGTCAAAATTTTGACTGATGTTGGCCCTTGATCGAACAGGATGCCAAACCCAGGATGCTAATTTTGACAAATCCTTAGTGGAAATTGCAACCAAGTTTGGTCAAAAGTTCCACCAATGTTGGTAAACATTGGTGGAAATTTTGACCAACAAGTTTTGTTTAAAAAAAATACTGGAAGATAAATATCCATAGCAATCACCGACGACAACCTGGTCAGTGATTAGTTTGGATATTTATCTTTAGGTCTTTGGTGGGTTAACCACCACCTTGAGATGAGATTTCATAGACCTATATTGATGGCACTAAAAGTAGCTATAGATGGATGAGGTTCTCATCTATCAAGGTGTCCCATTCCATACATCTAGACCATAGAGAGGGAGAGAATATATGTTATTGCTTAATTAAATGAATCTAACTACAAGAGAATTGCATTGCCTCAAGTAGTCATTGCTTGAGGAGATGTAACCTCACATTCATGAGTAACTTTAACACATCATCAAGTCATTCACTTTATTCCTCTAAAATAGTACATAGTAGACAATTTTAGTAACAACTTAGCAAATAAAAAATCAAGGCAGAATTTTAGTATATCACATGTGCATTGGATGATCCACCAACTGTTGGAAAAACTGGACTTTATACATAGTCTGAGAGAGTGGGCTTAGTTACATCTTAAATTCTACTAGGGAGACACGTCACACCTCCCTAACATTGAGAGTGACTTATTCCTTTATGAAACTAAAAGACCTCAACTAGCTAACAGGTGTCTCAATCATTTTTGAACTCTTAATCAGAAGACAAGAATACAAGAACATGCAAGAATCACTACAAAGGGTAATGAAACATGATATTATCATCCCACAAAGTCCTCCAAATACTCTGGGTGTTAATTCCTTCCAATACAAAGTTAGCAAAGTTTTTTGGCAATTGCATTTGGTCTGTGTCTTCTAACTTCTTCCACACAGGTTGCAAGGGCCCTCTTAACAAACAAGCATCCATTCAAATTATATTATTAATAACAATATGATAGTATAATAACCATGGACAATCACATACCATAATCATTAATTATATATAAGATATATATCATAATTAAGTGAAAACATTGTCCACACATTAAAGTTTGATGGAAGTAATGAATAGGATAAAGAAACTAACATAGTACTGTAATACCCCAAAATTGGCTCATTGCCATGATACCAATTCTGGTCTATTCTAAATCAATTCTAAAGTCCTATTTCACTAGGCAAATTCTCATTCTGCTACTCACTACTTGACTTAATTATCAAGTGCAAAAAACCTAAATCTGCATTCATCATACTCTTTATTTAATTCCTATAGTATTGACTCATATTAGTCACATTAAACCTATTGATTACAATTTAATTTAATTTAAAGTATTTACACTTTAATTAAATTAAATTAATCTCCTAAGGCTAATGTACTACGGAATTAAATTCATTTAATTTAATAAATGTGCCTATTTTAATTAATTAAACGAAATTATTTAATTAAATGGAGACCTTACTTCTAATTAATTAAACAAAATTATTTAATTAAATGGGAAGCCATTCCTAATTAATTAAATGAAGTTATTTAATTAAATAAGAAAAGTGTCTCTAATTAATTAAAGGATTATTTAATTAAATAGAAAAGGTAATTATGAGAGTATATATCTCATTTTATTAAATTAAATATCTCACCAAAATCTCTCTTTAGTTCAAAAAGGGAAATTTCCAATTCACTATTGATCAAAACAGAATTAAATCAGTTAACTCCTTATTCTACTCAAATTAAATCAGTTAACTCCCTTTAATTTGAGAATCTTCCTTTATGACTAAACTTCATCTTCAATCTTGACCATTGATTGAAATCGATCTCAACCATTGATGGATTCAAGGAAAGTCTATTTAAGAGACCCTCATCTCTTCATTTTGAGAGAGGATGAATTTGGAATTTGCATCAAATTGGTGCTGGAATTCATACTCACATTTTCTCACATTTGCTCATATTTTACATACATTTTCATCCTTAGTTTAATTTCATTTAGCATAATATGCATATGATTAATCTAGTTTCCTTTACTTGTTCTTAGATTAGAATGCATTTCTCATTCTAGATTAATCTGCATAATCATATAGATTAATTTCATTTCTTAAATCCTTCATTATTAGAGGGTCTGGTTGCTTAACACCTCAAATCTGAGGATATCTAACAAGAAAAATCCCTTTAGATAGAAGGCAACAGGTCGCCTTACCGACTGATTTTCAGATGAACAATCCAATGTTCATTTCGGGATGAATCCACAAATAAAGACTGTGTTGAAGTGTGTGTGTTAGTAGAGACCACATATTCACACATACAAGTACCAATTGCAAGACTGACAACTCCCCCCATTACACTTTTAGTTGTCCTTACACAAGCAAGGGCCTAACATTAAAATATACCACATCACATCTATAACCTATGAATTTTTTGTTAGTACCCTTTTTATTGATTTTAATTATTTTATTGTTTCGGTCTTAGTAGATTTTTTTTAAAAAATTTCAATGTCTTCCATCTAATCATCAACATCTTCTGCCTCCTCCCTTGCATCATCATTCTCATGGTGCTGCCAATACACAACTTAACTAAGAACATTTGAAACTTCATATGAAGCACTACTATTATTTCAAGCTTACATGGAAAAAATGAGAATCAATCATTATCTCATGTCGATGTCTAAAAAATAAGAAGGCATTTAGTATTTACTAGCTTATCTAAAACAAAACTTATAAAAGTTGAACTAGACTTACATTAAGTGGCATATCATTGTTGGACAAGTCATATTCTAAAGCAATATCCTGAAGTTCTCTTCCTATCACCTACATCTCCTACCTAGTCAAATCCCACAATTCCCTGCAACATCAATTCATCATTCCCTAAATATCTCATACCAAAATGTATTATGCCCTTCAATTGCAATAACTCATTGTATCTACCTTGACTATTTCAAAGACTTTCTAACATGACTAATAGATGTGTATTGTATGTCAAAATACAAAATAGTATGGCATGTTCTCTAGGGAAAAACATATTATGGTTGTTTGGGGGAAGAAATCATTAAAATGAGTGCTCTTCTTTGTAAAAACCACTCATTTGGAAGTTATCAATTTAGGAATTGGAATGGTAATGGGTTCTGAAAGACCATCTAGCTATAATGAATTCCCTTTCTTTGGAAATAAAGATGTAATTTAACTTGTATTGGCACCTCCAACCTTTACCTTAGAGATTTGACTACTTCTAAAGCTAAACCAAACAATGGATATATGGTGACATGATGGAGTTTGGTGCTAAGCCAAACATGTTGGCTCCAATTTCCTATATAGTAAATTAAAATGAGTTTTCAATTTCCATTGTGAGTTTTTGAGTTTAATAAGTACCAAAACAGGGAGAAAGACAATATGCAAAAACTGGAAGGTCCTAGGTCCAAATTTTAGAAGAAGCCAAAGATTTCATTACAAATATCACCTCCCAAAATCCAATCATAGAAACAAAAAGAAAGAATTTGTAAAAATTCAAGATGGAGAAGTAGAAGAGTTGGAAAAGGTTCCAATTAACTCAAAATTGTTAAATCTTTCAAAAAATTGGAACGCTTCTTGCCCTGGTTACAACACAAATTGGCAATACAATACTAATTTGACTGCTCAAGATCCTAGAACTACATCTATTGCACTATTGCCATAGCAAAATAGCATAGAATTCTTGTTGCTTGTTGCATTGTCCTTACCTGAAAATGAAGATATAACTCCATCAGTGGTCAACTAGGCTTTATAAAATGACAAATGAATATTGCATATTTTTTTTATTGATGTTTTTATAAGATCTAATAATTGGAATTTAATGCTAATGTTCCCATCTCATATATTTAAATGTGATGTAGTTGTGACCCGATTCATAAACTCCTATACTATAAATGCAATTTTGGGCTTTGCATGCTTATCTATTTTCCACTTATCTATGGATCCCATAAGTTGTTTTACATGCATTCATTTAGCTCCACTGATCCCACATCTCTAAAGTGATTATAATGCATGTTAATCTTCAAATTCAGGATTAGATATAGAATTACTAGTTTTTATGTTTGGCATTTCATTGTTTTGTTTGATATGCCAAATAACTTCACTAACAATATTAAATGTTTCAAAAGTATATGGAAACAAAAAGATACATAGATTCTTGTGGTCATCTTTGAATGTATACTTGAATACTTCCAACTATGTGTCCATACTTCGCTAACAATATTAAATATTCCAAAAATATCTTGGTAATAAAAATTTACTGATGTCCTCAAGAAAAAATGAGGAATTCATATTTTTCTGTCTAGACAATCATTTTCTAGAAGGATATGATTCCTTAAAAAATACAGCTATTCCAATGACATTCAATACTATCAAAATAGTTGAGAAGCTAGAGATGATGATACTAATGCTGAAAATCGTCTACCGATAACTTGAATGTCATAGTTGATGTTCTTGATATAAATGGTCGCAAAGCCTTTCTTAAGTTTCATGCAAGCAACAAGAAGCTAGGAAAAGATGTCTTTCTTAATGTTGTTTCCATGAAAGCACCCAGGTTTAGTGGTGCTAATCTTGCAAACCTCTTGAATGAAGCAAAAATTCTTGTTGAAAGATGAGGCAAACAATACATATCAAGAAAATAAATATATGATGCAATAGATAGGATTATGGATAGTATGGAGGACACATCAATGACTTATGGAAAGAGTAAGATTTTGGTGGCTTACCATGAAGTTGGACATGCAATTTGTGCATAGGTACACAAAACTAAACATCTATTGGTACTTTATTGTATGCTTTTATGTATACCCTTCACATATGTATGGACCACAAGTTGGAAGTCTAATTTGCAATAATATATGATATCACTATGTGTTTAAGAGGCAACTAAATCTTGTTTTGGTAACTGTTACAAGGTCAACACAATGACCCTTGGAGACTAAAAAATCCATGGATTATTAGAGTTCATCATTTAATTATATACAGAGAGAGATTTTTTTGGTGAAGAGTGATTGTAAAAGATATACATTGACATAATCAAATATGATTCGAGTGTTGCCAACCAGTTGGAAACAACTAGTAGATTCTGTCATGAGAGAAATTATCAACATGGATATGCATGACTAATAATTGTTGTGTATCAGTGTCTATTTTGAATCTCATGCAACAAGTCATTCCTTTTGGATTTTAGGAACTTCTCATTGCATATTATCATTTTTTAGAGATTCATGGACTAGTGGTGCAACTCATAACTCTTGCATTGAGCTTCATGTTCTCTTGGGAAACTCTAAACTATTATCTAGTAATTCTTCTAATCATCTTCCCTATTTGTAAACCCAATACAAGATTTTTCCACTTCATGATGGAATTAAAATAGTGATATGACTTCCCATCTTGATTCCCTTTCTTATTGTGCCCTCTTTATGCAAGGTAGAATAGGGTGACTTTGGGTAATGTCCCTTCTCACTCAAACTTTTTATGCATATTCTTGAGATTCAAATTGAGGATTCTTTCCATGGCAGGGAGAATTCTTTGAAATATC
This sequence comes from Cupressus sempervirens, assembly GCA_028749045.1. Classification (NCBI taxonomy): domain Eukaryota; kingdom Viridiplantae; phylum Streptophyta; class Pinopsida; order Cupressales; family Cupressaceae; genus Cupressus; species Cupressus sempervirens. The sequence goes on along the minus strand of CM053785.1, from coordinate 178,817,999 downwards.
ATGCTCTCGTATGAAACTTCTCTTATTGTACCCAAATCTAAACATTTTTTCAACTAGATCACATCTAATTCGAAAGTTGAATTGGAGGAAGAGATTCCCATTTTACCCCGTGTAATTTGATTTTTTTTCATACTTGAGTCTAAATGGGTGGAAGATAAAGAAAACATGTTATAACTAGTCCTTAAGTTTTCTACATGGACCTTCTTCGCATGAAATCCTAGCACCCATCCTTCAACCCTAACAAAGATATCTTTACTTCTACTTTCGTTTGGCATCATTTATCGTATCTCCTTTTCAATTCTAGAAACTAAATTTTTTGTAAGCTATTGGTAGTGGTATGAGAAGATATTATTCTACCTTAAAGGATACAATCAAGTATGCAAGCTCTAATTGTGCATGAACTTTTGTGTAGATGGACCTCTCTAATCATTTCCTATTTGATATATTTTTTAAAGTGGGAAAGATAAATTGGTATCAATAAGTTGATTATGAAAGGAAATATTTCAAATGCAGATTGTGGTTTCTAGAAAAGCATTCCTCCTTGAAATGTCTAAAAGCAAAATAAAAATAAAAATGAAATCAATATTCTTGAGACCCTCAAACTTGTTGGATCAATAAAGAAACTTATAAATTTATTATTCCTCCTAATAATTTGGTAGACTCCATCTCTCTAGCTATCTATAATCACAAATGTAGATGGTAAAATCACTTTCTATTATTTCAATTTTGAGTTGCATACCTCTTAGAGAGTTTCAGGTGTTTTGAGTGCCTCTTCAAACAATCCTTGAGACTCAATAGCTTCCTTGTACACATGTGTATCTTTAAAGTCTATTGCACCAAAATTGTATGTCCTAATTGCTATTCCACAAGAAAAAATCTATAAAAAGAAGAGATTGATCCCATTTGTTATTGAACACAAATCATAATCCCACAAAAAAATAGACATATTTGAAGAGCACAAGAAAATTATATTGCTTCAAGGTGGTCAGATTTGGATGGGCTAGAACTAGGGAATCAAAGATATACGCTTTTTTGGAAGCCCACAGACCTCCCACAAGATATGTTATTATTACTACAACTAAAAATACTCAATAAAATTTCTAAAAACAACTTAAAGTTTAAGGGGGTGAATAATTACCCTTCAAATATAAATCTATATAGACATTAGAAATTATGAATTCAATGATAGGTATGCCTAGTTAACATTAAGAAATAGATTCCAATTGGATAGAAATTGGTCCCAAGTTAGGATTTTAAGTGTAGAGCAGTGTGCAAGTCTTATGAGAATCCCAAGTATAATTTACTGCTTGGAAAATGTTTGATGCATACTATTTATTTGTATCATCTCCAAAATAAATGTTTTAAATGAATTTTTTGATTCTTATTACTTTTGATTATATTACTTATATATGGCTAGGAACAATCTAGATTTATAATGGTTACACACCTTGGTTGTGCTTTTAGGTTTTCTATGCATGTCTATTACATAAAGCTCCCATTTTATCTTTTATGTTTTTCTTGTAATAATTGAGATGTAATTATGTTTAAGTTATTCCTCATATTGTGTTTCTTTGGCATAGATTGTGTAGGATCCCTTTAATCATCATTTTATTAGAGGTTTTCTTGAACAAAAAGCCATAAGTTCAAATGCAACAGAGGGAGTGCATGCATACAAATGCTTTGACAAATATCAAGGGAGTGGGTACTCTAAAGGCACCAATTGTACATGTGTATTGATATTCACACTTTCTACTTTCCAATTTTAGTACCTTTGTGATCTCTAAGCATGTATTGATTATCTTTTCACTTTTGAGCGGCATATGATGAGTGGTAAATTTATGATACTTTAGATTATTAATTAAATGTCACTATACAAACTTAGTTCTATCTATTATCATTGTGGTCTTTTCTATTATTGTTGCATTTTAGATTTTTCTCAATGTTCCTATATTACTATAAGCATATATAGATCATACTTTCTAGTGGACTACATAAAAATATTTCCTCTTTCTTGATGATAACAACAATGAATGTACAGACGTGAATGAATGCAGGGAAGTCAACTTGAATTAATATGTTGGAGCATCATAGTGGGGTATGTGTCATAATCTATTTGACCCTTACAATTCTTCATGTGTAGAAGATCATAGGGGAGATGACTTCCAAGATGGGACACGACGCCAACCGCTGAGTTCAAATAAATCCATAATATTTGCAGTTATATGTACCTAGATTAGTTTTATAGTTCTATTAAGATCTATAATATAAATAAAAATTTCTAACCTAAAAATTAATATTAAGAATTTTTTGCTCAGTAGTTTGGCAGGTGTTGTTTCTTCATTTGTTGGAGTCTTATTTGTCACTTTTAGACTATTTTGGTGCCTGAGGATGTGATAGTTGAGATACGTTGGTGACACAATTTTTATAGAGAACATGGGTGTTGAGATGAAACAACATATTTCTACAATGGGAGGAAGAAAAACCCTTGTAATGTTTTCTAAAGTAGAGCTAAAAATAGGCTCCAACAATTACTCAACAGAGTTAGGGAAAGGCCCTAGATTGGGAAGGTTGGTATAGAAGCAATATAAAGTATGCATTGAGCGATTATAAACACAAGTATTTGTGCATTAGGTCAACTTGTATATGCATAGTTTGGAAGGATGAGGAAAGTAGTGACATTAGAGAAGAAATTGAGAACAACAATATTGTCATTCCTATGATTTCCAAAAACTTTGGAGAGAGCTATTGCTTGAATCAAGGTGGTTGAATTTTGATGGGCCAAAACTAGGACATCAAAGATATATGTGTTGCTAGAAGCCCACATACCTCCCATGAGATATGCTATTATTACTACAACTAAAAATACTCAATAACATTCTAAAAAACACTTAAGGCTTAAGTGGATGGATAATTACCCTTCAAATCTAACTCTTTGACTGAGTATGAGTTTTCTAAAGGGACAAGTTCAAGAAAAAACTCCCAAAATCCATGTTAAACCTTGTTAAACCTTACTTCCACAAGAAATGAATATTTATCTCCCATATTTGTAAGTCCCTAGTCCACCTATAAATGATAAATAATTCTTGCCACACACTAGATGCTTAGTGGCAATAGCTCCAATAGTGCACGAAAATGAAATAAACAAGTAACAAACAAAGTTTTCTATTTTGTGATTTGAACCCAAGTTGGTCAAAAATTTGACCAACTAGAGCATACAAACCAAAAAAAAAGGTATTCAGCAAGTCTCTTCATATGTTGGTCAAAAATTAGGTTGAATTTTGACCTCTAATGTACTAGTGAGCTATCCCCCCCCCCCTCTCTCTCTCCCCCTCCCTCCCTTTCTCCTTCAATTCCATCAATTTGATTTCCTAATTATTTTATTTTTCTCTACCTCATGTCTCCTCCCTCCATATTATCTCTTTCTACCTCATCTCTTTGTTAGAGTGGGGTTGTCATTGCACCAAAAGATTGATCTGTCAATGCTTGATACAACCACTCAACTTATAGTACACAAGAGGTAGTTATGCCCTTGTCACAAATCCATAAGAGAGTGCTGAAAAAATTTCTAACAATCTCCCCCTCAGTGTTATGCAAGGGTCTAAGGATTCGAACCTATGACCAAGCTCTAATACCACTTGTTAGAGTGAGGTTGTTGTTGCACCAAAAGACTGATCTATCAATGCATGATACAACCACTCAACTAATTGTTCACAGGAGGTGGTTAAGTCCTTGTCACAAATCTTGAGGGGAACATTGAACAAATTTCTAACACTCTCCCCCTCTATTTACTTTCTCCTATTTCCTACCATCACTTACCATCTCCTCCCCCTAATTATCATCTCTCACTCACTCTCTAGTATCTCTCTCCCTAATCACCCTCTTTACCTCCCTCCCCTCTCTCCTCTCACAATCTCATCCTGCTATTTATCCTATATATCTACCTCATACCTCTCTCTCTCTCTCTCTCTCTCTCTCTCTCTCTCTCTCTCTATATATATATATATATATATATATATATATATATATATATATATATATATGTCAACCTCATGTCTTCTACACTATACTTACTTCCCACCTTGCCCCCCTTCTCATAATTTCTCCGTCTATTTTGGACCTCTCTCCCTCTCTAAGATTTTAGTTATCCTCTTTCTTACTTTACCTCATCCCCCCTTCCCCTACCATATCTTCTCCCTAATTACCATTTGGGTGTGTGCACCAAGTTGGTGTACAAAAAAGTGGACACTGCACCACCCCCCTCCCCCCCCTCCCCCCCAAAAAAAAAAAAAAAGAAAAAAAGAAAAAAAGAAAAAAAGAAAAAAAAAGAAAAAAATTCAATAACCTAATCAACTTTTCAATAACATGATCAGCTTATTTAAAAGTGAAATGCTAGCTAGGCTTGGTATCCAAGCTTGTCCATTATACTTTAAAAAACCCAATCGGGTTTTGTGAACTATATATTTTGTCTGTTGTCCATGTTTGAGGACATTTTTATACCCTCAAATGACAATGAAAACATGGAGTGCAAAGGAGAACATCAAAACCCAACTAGGTTTAGCATAAAAAATGATTCCATCCATGGCGCCCCACAAACGAGGTAGGTCTTCATTCTATTAATTGTTTATATGTATTTTTTTAATCAAATTTTGTAATGTGGTTTTGTAATTTATAAGTTTTATATGTATTTTTAATATAAATGCATCAAGGACTCCAAGAAAATGAGGGAGAGACGAAGACCACCTCCTACACAATCAAACTATCCACCCACCATGACACAACCATAAAACACTCCACCCATTGTAACACAACCACAAAACCCTCCACTCAATGTTCTCATTCAACAACCACTGCATCCTATAAACCCTCGGCACATACAATTACATCATTTAATTACTCCACAAGAGGACCTCATAAAATGCGTCTCCCAAAATAGTGCTAACATTACCCAAATGGTCAATAGGTTGTGATCATCTACACTTTCTCATCACTCAATCTTAGCGAATACACTTGAAAAAATGGCCCAAAATGCAAATGAGGTGTCTAGGGAGGTTACAAAATGGGGTACATGGAGCGATAGGTGTTGTGCATTTTACACTGATTGGTTATCATATCAACAACTGAAAGATAAAGACATAAAGAAAGGTACTATATGTTCTCTTTTCATCGATCCTTTATCTGGTAACTCCCTATTACACATAACCAAAACTTTTCCTATTCATTGGTGCACTCATACTAGGATGAGATCATGTCTTTGGGATAGGTGGTATATGTTATTTGACCTACCACCATGTAATAATTATGAGGTGCCTCTATATTTTTTGAAAAATCTATATTGTGAGTTCATCCTTGTCGAGAAGCCAAATTACTTTGATATTCATCAGTTCCAGGGTAGAGGGAGATGCTCTACACATGATAGACCTAAGGTTCATAGGGTGGTACCACAACATGAGAGGAGACATACAACACAAAAAACCATGCCTCACGCTGTGCTCCCATCAATTGTAAAGGAGTGTATTGATTTACAAACTCTTCATGTAGCTGCATCATTGACATATGTTATAACATGGCTCATAGTTAGGTGGTTTTCCTTAATCTATGGCACTCAACCATCACTAAATGTACCTTTAGGGTCATCATAGCATGTGAAAAATCCATCATCATCACTTATGATACACGGGTCATCACAACATGTGATAGCTCCATCATCATCACCTATGGCACCTCCATCATCATAGCCTATGATAGCTCCATCAACATCACCTACACCACTAGTGTTGTCTCTTCTTGTGTCACTTGCACCACTAGCGTCATCTCCACTTGTGTCACCTACACCACCAGTGTCATCCTGACTTGTGCCACCTGCATCATGATCACATGCATCATTATAGTCTTCAGGGCCCAATCAAATTTTTTTTTTAGCTCTCAACACATGTGTGATGGGATAGATATGGAGGTGTCTCAGGATGGAGTGGCATCTCATCCATGTGTACATTGTGGGAATACTTGTTATTCATACGGAGGTGAGGATTTCACACTCATAGATGTTTTGATGGTGATGGTCTTTGATTGATAGGATACACAGGTTTGTTTGTTTGAGATTTAACATATTATTTAATCACCTAAATATTATACAAGTAAAAATGGAAATATTTTATAGATCACTCTAGATTGATATGTGAACAATTGATATAGAAGCATCTAGTGGTATAAGGGAAATCATGTATCACCCAAAATTATGCTTAATGTTAGTTTCCATTTAAAGTTTTTCATTTATAGATACCCATTTGGGTCAAATAAAGATTCCAACTCTCATAGTTCCACTATTTATTTTCTGGGTTAGAATTTTTTAGTAGCTTGGGATACCTGCCAATGTAGAAAATAGGTTATTTTGTAATTAATCTATAATTATAATGATTTAGAGGGTGTAATTTAGAGGGATGATTATAATTGTAATTTAAAGCACTCCAAAAAAAATCAGGTCAAAAGGCTTTATGGTTTGAAAGTTATTGTAGTTTTAAGTTGCTTAAAGATCTCCTAAGAGCACTTCAAAGTCAAATTTGAGGCACTAAATAGCCTTGTACAGGTCCAAAAAATGGGGGACAAGAAAAAATGGTGCATAGGGCTATAGAGTGCTTGGAGAGCTTTCTGTAAATGTAAATGGTTCATCAATTGGAGTCCCGGATCAAAAGTTATGCCTCTCGAAAGTTGGACTACCATTTCTGGATTCTTCTAATTTTACACTGAATTTTGACATGTGTTCTAGAACCTTCTATTTTTTGCGGTGGATGCCAAATGACATATTAAAAAATGTATTCCTAACCCTAAACCTAATTTGGTTTACTTAAGGACATTTCTGGCATTGTAAAGGCAACTTGTGGAGTTTGGGAGGAGGTACTATGAGAAGGGTTTTCTCCAAAATCTAATAACATTGTAAGCCCATAGGGCATGTCGTGGAGTCTATTTTTGTTGTATTGAATGTAATAGCATATCATTTATGATAATAATATTCCCCCTTTCTTGTTTTGTTCATTTTTGTCCTGGATTGTGCCCTCATCAAGTGGTATTAGAGTAGGTTTTCCTAAGTGTGTAGACAGAGTGTCGACTATGAGGCAGTTTGCACCAGGATTCTGTGGTTGTGGGTTTTGATACAAGAAGATTCCTCCATGAAGGGAGCATAGTGGAAGGGTTGGAGTTGGTACTCCTGAGGTTAAATCCCTCCAGAGACAAGTCCAAGCATTGTAGGAGGAGATCTATAGAGGGATGAATGTTGCCGTAGGTGACAAAAGTGAGGAAGAAAATGAAGAAGAAGGAAATATTGGGTAGGAAGGGGAAGGAGATGGAGAAGTCCTAAACTAGGTGGAGGAGAGGATTTTTAGGGCCATTGCCAAGCTTGGAAAAATATCTAAAATTGACATCGTCATGTTTTAGGGGAAATATAAACCCAGATGAGTTAATTGACTAGATCGATGAGTTGGAGGAATATTTTGAGTATGAGGATAGGGGGACCCTAATAGGGTTAAGTTTACAAAGGCCAAAATGAAAGGCCATGCCAAAATTTTGTGGCAAGAGATTTAGTTGGAAAGAAATAGAAGAGGAAAGGATAAAATCACAAGATGGGATCGTATGGTGGACAAACTAAAGAAGTAGTTCATTCCTATTGATTATGGGATTGATTTGTTTAAGAAGAAGCAAATGTTAGAGTGAGTAGGAAAATTTATCCAGGAATACACAAAGGAGTTTTACTGAGTCCTTATTAGGGTAGGGCATGTAGAAGCAACCAAGGAGAAGGTTTCCCATTACCTTAGTGGGTTAAGACCTAGCATTCAGGAGGAGTTAAGTCTAGTTAGAATGACTAGCATTGAAGAGGCATACTAATTTTCTTTGCAAGTTGAGGAGAAGCTAAACAAAAAGTTTGATGGAAGGCAATAAGGGCATAGTCAAGGAGGAAGGGGTAATGGCAGGTCATTTGGAGGCCGAAATGAGAACTAGAAGAAAAATGAAGATGTAGGTACTAACTGAAACCAGAGGAAAGAGGATTTTAACCAGTCTCATGATAAAAAAATTGGAGATCAAAGAGGAAGAGGTAGAGGACATGGAAAAGGCTTAGGAAGAGGAGGCTTTTATGGTACTTGTTTTCATTGCAAGGAAGAAGGTCATCGTGCCTTTGAATGCCCTCAATGCCAAGGAAGGATAGATAGGAGAGCTAATGGTCAAGCAAGGGTTGCTCGTGTGGATGATGATGCACAATCATCACATTCAGAGGATGCAGAAAGAGGATACATACTAGTTAATGAAGGGGTCTTACTGAGCAGTGAGACAAAACCTAGACAAAAGAGGAGTTTGTTTTGTACTAGGTGCAAGTGTGAGGGTAAATGTTATGATGTGATTGTTGATGGTGGAAGCATTGACAACTTGGTGTCAGAGGAGATGGTCTCAAAGCTAAACCTCAAAAGGGAGAAACACCCCCAACCCTATCGGATTGCTTTGGTGTAGGATGATCATAAGGTTATGGTTAGTGAGCAATGTTTGGTAAAGTTCAAGATTGGAAGTTACCATAACAAAGATCTCTGTGACATTATCTTGATAGATGTCTTCCATTTATTGCTTGGAAGGCCATAGAAGTTTGATAGGCATGCTATACATGATGATCATGCAAATACATACTCTCTGACAAAGGATGGAGTTCACCACAAATTGAAGTCCTTGATAAAGGAGGGTGAAAAGGTATGTAGTAGTGCTAGGGTATGTCTTGTTAATGGAACAAATTTTTTGGATGGCATGAAACATCAACATATATGCTATGCTTTGATTCTTAGAAAAGATAAGGAAGGTAGTAGTAAAGTTCCACTTGAAGTTCTAGGTCTATTAAGTGAGTATGGAGATGTCATCTCTGATAATGTTCTAGAAAGGTTTCTACCAGTAAGGAAAATCAATCATCAAATAGATTTATTCCTTGGAGCTAGTTTTCCTAACAAAGCTACTCATAGGATGACTCCTACTAAGACAAAGGAGCTAAACAAACAAGTTCAGGAGCTATTGAGGAAAGGTTTGATTTGAGAGAGCCTGAGTCCATGTGTAGTACTTATAGTGCTGAAACCAAAGAAGGATGGAGGGTGGAGAATATGTAAAAACTCTCAAGCTATAAATAGAATAACTATCAAGTATTAATTTCCTTTACCAAGAATGGATGATCTTATGGACTATTTGAGTGGAGCTCAATACTTCACAAAGATAGATCTCAAGAGTGGTTATCACCAGATATGGATACAAGAGGGAGATAAGTGGAAGACTGCATTCAAGACCAAGGAGGGTCTATATGAGTGGTTATTCATGCCCTTTGGACTGACCAATGCCCCAAGCACCTTCATGTGGCTTATGAATGAGTACTAATTTTTTATTTGGGAAAATTTGTTATTGTATATTTGGATGATATTTTGATTTTCAGTAAGTCTTTGGATGAACATTTATTGCACATTCATAGTGTTCTTGAAAGGTTGAGGGAAGAGAAATTATTGATTAATTTGAAGAAGTGTAGCTTTGTCAAAAGGGAGTTAGTCTATTTGGGGTTTGCTACATCAGCCAAGGGTTTCAAAATGGACCTAGAGAAGGTGAAGGTCATCTTGGAATGGCCTAATTTAAGGTCTACCACTGAGGTGAGGTCATTCCACGGTCTGGCTAGTTTTTATAGGAAATTCATTAGGAATTTCAATAGTATATGTACACCCCTAACGGAAACAATGAGGGGAGGTAGAAAAGAGTTCAAGTGGACTATAGGAGCTACCAGGAGTTTTGAATTTCTAAAGAAGAAGGTGACAAAGAAACCTATGTTGGCACTTCTAGATTTTAACAAAGTGTTCCAAGTGGATTGTGATGCTAGTAGCAGTGCTATTGGGGCTGTATTGAGCCAAGAAGGTAAATCTATTGCCTATTTTAGTAAAAAATTGAATGATGTAAAGAAGTTTTCTATTTATGATCAGGGTTCTATGCAATAGTTTAGGCCTTAAAGAAATGGAGGTATTATTTGTTGTCAAAAGAATTTGTTTTGTATATTGATCACTAGGCATTGTAGTACCTAAATAGCCAAGGTAAATTGAATCAGAGACATTTGAAATGGATAGAGTTAATGAAAAGCTATACATTTGTATTGAAACTCAGAAGTGGAAGGTCTAATAGGGTTGTAGATGCATTAAGTAGGAGATAGTTGTTGCTGACACTAATGCAGGTTGAAGTGGTTGGGTTTGATGAACTCAAGAATCTATACCCTAAGGATCTTGAATTTACAGAGGCTTGGAAGGCTTTTAAAGAACTTGTTACTCTAGATAGAACCAAGTGGCTAGATTACATGATTTAGGATGGTATGTTGTTCAAGGGAAGTCAATTGTGTATTCTAAGGAGTTCCATGAGGGAGAACTTGATCAAGGAGAAGCATAGTGGAGGGATGGCAAGACACTTCGGTTGAGATAAGACCATTGCTATTATTAGAGAACATTATTTTTGGCCTCAATTGTCATAATATGTGAAGAAATTTTACGCAAAGTTGTCAACTATGTCAAACAACTAAAGGATTTAGTCAAAATTTTGGATTCTATCAACCATTTCCTATTCCATCGAAGTCTTGGGAGGATATAAGTATGGATTTTGTTCTTGGATTGCCAAGGACATAAAGGGGTAATGAATCAATATTTGTGGTGGTCGATAGGTTCTCCAAGATGGCACATTTCATTCCATGCCACAAGACTCATGATGTAGTGCATATTACATTTTTTTTTCAAAGAGGTGGTGAGGCTACATGGTCTCCCAAAAAGTATTGTTTCTAGTAGAGATACTAAATTTGTTGGGTATTTCTAGAGGACTTTGTGGAAGAAGTTGAAGATAGAATTGAAATTCAATTTTGCACATCATTTATAGGTCAATGGACAAACAGAAGTAGTGAATAGAAGTCTGGGCAATTTTCTAAGGTGTTTAGTAGGAGAAAGATCCAAGGGATGGGATTTGATTCTACCACAAGAGAAATTTGCTTGCAATAATTCTGTAAATAAGAGTATTGGTAGATCACCATTCTAAATTGTGTATGGGAGTAGTCCAAGGACCACACCAGAGCTAAGGAAGATGGAGAAAGGGAAGAAGACAAGTGCTAAGGCATAAGACTTTGTTGAGCATGTCTAGAACCTACATGAGGAGGTGCGAGAACATATTACCAAGATGAACCTATAGTATAAGGCTAGGGAAAATCAAAAGAGGAGACATAAGGAGTTCCACATTGGAGATCAGGTTATGGTATATTTGAGGAAGGAATGATTTGTAGTGGGTACCTACAACAAGCTCAAGATGAAGAAATTTGTCCCCTGCAAAATTTTGAAGAAATATGATTCAGGGAATGCATATGAGGTGGAGTTGCCGAATGGAATTCACATTTCTACTATTTTCAATATTGTAGACTTAACAAAATATCATGATGTTGGTGTAGATGAGGAATTGATGTTGGAGCCATGTCCAATTCCTACTTCTGGGAAGGAAGAGATTGAAGAAATTCTAGATAGTCGTGTGGGCCAGAGTACCAGATATAGGTAGTATGAAGAATACTTGATGAAGTGGAAAGGACAATCAATAGAAGACTCAACTTGGATATCTGCAATGGAGGTTTCTCATTTGGGTTTTTCTCTACCAGCTATAAAGTTATTGGGTCACTTTTCAATCTACCCTAGGTGTCTAATGTAGGAGGATCCAGTGGTGTAAAGGCAATCCTGTATCAGCCAAAAATATGCTTAGTGCTAGTTTTTGTTTAAAGTGTTTTCATTTTTGGATACCCATTTGGGTCAACTACAGATTCCAACTCTCATAGTTCCACTATTAGTTTTCTGGGTTAGATTTTTTGAGCACCTTGGGATACATGCCAATGTAGCAAATAGGTAATTTTATAATTGAGCCATAATTATAGTCAGCTATAGGGTGTAAGTTGGAGGGATGGTTATACTTGTAATTTAAAGCACTCCAGAAAAATAATTAGGTCAAAAGGCTTTACGGTTCAAAAGTTATTGCAGTTTTAAGTTGCCTAGAGACCTCCTAAGAGCACTTCAAAGTCAGATTTGAGGCACTAAATGACCTTGTATGGGCCCAAAAAATGGGGGATAAGAAAATCTGGTTCATAGGGCTATAGAGCACTTGGAGAGATTTCCAAAAATGTAAACGGTTTTTCAATCAAAGTCCCAAACCAAAAGTTATGCCTCTCAGAAGTTGGACTAATATTTCTAGATTCTTCTAATTTTACACCAACTTTTGACGTATTTTCTAGAACCTTCTATTTTGGTGGTGGATGCCAAATGGCATATTCTAAAATTTATTCCTAACCCTAAACCTAATTTGATTTACTTAAGGATATTTTTGGCATTTTAAAGGTAGTTTTTGGTGGAGTTTGGGAGAAGGTACTATGAGAAGGGATCTCTCCAGAATCTGATAACATTGTAAGCCCATAGGGCATGTCGTGGAGTCTATTTTAGTTGTAGTGAATGTAATAGCATATTATTTTTGATAATAATATTCCCCCTTTCCTGTTGTGTTCATTTTTGTCTTGAATTGTGCCCTCATCAACAATATACAATTCAGGGTACAACAAGTAGTACGAGAACACCATAGAGTATTCATTCTACTAGAGGTGCGAGGCTAGGAGCAAGAACACCCAAGGTAAACTTTTTAAAATATTCTTTAAAGTACAATAATACATTAGCACTAAAATATTGTTTCTTAGTTGGTGTGACACTAACAACCTGCTTATAGATCATCTTCCATCTCCTACATCATTGAAATCCTCCCATTCATCAAATCCATCAAATTCCCATCCACATCTCTTACTCCTAGCATTACCCAAACTCATCTAATGAACCTCATGATTTTTGACATGATATTTTTTAATCACCTAAATATTGTAAAACTAAATATTTTATTTTATTTTATAGAGCACATTAGATTGATATGTTCAAACAATATGCAATGCAAGGTGCAACAAGCAGTATGAGAACACCACATAGTACTCATTCTACTAGAGGTGCAAGGCTAGGAGTAAGAACACCCGAGGTAAAGTTTTTTAAATATTCTTAAAAGTACAATAATAAATTGGCTTTGAAATATTGTTTCTTAATTGGTATTATTAAAAGTACAATAATACCTTTCCATCTCCACAGCATATAAAATAGCCTGAGCTTCCATGAGATTGTTAGTATAATCACCCTTATGAACTGAGAAGAAAAATTTAACATCCCCAGAACTACAATGAGCCACTCCGCCAATACCAGCCAGACCAGGATTCCCACGGGAAGAACCATCAGTGTTAATTTTTAGAACTCCACAGGGAGGAGGAGTCCAGTGCCCATCCCGATTAACCCGACCCTTCCTCTGATGGTGAAGCTGCCTGGACATAGAAGGAAACCTATGAGCTGCAACCCCATCCTGTAGATGAAAATTGAGGCGATTACAGATAGCAAGATCAACCGGATCCATACCCCCATCAAGCTCACACTTCACAAGAATAGTTTCCTGAAGAGAATGTGATATTTTCCACCAAAGATGCAAAACACCAAGCCGAACATCTTGGAATATGCGACGATTCCTCTCCAACCAGATATGCCAAAGCATGAAAGATGGGCCAGCAATCCAAGTAGCATGGAGAGAAGAAGACTTGGAGGGAGCACTACCCAAGCGGGCCCAGAACTCAGGAAAAGAGGAAGCATGCCGACAAGAGCAACCCCAAGCGCTCCACCAAAGGTGCCATATCTGAGTAGAATAGGAGCAATGGAAGAACAGATGGGAGACAAACTCCTCTCCATTACCACACAAAACACAATAAGAGGGGCCCTGAAATCCACATTTACAAAGATTATCCTAGGTAAGACAACGGTTGTGAGCCACTAGCCACATGAAAAAATTGCACTTGGACCAAGAAACTTTATTCCAAACTTGCTTCCACCAAGGGACCCCAGCATCCCCAAATAATTGTCTAGTTATCTCCTGATACCCAGCAGAGACATGATATTTACCAGACAAGGTACCGCCCCAAGCCAAAACATCTGGACCAAGCAAAGAAGAAAACTCTCTAGAGGCCAGAATTTGAGAAAGCTCCTGACGATCCATGTCTGTACCTCCAGGAGGCCAATCAGAGGAATGCTTCCATCTGTAACCAACAACAGGTCCCAATTGATAAGGAGTCTTGTAATGAGCCACTTTATCCCATCCAGCGGCAAGAAAAGAGTCACAAAGAGGTTGAAGATGAGGGTATATGGATAAAATGGAAGGGAATCCATCCCAAGCATCAGACCAAAACAAAGCTTGAGAACCTCCTTTACATATACAGAACAGACCCCTCTTCACCAACATCGCACCTGTCTTCAAAGTATGCCAAACCATTGAGCCATGACCTTCAAGAGGAAGTGCAAAAATAGAGCAAGGATCAGCACCATGAAAATATTTATGAGTGATAATACGAGCCCAAAGTTGATGTTGTCCAGAGCACCATCGCCAATAAAGTTTAGCAGCCAAAGCTTGACTACTCAATAGAGCAGATCGAAGACCAAGACCACCCTCCTTTTTAGGCCTACAAACAGTTGCCCAATTAACCAAGCTCCATTTAGTACTATGAAAATTACCACTCCAAAGGAATTGTCGAGAAAGAGCATCAAAATCCTTGAGAAAGTAAATAGGTGCAGAATGAACCATGCTTCTATAAGTAGGAAGAGCTTGGATAACAGCTTGAAGAAGAGTAACCCGGGCAGCAGTAGAAAGCCATCTATGAGTCCAATGATTTACCTTATCCTGAAGCTTGGTAATCAAATTTTTCCAGAAGAGACATGGCTGCCTGGAAAAAGCAATAGGAATGCCATGATAAGTCAAAGGAAGTGAACCTATCTGAAATCGTAGGATACCAGCAATCCTGTGCTGAATAGAATCAGGAGTGTTAAAAAAGTAAATGAAAGATTTGTGCTCATTAACTTTTTGGCCTGAAGCTGCCAAATAAATGTCCAAAGCATGTCGAAAGGCTTCAGCTTCCTTGATCCTAGCAAGACCGGCAAGAGTAGAATCATCAACAAATTGAAGATGGGAAAGAGAAGGTAAGCCATTACCCCACCGCCAGCCTTGAATAGAATTCTGGGACACCTGATGCTTAATGAATCTGCCCAAGCCTTCAGCCATGATGATGAATAGATATGGGGAGAGAGGGTCACCCTGGCGGAGGCCTCTAGAAGCACCAAATAGTTGTGAAGGTTGACCATTAATAAGAACAGAAAAAGAGGCAGAAGTAACACAACTCATAATCCAACTCACCTAGTCAGAGCTAAATCCAAAAGAAAGAAGAATACTCCTTAGGAAGCTCCATTTAACTCTATCTTAGGCCTTAGCCATATCCAGCTTAACAAACATGGCTCTCTCCCTTGAAGTAGCCATAGAGTGAATAGCCTCAGTAGCAATAACCACCCCATCCAAAATTTGTCTGCCAGCAACAAAACCACCTTGTTCTTCTAAAATAATAATGGGAAGCCACCTTTTCAGTCTCTCAGCAATCAGCTTAGTAATAACTTTGTAAACCACATTACATAAGGCAATTGGTCTAAAAAACTCCAATTGATTAGCACCCTCTCTCTTAGGAATAAGAGTCAAGAATGTAGAGTTCAAAGCTCGAAGCATTTGCTTGCTAGCATAGGATTCTTTAACCACCTCCAACAAATCATGATTAATGATGTCCCAAAATTCTTGAAAGAATTCAACTGGAAAGCCATCAAGACCAGGAGCCTTCCCCTTAGGCATGCCAAAGACCACCTCCTCCAGCTCTTCCAAAGAGATAGGATGCATGAGATAATCATTCATTTCCTGAGTGATAAGGGAAGGAATACAGGACAAAATAATATTTTCTTCATTATCAACAGGAGGAGAGTCCTCAGAGAAGAGGGTAGAGAAGTACGAAATAGCCTCCTGAAACAAAGCTGGCAACGAATTTAGTTGGACACCTTGAGAATTAGCCAAAGAAGAGATAGTGCTCTGATTCTGGCGAGATTGCACTGTTTTATGGAAAAAGGAAGTGTTTCGATCACCTTCTTGGATCCAATCAAATCAAGCCTTTTGCTATCAAAAAATTTCCTGTCGAAGTTCCCATTCTTCTAGAGCTCTAGAAGCAAGGGATTCATCCTGGCCAAGATCCTTTGAGAAACCTTGATCTCTAATCTCCCTTGTGATGACATCAAGATTTTATTGAGAAAGCCTCTTCATAAAGTGAAGGTTCCCAAAGCATTCCCTATTCCATATCTTGAGCTGCCTTTTAACATATTGAAGCCTTTTAGAAAATGACAACATTGCAGTACCATATGCAGGAGCACCATCTTTCCACCAACAAAAAACAAAATCATGAAGAGAGGAATCACGAAGCCACATCAACTGGAACTTAAAAGGAGGATGCTTCGGAACATAAGCCCCTATAGCGGAGAATTTGATTGGCCAATGATCTGAACCCCTCCAATCAAGGATTTCTGAAGAGATAGTAAGGGTGCCACTAAGCCAGAAGCAAGAAACAAGAAATCTATCCAGGCGTTCTGAGATAGTAGCAACACCAGTCCTGTGATTATTCCAGGTATAGAGGCCATTAGAAGGCTTAACATTAGAGAGATGCAAAAGAGATATGTGTTTCCAAAGAAGAGTAGAAGAAGGCCCCAATCTAGCCAAACCACCATGCTTCTCTTCCAGACTTAAAACTGAATTGAAGTCCCCTGCTAACACCCAAGGATGATAAGGATGACAATTTATAACATATTGAATATGTTCCCAAAGATCCTCCTTTCCCACAAGATCAACAGGTGCATACACATTAGTAACCATGATTACCTCTCCTGAGTCTAGAGTAGAAGCTACCATAGAGAGAGCTGAGTGTGAAGACATCTAGCCAAGAGGAGAAATTTTTTGAGGATCCCAAAATATAGCTAAACCACCAGCACTGCCTGTTGCCCCAACACACTGGCATTGGCCACGAGACCAAATACTAGAGGCATGCTGGACCATAGACTCCACAGAGAGCTTAGTCTCTTGGATACAAAAAACATCAGGACTATGATCAACCACCAAGTTATGAATAGCCTTTTGTCTAGGGATTCTATTCAACCCCCTTACATTCCATGAGAGAATAATCATCATTGGGTAGAATTGGGAAAATGAGAATCCAAAGGTTTCACTGAACCAGACTCAATCAATATATCTCCTGTGAGTTTAATCTTCTCTTGGTCTATTTTATGCCCACTCCTTAGAGGGGGAGTAGAAGAAGCCCACTTAAAGGGTTGAGGTAGCAACCCCAAGGGGAGAGGAGATCCCTTGCCCTTACCTGATGGTAGCACATCCTTAACCAAGTCAGCCAAAACAACATCCTCATCTTCCAACACTGCAGGAGTCACTAGAGCCGCTATCACAGGAGCTACAGGAACCTCACAGTTCTGATATACTACAACTTGAGATGCCCCACAAGCATCGTTAGGAGCAGATCTCTCATATGGGCAAATTGTATCAGAAGAGATAGGAGGAGGAATACCCTCCTCTAGAACCATACTATCCAGCACCTCAAAGCGGTTAAAACCTGAATTAGATAATCTTTCTTTCGAAGGCCTCTTTTGACCACGTCCCTTAGCTCGAGGGTGAACAGGGGTAAATCCATCCTTATCCTGCATTTGAGCCTTACCCTTACCTGTAGCATCTTGTGGATTCATCCCCTTGGTAGTATTAACCATTTGAGATTGTCCTTTCCCTGTAGTATCTGCCAAACCACCAGCATTGCCAACTGTAGAACGATCCACTCCTTTGAAACTCGAGTTACGGGGGCACTGCCGCAGTAAATGACCATACTCATGAAAAATTTGGCAACGGAAAGGGAGGGATTCATAATCTAACTGCTGTACCCAAGAAGAATCCCCCAGACAAATTTCCAAAGAATCTGGTAATGGGTTATTCAAATTAATTTCAACACAAATTCTAGCATAAGAAATAACCTTTTTATCGAGGGATTGATGTGCGATCGCAGCTGGCTTCCCCAAAAAAGTAGCAATTTGTCGAAGGATGTCTTCACGCCAAAATTCCAAGGGAAGACGAGGCAAGCGAACCCAAACTGGCACTGTTGAAGGTAGATTCTTCGCAGAATTAAAAACTGAATGGCAAGTTTTGACAAATAACCCCACATGGTTGTAGAAATAAGGGCCTCCTTCAAAAACACAATCACGATCAGACATGCAAGAGAATACAAAAAAAAAAACTATTCCCTGCCAACATAATCTCCATATCGCCTTCCACCTGCCAAGAGCGGCGGATCCATGCCTCAAGAGCGGATAGGGAAATCCGAATTCCAAGAAATTTGCATATCAAAGCATGCTTGGTCCAATAATCAATGTCCTCCATTATAGCCGTTGGAGGAATAACCAGAACAGGGCGATCATGGCTACGCGGAAAACAACCATTAACTTTTTTCAGCTTGGAGCTCTCCCCTGAATAAAACGATTCAGATCGCATTGCATGCATAGTTGGAGAAGAACCATCTGTTCTCACCAACGGAGAAGAAATCCCAGGCCCTGCCATGCAAACAATAAAACCCCAATCCAAAATATACTACAGAAGATCTCAAAAAGCACTGACGCAAATTATGTCCAGTAGCTAGCAATCCAAACAGAATAGAAAAATAGTAAAGATCAAACACCAAGAATAGGCTAGGGGAAAAACCCTAGCCCAGCCGGCAGCCAACGCTTCTCCACATCCTCTAGCCCATGGTCAAGTTTGAACTTTCAACTTTAAAGTCATTCATGATGTGTCTTATTGATTCCTCTCATGTTATATTTTCTTCTTCTTTAGGGTACTCCACATAGTTTGAGGTTTGGAGGAAAGGGAAGGAAATCAACAAGAACATTGAAACAAAAAAATGTATTAAATACAAGTAAAATTTATATTTTTAAATTTATTATGAATGAATCTATATACATGTACTCAATATTGATGAATACGTATTGACTTGTTTATTGTATATATGTAGAAACAATTTAGTTTTGTAGAGTTGATGAATGCACCTGAGAATGTCAATGTTGAGGCAATGGAAGATGTAAAATTTCATATTTTCCTTCTCATAAATTTTAGGTTATAGTATGCATTTTTTCTATATACATATTAAAAAGTTGTATTCAAATGAGTACATTTTTTTTTTTCCAATTTTATAGTAATTATCAACAATTTGTCTTATTAACATGTGTTATTTATCTTTTACCTATTACAACACTCTTTAAGACTTCATGCAAATCCTTTCCCATTTCATTTTTAAAGGAGCCATGAGTGTCAAAGATGGGGTCAAACACAACAAAGGCCAAAGGTATGTATGTAGAGTCTTAGTTGAAGCCCTCTTGTGATCTCAATTTGGATTTCTTGTATGTGTGATAGAAATTCCTAATGCCTACTCTACAATTCTAACATGTTATCGCTTACCATATAGGTTTCCCCATACCAACATTGATTCATTAGTGGTTGTGCCTCCTACTAGCATGAAAGATTGAGCTTAGGTTGCAATATGTTTTTTAAATTTTTTTACTCTATTTGGAATCCCTAATGCCACTCTATAATGCTAACATTTTATCACTTACCATATAGGTTGCGCCTCATACCAAAATTGATTCATTAGTGGTTGTAACTCTTACTAGCACGAGAGATCTTGGTTAGGCTACAATACATTTTTTATACTCTATTTGGAATCCCTAATGCCACTCTGTAATGCTAACATTTTATCACATACCATATAGGTTGTGCCTCATACCGGTACTGATTCATCAACATTTGTGCCTCCATGAGCATTGATTCATCAATAGTTGTGTCACCCATTGCCACTCTACCTCATCATTTTGTTAGGAGTCCCACCTATCGATGAAGGAGCCCATTATCATTATCATTCAGTCAAATTGTGGGACAAAGGGATGAGATAATGAAGAACTCAACTATCCACAATTTAGAACACAATTTCTAGTTATTTTCATATTATTTATAGATAAGGTATTTGATAGGGTATTTTAATTTTTCTTCTGTAGACACCTGGCGAGCCACAAACTGCATCAAAGAGGCTCAATTTTGATGATCCTGCACAATCATAGATATTGATAGTGATATACATATGTAGTTGTGGTCATCACATGACATTGACTTATATTTGACTTTTGTATTGTATATACTCAAGATCTGTATTGTGCACATTCAACATTTCTATTGTACACATTTGACATTTGTTGGGTATTCAACTTTTGTATTGTATATATTCAAAATTTGTATTGTGCACATTTGACATTTCTATTGTACACATTTGGAATTTGTCGAGTATTCAACTTTTGTATTATACCAATGAGACATAACATCTTTTTGTAAATATATGATTGATATGACATAATATATTGTTCATTTTGATATACATTAAACTTGGATTTTTGTCCAACTTGTTCAATGTGTGCATATAAACTTGTATTTCAGATTATTTTCTAGCAATTAATCAAACACATGAATGTTCATTTTTAATACAAAAAATGTAACATGTTTATCAAATTCATTATAACAAATAATCATATGTCACTTATTTTAATTTAATAATACATGAAAAGTAAAAATATGTCATGATTTTTATATTTGTGTCAAAGATTGCAGCTTGATAGTGCTTAGAGACCCTTAGGGACACTTCCATTTAGTGTAGTCAATACCATCAGAGGAATAGTGTGGTTGAAATGAGGTTGGTCCTAGGCTTAACTTGACCAACTAGAGTTAATGGAATAGATGATTCAATCCTAGGGCCAACGCTTTGAAATATACAAAACCTTGCTCTTTAACTAAGAAAAATTATAACTTTTGGCAATAGGTGAGATATAGATACCTAATCCAAAAAAAGTTGAATCTCTATAAAGTTAAATAGGTTGTTTTAGGCCTCGATAACATGATCTTGTATCACCTGATAGTTCAAAGTGTGCCCCCCCCTAAAATTTTAACTTTTTCTTGAAATTCTTTAATCACTCTAGTCAAAAGTTACCTAACACTATGTAGTTTATCCCATATTTTTCGGGTAATTAAATAAATGTGTGAATTTTTTAATTGGACACATCCCAAAAATGTGAAATATTTATGTTCTCCCCCTATAAATGATTGAAAACTAATCTAAAATCAAAACTTTTTTTTTCAAAGTGTGTAGAATGGAGTCTAGTTTCTAAAAAACTAAGTTGTTGTGAAATTTGATGAACAAGCTAAAATCTACAACCCAATTAGTAAATATTGGTTTTTGAAAGAAAATGGACATACATTCAAAAGAAATTATAGTTGAAAGGCTTGAAATAGTTCAAATTTAAAATAAATTATGTGGTTATATAGCTAACATAGAGTAACGTAATTTTATTGATGCTCAACCATGAGGAAATGTGAAGGAAAGAACACAAGAAAAATCAATCATTTTTTGTGTTTGCAATAAAACACATCTCAGACTAGTTTAGAGACTCCAAACCTTTGGATTGGATCCCCAAGGAAAAACCAAGCCTTAGGTTTGGTATAATCCAAAGCTTTAAATAGTGCATGTGCGCTATAGCACATGCACGCTATTTAAAGGATTTTTTAAATTTAGACTTACATAGCGCATATGCACTTTAATGTGCATGCACTCTTAAAGCTTTAATTTCAATAGAGAAGGAGAGAGGGAGAGAGGGTAGAGAATGAGAGAGAGTAGAGGATGGGGAGAGAGTAGGAGGTGTGATAGGGAGAGAGGGAGTGACAAATAGAGAGAGAGAGTAGGGGATCCGAGAAGGTGGGATAGGGAGGGAGCGAGGGGGGAGGGAGAGAGAGAGAAAGAGAGAGAGAGAGAGAGAGAGAGAGAGAGAGAGAGGGAGAGTAGGGGAAGGGAGAGAGAGAGTAGGGGATGGGGGAGAGATAGAGAGATTAGGGGATGGGAGAGAGAGTAGGGGATGGGAGTGTGTGTGTGAGAGAGAGAAAGTAGGGGTTGGGAGAGAGATAGAGAGAGTAGGGGGTGGGAGAGAGAGGGGGGATCACTGTGTGTGAGAGAGTAGGGGGTAGGAGAGTGGAAGAGAGAAAGGGAGAAAGAGTAGGGGATGGGGGGGAGAGAGAGAGGGGGGGGATGGTAGTGTGAGAGAGAGAGAGAGAGTAGGGGGTGGGAGAGTGAGAGAGTGGGAGGGAGAGAGAGAGTAGGGGATGGGAGTGTGTCTGAGAGAGAGTATGGGATGGGAGAGAGAGAGTAGGGGTGGGAGAGAGAAGGGGATGAATATTTGTGTGAGAGAGAGAGTAGGGGGTGGGAGAGTGAGAGAGAGGGAAAGGAAGGGAGAGAGGGAGGGAGGGAGAGAGAGAGAGAAGGGTATGGGTGTGTGTTAGAGAGAGAGTAGGGGGTGGGAGAGTGGGAGAGAGAGAGTAGGGGATGAGAGTGTGTGTGTGTGAGAGAGAGTAGGGGGCGGGAGAGAGAGTGAGTGAGTGAGAGAGAGAATATAGGGAGAGAGAGAAAGAGTGAGTAGGGGATGTGAGTGTGTGTGTGAGAGAGAAAGTAGGGGATGAGAGAGAATAGAGAGATAGTGAGAGATAAAGTAGGGAGGGAGGGAGGGGGAGAGAGAGATAGAGAGAGAGTAGGGGATGGGAAAGTGAGAGAGGGAGGGAGGGAGGGAGGGAGGGAGAGAGAAAGAGTGAGAGAGAGAGAGAGAGAGAGAGAGAGAGAGAGAGAGAGAGAGAGAGAGAGATAGAGTAGGTAGAGAGAGAGAGTAGGGGATGTGAGTGTGTGTGCGAGAGAGAGTAGGGGATGGGAGAGAAGAGAGAGAGAGAGAGAGAGAGAGAGAGAGAGAGAGAGAGAGAGAGAGAGAGAGAGAGAGAGAGAGATTAGGGGATGGGAGAGAGTGACATAGAGAGTAGGGGGTGGGAGGGAGATAGATAGATAGATAGAGAGAGAGAGAGAGAGAGAGAGAGAGAGAGAGAGAGAGAGAGAGAGAGAGAGAGAGAGAGAGAGTAGGGGGTGGGAGAAAGAGAGGGAGAAAGAGTAGGGGATGAGAGAAAGAGAGAGTAAAAGAGAGATTAGGAGGTGGGAGAGGGAAATGGAGGGAGTGAGAGAGAGAGAGTAGGGGATGGGAGAGGAGAGAGAGAGAGAGATTAGTGGGGGGGAGAGAGAGAGAGAGAGGTGGGGGGATGAGAGTGTATGTGTGAGAGAAAGTAGGGGATGGGAGAGAGAGTAGGGGGTGGGGGAGGGAGGGAGGGAGGGAGAGAGAGAGAGAGAGAGAGAGAGAGAGAGAGAGAGAGAGAAAGAGAGAGAGAGAGAGAGAGAGTAAGGGATGGGAGAGGGTGGGATAGGGAGAAATAGATTTTTCACATAGTGCGTACACACTATACTGCACATGCACTTTAGAGGCTATGCACACTATAGTGCATACACACTATATGAAAACACCAAGAAATGGTCATAATGAAAGTTTGGGTCCCTATTGATCCATATTCTATTTTTTTTCTATTATGTGTTCTGTTGTTCTGACAGAAAACATTTCATGCTGTTATAAGTTAGCAAACACCATATTCAATCATTGGATACACTATTTGAAGGCTTTTTGAACATTTATTCATTCTATTTGAAGCTAGTAGACACCAAATTCAATAATTGGATACACTATTTGAAGGCTTTTTGAATATTCTTTCTATAAAAAAGGTTAGTGCAATCCTTTTTAAATATTCTTTGTTACTATATAGAGACAAATTTGATTATAATTTGACAAGTTGTTTAATATATAGTAAATTCATTGAAATTTGTATGTTTGAATGAATTTTTATTTGGAAATGGTTAGAAATTTGACAAGTAGTTTAATATATATTGTGTATTCATTGAAATAATTGTAATTTGTATTTATATTTGAATGATTTGTAATTTACAAATTGTAAGTAGTTCAGATGTTTGAATAATTTGACATATAGAAATCAACATCATGCCAAGGAAGAAACCAAAAATTCAAACAATGGAAGAGAGGGAGAGAGATTTGGAAAATTAAAAGAGATAAAATGAAACTACTATGTGAACAAAGAAAATTGCAAAACAATAATGAAGAATTGTCTTTCCAAGAGGCACAAGAACCACCAATATAAAGAAACAAAGGGGAAGAATTGGAAAGACAAAGAGAATGAATGAGACTATTATGCTCAAGAAGACAATTAAATTGTGAAGCTACACCATCTTCCAATGTTGGAGTCATATGATCATCATCTCATGTTGAAGAGATGCTTTGTACATCTGATGATGTAAACACTCCATCACGTCATGTTGAAGGTACAACATCAACATATCAAGTAGGTGATATTCCATCTTTTGCATCTTATTGCAAAGGCACATCATCTTTGGTTCAAGCTATGCAAAACACTCAACCTTATGTTGATGTTCAAAATGTTGATGGAATGGAAGAGATTATAACATATTGTCACAAAAGTTTGCACCCTTGTCCAAAGTTTTTACCTAAGGACAACCTTGTGAAACATGGAAATAACCTCCAAGTTGTGGGACTTGAATTGTGAGGTTAAGTCTCTGGAGAAGGCTAGCTTCCTTTGCTATCACAATGTACCTAACTACTCTTTGAGAGGAAAAGGGAGAAGGAATGCATGAAAAATAATCTGCCTACTCTAACCTAAGGGGTGATGCACCAAAATAGAATGTTTGACCTTATCTCTACCCATAAATGCACAGTTAACTAATTATAACCCCAAGGAATACAGATTCATTCTTCACTTAGTTCAACAACCACATGTAGATCAGACAACATAATAATGCTATAGGAAGAAAATTTTCTTAGTATCATTCAATTATCAAAAAGTAGATACAATCATGCAAATTGTATAATGTAGACCAAAAAAAAAACATTAACTAGAGGCAAAGAACCTTGCACAATATGTTAATGGCTAAAAGAGACTTAATAGAGGATTACAAGGGTTTAGATGCATGGGAAATTACAATAGTATGCATGAAAGAAATACTAGAGAATTAGAGAAGATCATCGCTTACAAAGATTACAAAATCTGCCTTTATAACTAAGACATAATAAATATATTTTCTAACTAGAGTTACTCCATAGCCACTATCTTTAAATGTTCAAGGAATAATCCTATAGTTTTGGAGAAAATATGATCTTGGCGCAGATTTAGATACAATGAAATCCAATATTTTAACAAAATAGAGCCTTGAGAAGATAGATCAACACCATTAAGTCTCTTTGACCAGGTAGATGGATAAAACTAGATGTGGTGGAGTGTTTCCTTCATTTACCAGGCATGAAATTCATTGGAGAGTGGTTGGAATTGATCACAAAGATTGGATTGTGTAAGAAAACCATCTCTTTCCCATAGTTCGCCCAACAAATTAGAAAGGTCAATAGGTCAAAATGGGGTAAGCCATGTGGGTCAATAGGTTTTTATCTTTTTGCCACCCTGCAAAATCCTCGTGGTCTGACCCTCTTTTCTATCATAACTGCGCCATCCCTAACCATGATGTTACTACTATTATTACTACTCAAGCCCTCAAGGATACATGTCCTTCATGCACTTCCCTGTATTTCTTAAAGTCCTCACAATTCCATGATGTGAGAAAGTGTTGATCATCAATATATAAAAGATCAATAGTTGTTGAAAACCTTTATTATTACTGTGCCTATCCTTTTATCTTTTGGGCCCACAAACCACTCAGCATCCACCTCAACATGACTTGGCATCCAACTGGCACTACTTTTAGCCTTGGCGGCCCACATAGAAGGGTGAACCCACTAGTCCACATGTCACAATGTCACTTGCCCATATTGTCAAAAAGTCTGAGAAAAGACAAAATGCGAGAAAGCAACTACCAATAGAATCTTAGCTGTATTTCAATTCACATTGACATGTCAGCATGATACCCTACTTCATCTATATCCCATGAGAAATGGGACCCATACATCACATGGTAGTGAGGTGCTTGCCCACTTTATTAAAAAGTCATTCATTTTGAGAAAGTGGAAAAGCGCCCACTATAGATCTGTGCAAGATTTGATGGTTCAGAAAATTGCAGGAGCCCAAAAAAAAACTTAAAAGGATATGGAAATATTATAAGGCTCCTTATTTAATTTATTTTGTATTTCCATGGCATTTGATATATTTAAAAAATGGGAAGTGGTTGTTTATCATTTGAATTCAAATGTGGTGATTTTGGTGGGAAGGCAAATTTGGCCAACAATTCTAGTGACTCGGGGGAATGCAAGCCAACTATGTATAGACTAGTAGCCTACACATCCTTTGGGAAATAGAGTCATAGAAAATGTGAGAACATGCCCAAAAAAACCCTAAAATTGTAGAAAACATACCCAGGGAACCTCAAGACTACCTCTCTGCAACTATAACTAGGAACCAAAAACCTCTGCAACCTCTGCAGGACACATATGCTTGTGCACTTCTGGGAAAAATAAGAAACCATAGGAAGGAAACTAACCTAATTCTATAGATGAAATACTTATCTTTTATTAGAAACAAGACTTAAGATATATTCCATTGACTGGAATAGGAAAAATTTCACCATTGGGCTTGCTTAATTGAAAAGAATTGGCCTATTTGCAACTAATGACACATAGGGACCACTCCATAGTGCATCAAATTTTGAGTGCTTCCCTAGTTTTTCCTTGTCTACATCCCATTTTAGTATCAAATCACCTTATCTAAAGATGCTAACCCTAGACTTCCTATCAAAGCTCTTTTTCAACTATTGCTGATGTGGTTCTAGGGTCTATATGGCCTATTTCCTTTTCTCTTCCAACTCCATCAGTTCTGCCATTCTTACTATCATGGCATCATTTTCCATTAGCTCCAGCTGATGAGCTTGTTCTAAGAATGTGAATTCTAATGAAATTAGAAGCCTTGCTTCTCTGCCATATACCAACATAAAGGGTGAATTTCCTATGTCCCTCTTAGGTGTTATTCTATCAGCTCATAGAGTTGTCTTCAATATTTGATGTCAACATATCTAGTTATCCTATATAGTTCTCTTCATAATCCTGATTAGGTTTTTGTTAGATAACTTAGCCAATCCATTACCTTGGGGATAATAGTTTGAGGATATGCTCAAGTAGATATTATGATCAACTACCCATGCACACATCTGAGCTCCTACAAAAGATTTTGCATTATCTAAAATAATTATTGAGAGGGTACCAAAATTGATAATAATTCCATCAAGGAATTCAACAACTAAAGATTTTTTGGCATCCTTTAATGAAATTGCCTATGTCCATCTAGTGAAATAATCTATAGTAGCTAGGATCCATTTGTGACTAGAGCTGGAAGGAGGATTGATAGGGCCTATGAAATATAATCCCCATTGAGAAAAAGGTTGGTCTAGCTCAATAGGATGAAGGGGAAGAGCTATAAGTCTTTGCTTACCAGAGAAGAGAGCACATTTTCCATAATTCCTTACATACTTATGACAATCATGGAATCAAGATGACTAGTAGCAAGCAGATCTCATGATCTTCATTGCAGTTGTCCTTATTGAGAAGTGGCCACCATCAAGACCATCATGTTTGATAATTTTTTCAGCTTGGTCTGTGTCAATTCATCTCAATAGGGTTCCATTAAAGTCCCTCCTAAAAAGGATACCATCAATTATGGCATAAGAAATTGACTGTAACCTATATTGTCTCCTTTTAGCCTTATCCAACCCTTGAGGATATCAAGTTAAACCAATACGAACCTTTCAATCATGTTTTTGAAGGCCATCTCCATTTCCTTTTGAAACATGAGACCTTCATTTGTTATCCCAAAAGGCATTTTACTATAAGCATAGGTGCCCAACTTGGTGGTAAATGCAATCTTGTATCTATCAAACTCCTTGACCAATACTTGATTACAACCAGAGAATCCACTAAGAAATGAGAACCTTTCTGACCCACTAACCTTGGAAAAAATCTACTCCATGGAGTGGAAGGGATGGTGATCTTTAAGGGAATCTTGGTTAAGATCCCTAAAATCCACACATAATCTAATCTCTCCATTCTTCTTCCTAATAGTTACAAGGTTTGCTACCCATGATGAGTGATTGATAGGGAAAATTATATTAGCCTCAATTAACTTGGATAGCTCTTTTCTCATTAATGGTTCAATCCTAGGATTCACTAGCCTCTATTTCTATCTTATTGGTTTGATATTTTCTACTAAGTCTATGGTATGCTAAAACAAACTTGGGTCAAAACCCTTTAAATCATCGTATGTCCAGGCACATATATCATTAAATTATTGACATAGATGAATGAAACTTTCTTGCTTAATTTTAGAACATACCTTTCCCATGTTTAAAGCTCTTCCATTAGCAACTATAACTGGTGTAGAATCATCTTTGTTAGTAGCTAGGTTCATGACTCTGCCTCTTGCTTGGTCATCAAGGTTAAAAACACTCTCTAAGGTAATGAGACCCTTAGGTAATTTTTTTGAACTAAGATTGATGATCTGATCTCCATACTGGTTATGTAACCTAGATTGGTTTCTCTCTGAGAATTCTTCCTTATGTTGCAAGAAACTTACAATTTTTGCATCAAATTCAAAATTTTTCCAATTGGTGTTGTTGTTAGGAATAAAAGATCTAACTACCACTCTAATTTGTTGCTCCTTCTCCTCCTCAAGATTCCTTGGCACATCATGAGCTATACCTACTACTGCAAGCCTATTTTCTTTTCTAAGGGTGCTTTGAATATTAAATGCATTGAAACCTTCAAGAAAATCCCACACCCCATGTTTATAAGACTTGAGTAAACCACTCTTAGTGGTATTCTAATTTCTCACTTGATTAACCACCAACTCACTATCTCCATATACACTTAATGTTTGAATTCCTCTCTTTTGAGCAAGTAGAAGACGCTAAATCAAGGACTCATACTCGGCCACATTATTGGTACAACTAAATTAGAGCCTAAAGGAGAAGTAGTACCTTGTGTAGGAGAAATTAGCATCACCACCACCCTTGATGCATTATTATTCCTTGATCCATCGATAAACATATTCCATATCCCACTCATATCTTCTTTGGCCTTTATCAAGTTAGGAACAAGAGCATCCTTTTCTGAAAAATAATGTGTACCAAGACCTATCTCAAGGGTTTCTGATATGGGATCAAATTGATGTGCATTAGCCCATTAATCTAAGAGAAAATTAGGTATCTCTACTAGAGAAGTGGTAGGCTCATTCACTATGTCATTCTCATCCATTTCAAGGATAGTGCAATTCATATTGATGAGATTAAGGGTGTAGTGTTTCATATGATGGAGGGCTAGAGACTTTCTTTGATTGAAACCTTGGTCCCATATCTTGTTCTAAAAAAAATATATGACCAATCAAAATATATGTAACCACCTATTTGGGTAGTGAAGTCTCTTGACAAACAAATGACAAAGGGTGGCTTGACTTCAACAATTGATATATCTTGAGTTATGGTACAACCAGGGAATGCATGTAGGTCAATTTAAACATTCTTAAGGATCCCTATAGTCTTGGTATTACTACCATCCAACTATAATACATCCATCACAATGGGCTCATATTTCATTTCTAAAGCATCAACAATACACCTAGGCATCACTAAACTACTAGCCCTTGAATCAATCATGCAATTGTGGACTAGCTTATCCCCTATAATTAGAGAAACATAAAATGGAGGAGGTATAACCTTTTTACTTGTTTCTACCTCCTTTGATGGTTGTACTAGGCTTCTGGCACTTTCCATGTTAGGTGGTTGATCGCTTGGGTTAATACTTTCCAATTCTTGCTGCAACAACCTCTTTTGCATGGGTATCATAGAAACAACATCCCACATAGAAATATTCACATTTTTCTTCTTCATATTCTCTACCATGCTAAATGAGGCATTGGGTGCTTTGGTAGAAACCTTGGGAACTACATGTGTAGGAGGTTGAGATGGAATAACTTGGGGACTATTCACATCTCCTCTAGAATTACTCTATTTTTATTGTTGGAGGGCATTGGGTTAGTCATTTGTTGCTTGTGCATGAGGCACTACATTTGATGTTGAAGCTTGATTAGGAGGAGGAGGAGGGCTAGCATATTCAATAGCTCTCCTTTTGCTCCTAGTGTTGTGAGTAATGAAATCCTCATTTACATTACAATATCCCTCCACCTAATGATTCATGAAGGAGAAATCACACTATCTTTACATATATGAGGCATCTTTGGATTGGTTCTCATTATATGATTGTCCTACTATAGGCTCTTGAATGGTCAAAGCCAAATAAGATTCAGCCTTTTGACACATGCAATATGCATAGGAGTAGTTGCAGGAGGGACAAAAATCTTGATCTTGAGCCATATTTTTTTAAGGGACTATGGCCCTACTTTGATTTGCATTTGAGGTAGAGGCATAATTATTCTACCTACTCTGATCAAAATAATTATTCCCATAATTATGATTCAAAGGCCTACCATTTTTCGGAGATTGGTATTGCAATTGATGAGCCTTACTACCTTGACCTTGCTACCTTTTCAAAGTCACCACTTTGTTGCTCACTTTCTACATCACAACAAAACTATCTTCCAATTTCTTCTCTTGGCCTTGCAATCTTTTATCTATGTTTGACATCATACACTACATCATCTTCTTGATTTCATCTATTCCATTTGAAGGTGTGGAAGCTTGAGGGACTAGAGAAAGGGATTGTGATGTTGAAGTTGTGGGAATAGGGGCCATTGCTGGTTGGTGATTTGGGATATCAGGAAAGAGGGGCATAGGAAGCCTTGGAGCTAACTTTCCTCCTTGTATCAATATTTTTCCCCCCCTTATTGCTATTTCATAAGCATTAGGTAAGGTATCCCCTCACATGGTTTGGATTATAGTGGCAATATCATTGTTAAAAGCTCTGAGGTAAAGAAAGAAGGCATTACTAGTGGTAGGTTTCAATAAGTAGGTATTCTATCCCATGTTTCCTAAAATTTGTACTTGAAACTAGTCATACATTCATGGGGGGCTCTTTTTATAGTAGTTAGTTGTTCTAAAAGTGACAAGTAGTCACTTTTGTCCTTAAAGTGTTTATATAGTCCAGCTCCTAATCCATCCCAATCTATTATAGAACCATGTGATAGACCCGTATACCATTGTAGGGTTTTACCTTTTAAAGATGAAGCTAGGAGTCTAATGGCCACATCATATTCTATAATAGCATGGATATTGCAGACATTTTCAACCTCTTGAATGCATTCTAAGGGAGAGATAGAAGTTTCACTAGTAAATTTAGGTATACTTTTAAGTGCAGCTATAGGTATGTCATGTCTTTGGGCCAATAAAAGAGGACTTCCACCATTAAAGGTGGCAAAAGCATGAGCTCTAGCCATATAAGAAAGTGATCTATTAGTACAAGCTGATGGCATCCTGGGTTGAGATCTAACAATAGGAGAAGTGGAAATTGATCTTATAGGGGTATATATTTCTTTTATACTCCTAATTGGTGAAAGAGACAATGTAGTATTCCTTCTTCTAGGGTTTAAAAATGAGAGCTCTTGGTACTAAAAATTACCTCTAGAGGATGCCCTTGTTTTAGCTTTGTGCATGAATCACAACAACTTTGATAAATCCTAGATCCTTTAGATGTCAATTAAAATTTAGACTGATAAAATTGATTACTGCTGATACTTGGTAAACACACAAAAATTGTTGAAACTCGGTAAATGCAGAGTGTGAATTACTTTAGTAAATCTTAAGATGTTATCAATAATTACTTGAAAGTGCGAAAGAAATAACATGAACACATGAGATACTAGGATTTAATGTGGAAACCCAATTTGGGAAAAACCACCGATGTAACTAGTTACTATTTTTCACTCTTCTAAGTGAGCCCTGTTAGGAGCCAACCCTGTTAAAGGTTAGAAAACACACTGTTAGGTGTGACCTTATTAAAGGACTTAATCACCCTATTAGGAGTGGCCTTAAAAAAGGTCTTGAAACAATTAAATGGAATTGCCACCTTGTTAGAGGATTTATAAATGGCTATTAAACCAACTCTATTAAGAGATTTTAGTTCACTACTACAATGGTTAGAGAGTAACAATGAAATGACCTAATTGTGATGCAACTTAATTGCTGATTATAGATCTTTGCTCTGGTTCATACTTGATCCTTCCTAATCAATTAAAACTTTTTTGCTCCACAAGAATATCTACTTATCCTTCAAGTTTGCTTCCTCTCTTCTTATCTCTTTTAACTCATTCAACTTTTTTTCTCACACTTTGAAATCACAACTTGACCTTTTACTTATACATTTTAGGTTGTCAAGTTGGCTCAAATAAAAATTAGAATACATCAGCTCAGTTAGCTAGAATCAATAGGTTAAATAATTAAGCTTTACATGCCAAAATAAGAAAATCCTTTGGTAGTCGACCCAGCTCGATAGAAACTAATTCTACAGCAATTTCCTATGTTGACCAAAAAAATCTTAGATACCACTAGAAACTTATAAAATTCCTTTGGTAACCAAGTGAACTTGGTTAACACTGAATTTGTTCAACTTTCCTTTTGTTAATCGAGTGAGCTCGGTTAACACTCTTTTCTACTTAACTTCCTTCGACACTCAAGTGAGCTCGGTAGAAACTGCCTTCTGCACAGAGTAAAATCAGGAATGCTCAGTAGACTAGGAAAACTATCTTCACTGACCAAGTGATCTTGGCATGCACTGACTGTCAACTGATTTGATATTTGTGTAACATCAAGGGAAACACACAATTAGCAAGGGAAAAACTTAGAATGTAAAAACATCAGGCTTGGCATGAGACCAAGCCTCTTCTAGAGTCATATGTCATAATGCCTTGTGGGACATTCAATTTTTAATATAGTTGGCACAATTGATTGCTTCTTCCCAAAAAGAAGACTACATATCCTGTGATTGAATCATGCAACTTTCCATCTCCCGTAGTGTTCTGTTATTTCTCTTAAGAACACCATTTTGGAAAGGGGTATGAGGAATAGAAAATTGATGTATTCAACCATGCATAGTGCAAATGTATTTGAATGCCTGATTCACATACTCCCTCATTTATCTATGTGTATTCATTTGAGAGAAAAACTAGATTGCTTCTCCAAAAATATCTTAAAGATTCGAAAGGAATCAAAGACATCATATTTGTGCTTAAGAAAAAACACCCATGTATGTATTGAGAAGTTATCAATGAAGGTGAGTACATAGTTAGCCCTAATAAAAGGAGTAGGAAATGATATAAGAGCACTATGGACCAACTCCAAGGGTTTCTTAGCATGTGTGGTTATTCTCATAGGAAAGGAATCTCGATAATGCTTGCTAAGAATAGATCCATGATAAACACCATCAGTGCAAGAGATCTATGGTAGCTCAGTAAGAAGTGCCTATGTACTCATCTTTTGTAAATGTTTATAGTTGACATGGCCCAAACACTCATGCCAAAGATTTCTCATTGAGTTTTCATGAGCAATAAAAGAAGAACCCAAATTGTCTAAACTCTCAAAGCCATCAAACCAATATAACTGAGACTAAGAATCAAGACTTCCAGTAGAAATAACTGAATCAGGATCATGAAGGTCTCAAATAACCAAATTATGTGGTGAGAACTTAGCTGTCTTATCAAAGATAGAATGGAAAATCTGATAAATGGAAAGGAGGTTCGTTGAAATGTTAGGAAGAAGAAGTACATCCTAAAGAGAACCACCATCCAATGAAACTAAACTTGAACTAAGAACTGGGAGTTGTACTGAGTCACTAACTACAATATGTGAAGTATCACTATGGGTAAGGGTGGTGACCGAATCCTGTGAATGTGTCATATAGTGAAAAGCACTAGAATCAATGATCCAAGAAGACCTTGAAGGTAAGGCTCTTGCATGAAGAGTATGAAGTTTCCCTATGGAAGGAGGTTGAGGTGAGGAGATATGATGTTGTTGCATGGCTTCCTCTAAAACCTCTAACCATTTCCAACACCTAGAAACTAGATGTCCTTCCTTGCCACAAAAACTACAAGGATCACCTATAAACTTCTTAGTCTTGGAGGAAGAATCACCAAGCTCAGAAGATTTATTTTGTTTAGGATTGAATTTTTTTTTTGAAGTAGACTTCAAAGATGGATTGGAGGAACACTCAAAACAAGAAAAATGTTTCTTGGACTTTAGTTTTGGCTTTGACCTCTCCTTAGATGTCTAAGAAACCAATGCATTGTTTGTTGATCATGTTAGAGAGTCCTACTGTGTAATCTTGGCCTGCTCTCTAATCAGTCGATCATAGAAAACCTCAAATGTAGGCATGGTGAATATAGTACCCAAAGCATCCATAGTAGAGTGAAAAGTAGATGAGAAAATCAAAATATTTCCTCAAAGCTTTGAAATAATTAGGTAACTGCACTCTTGATCAGTCTTAATCTTTCCACAACCTTGTAAAATAGATTTGGTAGATTTGAATTTCATCAATAAATCCTCAATGGAGGAAAATGAATTAGGAACTAGTGAAGTCAACTCTGCCTCAATTTGTAGTTCTTTGAACTCATTTATAGTGCCAAAAAGTCCCTCAAACATTTTCCATATAGCCCGAGGAGTGAGACAACCATCCATATGAAAGAGTAGAATGTCAGTGACATACAAAGATAAAAAATCCATAGCTTGATCCATGTTATTCCTATGTTGGATGACCTCAAAAGAAAGTGTCAATTGAGGTTGAACCTCATCCAAACATGACCATAACTCTCATGATCTTAGAAGTCTTTTCATACGAGCTTTTCAAAGATGATGATTGTGCAGAGTAAGAGACTATAAAGATGAATATGCCATTATTTTTACAAGGGTTCAAAAGTTAAGAAGTTTGATTTTTCTGATGTAATTTACAAAAAGCAAAAAAGAAATAAGAGTTCAATTTGTGATTTCCCATTTGACTTAAGATTCTTAGAGGAGTCAATACATTTATATTTACACAAGATCACGTCCCCCTAGTATCATTAAATTAGAAGTCACAGAGTGCGGGTACAATTTTCTAGTTGCAAAAAAAAAGAGCAAAGTGGCCCCTTTTTTGTTATGATTACAACTTTCGATATGAATGAATAGATTATTCAAACAAAAAAACACTTAGATCATAAAAGGATCTAATAGAAGATAGGTACCAAAGAGGCCAAACAAGGCCACTTTCTGAAAGTGATTTTTTTGCTCAAAGAAGACTTTCTTTTGATAGAAGATCTAGATATATCTCAACAAAAGGGAATTTTAAAAGAAAAATGGAAACTTAAATATGTGTCTGTATGAGCTCGTACGGAGCTTTGGAAGTTGGAAAAATGAGGATTAAGAAGGTACAGTCATAAAAACTATTTAATACCTCAAAATTCATGAATCAAAATGTAAAAATAACTTCACCATTGGAATTTTTTGGAGTTCCTACCCCAAATAATAAAAAATTACATGCGATTTGGAGTCAAGATGACCAAGTTATGACCTTTCAAAGTTTGACTACCAAATCAAATGCAAAAAATGCTATTTTACAATGCAAATGCACTACAAAATATAACAAAAGTACTATTTTATGATGTAAATGCACTACAAAATATAACAAAAGTGCTACATAATGTTTTAAATGTGTTATTGCATATTTCAGATGTGTTAAAACATAATCAAAAGCGCTAAAACATTGTGTGGATGCACTATGACATAATCTAAATGTGCTAAAACAGAGTGTATAAGTGCTCAAACGTTAAAATTTTCTAGATTCTCTATTCAATAGTACATAAGCTTCAAAAAGCTTCAAACATGAACATGAAGCTACAAATCTATGGCTTTGATACCATGTAGAAGTTGATAAAAAGACAACTTCATAGATCTTGAAAATAACCTACAAGAAAATACGCATTACAAGGAAGATAAAGGAAAAAAGGAAAGATTTCTCTCAAAACAAAAATAACATTTAATAAATGAAAATATTTATTAAATGCTAACTATGCATAAAGGTGAAATATTAAGAGAGGTTAAAAGAAAAATTTAATAAAACAATTAAAGTTAGGCCTTTTACTATAACAATAAGTGATTCACCCACCCCTCTCAATTATCTGAAAATTAATATCAGATCTATGTGCTTGAAGGATAAAGTTTGAAGGGACTTGAGATAAAGATCAGAAGATGTATGAGAGGGAGGTTCTTAAGATGAACAAGGAGAACTTCACATTATGGAAAAGTAGAATGAGACTATACCTATCAAGCATTGGAGACAATGTATTACATTATTTGGATAATTAGTATGCACTTCCTAACCCAACTATGACTATTGATCAGACGAGGGAAAAAAATCAAAACAAATTGATTACATAAATTGCTTCTTCACTTATTGATGTTTATTTTGATGATATCAAAGACTATGACATTGCAAAAGAAATGTGGAATAAGCTTACACTTGTTCATGGTGGAGATTTGAATATATTAAGAGCCAAAGCTGAAAGCCTAAGAGGAAAGTATGACAACATCAAGATGAAAGAAAGATAAAATATTGTTCAACACAATAACCAAATCAAAGAAGTTATTAGTGCCATCTAAGTTAATGGAGGAATCATAAGTGATGAAGAAGTTGTAAGTAAAGTATTGAGAACCTTAATACTGCCTATTTATGCTACTAGAGTATTTGTTATTCAGGAACTAAGAGGAATGCATGATAATGTAGATTGATTGCATTTGAGTTGAGTAACTTAGATAATAGAATACCTAAAGTTGAGAGTTCTTTCAAGACATTACTAACTATTGGAAGTTCAAATAAGATAAGTATATCAAGTATGATAGTGATTTGGATTATGATGATAAAGAGATGGATGAGCTTGAAGCACTATTGAGCAGAAGGATATCGAGAGGTAACAAAAAATTCAAAAGTAAATTTCCCTTGATATCTTTTAAATTTAATGAAGTGGGTCATATTTCTATTAGATGTCCTATGCACGATAATTTAGTTTGTCTACATTTGAGTTGAGTAACTTAGATAATAGTATACCTAAAGTTGATAATTCTTTCTAGATATTACTAACTATTGGAAGTTCAAAGAAGATAAGTGTATCAAGTATGATAGTGATTTGGATTCTAATGACAAAGAGATGGATGCGTTTGAAGCACTATTGGCTAGAAGGCTATTGAGAGATAACAAAAGACTCAAAGGTAAATTTTCCTTGATATGTTTTAAATGTAATGAAGTAGGTCATATTTCTACTAGATGTCCTAACAAGGGTGAGAGTGACAAGAATGAAAAGAAGGAGAAAAATGTCAAAGGAACAAGGACTATAAAGACAAAGGAAATAAGTCATGCTACATTGTTGAGGAAAAGCACACCAAGTTAGGATTAGATAATGAAAATGAAGGTCAGAAAGTTGTATATGTTTTTGTGAAGGAAGATTTAGATGAGGAAAGGTATAAAAATGAAAATCCTATATTTCTCATGTTAGAAAAAAGGATACACGGATTATTGATAGTCGCTATTCACATCACATGACTAGTAATATTGATAAGTTTGATAAGTTAGAAGAATATGATGGTGGAGCTATTAAGCTTAGACATGATGTTTCATGTCCAATGAAAGGTGGATGATCAGAAATGTTGAATGATAAGATCGGATGTGATGATACTTACTAGGTTCAAAGACTAAAATATAATTTATTGAGTGTTGCATAGATGAATCACATAGGTCACCATTTGAAGATTCTGAACATAAATATGATAATCTATGATGCTAGTGGAAAAATATTGGATTGGAGAACAAGAGGAAACCTGTTTTACCCTGATCCTATTGTAAATACATGCCTATTTGTTAAAGTTGAAGATGTTTGGTTATGACATAAGAGATTTTGTCATGTAAGCTTTGATAATATGATTAAAGTGAGTAGAAAGAAGAAAGTGAGAGGCTTACCGAACTTACATAAACTTGATAATGCTATGTGTAAACAATGTCAACTTGGTAAGATGACCAAGTCTAGTTTCTCAAGCAAGTCACATTCATCTAATGATATTCTGATGTTGGTTCATACTAAGTTGCATGGTATTTTCATTGGTTTTGGAACTGAAAATAAGCATACAAGTTGTATGATCTACTAGGAAAAAATCTTGTGATAAGAAGAGACATAATATTCAATGAACTAGTAGAATATACCAAAGAAAATCAAATAATTAGAAAAGAGATAATTATTGATGAGATTGAAGAGGAGGAAGAAGAAAATTTACTTAAAACATTTAGTGTAGGATAAAGAAGCTATCAAAAATATCAAAGGATGATAGAAAATAATCATCCACTAGCTCTTACGTTGGATTCAAGCTCAAAAAAATGAAAAGGTCACAAGAAAAAAGTGAAATTTGAATTCATGAATGAAATCATGGAAAATAATGAGATTTAAACATTTGAACAAGCTCAAGAAAAAGCAGATTGAATTGAAGAAATGAATAATGAAATAGACACAATTGAAAGTAATGATATGGTTCAGTTACCTCATGGTAAGGAAGTTATTTGTACAAGATGGATATACAAAACTAAGTAGAAATATGATGGAAACATTGATAAGAATAAGATTCAATTAGTAGCCAAAGGGTACACTCAACAAGAAGGTATTGATTATACTGAGACTTTTGCACGTATAGTACAAATTGATACTATTAAATTGGTTTTAGCATTGGCAACTCAATAGAGTTGGATTATTCACCAAATGTATGTGAAGAGTGCTTTATTGAATGGATATATTTATGACGAAGTATATGTTTCAAAACCTTACCTATTAATGATCATTATATTTGTAGACTAAAGAAGGCCTTGAATGGCCTCAAGCAAGCACCAAGAGAATGTTATTCAAGAATGGACTCATACCTATGGTGGAAAGGTTTTTCACGAAGTCAATCAAATCTAAACTCTATATTAGAAGCTCAACTAAAGATATTTTTTTCTTGGTTCTCTATATTGATGATCTTATTTACATAGGGAATAAGCCATCTATATTTGTAAATCTTAGAATCACTATGGTTATTGAGTTTAAAATAACATGTTCGAGACAAATGCACTAATTTCTTGGTATAGAAGCATGACAAAACAAAGATAGAATATCTATTTCTCAAAAAAATATGCTTCATATATTCTACAAAAAATTTAGATGCAGAGTTGGAAACTAGGTACAAAACCTATTTAAGTTGGACTTAAGTTGTCTACTTTGGATATGCCAAATGTAGTGAACCCCACTCTTTATAGACAATTGATTATAAGCTTCATCTACTTAACAACTACCCTTCTAGATATCATATATGTAGTGAGTTTGGTCTCTACAATTGTGTAAAAGTCTAATGAAACACATTAGATTACATCTAAGATAATTTTTAGATATGTTAAAGGGACATTGAGCTATGGTCTCAAATTTTGGAACTCAAAGGATATTCGATTGGTTGGATATATAAATTTATATTGGACAGGTGCTATAGATGATAGGAAGTGTACTTTTACTTACACTTTTTGCCTTGTTTATGCACTATTTTCTTGGAAGTCCAAGAAACAACTAGTTCAATATCTTTTTCTATAGTAGAGGTAAAATTAAAAGCTACACCATTAACAACTTGTCAAATTGTATGGTTGAGAAGACCACTAAAATAATTAAACCAAATTCAAAATAAACCTACATTTTTGTACAATACTGTGACAACAAAATTTCTATACAAATGAAAAAGAATATAGTATTTCACAGTAGAACTAAACATATTGATATACACCACCATTATATTAGGGAATTGGTTCAATTATAATGTTTGGTCAAAATTGTGTATTGTAATATAAAAGATCAACTTGCATATGTCTTCACAAAGGCTCTATCTTGTGAAAGGTTCCATAAGCTCAGTGATCTAATTCATGTTCTTGCCAATGGTCATTATATAATATTCATGCCCATTGGAAGCTTTTCTTGAGTACTGTGACAACCAAATTTCTATACAAATGAAAAAGAATATAGTATTTCATAGAAGAACTAAACATATTGATATACACCACCATTATATTAGGGAATTGGTTCAATTATAATGTTTGGTCAAAATTGTGTATTGTAATATAAAAGATCAGCTTGCATACGTCTTCACAAAGGCTCTATCTCATGAAAGGTTTCATAAGCTTAGTGATCTAATTCATGTTCTTGCCAATGGTCATTATATAATATTCATGCCCATTGGAAGGTTTTCTTGACTTTGGGGAAGTCTTTCTAGAGTACTTGTAGACCTTATTGACTTTGTAATCCCATATTAAATATACATATGGTTAAATGAATTTAATTTTATGGTTGATAGAAATTTCTCTTTAATATTATAGTTGTCTTGTTCGTGCATATGGTTAAATTCTATAATGTCACCTACCATTTAGTTTTCTATATGATGGATGTCTTGCCTCTTATTTTAGAAAGGCAATTTGGGGTTTTTGTCAAAGTTTATGAATGATCAACCCCACAGCTCCCAAGAATCACCTGCATGCAAACACCTATCATAGAAAGAGAAGAAAAAGCTATAAAGGCTGGAATTCCCAGATCCATAGATGAGACATCCTTGATGAGAAAAAAGAGAGATTTCTATAATCGAAAGTTAATGAATGAATTTGTAAATTACAATGAGGGATCAATCCTCATAAAAGGAGATGCAAACCCTAATAGGCAACTAACCTAGGTTGCATGATAATAATTGATAAAATAATTAATTACTATATGCCCAAATTTTAGCTTAAGTAAACTAGAGATAATAAGTGACTTGATAATTAAATCAATATGATTTAATGAATAAGAAAATACATTATTACTCTAACACCCCCCTTATGATAAACTTAGGGAGTAGGTAAAAACCTAGAAACTACTACTAAAAGTAAATTTGGGTCCCGACAATAAATCCTGATGAGGTACCCAAGCACAACCAAATATCTGAAAAGAGGAGAAATAGAGAAAACCACATGGTAAAAAACCTACCCCAAAAAGAGATGGAAATAATGTTGAAAAGAACTAGTGAAAGATTGAAGAAGCCTCCAAAATAGGGAATGTAAAAGTTGAGAACTTGGTAAAGAAGAGTACAAAGGAATCCTAGATGACTCCACAAGATGCAAGTGTAGTGAAATAGACAATATTCGACATAAGGAATATTAGAAAAGAAGATATAATGTTTGTGCCACCTTTAGCAGAAATAAGACCATCACCTTCAGCCCCAATATTAGTAGAGGGAGTGACAGTAGCATTTCCATCTGTGCAAACTCCTATGGCACCATATGCAACAGGTGCACAAGTGCAACCATAGGTTACACTAGTCATTCACCTTCTCAGTCGAATGAGGGAGAAGAATAATAAAAGGTAAAGTTTGTAGAGGTAAAAATAAAGTCAACAATACTAGTAGAATTGAGATATTCTATAGAGGCTCCATGACCAAAGAGAGTGAAAGCAACGGTAGTTGCTAGACCTCACAAGAGACCTAAAGTATTGATTACTCTTGAAGGAAAGAAGAGAATGAGAGAACCAGTTGACATTCTTGAGGCTGCAACACATGAAGAGAAAGAGAAGAGAAAATAATTTAATGCAAGCAAGGGTAGGAAACCTTGGAAGCCAAAGGTTGAGACATTAAACAACACAATTATTAAAATGGTAACTTTGTGTAAGTAAACAAATTCTATGATTTGCATAGTAATTTTGAGAAGTTTAAGTTTAAGAAAGGAGTAATAAGGCATTTGATACTTAGTGATAAGAATTTTTTGGACATACAAAATCTTATTACAAAATATTTGTATGAGAGGCTAATTAATAAAAAGAAAAGTGTAGGAGAAGAAAATTAGTAAATTTGAGAAAATAAGATAAGAAAACTTTGTGAAGTTACTAGTGAGGAGCACTTGCAAAGTTTAGTAAGAAGTCTTAAACCTTATCCAAGGAACAAGAATAGGGCTATTCTAATCATGGGAGGTAATTATGAGAAAGTGAACAAAGAGATAGAAACAACAATTGTGAAAATGATGATAGAACTTAAATAAACAACAAAGGCATTAGTAGCAATACCATCAACAAATATGCCACAGGTAACAGTTGGGACAGATTCTATGCAAGTGGAAAACACTAGTATAACAATGGACATAGTTGAAGACCCATTCAAGGACTATGGTCCTAAAATTACAGAAAATTTGGTACAATACCCAAGTTTTGATGAAGAAGAAGAGGAAAAGAAGGATGAAGAAGAACATAAGAAGGAAGAGGAGAAAAAGAATAAAGAACTAGAAAAGAAAATGAAAGAAGAAAGAAGGAAGATAAGAGAAGAAAAGAAGAAGTTGGAAGACAAAAAGAAGAGAGAAGAAGAAGATAATAAGAAAATGGAGGAATAAAGAAAGAAGAAAGGAGAAGAATAAAAGATGATAGGATAAAAATAGAAGAAGGAGGACAAAGACAAGGACAAAAAGAAGAAAAAGAGAGAATAAGAGGAAAATTCTAGCAAGTAGACAAAGGAAAGTGAACCTAGATCCTCTTGGTCACCATTTGAATCTACATTGGTACTATTATTAGGAAATAAGTTTGATGATGATGATAAAGTTGAATTGATCTCGTCGCTAAGAAAGAACATTGAGAAGAATGAAAAGGTAAAAAGTCTTCAAAGCTTGTTGATAGTAGTGATAGAGAAGTTACAAAGTATTACAACAGTCAAGATAAATAAAGCAGGCACATAGATAAAAGCAACATAGATTACAAAGGCTTTTGATAATGAGTTTACTTATTTATTAGAAGTCACAACTACTAAGGAGTAGACCTTGCATGATGTAGAATTGTTCAGAAAAGGCTGTGAAAACATTAGAGGAAATTTGAGAAATATTGATGAGAATATCGAGGAGTTAAGGAAATGTTTGACAGAAGGAAAGGAATTGTATGGTAAATGTGCCCTTTCTCACATATGAGTTGAAAAATTGTATTGTGCAAATTGTTGATTTGGAGAATAAAATCAATAAGATTCATAATGAAATTAGGATTTTAGAGCTATAGAAGGAAAAAAAATTGAATAGTTTTTCACTATTAAGAGAGCACCTTACTCTAAAAATTGACCTTGTATAGAGAAAGTTGGAGGAATACCTTTTAGCCAAGGCATCATATGAGAAGTTTTCTTATATGGACTTGAAGCCAGTAGAGATTGCTTCATATGCATTATGTGTAGTACTCAGCATTTCAAATGCAGTATAGAACAAATGGGATATGGAGTTTTCCATTCTGAAGACAAACTTTTCTAATTGCATCTCATAGATTTCTGGTTAGTATCCATGAAGGTAAAATCATAAATACAATTTTGACTTGTATATAGTTTTTAACACCATTTTCATTGATGTCAAAGGGGGAGAATTATAAGGAATTTTGTATGTATATATATGTAAGGGGGATCAATGTAGACATTATAATAATCAAAGGGGGAGTTATATTGTAACTAGGAGACATAAGGAAAATATGGTATAAATAATGATGATCCACAAATTTTGAAAATTTTGTAATGGCCATGTAACTAATGTTAGAAGTTTTGTTTTTGGGGCTTCACCAATTTTCCCATATGTTGCCATGAATACAAAAGGGGGAGATTGTTGGTAATTTGGCTAGGTTATGTAGTGTTATGTTATCATTTATGGCAACATATAATTAGGATTAAGTGAGAAGATCTTAAGGATAAAGTTTTGGAATATAAACTTAGAAAATTGTCTAACTATTATTCAGTTTTCCTATTAGCAGGATTACAGATTTTGTTGGTGAGCTTCACTGAGAGAAGATCAACATGTGCACTTACATGGAGGTAGTACAACATCTAAAGATGACATGTGCAAGAGTGCATGGCTGTATGGACAAACATATGCCAATTTTATAGTGACAGTGTTGAGAAGATAGAACAAAGTGAAAGATATGAAGCCGAATATTTTGTATTAAGGAATTATTTTATTTATCAAAATAATTATTTAATTAATTAGGGACAACATCCTAGATGTTAACCCTAAGTGGGCAAGATCTAATTTTGTATTTTGGCAAGCATGTATATAGATGAAGACTAGCAGTTAAAGAAATAAGGTATAAAGGAAAAGAGTTTGGATATGAAAGTGTCCAAACTTGAAATTGAATGTAATCTTATATTGTGATTCCAATTTTAATGTATGATCAAAGCGATGAAAATTGTGATACAGTTTTGTGAAAAGTAGTGAAAGACTAATTTAGATATTGAAGATATCAACAACAGTGAAGAGGTTTTTGTATTTATCTCTAGTATTGCAAAATATTATTGTAATTGTATATTTAGGAAGTGGGCTCATGTTGCATACATTTGTAAAT
Source organism: Cupressus sempervirens (assembly GCA_028749045.1). Classification (NCBI taxonomy): domain Eukaryota; kingdom Viridiplantae; phylum Streptophyta; class Pinopsida; order Cupressales; family Cupressaceae; genus Cupressus; species Cupressus sempervirens. Next base: position 178,773,665 of record CM053785.1, on the reverse strand, counting down.
TTTAATAACAATTCCTAATAGGGTTGAGGCTTCAAACAAGGCCAAGTCCTCTAACAATGACAGAGACAATATACAGATGTTATAGACTCCTAATATGGTCAATATCTTTCACAAGATACTTTTGATTAGTGGATCATTTTGTGGGTACCATCCCCACTAGGGTTTTCCCTTGGCCAGGGTTTCCCTAGTTAATAAAATGTGGTGTTATGAGTTTCTTTAGTTTATGGTTGTATTTATTGTTCAACATAGTTAGTGTACTTTCATATGCAAGTTATAAGTTTGTTAAAGATATTCAATTTTGGGCATGTCAAATATCGATTCACCCACCTCTTAGTATTTCCAATTTCTAACAAATCTAAGCTAGATAGGAATCTTGGTGAATAATTCCAAGGAGGAATTAAAATTAGGATATCATGGTTTAATCATCAACCTAAATTTTTCATCTCGTTTGAAGAAGTGATCACATAAGATCCTAGATTTATTCTTAGAATTATCAAAATTTGCACTAAAATAGCCCTTTGCCATTGGAAGAATGTGAATTGTGCTAAATAAGATTGGCTCCCAATTTTGGGAGATCCAATCATGTAGTTGTAGGAGGCTCAACCAAAAATCTTGAAATTGACAAAATACAACATTAGGGATTAAAATATTAGTGTTGTGAGAAATCCTCTTCTCAGTCTTGAAAGAAAAATTAAAGATAATAGAATTACAAATAGGTAAAGGGTCCTCATGATGCAAGCTAGTAGATCTAGATGCAGCCACACTAGAGGAGGAGGGCATATGACCATTAATAGACTAGAAGCCACGCAAAGTTTTCCCCGTAGGAGATAACATCCTAGAAGATCTTCATCATTAATCCATTCCCACAAGAGAGACAACATACCCCTTCACTCCAACATCTAATGACAACTAACCTTGACTAGGCCTAAAATTGACAATAAAGGATAAACCCTCACCATAAGAAGATGCCCCATATGCCACAAACAACCTTAGATGCTTGGGACCAATATCTGAAGTTCTCAAATGAATGACAACATTTCCATCAACCAAAAATAGATGTCCTCTCTAAAGAGGAGCCATTAGAACCAGCAATCAAAGGCTTCACAAGGATGCCTAAGGAAACCCTAGTAGAGCCTTCACCAACAAGAAGTGACACCATTTTTTCCCGAATTCTTTTGTTATTGTGATTATTTATTTGTTAATTAAAAAATCTAAAGATACTATGTTTGTTAACTTTAATTTATATTAAAAGATTTTTTTACGATATTTAATTTAAAATATATAAAACATCAATTTTGAAGTGAATTGAATTGGTTGAAAAAATATTTATATTCTAAGTTTTTTAAATTTAATTTTTTATTATATAGATGAAATTTGGTGACACACTACCTATCCTTGTTGTTGATTCCACCTATTTCAACAAAACTGTCCTCTAGTAATGAAATTGGGTTTTTCATGTTCATTTCCGTATCCAAAAGGCTTCATCTTTGGATGAAAAATCTTATATGCCATCAACAATAAATTCATCAACATCTCCTATTGTTAAGATGACTTCTATCCGTATTGTTTTAAGTATTGTGGCTACTAAAGATTTGCATTTAGAGCAACTTGATGTTAAAATAGCCTTCCTTCATGGTGATTTAGATGAATATATATGGCTCAACCACATGGATTTGAGGTCAAAGGTAAGGAGAACTTAGTGTGCAAATTGAAGTTAAGTTTATATGGCTTGAAGCAAGCACCTCGACAATGGTATCTGGAATTTGACAGTATTATGCATGAACATGGATATAGTAGGTGTCATTTAGATCTTTGTTTTTATTTTAAGAGGTTGGATGATGACAAATACATTATTTTATGTTTATATGTTGATCATATGCTTGTAGCTGGGTCTAACATGGATCACATTAAGGGGCTGAAACGCTAGTTAGCACTTGCATTTTCTATGAAGGATTTGGGGGTAGCAAAACAAATCCTTGGTATGAAGATTTACAAAGATAGGAAGAATAGGAAATTGACTCTATCTCAGGCTGATTATGTTGAAAAGGTGTTTCAAAATTTCTCTATGGAGAATGGTAAAGCTATCAGCACACCTTTACCTAGTCATTTGAAGTTGACTAAGGAGATGTGTCCCAAGACACAAGAAGAGGAGGATAAGATGTCAAAGGTACCCTATGCTTCAGTTGTAGGAAGCTTGATGTATGCTATGATATGTACAAGGCCAGATATTGCACATATAGTGGGAGTCATTAATAGATATATGAGTCATCCAAGAATTGAGCATTGGAATGCAGTTAAATGGATTCTCAGATATCTGACAGGAACATCCAATAAGTGTTTACGCTTTGGGGGCTATACTACTAATTTACAGGGATATGTTGACTCAAATTTGGTAGGGATATTAATACCATGCGAAGTACTATAGGTTATGTATTTACTATTGGTGGGGCAGCCATGAGCTAGGTTTCTCGGTTATGGAAGGTTAATGCTTTATCCATTATAGAGGTAGAGTATGTTGCTACTATAGAGACAAATAAGGAGATGATATGGCTTCATTTTTTCTTGGAAGAATTGGGACATCCTCAAAAGGATAATTATTTATTTATAGATAGTCAGAGTGCCATTCATCTTGTAAAGAATTTAGCTCTGCATTCAAAGACCAAACACATATAGTTGTGGTACCATTTCATTCAGTCAGTTTTGAATGATGGACAGTTAAAGCTAGACAAGATACATACAGATGACAATCCAACAGATATGTTTAGAAAGGTAGTAACTAGGGAGAAGCTAAACTCCTCTTTAGCTTTGGTTGGTCTTTTAGACAGAACATGAATAAAAGAAAAATAGAGTCCAGGGTGGTTTGATCTAGTGGGAGCCTCATGCAGTAGTGATAGAGCTACAGGATTATTATCTAAGTGGGAGATTGTTAGATTGTGGTGATTGATCAAGGAAGTATTATACATATTCCATAATTCCTTGTCGGGGTTTAGGGCCAGGACATGTTGGGCCCCAAGTGGGATTTGGGAGCACGCTATTTGGGGGTTCAAGGGCAAAGCCCCCAAGATTTTTTTTGGGCCCTATTTTATTAAGATTTTGGGCTGACTTGTAATTATTAACTATAACCCTAAAGTGGTAAAAATACTTATATAAAAGGGCTTAGGGTTAGGGATTTTTTTAGTGTGGTTGATGTGAAAATTGATTCTTGTAGTGGTATTGAGCTGTAAGGGTTTATGGATTGTAATCAATGGATTGTAATAATATCAGACTTGCTATTTGGTGGACGTAGCCCAGGGATTAGGTGAACCACGTTAAATCTTGGTGTCTTATGTTCCTTTTTTCTGTATGATCTATTATTTTCTAATATTGTTTATATTTGCATGTAATTCTTATTAATGTCCATGGTTTAATCCTAACAGTTGTCTTGTTGGTGTGTATGGTTGAATTCTATAATGTCACCTACCATTTAGTTTTCTATATGATGGATGTCTTGCCTCTTATTTTAGAAAGGAAATTTGGAGTTTTTATTAAATTCGATGAAAGGTCAACCCCACAGCTCCCAAGAATCACTTGCATGTGAACACCTATCATAGAAAGAGAAGCACAAGCTATGGAGGCTGGAATTCCTAGATCCATAGATGAGACATCCCTGATGAGAAAAAAGAGAGATTGCTATAATCAAAAGTGAATGAATGAATTTGTAAATTACAATGAGGGATCAATCCTTATAAAAGGAAATCCATACCCTAATAGGTAACTAACCAAGGTTGCATGATAATAATTAATAAAATAATTAATTATTATATGCCCAAAGTTTAGCTTAATTAAACTAGAGATAATAAGTGACTTAGAAATTAAATCAATGTGATTTAATTAATAAAACAATACATTATTACTTTTAACACCCCCCTTAAAATAAACTTAGGGAGTAGCTAAAAACCTAGAAACTACTACTGAAAGTAAATTTGGGTCCCAACAACAAAGCCTGATGAGGTACCCAAGCATAACCAAATCTTTGAAAAGAGGAAAAATAAATAAAACCACATGGGAAAAACCCTACTCCAAAAAGAGATGGAAATAATGCTGAAAAGAACTAGTGAAGGATTGAAGAAGCCTCCAAACTAGGGAATGTCAAAGTTGAGAACTTGATAAAGAAGAGTATGGAGAAATCCTATATGACTCCACAAGAGGCAAATGCATTGAAACATACAATATTTGACATGAGAAAGATTGGACAAGAAGATATAATGTTTGTGCCACCTTTAGCAGCAACAAGACCATCACCTTCAACGCCAATATTAGTAGAGGGAGTGTTAGTAGCAGTGCCATCTGCACAAACTCCTATGACACTATATGCAGAAGTTGCATAAGAATGACCACAGGTTTCACCACTCATTCCACCTTATCAATCCAATGAGGAATAAGAAGAAGAAGAGGTAAAGCTAGTAGAGGTAAAAAGAAAGTCAACAATACTAGAAGAATTGAGATAATTTGTAGAGGCTCCATGCCCAAAGAGAGTGAAAGCAATGTGAGTTGGACCTCACAAGAGACCTAAAGTATTGATTACTCCTAAAGGAAAGAAGAGAATGAGAGGACCGATTGATATTCTCAAGGTCACAACACATGAAGAGAAAGAGAAGAGAAAATAATTTAGTGCAAGCAAGGGTAAGAAACCTTGGAAGCCAAAGGTTAAAACATTAAACAACACAATTATAAACAATGGTAACTTTGTGTAGTTAAACAAATTCTATGATTTGTATAGTAATTTTGAGAAGTTTAAGCTTGAGAAAGGAGCAATAAGGCATTTGATACTCAGTGGCAAGAAGTTTTTGGACATATAAAACCTTATTCCAAAATATTTGTATGAGAGGCTAATTAACAAAAAGAAAAGAGTAGGAGAAGAAAATCAGTAAATCTGAGAAAATAAGATAAGAAAACTTTTTGAAGTTACTAGTGAGGAACACTTGCAAAGTTTAGTAAGAAGTCTTGAACCTTATCTAAGGAATAAGACTAGGGCTATTCTAATCATGGGAGGTAATTATGAGGAAGTGAACAAAGAGATAGTTTTTTTTTTTTTTTTTTTTTTGTGAAAATGATGATAGAACTTAAATAAACAAAGGCATTAGTAGCAGTACCATCAACAAATATGCCATAGGTAACAGTTGGGACATATTCTATGCAAGTAGACAACACTAGTATAACAATGAGCATAGTTGATGACCCATTAAAGGACTATGGTCCTAAAATTATTGAAAATTTGATGCAATACCTAAGCTTTGATGAAGAAGATGAGGAAAAGTAGGATGAAGAAGAAAAAAAGAAAAAAGAGGAGAAAAAGAATAAAGAAATAGAAAAGAAAAAGGAAGAAGAAAGAAGGAAGATGAGAGAAGAAAAGAAGAAGTTGGAAGACAAAAAGAAGATAGAAGAAGAAGAAAATAAGAAAATGGAGGAATATAGAAAGAAGAAAGAAGAAGAAGAAAAGAGGATAGAATAATTGAAGAAGAAGGAGGAAGAGAAAAAAGAGGACAAAAAGAAGAAAAATAAAGAAAAAGAGGAAAAGGTCAGGAAGAAGAGAAAGGCAAGTGAACCTAGATCCTCTAGGTTACCATCTGAATATACATTGATACTATTATCAGGAAATAAGTAAGATGATAATGATCAAGTTGAATTGATCTGATTGCTATGAAAGATCATTGAGAAGAATAAAAAGGTGAAAAGTCTTCAAAACTCATTGATAGTAGTGACTAGAAGTTACAAAGTATTATAACAGTCAAGATAAATGAAGAAGACCCATAAATAAAAGCAATAGAGGTTACAAAGGCTTTTCATAATAAGTTTACTCATTTATCAAAAATCACAACTACTAAGGCATAGACCTTGCATGATACAAAATTGTTCAAAAAAAGCCATGAAAACATTAGTGTAGATTTGAGAAATCTTGATGAGAAGATCAAGGAGTTAAGGAAATGTTTGACAAAAGGAAAGGAAGTGTATGGAAAATGTGCCCTTTCTCACACATGAGTTGAAAAATTGTATTGTGCAGATTGTTGATTTGGAGAATAAAATCTACAAGATTCATGATGAAATTGGGCTTTTAGAGCTATAGAAGGAAAATAAATTGAATAGTTTTTCACTGTTAAGGGAGCAACTTACTTTGAAAATTGACCTTATATACAGACAGTTGGAGGAATGCCTTTTAGCCAAGGCATCTTATGCGAAGTTTTCTTATATAGACTTGGAGATAGTAGAGATTGCTTCAAATGCATTATGTGTAGTACTCAACATTTTACATGCAGTAAAGGACAAATGGGATATGAAGTTTTCCATTTTGAAGACAAAATTTTCTAATTGCATCTCATAGATTTCTAGTCAGTATCCATGAAGGTAAAATCATCAATACAATTTTGACCTATATATAGTTTTTGACACCTTTTCCATTGATGTTAAAAGGGGGAGAAATATAAGGAAATTTGGATGTATATATATGTAACTGGGATCAATTTAGAAATTTTAATAGAGTGAAGAATTATAATCAAAGGGGGAGTTATATTGTAACTAGGAGATATAATGAAAATATGGTACAAATAATGATGATCCACAAATGTTGAAATTTTTTGTAATGGCCATGTAATTGATGTTACAAGTTTTGAAGTTTTGTTTTTGGGACTTTGCCAATTTTCCCATATGTGGCCTGAATGCAAAAGGGGGAGATTGTTGGCAATTTGGCTAGGTTATGTAGTGTGATGTTATCATTTATGGCAACATATAATTAGGATTAAGTGAGCATATCTTAAGGATAAATTTTTGGGATGTAAACTTAGAAAATTATCTAATTGTTATGCAATTTTCCTATCATTAGTATTGCATATTTTATTGGCGAGATTCACTGAGAGAAGATCAACATGTGTGCACTTACATGGAGGTAGTGCAACATGTAAGGATGACATGTGCAAGAGTACATGACTGTATGGATAGAGATATGCCAATTTTATAGTAATAGTGTTGAGTAGATTGAACAGAGTAAAAGATATGAAGTCAAATATTTTGTATTAAAGAATTATTTTACTTATCAAAAAAATAATTTAATTTATTAGGGTTCCAACATCCTAGATGTTGACCCTAAGCGGGTAAGATCTAATTTTGTATTTTGGCAAGAATGTATAGAGATGAAGGTCGATAATTAAAGAAATAAGGTATAAAGGAAAAGATTTTGGATATGAAAGTGTGCAAACTTGAAATTGAATGTAATGTTATATTGTGATGCTAGTTTTAATATATGATCATAGCAATGCAAATTGTGATAAATTTTTGTGAAGAATAGCAAAAGGCTAAATTAGATATTGAAGATATCAACAATAGTGAAGAGGTTTTTGTATCCATCTCTTGTATTGTAGAGTATTATTGTATATTGCATATTTGGGTAGTGGGCTCATGTTGCATACATTTGTAAATTGTAATAAAAACTCCTAACAAGGTTGAGCCTTCTAACAAGGCCTAGTCCTCTAACAAGGACCGAAACACTATACGAATGTAATAGACTCCTAATAGGGTCAATATCTTGCACAAGATAATTTTGATTAGTGGATCATTTTGTGGGTACCATCCCCACTAGGTTTTTCCCTTGGCTTGGGTTTTCCTAGTTAACAAAATATGGTGTTATGAGTTTCTTTAGTTTATGGTTGTGTTTATTGTTCAACATAATTAGTGTATGTTCATATGCAAGTTATAAGTTTGTAAAGATATCCAATTTTGGGCAAAATTTGGTAAAATATTGATTCACCCCCCCTCTTAATATTTCCTATTTCTAAAAAATCTAAGCCATAATGGAATCTTGGTGAATAATTATAAGGAGGAATTAAAATTAGGATATCATGGTTTAATCATCAACATAAATTTTTCATCTCGTTTGAAGAAGTGATCAGACAAGATCTTGAATTTATTCTTAGAATTATCAAAATTTGCAACAAAATAGCCCTTTACCATTGGAAGAATGTGAACTGTGCCAAATAGGATTGGCTCCCAATTTTGGGAGATCCAATTATGTAGTTGTAGGAGGCTCCACCAAAAATCTTGAAATTGAGAAATCACAACATGAGATATAAAAACATTAGTGTTGTGAGCAATCCTCTTCTTACTCTCCAAAGAAAACATAAAGATAATAGAATTACAAATAGGAAAAGGGTACTTATGATTCAAGTTAGTAGATCTAGATGCAACCACACTAGATGAGGAGGGTATATGACCATTAATAGACTAGAAGTTGCCCAAAGTTTCCCCCATAGGATATAAAATCCTAGAAGATCTTCATCATTCATCCATTCTCACAAGAGAGGCAACATACACCTTCACCCCAACATCAAATGACAACTAACTTTTACTAGGCCTAACATTGACAATAAAGGACAAACCCTCATCACAAGAAGATGGCCCATGCGCCACAAATAACCTCAGATGCTTAGGACCAATATCTAAAGTCCTCAAACCAATGACAACATTTCTATTAACCAAAAGTAGATGTCTTCTCTAAAGAGGAACCATTGGAACTAGCAATCAAAGGCTTCACAAGGATGCCTGAGGAAACCCTAGTGGAGCCTCCACCATTAAGAAGTGACGCCATTTTTTCTCGAATTATTTGTTTTAGATTAAGGTAAAAGCAGGTTTTGAAGGGGCCCCGAAACCCATTACATCAAAGAGAAAGATAAACCATTAACCACAACCAGGTTTTTTAAAAGGACCTGAAACCAACCAAACAACTAAACCAGGTTTTGCAGGGACCTGAAACCAGTAGATATGACCAGTAAAATTAACCAAAAACTCTAGAATCTGAAAGGATAAACAGACTGGAGCAAAGTAGCCAGGAAGGCTATGCAAACCAGATACCAGAAAACTAGTGACAAGACCATAACACCAACCCAGAAGAACCAGTCAACATAAGGGAACAAAAGATTATCCTTTTAAAATGAGGTTACCCTTACGCGACCGAAGGGTCATATCTAAAGGGGGGGCAGAAGGCTTAGCCTTCTTCCCTTTAACCGCAATCCAACTGTCCTCAAACTTCGCTACCTCGATCACTCAATCCTCAAAGGACAAAGACCCGTGGAACCCAGGGGACGCAGAGGCCTCAGCAACCCTATGAGAGACAGATGACAACTTACCCCTAGGAGGGTCAACCGAATCAAGGGGAGAGACCAAATCCTTTACCACCAGCTTGGAAAGAACGCTGCCCACAGCCACTGAATCCATAGGATGAGACGCCAAAGCAACCTCCGCAACCACCGACATGAAAGGAACACTAGCCTCAACCTCTGAAACCGCAGGAGCAACTGAGGATTGTTTCACCATATAATGCTCAGAGGAGGCCCCAGTCCACTAAGAGGGGGAACGCCTGGGTTTGGATTTCCCAGCTACACAACGAGCAGCAACGTGACCCGTCAAGTGGCATTTCCTGCAACGAAAAGGGATTCCCTCGAAATCCAACATTTGAGACCAAGACCCCCTCGGGGAATCCAAATAGACCACCTCAGGAAGACCTTTAGAAACATCCAAGTCAACAAGGAGGCGAGCACAGGTCGAGTGGAAAATATCCGAAGTGTCAGCATCCACATATAAGAAATCCCCAATAGTGTTCCCAATAGATTCAAAAACTGAATCCTGCCAAAGATGAATCAGAAGATTAGGGAGCCGAACCCGGATAGGGTACTTATTAAAGGATTCTGAGAGAGGATCAAAATCCATATGCCACGGTTTGGCCATAAGTGGAAATCTGCCTTGCCAAGAGAAATTATTGTGACATAAAATAATCTTTCTCAAATTCTTTGTTATTGTGATTATTTATTTGCTAATTTAGAAATCTAAAGATATTATATTTGTAAACTTTAATTTATATTAAAATATTTTTTATGATATTTAATTTAAAATATATAAAACATCAATTTTGAAGCTATTTGAATTGGTTGCAAAAATATTTTATATTCTAAGTTTTTAATTTTTTTTTAAAAATTATATATTATAACTGATATATTAAATTTGGTGACGCACTACCTATTCTTCTTGTTGATTCCACCTATTTCAATAAAATTGTCCTCTGGCAATGAAATTGGGCATTTCATGTTAATTTCTGTATCCAAAAGGCTCAATCTTTGGATGAAAAATCTTATACACCATCAAAATCTTTATATATATATTTTTTTGTCAATCATCATAACTAGATGTAATGAGTGCTGAGTGTTTCATCCATTCTAATGAGAGATGGGTTCTTGCAAAATACTACTCATGAAGCATAAGTCAATGAGTTTGACTCAAAAGACTATCTGGTTCAATCCTTATAACAATATCAATACTTCCTATTATTGCTAAAGAAAAATTTGTGAATGAAGGTGAATTATGAGGAAGAATACCAGTGCAAGGAAAATGGCTCTTTTTTGTGTTCTACATATTTTCAACATTTTGTTATATTTGATTGAATTGTCAATTAACTTGATTACCCAATTTATTTGTCAAGTGACTTGATTGCCTAGTCAAATAATTGTTTGTTTAAATCATTAATTTGATTGAATTGAAGAGTTATACATATAATTATCTAATTTGATGTGAGTAAAATATAAGATTTATTCATAAATATTAGACATTGGTTGATGAGTACAAGTAGATGAGGATTATTAGGAATATTAATATATTTTAACTATTTATATGTGCTAGAACATATTAGAAGATAATTTATTATGAATGAATACAAATATAGATAATGTAACAATGAATATTAATGATGCAAGAGAAGACAAAGTACCTTATTAGATTGTGGACTCTCCCAACCTTAGCTCAAAACTAGAAGTAAAAACACTCGAACAACAAAAAAATGTCAAATAAAATTTCACAACCCATAAATTTATACAAATTCAAGTAATCTGAATTCAAATTTACATCTTCAAAAAGAAAGAATGTTTTCTCTTTTATTTTATCTCTGAGTCCGCAATCAGCTACATTACTATCCTTCAAGTGTTACCATAATTTACTAAAATATTACCTTCTACTCACATACTCTTGTGTGTAACGTTTTATTTAATCAAATCTTTCTTTTTTTCTCTTCTTTATTCAGCTTTGTACGTTTCTTCTTTCTACTTGTTTCACTTCGCCTTCTCCTCGTTTGTTTAGTACTCCCTCTACTGCTTTGTTTTTCCTCTTCACTTTAAATTTATTTTTTCTTTAAAGTTTGTGTCGTTTATTCTTCTTGCACGCATGGAGACTTTCTTGTTTTCTCAGCATTTCATATATTTTGAATGTTGTGTCATCACTCCATTTTATTCAGTAATTTTGTCTGTTCATGTTCTTTCTCTCAACTTCCACGCAGCTCTGTGCTCTCCTATATTTAGCTCTCATTCATCATTTCTCTCTTTAACTTTTAATCATTAATTAACTGAAAAGAATCCCCTACATTTTTCTGGTCCATTCTTTCATTTGTATGTTAGTTTCATCTAATGAAGGATTTTTTTTTGCAACCACTTTAGAAACATGTTTTGTCAAACCCTAAAAGAGGCTTGTATCCATTATCCATAATTTTTTTAGAGTCTACTAGATATGCATTAAACAAGGACCAGTAAGATTAATTAGGTTTTGACAACATTTTTTTCTACTAAAACCTTGGGTCAATCTTTTGATAAACAAAATCAATTGTTTTTTCTTCTTTTACATTTTTGTTGTGTTATTTAAAATTATGTTAAATTATCTTATGATTTTATAATAGTTTTTTCATTCTTTATGAGAGTTGTTTTAATATGTTTTGTGCATGTATTATTTGTAAGTTAAGGTTATATTATATATGATTAGCTAATTTAGAAGTTTGAAAAATATAATTTGATGCATCAACATAGATTATTTTTAACTTGAAACAAATTTTCACTTTTATCATGATAAAAAGTACATTATAAACTAGTTTCAATTTTCAATATTATTAAGTATTAATAGATAAGAGCTATCTCTTTTCGTAGAGGTTAAACTCCTTCCTAATATTTTTAGCCCTTTATTTTCTATGTCTACACACATAATTCAACGAATTCAATCCAAAATCTAATTCCCCTTTATCAAAAATGAATATTTATCAACATTATTTCTAAATTTCATGATAAAAGCAAAGAACATAATGTTCCTTCGCATTCCTCCCTTGTTTTTTCACACGTGGCATTCCTCCCTGATTTTGTGGGCCATTTACTTTCCTATTTGTGGGAGGTACACAAAGTGTTACACACGGTTTATTTATGGTGGAATAGACAGCTGCATAATTGGAAAGAAGGAAAAAGCGGGCAGAGAAATTTTTGCAAGAGAACAACAAAACCATCTACAACACACGAAGATCATCAGCAGTAAGTTTTGCAAGAGAATATTTAGTGATGTATAAAAATGTAGCTGATTGAAAGATGTGTAGATAAAGCAAATTATTCTGGTACAACTTGGCTTTCTTTACAGACATGCAAATCTGGAACTAGTAGCATTCTAGTTGGGTTTTCCAAGTTCTTTTTAAAACCGTCTGACAAGAATAATATCAACGTTTCAGATGATCTGAAATTGATTGATATGAGTAAAGATTGTCATACAGTTCAGTTAAGAGGAATTTTCATTTCATTTATTTTTAGAACTTTGTAACAAGAATAATATCAATGTTTCAGATCAGAAGTTTTCTTTAATATCTTGATAGAAACTTAGACTAGACTTGTTTCTCTTCACTGAATCATTCAAGGATTTATACAACTCAGCTGCTGTGGCTTCGCTTTACTCTGTTTTAATGGGTCATGGTGATCTTTGCATTTACTTCCTTGGGACGCAGGTTTCTTTGATTTCATATCACACAAGTTGACTGGAAAATGTATAAATGTAAAATTTTTCAAATGCCTACCTCCTTTCTTAATCTAATTTGGGCTTGATTCACATGTGAATGTTTGATCTTTGCATGTATCTTACTTTCCTCCAAAAATGGAGGATTCTGTCCATTTTCAGAGTTTAATGGCATTTTGTTTCCTTGGGATGCAGGATTCTTTGATTTCCAAGTTGGCTGTAACACCAAACAAGGTCTATTTCAATTTTCTACAAGTTCTAAAAAATCCTGAGGAGTTCACAAAATGCGGAGGCTTGGTCTCTCTAATTGCTTGCCATTTGAGAGGGATGTTCCTCAACAAAACTTTGAAGACTCTGATGAGATGGATATGGAGTTTTTTAGCTCAGCAGAATCCAGTAGCCTCTCCATCCCCACAGATGAAGAAGAAGATTTTACTTCAGAATCCACAGAAGATGCTTCTTTCATTACTACAAGAAGTGATGTCCTCTCTTTGATTCATCAAAACAATAGTCTTACAGAGTCTCTATCTACAGAGGACGCATTATCAACAATGGATGAAGAAATTGATGATTTTTTTATAACAACAAATGGCAGAGAAGCACTTTTTATTGCAGAAGAGATTCATTCAAATGAAGGAAAAGATAATGACTCAAAAGCCAATACATTGGAGCAATCTTTAAGCTTGCAAGTAAATACTGATTTGGACTTTCTGCTGTATGTTTTTGCTATGTATGGAAATTGGTATATTGTGTTTTTCTCTTTGTTTTCAGGGCTTAGGAATGGATGAAGGCATAGTGGTTCCTGATCAATGGAATTTGTGGGGACCTCTTGAAACAATAACTGAAGAGCAATCTGCCATTGCCACAACTGATGATGAAGGGCCTACATTAGCAAGGGAAAAACAGCTGGTTTGTTCCTTTCTTTCTCTCTTCTCTTTTGCTGATTCAAGTTGGTGGAGTTGGTTGTGGCTTATGATGAGCAACTTAGAAACAATTGTGTTCCCATTATTTGGAATTATTATTATTTGTTTTCTAATAGTTATAATGATCTATTATTTGTAACATTATTGAAGTCATCTTAAAGTAAAGCAAAGCAGATGGAAGATTTTGCAACTAATAATTTGTGGCTGTTTGTGTACAGGAAAAAAGGGCCTCCATTTGGGATTGCTGTGGTTTTTGGAACTGCTTTTATCCTGATAAAGATTAGGTTACCAATCTTTAAGTGTTCTATAATTATTTGAACAACATTAATTTATTAGGGCATTCTTATTGAAGAGGCTTAAATATTGATGAGTACAATTAGTACAAGCCTGGACATTTAGAATATTATTTTGTTTTGAAATTGGATTGCATACTGTGCACCACAGTTATTAGTTAATTTGTTTTGCTAAAAAAATTGAATTCTTTGTTCTGCTGTTTTTGTAAAATTCTATTGTATTAATGATTTAGATTTACTTTAAACTGTCTATTAAACTTCCTCCTATCAATCTTGAATTAAACTAAATTTGAAATATTTCATTTTAGAGTCATTTTCAAATAAATAGATGAGCATATTACGAACACTTATTTTAGATTTGCATATAATTTCATACTTTATATAATAGGAATTTAAACCTCCTATCTCACCACATAATTCTTATATTGTAACTTAATCTAAGCCTTTCATTATCTTATGGAACTATTTAGAATTAAATATCATTCTTTTATTTACATTTTCTTCCTATTTTTTTACATTTAATATTATGAATTTCTAATGTCTATATTTATTACCCTTCTACCTAACTTACTCCATATGCATATTGTTAAATCCATTAATTAAATTCTTACTTTGTAAAAACATGATCTATTACCCAAAAAAATCTTTGAATGTCCACCTTACTTTGTATAAATATGATCCTTTTAAAAAAAAAATAAAAAAAAATTCTTTGAATGTCCACACAAAAAAAAGGAAACAAAACTATTTCTCTTCAAAACTCTTATTGACATTCTCTCTAATCCTTTTGGCCGTCCATATTTTTTTTGTTAGGGGTTAAAAAATTCTTAACCTTGTGCAAGAAAACAAGGAAATGTGGTGGCATCATGAGCAGTAAGCAGAGAACATTTTTCACGTCATAAACTTTAGGCGTTTCACCGTATTCTGGTTTATATCATGATTAATTGGGCCAGCAGTCAGCAGAAATCATTTCACATAGAGATTCTTAATGAGTTTAACAGAAAGAAGAGAAAATAGCAGGTGGATTTTGCAATGGATTGCACGCTCATGAAGAATAGACTACAATTCTCATATATAATTTGATACGGCATTCTCACTAAAGTGGCGGCTCAAATAGCCATCTATGCTATGGGATGGTAAAATTTTGTTTGACTGATAAAATAAGTTTGAGTTCTCGCATGCATTGAGATTGGTGCAAGTTTTTTCAAATATTACATTTGATGCTCTACCTTATATTTAAATTTATTATATATAAGTTATTTAGACTCATCCCAAACTGCTGTGTGAACCATCTTATGTCAATCATAATCTTTTGATTTTTTGGTCTTTCAAGAATGCGTATATGCATATATCAAAATATATTACTGTTTATATATATATACAAGAGTAAATTATATTGATGATATATAATATATTTTTGAAATTAGAGTTTTGGTTTGCATTAGCATTAGCATAAGTTTTTTTCTTTAAGATTGGATTTTGATTTAAAATAGAGAAAATGTTATATATCTAGTATTTAATATATATAGGGGAATCAATAGTTAGAGAGTTACCAAGACTTCAATTTTTATAATATATAGTTTTTTTATCAATTATTATATTAAAATCTCTCTCTCTCTCTCTCTCTCTCTCTCTCTCTCTCTATATATATATATATATATATATATATATATGCCTCTTCTCTCTTCACTCCCCCGTCTACCATTCTTCCATTTCACTTCCCCTCTAGTCATTGCTTTCCCCTAAATACCATATATATCTTTACATCATTACATTTATCCCCCCATAATTACTCTCTTTCCTCACCGTCATCTCACCATCTCTTCCCCTTATTTCACCACCTACTCTCACTATTATCCCCTCTTCCTTCCTCCAGCACCATGTCCATCTATTTGCCCTAATTATTATATTTACCTCATCTCTCCTTGCTCCCCTCTTCTATTCCCTATTTCTCCCATCTCCTGCCCCCTCTTACCATCTCTTCCTTCTAATTACTATATAGTTCTATCTCATGTCTCTTGCCCTCTCCCTCTTCTCTCTATTTTCCCTCATATGTCTCACACAATAATTACTCTCTCACTCTATCCTCTCCCTCTTCTCACCATCTTTTTCCCTATTTACCCTCTATCTCTACCTCATGCATCTCCCCATGCCCCCCCCCTCTCTCCAGCAAGCACTCTCTCCCACTCTCCATCCTACACTAGTACATTTTGACAAAAAATGTTCAAATTTTTGACTCATTTTTTGACAAAAAATGGTCGAATTTTTAACTCATGTTGGTCAAAATTTTGACCATTGCTTTGTCACAATTTTTGTCCTTGAAAATTCGACCAAGTTTTGTAGGTGTTGGAATTGCGACGATGCATTTGGTCGAAAATGGCCTCCATTATTAATAAGACCATTCCAAGTTTGGTCGAAATGTCAACCAAAGCAGATCAACGAGCATGCCAAACCCACGACAACATTCTAGTTGATACTTTGGTCAAAATTTTGACTAATGTTGGCCCTTGATCGACTAGGATGCCAAACCCATGATGCCAATTTCGACAAATCCTTGGTGGAAATTTTGACCAACATGTTTTGTTTAAAAAAAAAATTACTGGAAGATAAATATCCAAAGCAATCACCAATGATAGCCTGGTCAGTGATTAGTTTGGATATTTATCTTTAGGTTTTTGGTGGGTTTACCACCACCTTCATATGAGATTTCACATACCTATATTGATGGCACAACAAGTGGCTATAGATGGATGAGGTTCTCATCTATCAGGGTGTCTCACTCCCTACATCTAGACCATGGAGAGGGAGAGAATATATGTTATTGCTTAATTAAATGAATCTAACTACAAGAGAATTACATTGTCTAAAGTAGTCATTGCTTGAGGAGATGTAACCTCACACTCATGAGTAACCTTAACACATCATCAAGTCATTCACTTTATTCCTCTGAAATAGTACATAGTAGATAATTGTAGTAACACTTAGCAAATCAAAAATCAAGGTAGAATTTTAGTATATCACATGTGCATTGGATGATCCACCAACTGTTGGAAAAACTAGATTTTATACACAGTCCAAGAGAGTGGGCTTAGTTACATCTTAAATTCTGCTAGGGAGATATGTCACACCTCCCTAACATTGAGGTTGACTTATTCCTTTATGAAACTAAAAGACCTCAACTAGCTAATAGGTGTCTCATCATGTTTGAACTCTTAATTAGAAGACAAGAATATAGGAACATGCAAGAATCACTACATGAGTTAATGAAACATGATATTATCATCTTGCAAACTCCTCCAGATCCTCTAGGTGTTAATTCTTTCCAAGACAAAGTTTGGAAAAGTTTTCTGGCAATTGCATTTGGTCTACATGTCCTCTAACTTCTTCCACACAGGTTGCAAGGGCCCTTTTAACAAACAAGCATCCATTCACATTATATTATTAACAACAATATGATAGTATAATAACAAGGAAAATCACATACCATAATCATTAATTATATATAACATATATATCATAATTAAGTGAAAACATTATCCAAACATTAAAGTTTGATGTAAGTAATCAATAGGATAAAGAAGCTAAAATAGTACCAATTCTAGGACTCACAACTTCCCCCATTACACTTTTAGTTGTCCTCACACAAACAAGGGCCTAAGATTAAAATATACCACATCACATCTATAACCTATGAATTTTTTCTTAGTACCCTTTTTATTGATTTTAATTATTTTATTGTTTCGGTCTGCGTATAATTTTTAAAAAAGTTTCAATGTCTTCCATCTCATCATCAACATCTTCTGCCTCCTCCCTTGCATCATCATTCTCATGGTCCTACCAATACACAACTTAACTAAGAACATTTGAAACTTCATATCAAGCACTACTATTATTTCAAGCTTACATTGAAAAAAATGAATATCAATCATTACCTCATGTCGATGTCTAGAAAATAAGAATGCATTTCGTATTTACTAGTTTATCTAAAACAAAACTTATAAAAGTTGAACTAGACTTACACTAAGCAACATATCATTGTTGGACAAGTCATATTCTAAAGCAATATCCCGAAGTCCTCTTCCTATCACCTGCATCTCCTACCCAGTCAAAACCCATAATTCCCTGCAGCATCAATTCATCATTCCTTAAATATCTCATACCAAAATGTATTGTGCCCTTCAATTACAATAACTCATTGTATCTACCTTGACTATTTCAAAGACTATTTCTAACATGACTAATAGATGTGTATTGTATGTCAAAATATGAATCAGTATGGCATGTTCTCTGGAGAAAAACATATTATGGTTGTTTGGGGGAAGAAATCATTAAAATGAGTGCTCTTCTTTGTAAAAACCACTCATTTGGAAGTTATCAATTTAGGCATTGACATGGTAATGGGTTCTAAAAGACCATCTAGCTATAATGAATTCCCTTTCTTTGGCGATAAACATGTAATTTAACTTGTATTGGCACATCCAAACTTTATCTCAGAGATTTGACTACTTCTAATGCTAAACCAAAACAATGGATATATGGTGACATGATGGAGTTTGGTAAGACAAACATGTTGGCTCCAATTTCCTATATAGTAAAATAAAATGAGTTTTGAATTTCCATTGTGAGTTGTTGAGCTGAATAAGTACCAAAAGAGGGAGGATTACAATATGCAAAAATTGGAAGGTCCCAGGTTCAAATGTTAGAAGAAGCCAAAGATTTCATTACAAGTATCACCTCCCAAAATTTAATCATAGAAACAAAAAGAAAGAATTTGTACAAATGCAAGATGGAGAAGTAGAAGAGTTGGACAAGGTTCCAATTAACTCAAAATTGTTAAATCTTTCAAAAAATTGGAATGCTTCTCGCCTTGGTTACATCAAAAATTGGCAATACAATACTAATTTAACTGCTCAAGATCCTAGAACTACATCTATTACACTATCACCACAGCAAAAAAGTACAAAATTCTTGTTGCCTGTTGCATTGTCCTTACTTGAAAATGAAGATATGACTCCATTAGTGGTCAACTAGGCTTATAAGATGACCAATGAATATTGAATTTTTTTTTATTGACATTTTTATAAGATCTAATAATTGGAACTGAACGCTAATGTTCCCACCTCATATATTTAAATGTGATGTAGTTGTGACCCGATTTGTAAACTTCTATACAATAAATGCAATTTTGGGCTTTGCATGCTTATCTATTTTCCACTTATCTATTGATCCCATAAGTTGTGTGACATCCATTCATTTAGCTCCACTGATACCACATCTCTAAAGTGATTATTATGCATGTTAATCTTCAAATTTAGGATTAGATATAGAATTACTAGTTTTTATGTTTGGCATTTCATTGTTTTGTTTGATATGTTAATGTTTGTTGTATTGTCATAACTTCACTAACAATATTAAATGCTTCAAAAGTATATGGAAACAAAAAGATACATAGATTCTTGTGGTCATCTTTGAATGTATTCTTGCATACTTCCAATTATGTGTCCATACTTTGCTAACAATATTAAATATTCAAAAAATATCTTGGTAATAAAAATTTACCGATGTCCTCAAGATGAAATGAGGAATTCATATTTTTCTATCTAGACAAGCATTTTCTAGAAAGATAGGATTCCTTAAAAAATACAGTTGTTCCAACAACATTCAATACTATCAAAATAGTTGAGAAGCTAGAGATGATGATACTAATGCTAAAAATCATCTACCTATAACTTGCATGTCACAGTTGATGTTCTTGATATAAATGGTCACAAAGACATTGTTAAGTTTCATGCAAGCAACAAAAAACTAGGCAAAGATGTCTTTCTTGATGTTATTGCCATGAGAACACCTGGTTTTAGTGGTGCTAATCTTGCAAACCTCTTGAATGAAGCAACAATTCTTGTTGGAAGATGAGGAAAACAATACATATCAAGTAAAGAAATATATGATGCAATAGACAAGATTGTGGCTAGTATGGAGGGCACATTAATGACTAATGGAAAGAGTAAGAGTTTGGTGGCTTACCATGAAGTTGGACATGCAATTTGTGTATAAGTACACAAAATTAAACATCTATTGGTAATTTATTGTATGCTTTTATGTATACCCTTCACATATGTATGGACCACAAGTTGGAAGTCTGATTTGCAATAATATATGATATCACTATGTGTTTCAGAGGCAACTAAATCTTGTTTTGGTAACTGTTACAAGGTCAACATGATGACCCTTGGAGATTTGACAACCCATGGATTATTAGAGTTCACCATTTAATTATATACAAAGAGAGATTATTTTGGTGAAGGGTGATTGTAAAAGATATGCATTGATAGAATCAAATATGATTCGAGTGTTGCTGACCAGTTGGAAACAACTAGTGGATTCTGTCCATAGAGAAATTACCAGCATGGGTATGCATGACCAATAATTGTTGTGTATTAGTGTCTATTTTGAATCTCATGCAACAAGTCATTCCTTTGGGATTTTAGGAACTTCTCATTGCATATTATCATTTTTTAGAGATTCATGGACTAGTGGTGCAACTCATAACTCTTGCATTGAGCTTCATGTTCTCTTGGGAAACTCTAAACTATGATCTAGTAATTCTTCTAATCATCTTCCCTATTTGTAAACCCAATACAAAATTTTTCCACTTCATGATGGAATTAAAATAGTGATATGACATCCCATCTTGGATTCCCTTTCTTATTGTGCCCTCTCTATGCAAGGTAGAATAGGGTGACTTTGGGTAATGTCCCTTCTCACTCAAAATTTTTATGCATATCCTTGATATTCAAATTGAGGATTCTTTCCATGGCAGGGAGAAGTCTTTGAAATATCATGCTCTCATATGAAACTTCTCTTATTGTACCCAAATCTAAACATTTTTTGCAACTAGATCACCTATAATTAGAAAGTTGAATTGGAGGAAGAGATTGTCATTTTACCCCATGTAATATGAGTTTATTTCATACTTGAGTCTAAATGAGTGGAAGATAAAGAAAATGTGTTATAACTAGTCCTTAAGTTTTCTACATGGACCTTCTTCACATGAAATCCTTGTACTCATCCTTCAACCCTAACAAAGATATCTTTACTTCTACTTTCCTTTGGATTCATTTATCCTATCTCCTTTTCAATTCTAGAAACTAATTTTTTTGTAAGCTATTGGTAGTGGTATAAGAAGATACTATTCTACCTTAAAGGATACAATCAAGTATGCAAGCTCTAATTATGCATGAATTTGTGTGCACATGGACCTCTCTAATCATTTCCCATTTGATATATTTTTTAAAGTGGGAAAGATAAATTGGTATCAATAAGTTGATTATGAAAGGAAATATTTTAAACGTAGATTGTGGTTTCTAGAAAAGCATTCCTCCTTGAAATGTCTACATGCAAAACAAACACAAAATGAAATCAATCTTCTTGAGACCCTCACACTTGTTGGATCAACAAAGAACCTTATAAATTTATTATTCCTCCTAATAATTTGGTAGACTCCATCTCTCTTGCTATCTATAATCACAAATGCAAATGGTAAAATCACTTTCTATTATTTCAATTTTGAGTTGCATACCTCTTATAGAGTTTTAGGTGTTTTGAGTGCCTCTTCAAACAATCCTTGAGAATCAATAGCTTCCTTGTACACGTGTAGCTTTAATGTCTCTTGCACCAAAATTTTATGTCCTAATTGCTATTCCACAAGAAAAAATCTACAGAAAGAAGAGATCAATCTCATTTGTTATTGAATACAAATCATAATCCCACAAAAAAAAAAGGCATATTTAAAGAGCACAATAAAATTATATTGCTTGAATCAAGGTAGTCATATTTGGACAGGCCAGAACTAGGGAATCAAAGATATATGCATTGCTGGAAGCCCACATACCTCCCACAAGATATGCTATTATTACTACAACTAAAAATACTCAATAACATTTCTAAAAACAACTTAAAGTTTAAGGGGGTGGATAATTACCCTTCAAATATAAATCTACATAGACATTAGAAATTATGAATTCAATGATAGGTATGCCTAGTTAACATTAAGAAATAGATTCCAATTAGATAGAAATTGGTCCCAAGTCAGGATTTTAAGTGTAGAGCAGTGTGCAAGTCTTACAAGAATCCCAAGTACAATTTACTACTTGGCAAATGTCTGATGCATATTATTTATTTGTACCATCTCCAAAATAAATGTTTTAAATGAATTTTTTGAGTCTTATTACTTTTGATTATCTTACTTATATATGGCTAGGAACAATCTAGATTTATAATGGTTACATGCCTTGGTTGTGCTTTTAGATTTTCTATGCATGTCTACTACATAAAGCTCCCATTTTATCTTTTATGTTTTTCTTGTAATAATTGAGATGCAATTATGTTTAAGTTATCCCTCATATTGTGTTTCTTTGGCCTAGACTGCACTGGATCCTTTTAGTCATCATTTTATTAGAGGTTTTCTTGGACATAAAAACCATAAGTTTAAATGCAACAGAGGGAGTGCATGCATGCAAATGCTTTGATGACTATCAAGGGAGTGGGTACTCTAAAGGCACCAATTGTATAGGTATATTGATCTTCACACTTTCTACTTTCCAATTTTAGTACCTTTGTAATCTCTAGGCATGTATTGATTATCTTTTCACATTTGAGCAACACATGATGAGTGGTAAATTTATGATACTTTAGATTATTAATTAAATGTCACTATACAAACTTAGTTCTATCTCCTATCATCATGGTCTTTTCTATTATTGCTGCCTTTTAGATTTTTCTCAATATTCCTATATTATTATAAGCATATATAGATCATACTTTCTAGTGGACTACATAAAAATATTTCCTCTCTCTTGATGATAACAAAAATGAATGTATAGACATGAATGAATGCAAGGAAGTTGACTTGAATGAATGTGTTGGAGCATCACAATGGGGTATGTGTCATAATCTGTCTAACACTTAGAATTGTTCATGTGTAGAAGATCATAGGGGAGATGACTTCCAAGATGAGACACGATGCCAATTGCCAAGTTCAAATAAATCCATAATATTTGCAATTATAGGTACCTATATTAGTTTTATAGTTCTATTGAGATCTATGATATGCATAAAAATTTCTAACCCAAAAATTAATATTAAGAATTTTTTTTCTCACTAGTTTGGTACATTTTGTTTCTTCATTTTTTGGAGTCTTATTTGTCACTTGTAGACTATTTTGGTGCATGAGGAGGCAGCGGTTGAGATACATTGGAGACACAAATTTTATAGAGAACATGGGTGTTGAGATGCAACAACATATTTCTGCGATGGGAAGAAGAAAAATCCTTGTAATTTTTTTTGAAGTAGAGCTAAAAATAGGCTCCAAAATTACTCAACAGAGTTAGGGAAAGGCCCTAGATTGGGAAGATTGGTATAGAAGCAATATAAAGTATGCATTGAGTGATTATAAACACAAGTATTTGTGCATTAGGTCAAATTGTATATGCAGAGTTAGGAAGGATGAGGAAAGTAGTGACATTAGAGAGGAAATTAAGAACAACCATATTATCATTACTATGATTTCCAAAAGCTTTGGAGAGAGCTATTGCTCGAATCAAGGTGGGCAAATTTGGATGGGCTAGAACCAGGTCATCAATGATATATGTGTTGCTAGAAGCCCACATACCTCCCATGATATATGCTATTATTATTGCAACCAAAAATACTCAATAACATTTCTAAAAAATACTTAAAGCTTAAGTGGATAGATAATTACCCTTCAAATCTAACTCTTCGACTGAGTATGAGTTGCCTAAAGGAACAAGTTCAAGCAAAAACTCCCACAATCCTCATTAAACCTCGTTAAACCTTGCTCCCACAAGAAATGATTATTCATCTCCCATAGTTGTAAGTCCCTAGCCCACCCATGAATGATAAATAATGCTTTCCACACACCAGATGCTTAGCTCCAATAGTGCACAAAAATAAAATAAATGGGTAACAAACATAGTTTTCTATTTTGTTATTTGAACCCAAGTTGGTCAAAATTTTGACCAACTAGGGCATAGAAACCAAAAAAAAGAAGGTATTCAACAACTCTCTTCATATGTTGGTCAAAAATTTAGGTTGAATTTTGACCTCTAATGTACTAGTGAGCTATCCCCCCCCTCTCTCTCTCTTCCTTTCTCCACCAATTCCATCAATTTCATTCCCTAATTTTTCTCTTTTTCTCTACCTCATGTCTCCTCCCCTCCATGTTGTCTCTTTCTACCTCATCTCTTTGTTAGATTGGGGTTGTTGTTGCACCAAAAGATCGATCTGTCAATGCCTGATACAACCACTCAACTTATAGTACACAAGAGGCAATTAAGCCCTTGTCGCAAATCCATAAGGGAGTGCTGAATTTTTTTCTAATCTCTCCCTCAGTGTTATGTGAGGGTCTAAAGATTCGAACCTATGACCAAGCTTTGATACCACTTGTTAGAGTAGGGTTGTTTTTGCACCAAAAGACTGATCTGTCAATGCTTGATACAACCATTCAACTAATAGTACATAGGAGGCGATTAAGTCCTTGTCACAAATACTGAGGGGAGAGCTGAACAAATTTCTAACACTCTTCCCCCTCTATTTACTTTCTCCTATTTCCTACCATCACTTACCATCTCCTCCCCCTAATTATCATCTCTCACTCACTCTCTAGTATCTCTCTCCCTAATCACCCTCTTTACCTCCCTCCCCTCTCTCCTCTCACAATCTCATCCCACTATTTATCCTATATATCTACCTCATACCTCTCACCCTCTCTCTCTCTCTCTTGATATACATACATACATACATACATACATACATACATATATATATATATATATATATGCATATGTATATATATGCCAACCTTGTATATATGTCAACCTCATGTCCTCTACACTATACTTACTTCCCTCCTCGCCCCACTTCTCATAATTTCTCCATCTATTTTGGACCTCTCTCCCTCTCTAAGATCTTAGTTATCCCCCCTTCCTCTACATAGGATAGACCTAGGGCTTGTAGGGTGGTACCACAACATGAGAGGAGACATACAACACAAAAAACCATGCCTCTTGTTGTGCTCCCATCAATTGTAAAGGACTTTATTGATTTACAGACTCTTCATTTGGCTGCATCATTGACATATGTTATAACATGGCTCATAGTTAGGTGGTTTTCCTTAACCTATGGCACTTGACCATTACTAAATGCACCTTTAGGGTCATCACAACATGTGAAAACTCCATCATCATCACCTATGGTACTAGGGTCATCACAACATGCGATAGCTCCATCATCATCACCTATGGCACCTCAATCATCATAGCCTACAACAGCTCCATCAACATCACCTACACCACTAGTGTCATCTTTTCTTGTGCAACCTATACCACTAGTGTTATGTATGCTTGTGTCACTTGCACCACCAGTGTCATCCTCACTTGTGCTACCTACATCATCATCACGTGCATCATTATAGTCTTCAAAGCCCAATCAACATTTTTGTTTTAGGTGTCAACACATGTGTGATGGGATAGATATGGAGGTGTCTCAGGATGGAGTGTCATCTCATTCATGTGTACATTGTGGGAATACTACTTATTCATACGGAGGTGCGGATTTCACACTCATAGATGATTTGATGGCAATGATCTTCGATGGATTTTTTTGTTTGAGATTTGACACATTATTTAATCACCTAAATAATGTAAAAGTAAAAAAAAGAAATATTTTATAGATCACTCTAGATTGATATGTGAACAATTGATACAAGAGCATCTAATGGTGTAAGGGAAATCTTGTATCACCCAAAAATATGTTCAGTGTTAGTTTCTATTTAAATTTTTTTCATTTCTAGATACCCATTCGGGTCAAATAAAGATTCCAACTCTCATAGTTCCACTATTGGTTTTTTGGGTTAGAATTTTTGAGCACCTTGGGATATGTGCCAATGTAGAAAGTAGGTTATTTTGTAATTGATCTATAATTATAATGAGTTAAAGGGTTTAAGTTGGAGGGATGATTATACTTGTAATTTAAAGCACTCTAGAAAAAGAATCAGGTCAAAAGGCTTTATGTTTTGAAAGTTATTGCAATTTTAAGTTGCCTAGAGACCTCCTAAGAGCACTTCAAAGTCAGATTTGAGGCACTAAATGGCCTTGTACAGGCCCAAAAGATGGGGGACAAGAAAAATTGGTGTATAGGGCTATAAAACACTTGGGGAGCTTTCCATAAACGTAAACGGTTTGTCAATTGGAGTCTCAGATCAAAAGTTAAGCCTCTTGGAAGTTGGACTACCATTTCTAGATTCTTCTAATTTTACACTGACTTTTGACATGTTTTCTAGAACCTTCTATTTTGGCGATGGATGGAAAATGGCATATTCAATTTTTTTTTCCTAACCCTAAACCTAATTTGGTTTACTTAAGGACATTTCTAGCATTGTAAAGGCAGTTTTTGGTGGAGTTTGGGAGAAGGTATTGTGAGAAGGTTTTTCTCCAAAATCTGATAACATTGTAAGCCCATAGGGCATGTTGTGGAGTCTATTTTTGTTGTACTAAATGTAATAGCATATCATTTCTGATAATAATATTCCCCCTTTCTTGTTGTGTTCATTTTTGTCATGGATTCTACCCTCATCAAGTGGTATCACAATAGGTTTTCTTGAGTGTGTAGATAGAGCATCGATTGTGAGGCAGTTTACACCAAGACTGTGTGGTTGTGGGATTTGATACAAGAAGATGCCTCCATGAAGGGAGCATGGTGGAAGGGCCAGAGTTTTTACTCTTGAGGTTAGAGCCTTCTAGAGACAAGTCTAAGCATTACGAGAGGAGATCTATAGAGGGATGAATGTTGCCGTAGGCGACAAAAGTGAGGAAGAAAATGAAGAAGGAAATATTGGGGAGGAAGGGGAAAGAGATCAAGAAGTCCTAAACTAGGAAAAGGAGAGGCTTTTTAGGGCCATTTCCAAGCTTAGAAAAAGACCTAAAATTGATGTCAGCATAGTTTTGGGAAATCTAAACTCGGATGAGTTGATTGACTAGATCAATGAGTTGGAGGAATATTTTGAGTATGAGGATAGGGGGACCCAAATAGGGTTAAGTTTGCAAAGGCCAAAATGAAATACCATGTCAAAATTTGGTGGCAAGAGATTCATTCGAAAAGAAATAGAAGAGGAAAGGATAAAATCACAAGATGGGATCACATGGTGGACAAACTAAAGAAGCAATTCATTCTTGTTGATTATGAGCTTGACTTGTTCAAGAAGATGCAAGGGTTAAAGCAAGTAGGAAAATCTATCCAGGAATACACAAAGGAGATTTACTGAGTCCTTATTAGGGTGGGGTATGCAGAAGAAAACAAGGAGAAGGTTTCTTGTTACCTTAGTGAGTTAAGACCTAACATTTAGGAGTTAAGTCTGGTTAGAATGACTAGCATTGAAGAGGCATACTAGTTTGCCTTGTAGGTTGAGGAGAAGCTAAACAAAAATTTTGATGGAAGGCAAAGAGGGCGCAGTCAAGGAGGAAGGGGTAGTGACAAGTCATTTGGAGGCTGAAATGAGAGCCAGAAGAAAAATGAAGATGGGGGTACTAGCAAAAACTAGAGGAACGAGGGTTTTAACCACTCCGATGATAGAAAATTTGGAGATCAGAGAGGAAGAGGTAGATGATGTGGAAAAGGCTCAGGAAGAGGAGGCTTCTATGGTACTTTTTTTCATTGCAATGAAGAAGGTCATCATGCCTTTGAATGCCCTCGACACCAAGGAAGGACAGATAGGAGAGTTGATGGTCAAGTAAGGGTTTCTCATGTGGATGATGATGCACAGTCATCACATTCAGAGGATGCAGAAATAGGAGAGGTTCTAGTTAATGAGAGGGTCTTACTAAGAAGTGAGACTAAACCTAGACAAAGGAGGAGTTTGTTTTGTACTAGGTACAAGTGCAAGGGTAAATATTGTGATGTGATTGTTGATGGTGGAAGCACTGACAACTTGGTGTCAGAGGAGATGGTCTCAAAGCTAAAGCTCAAAAGGGAGAAACACCCCCAATCCTATTAGATTGCTTGGGTGTAGGATCATCATAAGGTTCTAGTTAGTGATCAATGTTTTGTAAAGTTCAAGATTGGGAGTTACCATGACGAAGCTCTTTGTGACATCATCCTGATGGATGTCTACCATTTATTGTTGGGAAGGCCATGGAAGTTTGATAGGCATGCTACACATAATGGTCATGCAAATGCATACTCTCTGACAAAGGATGGAGTTTTCCACAAATTGAAGCCCTTGATAAAGGAGGGTGAAAAGGTATGCAATAGTGCTAGGGTATGTCTTGTTGATGGAAGAAATTTTTTGGATGGCATGAAACATCAACATATGTGTTATGCTTTAAATATAAGGAAGGTAGTAGTGAAGTTCCACTTGAAGTTTTAGGTCTATTAAGTGAGTATGGAGATGTCATCTTTGATAATGTTTCAGAAGGGTTTCTGCTAGTAAGACAAATCAATCATCAAATAGATTTATTCCTTGGAGCTAGTTTTCCAAAAAGATTGCTCATAGGATGAATCCTACTAAGACTGAGGAGCTAAATAGACAAGTTTAGGAGCTGTTGAGGAAATGTTTGATTTGAGAGAGCTTGAGTCCATGTGTAGTACCTATAGTTCTAGCACTAAAGAAGGATGGAAAGTGGAGAATGTGTACAGACTCTCAAGTTATAAATAGAATAACTATCAAGTATCAGTTTCCTTTGCCAAGAATGGATGATCTTATGAACTATTTGAGTGGAGCTCAGTACTTCACAAAGATAGATCTCAAGAGTGGTTATTACCAAATATGGACACAAGAGGGAGATAAGTGGAAGACTACATTCAAGACCAAAGAGGGTCTATATGAGTGGTTAGTCATGCCCTTTGGACTAACCAATGTGCCAAGCACCTTCATGCAGCTTATGAATGAGGTACTAAAGAAATTTTTTGGGAAAATTTGTTATTGTCTATCTAGATGATATTTTGATTTTCAGTAAGTCTTTGGATGAACATTTATTGCACATTCTTAGTGTCCTTGGAAGGTTTAGGGAAGATAAATTGTTGATTAATTTGAAGAAGTGTAGCTTTATCAAAAGGGAGTTAGTCTATTTGGGATTTTTTGTATTGGCTGAGGGCCTCAAAATGGACCCAGAGAAGGTGAAGGTCATCTTGGAATGGCCTACTCCAAGGTCTGCCACTAAGGTGAGGTCATTCCATGGTTTGGCTACTTTTTATAGAAAATTCATAAGGAATTTCAATAGTATATGTGCACCCCTAACTAAAACAATGAGGGGAGATAGAAAAGAGTTCAAGTGGATTATAGGAGCTACCATGAGTTTTGAATTGTTGAAGAAGAAGGTGATGAAGAAACCTATGTTGGCATTTCTAGATTTTAACAAAGTGTTCCAGGTGGATTGTGATGCTAGTGGCAGTGCTATTGGGGCTGTATTGAGCCAAGAAGGTAAACCTATTGCATATTTTAGTGAAAAATTGAATGATGCAAAGAAGAAGTATTCTATTTATGATCAGGAGTTTTATGCAATAGTTCAGGCCTTAAAGAAATGGAGGCATTATTTGTTGCCAAACAAATTTGTTTTGCATACTAATCACTAGGCACTATAGTACCT
Source organism: Cupressus sempervirens (assembly GCA_028749045.1). Lineage (NCBI taxonomy): Eukaryota > Viridiplantae > Streptophyta > Pinopsida > Cupressales > Cupressaceae > Cupressus > Cupressus sempervirens. The sequence goes on along the minus strand of CM053785.1, from coordinate 178,743,971 downwards.
AAATAGCCAAGGTAAATTGAATCAGAGACATTTAAAATGGTTAGAGTTCATGAAAAGCTATACATTTGTATTGAAACATAGAACTGAAAGGTCTAATAGGGTTGCAAATGCATTAAGTAGGAGAAAGTTGTTGCTGACAGTAATGTAGGTTAAAGTGGTTGGGTTTGATGAACTCAAGAATCTGTACCCTGAGGATCTTGACTTTGCAGAGGCTTGGAAGGGTTGTAAAGAACCTGTTACTCTAGACAAGACCAGGTGGCTAAATTACATGATTCAGGATGGTATGTTGTTCAAGGGAAGTTAATTGTGTATTCCAAGGAGCTCCACGAGGGAGAACTTGATCAAGGAGAAGCACAGTGGAGGGATGACAAGACACTTTGGTCGAGATAAGACCATTGCTATCATTAGAGAAAATTATTTTTGGCCTCAATTGTCATAGGATGTGAAGAAGTTTGTAGAGAATTGTCAAGTATGTCAAATAGCCAAAGGATTTAGTCAAAATACTAGACTCTATCAACCATTTCTTGTTCCATCAAAGCCTTGGGAGGACATAAGTATGGATTTTGTTCTTGGATTTCCAAGGACACAAATGGGTAATGACCTAGTATTTGTGGTGGTTGATAGGTTCTCCAAGGTGGCACATGTCATTCCATGCCACAAGACTCATGATGCAGTGCATATTGCAATTTTTTTTTTCAAAGATGTGGTGAGACTACATGGTCTCCCAAAAAGTATTGTTTCTGACAGAGATACTAAATTTGTTGGGCATTTCTGGAGGACGTTGTGGAAGAAGTTGAAGATAGAATTGAAGTTTAGTTCTGCACGTCATCTGTGGATAGATGGAAAAATAGAAGTAGTGAATAGAAGTCTGGGCAATTTGCTAAGGTGTTTAGTAGGAGAAAGACCCAAGGGATGGGATTTGATTCTACCAGAAGTAGAATTTGCTTACAATAATTATGTAAATAGAAATATTGGTAGATCACCATTTTAAATTGTGTTTGGGAGAGTCCAAGGATTGCACCAGAGTTGAGGAAGATGGAGCAAGGGGAGAGGACAAGTGCTAAGGTAGAAGACTTTGTTGAACATGTCTAGAACCTACAAGAGGAGGTGCAAGCACATATTACCAAGATGAACCTACAATATAAGGCTAGGGCAGATCAAAAGAGGAGACATAAGGAGTTCCAAGTTGGAGATCGGGTTATGGTATATTTCAGGAAGGAAAGATTTCCAATGGGTACCTACAACAAGCTCAAGATGAAGAATTTCGCCCCTACAAAATTTTGAAGAAACATGATTTAGGGAATGCATATGAGGTTGAGTTACTAGATGGAATTCACATTTCTCCTATTTTCAAAATTGTAGACTTAACAAAATATCATGATGATGGTGTAGATGAGGAGTTGATGTTGGAGCCATGTCCAATTTCTACTTCTGTGGAGGAAGATATTGAAGAAATTTTGGATAGTCGTGTGGGCCAGAGTACCAAAAATAGGCTATATAAAGAATACCTGGTGAAATGGAAAGGATGACCAATAGAAGACTCAACTTGGATATCTGCAATGGAAGTTGCCCATTTGGGTTTTCCTCTACCAGCTATAAAGTGACAAGGTGACTTTTTAATCTACCCTAGGTGTCTGATGTAGGAGCATCTTGTGGTGTAAGGGCAATCTTGTATCACCCAAAAATATTCTAATTGTTATTTTTTTCTTAAAGTGTTTTCATTTTTGGATACTCATTTGGATCAAATAAAGATTCCAACTCTCATAGTTCCACTATTGGTTTTTTGGGTTAGAATTTTTGAGCACCTTGGGATATGTGCCAATGTAGAAAATAGGTTATTCTATAATTGAGCCATAATTATAATGAGTTAGATGGTTTAAGTTGGAGGGATGATTATACTTAAAATTTAAAGCACTCCAAAAAAAGAATCAGGTTAAAAGGCTTTATGGTTTGAAAGTTATTGTAGTTTTAAGTTGCTTGGAGACCTCCTTAGAGCACTTCAAAGTTAGATTTGTGGCACTAAACAACCTCACACGGGCCCAAAAAATGGGGGACAAGCAAAGCTGGTTCATAGGGCTATAGAGTGCTTGGAGAGATTTCTAGAAATGTAAATAGTTCATCAATCAGAGTCCTAGATCAAAATTTATGCCTCTTGAAAGTTGGACTACCATTTTTGGATTCTTCTAATTTTACATCGACTTTTGATTTATTTTCTAGAATCTTCTATTTTGGCGGTGGATGCCAAATGGCATATTTTAAAATTTATTCTTAACCCTAAACCTAATTTGGTTTACTTAAGGATATTTATGGCATTGTAAAGGTAGTTTTTGGTGGAGTTTGGAAGAAGGTACTGTGAGAAGGATTTTCTCCAGAATCTGATAACATTGTAAGCCCATAGGGCATGGCATGGAGTCTATTTTTTTTGTACTGAATGTAATAACATATTATTTCTGATAATAATATTCCCCCTTTCTTGTTGTGTTCATTTTTGTCTTGGATTGTGCCCTCATCAACAATATACAATTTAGGGTACAACAAGTAATATGAGAACACCATAGAGTACTCATTTTGCTAGAGGTGCAAGGCTAGGAGCAAGAACACTTGAAGTAAAGTTTTTAAAATATTCTTAAAAGTACAATAATACATTGGCTTTAAAATATTTTTCCTTAATTTGCATGACACTAACAACTTTCTTATAGATCCTCTTCCATCTCCTACCATCATTGAAACCCTCCCATTCATCAAATAAATCCAATTCCCATCTACATCTCTTACTCCTAGCATTACCCAAACCCTTCTAATGAGCCCCATGAGTTTTGACATGATATTATATAATCACCTAAATATTGTAAAAGTAAATATTTTATTTTATTTTATAGAGCACTTTAGATTGATACATTCAAACAATATGCAATGCAGGGTGCAACAAGCAGTACGAGAACACCACATAGTACTCATTCTACTAGAGGTGCAAGGCTAGGAGTAAGAACACCAAAGGTAAAGTTTTTTAAATATTCTTAAAAGTAAGATAAGAAATTGGCTTTCAAATATTGTTTCTTAATTAGTATTATTAAAAGTACAATAATACCTTTCCATCTCCTACCATCATTGAAACCCTCCCAAATTCATCAAATCCATCCAATTCCTGTCCACATATCTTGCTCCTAGCACACCCAAACTCCACCTAATGAACCTCATGAGTTCATACTCCATATACCCATCCACATCGAAGAACCTCCATATCACATAGGGTGTCTTGTAGGAGTGTGGAGATCATGAATCTCCACTTTTATTTCTTGACAAGGTGCCAAAAGTTCATTCACATCTCTCTTTTCCTTCTCAGTCTCTTTGTTTTAAATTTAGGCCTTGTAGTCTTTTTGAGCCCCAATTTTTCCTATCTTTTAACTATCCTTCCAATATCGTACTTCAATTCCTTCTTGTCTCTTCTTTTCCTCCTATGATCTTCTTGTTGTTATTGTGCCTTCTTTCTATTTACAACATTATCTCATATTTATAACAATACTCTTTACTATTTTATAAGGTTTGTTGGGGACTAAAATTTCTCAAGTTGATGATGCTATGCTTTCTACAATTAACTTTGGCTTTGAGATTTATGGGGTATCATAGCTTGCACACCTATCAAGTTTATGATTTGAGTTAAACTCATGATGTGTCTTATTGATTCCTCTCATGTTATATTTATTTCTTCTTTAGGGTACTCCACATAGTTTGAGGTCTAGAGGGAAGAGAAGGAAATCAACAAGAACACTAAAACAAAAAAATGTATTAAATACAAGTTAACTTTATATTTTTAAATTTATTATGAATGAATGCATAAACATGTACTCAATATTGATGAATATGTGTTGACTTGTTTATTGTATATATGTAGAAATAATTTAGTTTTGTAGAGTTGAATGCATCTAAGAATGCCGATGTTGAGGCAATGGAAGATGTAAAATTTCATATTTTCCTTCTCATAAATTTTAGGTTATAGTATGCATTTCTTCTATATACACATTAAAAAGTTGTATTCAAATGAGTACATGTTTTTTTCTTTCTTTCTTTCTTTCAGTTTTATAGTAATTATCAACAATTTTTTGTATTAACATGTGTTATTTATATTTTACCTGTTACAACACTCTTTGAGACTTTGTGAAAATCCCTTCCCATTTCATTTTTTAGGAGACTTGAGTGTCAAAGATGGGGTCAAACACAACAAAGGCCACAGGTATATATGTAGAGTCTTAGTTGAAGCCCTCTTGTGATCTCAATTTGGATTGCTTGTATGTGTGATAGAAATCCCTAATGCCTACTCTACAATTCTAACATGTTATCACTTACCATATAGGTTGTGCCTCATTCCAACATTGATTCATTAGTGGTTATGCCTCCTATTAGCATGGAAGATTGAGCGTAGGCTGCAGTATATTTTTTTATTTTTTTACTCTATTTGGAATCCCTAATGCCACTCTATAATGATAACATTTTATCACTTACCATATAGGTTGTGCCTCATACCAACATTGATTTATTAGTGGTTGTACCTCTTGCTAGCACGAGAGATCTAGGTTAGGCTGCAGTACATTGTTTTACTCTATTTGGAATTCCTAATGCCACCTATAATGCTAACATTTTATCATATACCATATAGGTTGTGCCTCATACTAGTATTGATTCATCAACATTTATGCCTCCCATGAGCATTGATTCATCAATAGTTGTGTCTCCCATCATCACTCTACCTTATCATTTTGTTAGGAGTCCCACCCATTGACAAAGGAGCCCATTACCATTATCATTCAGTCCAACTGTGGGACAAAGGGATGAGGTAATAAAGAACTCAACTATACACAATTTAGAACCCAATATCTAGTTATATTCATATTATTTATAGATAAGGTATTTGATAGGGTATTTTAATTTTTCTTTTGTAGACACTTGATGAGCCACAAATTGTATCAAAGAGGCTCAATTTTGATGATCCTACACAATCATAGATATTGATGGCGATATACATATGTAGTTGTGGTAATCACATGACATTGACTTATGTTTGACTTTTGTATTGTATATATTCAAGATTTGTATTGTGCATATTCAACATTTCTATTGTACACATTTGACATTTGTTGGGTATTCAACTTTTGTATTGTATATATTCAAGATTTGTATTGTACACATTTGACATTTCTATTGTGCACATTTGGCATTTGTCAAGTATTCAAATTTTGTATTGTACCAATGAGACATAACATTTTTTTGTAACTATATGATTGATATTACATAATATATTGTTCATTTTGATATAGATTAAACTTGGATTTCCATCCAACTTGTTCAATGTGTGCATACAAACTTGTATTTCAGTTTACTTTCTTGCAATTAATCAAACACATGAATGTTCATTATTTAATACAAAAAATGTAACATGTTTATCAAATTCATTATAAAAAATAATCATATGTCACTTATTTTAATGTAGCAAGACATGAAAAGTAAAAATATGTCATGATTTTTGTATTTGTGTCAAAGATCATAGCCTAATAGTGCTTACAGACCCTTAGGGACACTTCTATTTAGTGTAGTCAATACCATTAGATGAATGTTGTGATTGAAATGAGGTTGGTCCTAGGCTTAACCTGACCAACTAGAGTTAATGGAATAGACAATTTAGTCCTAGCACCAATGCTTTGAAATATACACAAACTTGTTCATGTTAACTGAGCAACATTATAACTTTTGGCAATAGGCAAGATACAAATACCAAATCGAAAAAAAGGTTGAATCTCTAAAAAGTTAAAAAGGTTGTTTTAGGCCTAGATAACATGATGTTGTATCACCTGATAGTTCATCAATACCTTGTATGAATTCAGAGAAATGCACGATCAAATATCATAGCCTGATGGTGCTTAGAGACCCTTAGGGACACTTCCATTCAGTGTGGTCAATACTGTCAGAGGGATAATGAGGCTGAAATGAGGTTGGTCCTAGCCTAAACTCAACCAACTAGAGCTAATGGAGAAGATGATTCGATCTTAGGACCAATGTTTTGAAATATACACAACCTTTCTCATTTTAACTGAGTAACATTGTAACTTTTTGTAATAGGTGAGATACATATGCCAAATCCTTAAAAGGTTGAATCTATAAATAATGAGACTAGTTTTTTTAGGCCTAGATAATGTGATCCTATAGCACCTGACAGTTCATCAATACCTCACATGAGCTTATAGAAATGCTTAATGAAAGATTGCAATCCAATGGTGCTTAGGGACCCTTAGGGATGCTTCCATTCAGTGTGGTTGATACCACTAGAGGGACATTGTGGCTGAAATGAGGTTGGTCGTTGCCTAAATCAAACCAACCCAAGATAAAGCAGTAGCCATGGATTGCTAAGAAAAGCCAAAATTGCTCATTACATCCTAAGTTGGAAAGAAGTTGCTCAATAGATTAAAAGTTATTAGGGATGGGAAAATAAGGTATCAAGATACTTAATAGGTCCTATGAATCTTAACTAGGGTCCTATGATGTTCTTAGATGAACCCATTTGACCAAAAGATGTCAAGAGCAAAAATTACTCAAAAGTTGCAAAATTGCTCAAAAAGTTGCTTGATCAACTTTTGCAATTTTTGCAAAAAGTTGCAAATGGAGGTTTGGGAAGTTGTAACTACCCATGCTTAGGTATATGATCATGGTGAACATATTTTGGAATGTTAGAAGGTTTCCAGTCAAATTCCACATTTGTGTACCTATTGGACAAACTGTTGCAATATTTATGATTATTTTTGCAGTGCTTTAATGCCCTATTACAATTGTGTACAAATTGGGATAGATGATCTGACTTTAGATATTGATAGGGTAGTTTTTTCATATTTCTTTTTCATATTCAAACTTGGTTTGAATTTATTAGATTAGGGAGTTGAGGAATTTTCTTGGTGATTGGTCTCTGATTCCCATTCATAGGGTTGTTGTCATAATAATGGCTCTAACCTGATCATCCATAGTGGAAAGTGTGGGAAACATTGTGGGATGATAGGTTAGGGGCTATAAGCAATGTTTTTTATTTAATTTTCATTTTTTTGTCTAGTTTCCAAGCTATGGAATGATGCCCTAGGCTGAATGCTGGGAGTAGGTGAGCCATGAGAGTTTGAAGATGTTGCAGAGCATGCCCATGATTAGTTTGGGTCAATAAAATGGAATTCCTAGAAGCCCTAGGATGTTACCTTACATGCAAAAATGGTTAGAAAGATTTATTTGAGGATTGAAAGGATCTAGAAGCTTTTTGGTGAAAATTGCTCTAGAGGCCTAAAAGATAGGCTAGAAACTAAGGCTTGAGGATGAATAGGGTTGTGGGTGTTGTGAAGCTTTGTAAATTAGGAATTTTGAAGTTCTAGGAGATAGATTTAAGATTCTTAAGGTCTTCCATGAGGTTTTTTGGAAGGATTTGGAGAAATGGAATAAAATAATGTTACTAGACCTAAAGCAAATAGGCCTAATTCACCCTATTTGAAGATAGCGAGTTTTGAATGGTTATAGTTGTGACTAGAGGTGTTAGGAAAGGTCAAGAAGGACATAGATGGTGTATAAAACATTAGTAGGAACCAAGGAAGTGTTGGAAATACAATAGAAAAAGTAAACTCTAAGAGGGGGTGGGAGGGTGGGGGGATGAATCAGTCCTTCAAAACTTTGACCATAAAATCATTCACCACACATCCATCTCATAATTTGCATGTTAATTGAAATAGCTAGCTAAACATATTCATCCATAGCATGAAAGAAAATAAAATTCAGCACATATCTGACACAAGATATTTGGTTACCTAGAAACCCTCCAATGAGAAGGTAAAATTGGGGTGGGGATGACACCCACAAATCTTCACTATTGTAGTAATAAAGTGTATCCAATGAAGGCTAAAATGTTTGATCATAAACTATGATCTACCTTGTAAAAGGTCTTCCCTATTAAAGGCTTACAATATTGTTAGATCTTACCCTATTAAAGGATTTCGACACCCTGTTAGAAGTGTGCCTGATTAAAGGACTTAAAACTTATAACGAAGTAAGCACCCTGTTAAAGGATTTAGAACAACCTATTAGGACTACTCTGTTAAGAGATTTAACTGATTCACATGCTAGGATTTTTCAAAAATGATCATGTTGTTAGCACTCTACTACTAGATGATAGATCAGCTCTTTACTAATGTGTACTTGATCCTCTCTAATCAAATGTATCACTTATGTCCTCTAACTGATTCTACAATGTATTATAATTTACAACTCCTAAGCCACCATGAATGCTCTATTTGTACATACAAACTTCTCTATTCTCAAATTCTACACTTATATTCTTTTAGGGTTTTTCCTCCTTATGAAGACTTAGGTGACTTAGGGTTAGGTGTGAATCAATAATTGTGATTCACGCATTTTTTCTCTTAAAACATCCTTTCAACTAATTGGTTGCATGTATTGCATAGGGATTCTTAATATAGATTCATCCTTATCATCTAGAATCACAAAAAATGCTTGAGTCAGCTAAAAATGATTTACATAAAAGTTTATGCCATTACAAACAACTATGTCCAAAAATGTTTACTCGGCACTTGAAGTGTCTGATTCTCAACATCTACTGTATCTTCAATAATGTAACTCAACCTCTTAATGACTTGACTTCCATTGATCACTTGGCATCTGAATGACTCGACACATGCTATCTGTTTGACACTTGAGTGACTCAACACTTACTAGTTACTTGACTTATATTGTATATTTTACAACTTACACTTAGTATACATTACTTGTTCAACATGAACTAAGAAAATGACTTGAGTGTATTGCCACTCATATGTCAAAACCAATATGAGATTAACAATCTCCCCTATGGACATGAGTGGCAACGACACTTGGTCATGCATGAATAATCTTAGCCCTTGAGCATAACTTAGATAATCTCCATTTCATTACTTGAACTACATAAAAATTTTCAAAACTTCAAAATTTTGCAAAACTTGTGACTTATCAGTCATACCTCAAAATTCTATAATTCCCCTTGAGTTGATTTTTCTATTCTAATTCTAAAACTGAATACTCCTACTGAGTAGATCTAATTTTCTAACTCTATTCTATAGTCTCCCTCTATATTTAGTCTCCCCCAAAACTTATGCTCTCCTTGAGTTCATTCTCTCCCCCTTTTGACACTTGTGTCATGGGTGGTACATGATTTTGTGTTTATCCAAGAATGGTTAGAGACCTCCATTATAATTTTTAGTGTTGCATCCTAGTTGTCACACACTACCTCCAGAGATTTTAACTCAATGTCTAAATCAATAGCAAGGGTGACTAGGCCTTCATGAGTAGAAATATGGGGATATTTCTTCATCAATGTCTCTTCATAGGCTAGTTCCTTTTATAAAACCTCCACGTGAGGGGTTAACATGGACTAGATGTTGATCAGTGTAACCAAATATTGACATCTTGAGCTTGTAAATATGCTAACTGACCTTCTGCTAATAGAAAATTTCTAAAATAAGACTAACCTTGACTATGATATTTTTGTATAATGTTACTCATTTTTTTTAAACCTCTGTCTAGATGGTCAATGTGTCTATGCACTTCTTCTCTAAATAGGGGAACATCACACAACTTGGTGTAAAGAGAGAAAATATTCTCCAACATCTTATTTACAGCCTTCATTTTGGTTGCTAAGTCAAACCTAGTGTAGTGCAATAGCACTTGATATCTATTCATTCACCTTTGTTTGAAATTTCTTCTTAGACCATTCTAGTAATTTGACATTAGTATCTAGGTCTTCATCATTGATCTTCTCCACAATATTTGCCAACTTCTCAATGATTGGCTTGGCCTCATTAAGTATAGGTAGGTTGAATGCATCAAGAAATATGTCCTTGCTCTCATGAAGTGCTTGTTTCTACATATGCCCCCTTCTGAGTAGTTCTTAGTATTTCTTCCTTGCCAGAGCATCTTGCAATATGCTCATTTGATCGATTGTGATTGATGTAAGATCAAAATTTCATAATTCAATCACCTCATCTAAGTTGATATCACCATATGATGTCACCTCATCAACCTTAGATGTGCTAGGACTAGGCCTTGATGATTGCAATGATGTGGCTTCTGTACTTGGCCTATGAAGTGCTTGACTAGGAGTAGGAGTGGTAGTATTTGGTAAGGTAACTAGTGTTTGAATTTCTATCAGTTCCTCTAGTTTCATAGTCAAGACTAAATCTTTAGTCCTATCCTTTTCATTTTCTATAGTTTATGTTCCACCTTGTGCTTGTGGTGTAGGTGAAGGACTAGCTTCCTGACCTGTTTGGATTGGTGTCCCTTCTTTCTCAATAATTGTAATTATTGGTACTAAGACATTTGATACCCTTGTGCTAATATGTGAGGACATTGTGTCCTTCCTTTGGTATACTAAAATAGACATTTTAGGTTTCACCTCTATAGATTGAAGGGGTGGGGGGGAGGTGGTGGGTGGGGCAGTGGATAATGCTTATGTTATCTCCTCTACATATGACAATTCAGCCTTCTCAATCTCATCCACACTCACAAAAATAGGCTAACTGCATAGTTGTGCTTTGGTGGTAGAATCAATAAATATCTTTTGCATATCCTCCTATGTTAGGGGATTGATGTTCTAAACATTATTGTTAGAGACATCCTTAATCTTTACTATATCTACTTGTGGATGAGCACTCAACATATGTACTTCTTGTACATTTTGTTCTTATTGTTTCTCCTCCTCAACTTTTGCCTCTATAATGCCTTCCCCATGTACTTCCTTTATAGATTCATCAGTTGTTACTTCAAATACATCTTGTTTTTCTTTGTCAACACCTACTTCTATAGTCCCTGTTCAATAGCCTTTTATGTTGTCAACCCATAGATCACCTTCCATATTTGTGTGCTCCACTAAACAAAAACTTCAATTTTGTTCTATAAAATATTAAAAGCTTGGTATTTTGGAGAAAATCTCCCCTTATACTTGTTAATAGATTTTGTCATTTGATATTTTTCCAAGTCTGGCATCACTCTTGCAAGTGTATGCTCAAAATTTTAAGATATGACAAAAAAAAAAGTAGTAGTCCTTTGAAACTAGTTTCTGTTGGAATTTTCAAGTGGGAAGATTTAATTCTGAGAGGGGGGGAGTGAATTAGAAGTAACAAACTTTACCCTCTAAAACTTTTAACTAAGATTAATCACATGAATCTAACATCTCTAACAAACATGAAAGTAAAGACATTCATGAAAATAGATAACACAAGATTTTGGTCACCCAAAATCCCTCCAAAATGAGACGTTAAAATTGGGGTGGGGATGACATCCACAAATTATTACTATAGCAATATGTAACTTGTTAAGGTTACAAAGTTTGACCATCACCAATGGTCTGCCCTGTGAAAGGCTTGCCCTATCAAAGGCTTTACACCTTGTTAAAAGTGACATGGTTAGAGGATTTACTAACATTCACTTGGAATGTTATCCTGTTAAAGGATTTACAACCCTGTTAAGGATCTACAATATGGCTGCTAAACCAACCTATCATCATAGGATTTTCATTCTCCTAATACAATGGTTAGAAAGTATAGTAGAATGTCTTGACTTGATAGCTTACAATCTTCAATTATAGATTCCAGATCCTTGTTCTGCTCAATTTGATATGATCCTTCTTGATTCAATATAACTCTATTCATAGCGCTGATACTCTATTATGATCAATTTGATTTTGTAGTGGTGCTCTTCCTCTAAGTCCTTATACCCTTTTTTCTTCCTTCAAAACTTTGCTACCATTCTTTCATGCATCCCCACACAACTTCTTACTCTCTTCCTCTCAACTAATTATGGGGTTTCAACCTCCTTATAAAGGTTTCAAGACTCAAGGTTAGGTATGAATCCATGATCAAGATTCATCCATCTTTTTCTCACTCAATTCTTTCCATATTTCCTGATTGGTTGCATTTTCTCTCCATTTTTCTAATTGGTTGCATGCTGATTACATATGAAATGTAATAGATTCAATCTTATCTTTTAGATCCTTTGAGATTCATCTTGAGTTGGCTCAAAAGTGGTTTACATCTAAGTTTTTGAAGGCTCAAAATCATATGCTGATTTTGTGTTACTTGACACTTACTGATTACTAATGCTTGACACATACAGGATTTTTGTCTTGCTTGGCTCTTATAGTAACTTTGTCTTGCTCGACACCTATACTAGCTTGGCATCTATTATCACTTGACATCACTTGTTACTCGGCACTTGAAAATTGCTCAACACCTGAATAACTTCTAACTTGGCACATACTGTAGCTCAACATCTATATTACACTTGATATCAACCTTAGAATTTTCTTAATTGTGTTGACACTCAATTGTCAAAACCAATCTAAGACCAACAATCACCCCCTTTGACATGAGTGTCAAAAACACTTAACTAAACATTATGAATTTTATCTCTATGAGTATAATACACATCTTGTTTGGCATATGTACAAAAATTCAAAAACTTGTTCAAATTTTTTGTAGAAGACTATATACCTCAAAAACTTGTAACTCCCCCTCAGTTGATGTGCTATTTATGTATCGAAAACTCCTTATGCTGAATTTGTCTCATGCTGATTATTCTGATACTCTTTATTTCTTCCTTGTCATTCATTTCCTTATCTAGTCTATTTTTACTCCCCCTTTCACACATCTTCCCTTGTAGTTTTTGTATACTTTTGGCTTTATCTCCTTATCTCTCCTCAAAACTTAAAATTTTATTATCTCCCCCTTTGGGTATTTATTATCTTCCCCAAATTATTAAATCTCCCCCTTTTCTTATTAAATCTCCCTCTTTTTGATACTTATGTCAAAGAGTCATATGAATGAATTGAATATTTAGCCAAAAAAGATTTATTTACCTCCATAATAATTTTCAAAGAAGCATCCCAATTATCTAATGCAATTTCCAGTGTTTTAAGCTAGATGGTTGTCTCTCCTGCATGGTGTACTAGGCCTTCCAATGTAGAAATATTGGGATCTTTCTTCAAGACATTCTCTGCATAGACCATTTCTTTATGAAAAACTTCCATGTGAGGGGTTATGGTAGACTGTATCTATATCAACTTGGCCTTGGTGTTAGCCTCATATGCTATGAGTACAACTAATTCCTTTTGTGTGTGAAGCATTATAGAAAAATCTTTCTCACTTTCAGCTGGATCCTTTGGTAGCTATTTGCTAGATACCTTGAGGTTCCTTTCCAATCTCAATATCCTCTAGCTTATTTCTCATGTGAATTATGAGGAATCACACAATTTGGAGTACAATGAGAATATGTTCTCAAGTACTGCTTTCACATTTTCAACCTTTTAAGCCAGTTCTACTTGAGAAAGTGCTATTTCACCAGATATTTTTTCATTTACCTTCATCTAGAATTTCTTCTCAAACCATTCAAGCAATTTAGCATTGGTATCTAGGTCTTCATTTTGTACTTGGTCCACTATTTTGGATAGTTGCTCCATGGTGGGATTTGTCTCATCAAGTACTTGCAAGTTGAATGCATCAAGAAAGATGTCTTTGATTTCAATCACTACTTGCCTTTGCCTATACTCATTCCTAAGTATCTCTTGCTTCTTCTTCTTCTGTAGTGCCTTTTGTACTTCATTGTTCCATTCTATGTTCATTGTTTTATAGTCATAGCTTGGTATGACTATCTCCTCATCAAGTGCAGGGTCTCCACAATGAAGTACCCTTGCTACCTCGGTAGAGCTCGAGCTTGGTGCTGATATTTGTAGTGGTACTGCATTAGTTTTCATCTGCTAAGTTGTTCTATTAGGAGTCCCTATAGTAGGAAAATTAGCCAATGTTTGGATTGCCTCTTGTTCTTTCTCCTTAGGGCTCTCCTCCTTTTCTTCTTTAGTTTTGCCTTGATCAATGATTGTAATTAGAGGAGGTGCATCTTGACTTTGTGTTGTAGGAGCAAAGGTATCCTTCTATGCTATTTGCTCCTTTGTTTGCTCCTCGACAGTTGAAGTTACTATGACTGTAGTGTCAACCTTACCAAATGCATCTTGTGTTGGTTGCTCTTGTGGTTGTCCACTTGTAGTTGTTGGATTTTTTGAAGGTGGTTCTTGTGGATTCACCTTCTCCTTGGTTATCTCAACTACAGCCTTTTGAAGTTCCTCTACACTCACCAAGATTGGATTAGTACATAATTATGCTTGCAAAGTAGTCTCTAGTGAAGGATTTTTTAAGATCCTCTATAGTCAATGGGTTGATGTTCTGACTAGAGTTCTCAGGAACATCCTTCACAATTATTGTCTCAATAGATGTAGGTGTTGCATGTGGAGGAGTAGGTGGTGCCAGTTGTGTATCTTGCACACTCTATTCTTGTTGCTGCTCTTTAGCTATTGACATATCACCTTTTTGTGTTTCCTTCTCCACTGTAACTTCTTCCTTTTCTTTCTCTCCTTCTTCCTCCTTTTCATTTTCCTCTTCTTCCTCATCATTATTTCTTACCTCAAAGGGATCTTCTTGTACTTCTTTTACTATTTGAAGGCCATAAATCACTTTCCACATGAGAGTGGACTTTTTCAAAACATCTTCAATTTTATTTTGTAGGATACTAAATGCTCTATATTTCGGTGCAAATTTTCTCCCATGTTTCTTACTCACCTTGCTTATTTAACTTTTTGTGAGGTCAGCCATTACACGAGCCAATGTTGACTCTCTTATTTCCTTCTCCATGTTTAGGAAATAATGCCATTTGTATTCAACAATGGAGTATAATTTCTTAGGCATAGTATTATCTAGTTCAAGTGGAGTATTCTTGAACTTGGCCATCATAGTATAAATTGACTCTTCCACTATGTTTTGCTTTTCTCTTATCGCTTATTAAAATCAATGCCTTTAAGTCTTGACAAATTTGCATTGTCTCTAATATTGTCACAAATATTTTCCAAATATGATTTAGTGGTGTGACTTACCACTCTAAACTGATTGGTGTCATTTGATTCAGTCTTTTCCTCATCTATCTCTAGAGGTGCCACATATTTTCTCCTCTTTTCCTCTACTGGCCCTCCTTGTTCTGTGGCTTTCTTCTTCTCTTGTTCTTTAGCCACCTTAGTTGTAGCCCTTGTATCTACCCTTGTGGTAGGCTTTTCTGGGCTTGGCTTGGCTATTTTCTTCTTTCCTTTAGGCTATGTAGTAGGCTACTTTTGTGCTTTCCTCTTTTTGGGCTTTGCCTTAGGTGCTTCCTCTTCCTGCTCAACACCTTCTTATTCATCTTCACCCATTCCTTGGGTTAATGCTAGTGGCTATTTCCCTTGTTCCTCTTCATCATCATCTTCTTCTTTCTCTTCCTCTACCTCAGTTGTGCCTTCTCCAAATTTTGATTTGAGCTTCTTCACTAGTTTATCCTTTTTCTATAGTGTAGAAGTAGTCTTTGACTCCATATCTACTTTGGATCTCACCACATCATATGTGGAAAAATATGGGGCACTCTTATTTATTTCCTCTGTTAATAATGTTGTTATTGCTACAGATGCCTCATCAATATTTATCTCATACCCAAGTGGTCTAATCCATCTTACCCTTCATATGGCTGCTTGAACGTAAGTGTAATCAATGTCAACAAGAAAACAAATATAATTTGTGTGCTTCTCCACAAGTGAGATTGGAATCCTAAGTCTCTAATTCATTGAATTCTTGAAATCTTCAAAATAACTAGTCATTAATGTCTCAAAATTTGCCCCCATTTGTTCAATGTATTCATTCACCTAGGCTACCATGGACCTGTTTGTCTTCCAGCTAACCTTTCCAAAAGATGGGAATTCATTCTATACATAGAAGAATATACATATCAAAATGGCTCCAAATTTACATTGGGCTCCATTTGTTCTTCTTATAGCTCCCAAATTTGCATTGATCGATTGTAGCTGTAGTTTTTCTAGATCATAGGTATGATCCTTTTTAACAAGTTTGTAGCCAACATCTACTACAATGCATTGAACACTGTTGAGTCTGCTAGATTGGTAAAACTTGTGGGAAATGACTCTGATAGAAAAATAAACAAGAGGATCCTTACTAGTATCTATGGTCATGCCTCTCTTGTTCCACTTTGCTCCAGTATTTTTCTCAATAGCTTCCTTGGAGTCACTCCTTAGGGTCATAGGACGATCTAGGGTTGGATACCTTGTTACCCTGTGAACGATCCTTTTTGATATCTTAATTGGGCCATCTTTTAACCACAAACTGCCATCATGAATCCTACTCAACACAATTCTTATTCATTCAGTCTTAAAGATAGTAGGGAACTCTAGGGTACAGGTTAAGCCCTTCCTCTCAATGATTTGAAACTCTTCCTTTAAGACTCCATTTTCACACAATCTATCATATGCTTCCCTAATTTCCATGTCTCCAATGGCACCTATTTTGTAGTTATAACATCTCCTAACATTCTAAACCATTACAACCTTAGGAGGAATTATGGATAGGGCTCTAGCTAGGTCATTCTTATAGGAAACTTCAAGGATAGGTCAAAAATCAAGTTGCTTAACTTCATTTGACACTAACTAAACTTCAAATAGTTATTTCTCTTGAGGTTTCCTAGAACTAGAGGCCATTTTTGTAATCTATGGTTTCAACACAAAGAAATTTTGAAATTGCGTAGCTCAACACAAGTATAAATACCTTGAAATCAATGAAATTATGCTGAATCTTTGTTGAGATCTGCTCAAATGCTTGGAACACTGCTTGGAAATTGTTTAGCTCTCTTTGTGTCTTTTGCACTTTGCTCACAATGGGGAAAATGATTCAAAATATGAAAATTTACCATTGTTTCAGAGCATTTAATGCTTAGTACATTTATAGCTATCCACTTGACTCTTTAAGAAATTTTACTTTACTTGGCTTCCATGGTCTTTCCACCACTCGACATATACTGGAGTTTCCCTTGGCTTCAACTAGAATTTCCCTTCACTTGACATCCACTACTAATTCGGTTGCAACTAACCACTCAGCTTCTACTTTCTTTGATAAACAACTCAACATGTAATAGATCTATACTCGACATCTGAAGGCAACTTGACAACACTTGAAATTTTAACTTTGCATCTCTATTCATGCTAATCTATCCTTTTCAATACTTATTTATCTTTGGAATTGATGTATGATAAGACATTAAATATCAGTCCCACATACCTTATTTTGCTTAGTTGGATGAAGTGTGACCACTTGACCCTTTAGGTGAAGTGATCTCTTCATTAGATGTAATTTTTCCATCTTTCTTCTTCCATGCTTTTTTCATTTCTCCTCTGATGTGTTTGACATCTACCTTCCCTTTTCCTTTTTTGAACTTTGAGTTGGATGCCTTTGACCTTTTTGGGAAATTTTTGCTGATGTGTCTAGTCTTCAAACAACTGAAGCATGTAGTTTGGCTCAACCATCTGCTATAGTTTCCACTAAAATGTGTTTCTTATGCTTGTTGTTGTAGTCCTAATTGTAGTGATATCCATGATTGTTTGAACTTGCTGGTTGATTAGGTGTCCACATAGGATTTGATCTACACTAAAAAACTCTATGTCCATACTTCTTGCAATTGTAATAGTGACCTTCAAATCTTGGTGTTCTGATGGTTCTAGTCTTGCAGTCATGTACCTGATGTCCTTGCTTGTTACACTTGTGATAGTGACCCATGTTCTTAGGTTTGTCATGTTGATGGGTGTTCTTGTTCATACACACATTAGACGTATGTCCTTTTTTACCACAAAAATGACAAGTGGGTTTAGTGTTCTTACCTTTGTCACTTCTTTCTTCTGTAGTCCTAGACGACTCTCCTTTTTTAGTGCTGGTGTATGCTAGTCCTGAAGTATCATTGCTGACTCTTGGTGATTTCAGTAGCTATTCAAAGTACTTGATGTCTTCATTGGGTTTGTTGAAGCTCTTTGAAATCTCCTTCTCTCTTTTTAGGTCATTTTGTAGTTATTCATTTTGCATCTTTAGTGTGGAGATCTCAATGTCCTTGGCATTTAGTTTATGATGTGTATTCATCATCTAGCTTAGGGTATTTAACTACATGTTGGAAATCCTTGCAAGCTCAATTAAGTTTTCCTCCAATCTATTGGGAAGGTTTCTCTTGTCATCTTCTATCATAGCTTTATCTTCAATGGCTCTTTTCTTTTGTTTAGTCACTTCACAAAGCATCATGGCTTGAGATTATTGTTCAATTTTGAGAGTTCTGATATCTTCTACTTGAGCTCTATTCTTCTCCACTAGGTCTACTATTTCTGCATCAAACTCTTTGGAATATCTATTTGAAAATACTTTTGAGGTGTCAATCTCCTTGTATTGTGTATCATTCTTAGCTATGGCAATCTCTCTTCTTCTCTTTAAAGATTTTCTCAATTCTTCCCTGGCTTCTTCCAAAAAATGTAGAATGAGGTGTATCTTAATTTCCTAGTTTTCTATGATCTTCCCAAGTTTGTAGACTTCCATTTCCAAATCTTTTTCTCCAAGATGTAAGGCTTCTCCTTGTGAGAACTAGGCTCTGATACCAATTATTGGAATATACAAGTGGGAAGATTTAATTCTGAGGGGGGGGGGGTGTGAATTAGAAGTAACAAACTTTACCCTCTAAAACTTTTTAATTGAGATTAATCACATGCATCTAACATCTCTAGCAAACATGAAAGTAAAGACATGCATGAAAAAAGATAACACAAGATTTTGGTCACCCATAACCCCTCCAAAATGAGAAGGTAAAACTGGGGTGGGGATGACACCCACAAATTATCATTGTAGCAATATGTAACTAGTTAAGGTTACAAAATTTGACCACCATCAATGGTTTTCCATGTGAAAGGCCTACCTTGTCAAAGGCTTTACACCCTATTAAAAGTGACCTAGTTAGAGGATTTTCAAACATTCACTTGGAATGTTACCTTGTTAAAGGATTTACAACCTTGTTAAGGATCTACAATATGGATGCTAAGCCAACCTATCATCATACAATTTTCATTCTCCTAATACAATGGTTAGAAAGTATAGTAGAATGTCTTGACTTGATAACTTACAATCTTCAATTGCTAATTCCAAATCCTTGTTCTACTTAATCTAATCTGATCCTTCTTGATCTGATATAACTCTACTTATAGTGTTGATACTCTATTCTAATCAACTTGATTTTGCAGTGTTGTTCTTCCTCTAATTCCTTACACCCCTTTTTGCTTCCTTCAATTTTTTTTTGGCATTCTTTCATGCATTCCCACACAACTTCTTACTCTCTTCCTCACGACTAATTATGGGGTTTCAACCTCCTTATAAAGGTTTCAAGACTTAGGGTTAGGTATGAATCCATGATTAAGATTCATCCATCTTTTCCTGCTCAATTCTTTCCATATTTCCTAATTGGTTACATGTTCTCTCCATTTTTCTAATTGGTTGCATGCTGATTACATAGGAAATGTAATAGATTTGATCTTATCTTTTAGATCCTTCGAGATTCATCTTGAGTTAGCTCAAAAAATGGTTTACATATGAAATTATGAAGGTACAAACTCATATGTTGATTTTGTGTTACTTAGAACTTACTAATTACCGATGCTCAACACATATAGGATTTCTATCTTGCTCGGCTCTTATAGTAACTTTGTCTCGCTCGACACCTATACTAGCTTAACATCTATTATCACTCGGCACTTGAAACTTGCTCAACACCTGAATAACTTCTAGCTCAACACATACTATAGCTTGGCATCTATATTATACTCGACATCAACCTTAGAATTTTCTTAAGTGTATTGACACTCAGTTGTCAAAACCACTATGAGACCAACAATTTCTAAACTACTATTTTCTTTCAAAATGATTTAGTTTAAGGTCCTCAAAAAAGGGGCCCATAGAAAGTGGTAATGTTTTTTCAGAAAAAAAACATAACATAGTGCAAAGTGTGCCCCCCCTTAAAATTTTAACTTTTTTTTGAAATTCTTTAATCACTCTGGTCAAAAGTTACCTTACATTGTGTAGTTTATCCCAAATTTTTTAGGTAATTTTTAAATGTGTAATTTTTTAATGAATTTTTTACTTGGACACATGCCAAAAACATGATATAATTGTGTGCTCCCCATAGAAATGATTGAAAACTAATCTAAAATCAAAACTTCTTTTTTCGAAGTGTGTTAAATGGAGTCTAGTTTCTAAAAAACTAAATTATTGTGAAATTTGATGAACGAGCTAAAATCTACAGCTCAATTAATAAATATTGGTTTTTGACAGAAAATGGATGTACATTCAAAAGAAATTATAGTTGAAAGGCTTGAAATAGTTCAAATTAAAAATAAATTATATGGTTATATAGCTAACACAAAGATCTACAATGTCATGTAACCTAATTTTATCGATGCTCAACCACGATGAAACTTGAAGGAAAACACACAAGAAAAACAAATCATTTTTTGTATGTTTGAAATAAAAAAAATCTCAAACTAGTTTAGAGACTCCAAACCTTTGGGTTGGATCCCCAAGAAAAAATTAAGCCTTAGGCTTGGTAGAATCCAAAGCTTTAAATAGTCCATGTGCACTATAGTGTGTGCATGCTATTTAAAGCATTTTAAATTTAGGTTTGCATAGCACATATGCACTTTAGTGCACACACACTCTTAAGGCCTAAATTTCAATAGAGGGGGAAGGAGAGAGGGAGAGAGGGTAGAGAATGAGAGATAATAGAGGATGGGGAGAGAGTAGAGGTGTGATAGGGAGAGAG